>JAJAGP010000002.1:1262216-1914481 GCA_025084515.1 Ancistrus triradiatus | reverse complement strand
TTATATATTATTAAATATACTTTATATATTATCAGCCAGCTTGACCTTATATGCCAAGCTGATCCAAGTTGATTCTACAGTCTGTAGAAGCTTGATCAGAAGTTATTTTGGAAGTATAGCAACCAAAAAAACACTTTTTATGTAACTTTATAAACATACTACATGGGAATAATTTTAATTTTAATACTTCTGCTCATTAAAAAAAGTAAATGCTTTTGTGTTTTTACTGAAAAAGAAATGTAAATGCTGGACATATACAAAATTAATAGCAGTATGACACCATATTCTTCATTACTTTTGTGTGTGGGTGTGTGTGTGTGTGTGTGTGTGTGTGTGTGTGTGTGTGTGTGTTTTTCTGCTGTCCTCCTCTGCTGCAACAGGTCAAACTGGTTTTCCCGGGAGATTCCGCAAATCTGCATCAGAAGAGAGGAAATCAAAGTTCTTCAGGAGAAAATCACAGTGAGTATCTTTACCTGAGGCTATACTATACGAAATATATGACCTTACAATTTTTAAAGAACTGATCAATAATTATACAGTGTTGTTCTTTGTGTGTGTGTTTGTGTGTAAGTTAGTTTACAGTTGGCGACACAGCCTCCAAAATGAGTCTCTCTGGGCAACAAGATACGAATGAAGAAACAGAGTGAGTGAACTGGGCTTGTGTAACAAACTATCTGAGAATGTGGCTTTGGTTCAGGAGGTTTTATTTCCAATAATACTGATATTATCTAAAATGTTGTTCTGATTAAATAGATGTTTAAAATGCTACTGATATGAGTTACATGGAGCTGATACTCAGATACATTTGATACTCCATGTTCTCTGTGTAATAATATTTCCTGATTATTCTAATGAATAATACCTAAAATCAATAGGACAAGGCCTTCAGGAATACAATTCTGTTGTATTTGAATTGTTTAATGCTGCCAAGGGAACCGGTTTTGTTGTGAAAAAAAAAACCTCAACATTGACTAATGTCTCATACTTGAATTAACAATACAACTAAGTACCATGTTATGTAAATGGTCACCTCTGGCAATGGACTGGTGCAACTGGATGTCCTACATGACTCTGCAGCTGTATTCTGTAGCTTGCTAATGTTTGATAATGCTAATGTAGGTTTGATTTTTTCAATTAATTTGTTGCTCTAACAATAAACAAAACTGCTTTAGTTCGGCTGGGATGAGATCAGACTCACCTAAACCCAGATGTGAGACCATGCAGAGCGACAGGTCAATAGAACAGCCAGGGGCATTCAAAGACGGAACATTTCCTACAGAACTGAGGTAAGACCCATTTAAGACATGTGACTCTAAAATCTAAAGTTATAAAGTGAAATTATTTTTCAATTACTTCGTTGCTCTAACAAATAAACAAAATTGGTTTAGTTTGGATGGGACGAGATCAAACTTACCTAAACCCAGATGTGAGGTCATGGAGAGTTCAGTTCAGTGGAACATCCGTATAAATTCAGAGACAGCATAAGTTGTACTGAACCAAAGCAAGACTAATTTAAGACGTGACTATAAAAACTTAAGTTGTAAGCTCAAATGAATATTCGGTTAATTTGTTGCCCTAACAATAAGCAATACTGCTTTAGTCTGGATGGAACAAGATCAGACTCACCTAAAGCCAGATGTGAGATCATGCAGTGTGACAGGTCAATGGGACATCCGCTGAAACTCATAGAGGAACCCCATTCTATGGAAGCAAGGAAAGACTAAATTAAGACATGTGACTAGAATTTCAAGTTATAATCGAAAAAAAAATTCAATTACTTCTTGCTCTAACAAAAGACAAAATTGCTTTAGCTGGGCTGGGAAGGATGCAGACTCACCTGAACCCAGATGTGTGTCTATGAAGAACGAAAAGTCATTACTTTTAAACTCAAATGATTTTTCAATGACTTTCTTGCTCTAACAAAAAACAAAACTGCTTTAGTTTGGATGGGAAGAGATCAGACTCACCTGAACCCAGCCATGTGTCTGTGAAGGATGACAGGTCCATGGAACATGCAGTGAAATTTAGAGATGGAACCAGTTCAACTGAACTAAGGTAAGGCTAATTTAAGACATGTGACTATAAAAACTGAAGTTTTAAACTCAAATAAATATTTGGTTAATTTGTTGCTCTAACGAAAAACAAAACAGATTTAGTTTGGATGAGACGAGATCAGTCTCACCTGACCACAGCCATGTGTCCATGAAGAACCGCAGCTCGATTGGATATCCACCTAATTTCAGAGACAGAACCTGTTCTATGGAACCAAGGTAAGACTAATTTAGGAACTGTTACTCAATTTCAAGCTATAAGCTCAAATGATTCTTCAGTTACTTTGTAACTAACAAAGTAGATCTCACTCTCTTCAGCACAGCTGTGTGTGCATGGAGTGAAAATGTCAGTATGTTCTACTCCTTTCGGCTGCTTCCATTAGTGGTTACCACAGCAGATCATCCGTTTCCATCTCACTCCATCTGTCACACTAACCACCCACATGTTCTTCCTCACCAGATCCATAAATCATTGCTTTGGCCGTAATCTTTCCCTCCTGCCTGATGGCTCCATCCTCAGCATAATTTTCCTAAAATAACCTGATGTATATAATACATTTATTATCTTAATTCCATATCATATTATCATATTCCTTCAAGACACTGAATATATGGAATAATTTGACTGTGTTAATTGTTTGCCTGTGCTTTAATTGCTTTAATAATTTAACTGAGAATGTACTGTATATACCTCATGAAGCTTTTTATATGTTCACAGACACAAAGTGAATACATCCATAAGCACCTACAGAAATCAGCTAGAATCCATATTTAAGGTGCATTTGTGTGTCTTAGTATCTGAGTATAAATTAACTATATGAAAGCTGTGAAATGTGAAAGCTGTATTCAGTTTATTAACCTTCTTAATCAATATAGGATAATAGCTACATATAATAATATCTGTTTTAGTTATTAAGCATATGTTTCATGCTGCAGTTGTATCTGTGGTAATGACCACAGGATTTCTACATCACTGTTTTCCTGCTGTCATTAGGAGCTGGAACAGAAAGTTATTTTACTTATTCAGAAGGAACTATTGAAATTCAAGAAGCTACTGAGTCCAGATGATCCAGCATGCTCTGAGAGGGAGGAGGAGGAGAAGAAGGAGGAACAATCAAGCGTTAAAGAGGGTGTTCTAAAAATCACACTGCATGTCCTGAAGGACATGAATCAGACAGATCTCGCTAACAAACTGGAGACCAGTAAGAACCAATGAGATTATTACATAACCTTTGTCTTAGAAGGAAACATCAGTCCTGATTTAATTACATCTATAACATATAAACACAAATAAAACTGGTACAATAGCACTAGTATGTAGGGTCAACTGTGTTTGACCACATCGGTAGTTCATGGAAATATTCATAGGATTTTGATTAATAACATTATGATATTTTTCTGTTTATTAGAGCTGGTCTCTGTGTATCAGCACAAGCTTCGATCCAAATTGAAAAAGAAATATGAAAGAATTAATGAAGGAATCTCAAAGCATGGAAGCACAGCACTACTGAATGAGATCTACACAGAGCTCTACATCACAGAGGGTTATAGTGGAGAGATCAATTCTGAACACGAGGTGAGACAGATTGAGACAGCAACCAGGAAATCAACAGTACAGGAGAAACCCGTCAAATGCAGCGACCTCTTCAAGGACAAGTCCATCAGAACTGTGCTGACTAAAGGAGTTGCTGGAATTGGAAAAACAGTCTCGGTGCAGAAGTTTATTCTGGACTGGGCTGAAGGAAAATCAAATCAGGACATCACCTTCATGTTTCCACTTCCTTTTAGGGAGCTGAATTTGATGAAGCAGAAAAACCTCAGTCTGATGGATCTTCTGCATCACTTTTTTCCAGAGTTGAAGAAATTACAGCTGATACACTGTGACTCCTACAAGGTCATTTTCATCTTTGATGGTCTGGACGAGTGTCGGCTTCCTCTAAATTTCCAGATGAACGAGAGCTTATGTGATGTAACAGAATCAGCTTCAGTGGATGTGCTGCTGACAAACCTCATCAAGGGGAATCTGCTTCATTCTGCTCTAATCTGGATAACCTCTCGACCCGGAGCAGCCGGCCAGATCCCTTTTGAGTGTGTAGATCAGGTAACAGAGCTACGAGGATTCAGTGATCCTGAGAAAGAATTGTATTTTAGTAAAAGAATCTCTGATCAGAGACTGTCAAGTAAAATCATCACCCACATCAAGTCTTCAAGAAGCCTCTACATCATGTGCCATATTCCAGTCTTCTGCTGGATTTCAGCCTCTGTTCTCAAGAGAATGCTGGATGAAGCAGAGAGTGAAGAGATCCCCAAAACTCTGACTCAAATGTTCACACATTTCCTGATGTTTCAAATCAAACACAAGGAGCAAAACTATCATGGGAAATGTGACCTTGATCTTCAGCAGATCAGAGAGAGGATACTGGCACTGGGGAAACTGGCTTTCCAACAGCTGGAAAAAGGAAACCTGATCTTCTCTGAAGAAGACCTGAAAGAGTGTGGTATTGATGTCAGAGTAACATCGATGTACTCAGGAGTGTGCACCCAAATCTTCAGAGAGGAGTTTGGACTGCACCTGGGGAAGGTCTTCAGCTTTGTCCATCCAAGCATTCAAGAGTTTCTGGCTGCCCTGTTTGCATTTCTCTCCTTCTTCCATGGAGCTGAAAACATAACTAAACATTCCACTGCTCTCTCGAATCTATTTAAGAAACCCAAAATGTCTGACTTCCTCAAGACTGCAGTGGACAATGCCTTACAGAGTGAGAATGGACATCTGGATCTGTTCCTCCGCTTCCTACTGGGTCTGTCACTGGAGTCCAATCAGACTCTGTTACGAGGCCTCCTTCCACAACAGAGAATTACTCACAACAGAGAGGAAATAGTTAAGTACATCAAGAAGAAGATCAGAGAGAATCCCTCTCCAGAGAAATCCATCAATCTGTTCCACTGTCTTAATGAACTGAATGATCATTCTCTAGTACAGGAAGTCCAAACTTACCTGAACAGTGATTATCGCCTCAGTGAAACCAGGCTTTCTCCTGCTCAGTGGTCAGCCCTGGTGTTCGTGTTGCTCAACTCTGAAGAGAATCTGGATGAGTTTTATTTGAATAGATATGAAAGGTCTGAGGAATGTCTTCTGAGGCTGCTGCCAGTGGTCAAGGAATCAAGCAAAGCTGAGTGAGTATTTTATTATATGCTACGGATAAGTAAAATTATAATTTCTCATGGGCTAGCAGGTGCCCATAAACTCCCCATAACAGGACACATCCAGTCTAAATCACTTTGCCTGATGTACATTGCTCTGCAAACATCTTAGACCAAAATTCGAATAGATATACCACTGTTTTAGCAATAACATCATGACTATATATAATTATTTCTGAGTCTCTTTATTAGAATACAAGCAAACAATACAGGATTTGTATGTGGTATTTGTATGTGGTATTGACTGAAACAATCACAAAAAACAGCTTCAGTGACAAGTATTTAGTGTGACCTCCACCTTACTCTTGAACAATAACAGCATCCAGCAGCTTCATCAGGATGCCAAGACCCTTCTCCAGTCCGAAGAAGGGTAGCAGCCAAGAAACCACTTTTTCAGAAGGGGAACAGGGTGAAAAAGCTAAGATAAACTAAAACTCACAAATATTGGAATGAAGAACAGTGGGAAAGAGCATTACAGAGTGTAGAATCCCAGTTTGAAAGTATTGTGTCCAGTCGTCGCCAATATGTTATATATGGTCATTATACCATTGCAAGAAACCTAATGGTGGCCTAAGACTTTTGCACAGTACTGTACTGAAATGGAATGATGTTGAAGTGTATCCATTACAGTAAGCATACATTTTGATTTTAATAAACAAATAATTAAATTGAAAAAAACAAACAGTTTATTATTTGTCAATCATTCAGACGTCAGTTATGAATCACCATTTAGGTAATGAAATGTCTGATTAATGATCTAACATAGAACTACTTCTTTTGCAGGCTGAATGATTGTAACCTGACAGAGAAAACTTGTGCAGCTCTGTCCACAGTTCTCAGCGCAAACTCCTCGACTCTGAGAGATCTGAAACTGAGTAACAACGACGTGCGGAATTCAGGAGTGAAGCTGCTCCATGATGGACTGGCAAGTCCACACTGTAAACTGGAAATCTTTGGGTGAGATCAGCATTCCCTCACTGTGGATACAGGTCATGATACTGCGTGCATATCGGGTCTTAAATGCAGTTAAACACATTATAATGTGTCAGTAATTTCATTCAATTCCAACAACTCATTCTTAGTGAGTTCATTTATTTTGTCAATAATTGTATATGTACTGCAAAATGGCTCCCACTGTTGTAAGATAAGTAACAACACAAGCTGCATGTTTCGTTTCTCATACTTTAGCTTATTATGCTGTAAGGTTAGAGTATGTTTATTATTCAGAATTTCTTTTCCAGACTGGATCAGTGTAACCTGACAGACGAAGGTTGTGCAGTTCTTTCCTCAGTCCTCTGTTCAAATTTCTCCAGTCTGAGAGATCTGAACCTGAGTTACAATAACCTGCAGGATTCAGGAGTGATGCTGCTCTGTCCTGGACTGGAGAGTCCACACTGTCAACTGGAGATACTGGGGTGAGATTTTCTCTCTGCATTTTACTCCAGTCCATCTGGTTTAAGTAATCATTTCCTCTAATAATCAAACTGTATTCTAGATACAGTTCCTACCTGTCTCCTCAAGGAACCTCTACCAAATATGGTGTCAAGAACTGAACCAAGATCGACTAATACAAGCAGTGAGGCTAAACCTTTGTCAGAGCCCAATAATATGTCGTTTATTTCTTTAACCAGAGCTGTTTATGTACTGTTTAAATCCTCGCTAAAATTAAATATCTCATGTACAGACATATGTTCGATTTCAGTCTTAAGAGGAAAGAAAACATCTCTTATATGCACCGAGCGAACTCTTGCGACACCTGCGGACAGAAAAGAGAATCACAGAAAACAACATGTTCGTTTCGTGTTGCTATTGTGTTTGAAGTTTTAAAAAATATATACAAAGTTAAGAATTAGTATTGTACAGTACAGTACAGTACTAATGTTTCATATTGTGTTTTTTTATATTATCGTTTAAATAAAGCACTAATGACAAAGTATCTAAACTAGCCTACTATCTGACTGTGGTAGGCTAATGTCCGGTCAGTGTCCATTTTGGTCGACGTCCTGTTTCACAGAAATGTAACAAAAATTGCACATACCTGTATATGATTGCTTTGGAGTTTTGAGTTTAGTTGCTGAGCTACAAAAATTTTTTTCTCAAATATTTTGGATAAAAAGAAGCTTAGATATGAGCCTGCTTGGTAACAGTATATGTTTGCAGATTTGGTTTTGTTTATTGTGGTTTAACTGCCGATTTTTGGTGTGTAATCCATACTAAGAGATGCTTTTATTATATTTTAACAAAGGTTAAGTTACTCTAGGTAGTAGCTCCTCAAGGATGTAGGTAAGAACTGTATCTAGAATACAAGTTGACAAATAAGAGAAAGAGAACTTATAGCAGGTAGTCCAGTGTTATGAGGTAGATGATGTACCTATTACATGGTATACAGCGATCAGATTTCAACCTGGCTGGCTGGAGATACATTTGACCATCAAATGTAAATATGGTTGCAATCTCATCAGGATATAACTCATATAACAAATGCTTAAAAGACCATTTGGAGATGGGGGAATTATCTTTAGGGCTTAAGCAATGGAAGTACAGGAAGATAGAGAGACCCGTAGATTTTTTTATGTCTAAAAGTATTTCTGTGTTTATTATTTCTTTCCCAGGTTGTGTGATTGTAATCTGACAGAGGAAAGTTGTGCAGCTCTGTCCAAAGTTCTCAGTTCAGGCTCCTCCATTCTTAGAGATCTGAACCTGAGTAACAATAACCTGCAGGATTCAGGAGTGAAGCAGCTCTCTCCTGGGCTGCAGAGTCCTCACTGTAAATTGAAGAAACTAAGGTAAGTGAATTATTAAGATGTGGCTATGAAGGGTGTGTGTGTGTGTGTGTGTGTGTGTGTGTGTGTGTGTGTGTGTGTGTGTGTGTGTGTGTGTGTGTGTGTGCAGGCTTCTGCCTATACTACCTCCTAAGTGAGTCCCTGCATCCTTAAAAATAACAGTAGAAAGTATATGATCTACTTTCTTTCTCCAAGAGAAATTGTACCTTAGGCAGATTGTCTCTCTTTATTCATTTTTATTTATCTTTTATTTATTGTTTATCCTCATTATATTTTACTTTTAATACAGTGTCATTTCATGGATTTTTCGGGGTTTTCTCAGATTTGTTGGTGCCTTTCCTTTCCAGTTAGTGTTACCCCTACTCAAAAAGTGTACTTACATCACAAGTGTGGGAATGACGGCGCAAAATTGCGCTGAAATGTACATAAACATTTTGTTTTGTTAAAAAAACAGGGGACTGGCTTCACAGCACCCTTAAAGCTCTGATCCTAGAATCTCCCCTGCACATTATTACATACATTTTGCTTGCTATTGATACCAATATTATCTTTATATAATATTATCTCTATTATATTATAGAGAACTACAAGAATTCATGTCTATAGCTGCATGTGTGTATTTGAGTGTTTAGGATGAGTGTTCTGATACATGATTCTTTCTTTTCCAGACTATATGACTGCAAACTGACAGATGAAAGCTGTACAGTTTTGTACTCCGTTCTCAGTTCACACTCTTCAAGTCTACGAGATTTGAACCTGAGAAACAATAATTTGCAGGATTCAGGAGTGATGCTGCTCTCTGCTGGGCTGGAGAGTCCTCACTGTAAACTAGAGATACTGGGGTGAGATTTTCTTACTGCATTCTGCATCTGCATTCTCTCAAACCCCTAATGACACTCCTCAAGTAACGTGTTTCTCATTTTCTCTGCAGGCTGGGGAGCTGTAGAATTACAGACAAAGGCGTTACTGCTCTGGCTTCAGCGCTGAGATCAAACCCATCAGCACACCTGAGAGAACTGGATCTGCTGTTCAATAAAGCAGGAGAATCAGGCGTGAAGGTGCTCTCTGATCTACAGAAGGATCCGAACTGTAAACTGGAGAAACTACGGTCAGTTACTGACTTGCTGTCGCATAACATGCAATTGCACAGAACGTATTATGGACACTAAGAAACACATACCTGCACTTATGGGGGATATATATCCGCTAAAGCAGTGTTTCCCAACCACTGTGCTGTGAGAAATAGGTGTGCCATAGAAGAGTATCCAATTTCACCAGATTGGTTCTCTAAGCGATCAGCGTGTACTTACCTGTAGAACAATTACATTCTCTTCCACTAGAGGGCAGTAAGATAGCTTTGTGTTCAACTAAACAGGCCCAGGTTTCACACTGAGTAAATTGAGACTAGATTTTCATTATATTTCAATAAATATACCTTTTGTGACATTTTTGTTTGGTGGTGTGCCTTGTGATTTTTCTAATGGTAAATATGTGCCGTGGCTCAAAAAGGTTGGGAAACACTGCGCTAAAGCATAGGAACATTGGATATTTTTGACCTTGTTGGGATATTTTGCTTTAATTTTTACAAAACCTGCTACTTTTATTTTAAAAACCAGCACAGTCAAGCGATTTCCTTTAGGTTACTGAAGATAAGGTTACAGTTAAGGTTTCGTGTAGCATTAATAAGCTAAAGTAATCATTACATCTGTGGAAAGACCCCCTACACATATGTTTACCAAGACTGTACGAGTGTAGGGAAGCAGTGAAGTGTTAATATGTAAGAGAGAGGTGGGGGTGGAAGGTAAGAACTGATCTTCATTGTGTGAACTCACACTTTCTGCCCTTTCATCTTTTTCTACAGCATTATACTAGGCGTAAAAGGATTGTGGGTAAATGAAGAAATGCCTATAGTCACCTCCTCGAAAAGAAATGAATGTGATACTACAGGTACGTTTGCTTTTTTCTTTTTAAAAATGATAATAAATCATAAAATGAAATAAAAATCTGGACGCTTCAATGTAAACAGACTCAAAATGGCAAAAACGCTGTACAGTGCTGTGTGACATGGTGTTACAGAATACAATACTGTACTTAACTGTTCAAATTTTACTTCATAATTATATCAGATTCCAATGCTAATTGCTTATTTATGTACTGGCAGCGTGTTGTTATTGTTTTGTTGCACTCTTTTTTTTGCCCAGGTCGGCCCACAAGCCAATCAGTGCTGAGGATCCACGAGCAGAGACGGGAGTAAGAGTAGAAGTCATTCAATCCAAAGCTCACTACCTTACCAGTCGTGTGCTCACTAGACTAGAGACTGTTCTAAACTTTTGTGTTTTGGGCAAGTTACTCATGTTTGTGTGGATGACTTTCCACTACTTATTTGTAAGAATCTGTAAATGGCATTTGTAAGTGTATGCGCCTGTCCTGGTTGACATTCAATTGAGTCACTTTTTCATCTGGCTGATCCTCCGTATTGTTCGTAATGCAGTTTTGTTGCATTTTTATCATGATTTCAGCGGTATCCCTGATGCATTTACATAATACCCTTTATATGTATATTACTGTAGCCTATGTGACTATGGTAAAGTCATGTTTCACAGAACGTAATGAAGTAGTTAAACAGAGCAAACCTGTGCAATGTTTTCCTAGTAATGATCATGCTATATAAGTATTGTTTTTATAATACTCCATTCTGTTTAATCAGATGATGAATCCAATAGAATTACTCCATAATGCCTGTAGCTGTCAGTAAACATCCATCAGCTGAGCTGATTAAATGAAACCCACTGTACATATTTACTACATATGTTTTCCATACATTTACATACATTATGTCTCAAACAATCAGGACAATACTGTAATATGTGTATTTGTGTTTAACGATACTGAGTGTATATAATGAATTTATTTGTGCATTTGTATTATTTTGTATCTGTTATCTTTTGTAATCTGTTATCGATTATATAAATGTGTTGATGAATTGATTTGTCTGTAGCCTAAATAAACTGACAGTGGTTAGACCATTTATTCAGGAAAATCCATAACTGTTCTATGAATCTCTGTAAGATGAGAGTGAGTGTCAAGCCCGCCTCCGGCGCCGCTCCGCCCGCTCGCACCCTGCCTCGCTCATCCTCTCCCTCGTATTGATTGCCCACACCTGTTCTCATCTCTCGCTCCACCTATTTAGTCTCCGTCTCTCTCCCCAGTCACTCGCTACACGACAAGGTAATCATACCTGGTTAACTAGCTCTGCCTTACCTTTCGACTCCTTGTGTGTCAATAAAGCCTCCTGTCGTACTCCACAACTTGCGTTTGTCTCCTACATCCCGTCGGCGTTACAGTTCGTGTAGCCCAAACATGGAGACAGCGGTTAGTGGTACCGATTCTACCCCATCTGCAGCGGAGCAGTTCGCCGAGCTCTGCGCTCAAATTCAGGAAGTGGCTCAAGCGGTTTCACTCCTCGCGGACAACCAACGCTCGCTCGGCTCGCTGGTTCCCTCCGTCGCCGAACTCACTCAGCGAGTGTCTCAGGTAACACCTACCCCCGCCGCCACGGGGTCTCCTGCTTCGGTTCCGCTTCCTCCCAGTCCTCCCAGACCTCCTCACTCAGCCTATAAGATCTCTTTACCGGAGAAATACAATGGCAACCCAGAACGCTGTGAAGGTTTCCTGCTCCTGTATTTCACCCACTCACCGCCAGAGTCCGACACGGCTCGCATCGCCTTGGTAGTCTCCCTCCTCTCCGGTCCAGCCCTGGATTGGGCTACAGCCATCTGGACACAGCAAGGTGATGAAGCCAGGGATTACAGCCGCTTCTTGACCGCTTTCCGCGCTGTCTTTCAGCACCCCCGTGAAGGGCGATCTACAGGTGATATGTTACTCACTCTACGGCAGGGCCGCCGCTCTGCTGCCAACTACGCCTTGCAGTTCCGCACCCTGGCTGCCCAGAGTGGATGGAATGCACTTGCCCTTCTTGTCCCGACCTCAGGAGAGAACTGGCCGGGCGTGACCTCAACCTTTCCCTGGAGGAACTTATCACGCTCACCATCCGCCTGGACCAGCTCCTCGTTCCCCGGTCCACCCCCGCTCCTCGGCTCACTCCTCCTCCCCTCCGCAGCTCTTCGCCTCCTCCCGAGCCCATGGAACTCGCTCGCGCCCACCTGTCCTCTGAGGAACGCCGCCGCCGCTTCGAACAGGGCCTGTGCTGTTATTGCGGCTCGGACCGCCACCTACGCTCCGCCTGCGATCTCGCTCCGCCGTTTGGGCCAGCCAGCACGCGTGCCAGAAACCCGGCACGCACACCCCGGGTGAGTCGAATCCCTCTTGATTCTTCATTTACTCTGCCTGTGCTTTTGCGGCTCGCTCACGCTGATGTCCCCCTCACAGCACTGATCGACTCCGGCGCCCAGGGAAACTTCATCACCGACCACCTGGTCAACAACTGGAAGATACCCTGCACTGCTCTCCCCAACGGCCGCCGCATCACCGCGGCCGACGGTCGGCCCCTCAGCTCAGGTCGCCTTACCCGTGTCACCGTTCCCCTCTGCTTGCTCACCAGCGCTACCCACCAGGAGACTCTCTCTCTGCTTCCGGTCAGTTCCCTGACATACCCTATCATCCTGGGGCTTCCTTGGCTTCGTTACCACGACCCTCTCATCTCCTGGTCCGCTCGCGAGCTCATCCGCTGGTCTCCACGATGTCAAGAACACTGCCTGCTAAGACCAGCCTTGCAAGTCAACTCACTCCCGCTCTCCGAGCCTCCGCCTCTTCCTCATAACGTGCCCGACCATTACAGAGACCTGGCATCAATCTTCGGAACGGCCTCGGCACCTCCTCTTCCTCCACACCGCTCCTACGACTGCGCCATCGATCTCGTCCCGGGCGCTTCTCTACCCAAAGCGCGCCTGTATCCTCTGTCGTCGGCCGAAGAAAAGTCCATGTCTGATTACATCACGGAGTACCTGGACCTCGGCTTCATTCGACCATCAACCTCGCCCGTCTCGGCAGGCTTCTTCTTTGTGCCCAAACGCGACGGAGGCCTCAGGCCATGTATTGATTACCAGGAACTGAATCGCATCACCCGCAAGTATGCCTATCCGCTCCCGCTGGTACCTTCGGCCGTCGAGCAACTCCGCACGGCACACTGGTACACCAAGCTCGACCTCAGGAACGCCTACAACCTCATCCGCGTCAAGGAGGGCGACGAGTGGAAAACCGCCTTCAGCACCAGTTCAGGACACTACGAGTACCTGGTGATGCCCTTCGGCCTGGCCAACGCGCCTTCCGTCTTCCAGGAGTTTATCAAGCTCCGGGATATGCTCGGCCGATTCGTCACCGTATACCTTGATGACATCCTTGTGTATTCGCCGGACTTCGACACTCACGTCACCCAGGTACGCCAGGTACTCGAGAGGCTCCAGCTCCATCATCTGCGTGTGAAGGCGGAAAAGTGCGAATTCCACACCCAGTCGGTCCGTTACCTCGGCTACGTGATCTCTCCCTCCAGCATAGCCATGGACGAGACCAAACTCTCCGCCGTCCTTGACTGGCCCACACCGAGAACCATCAAGCAATTGCAGCGCTTTCTGTGTTTCGCCAACTTTTACCGTCGCTTCATCAGGGACTTCAGCCACAAGGTGGCGCCCCTCACTGCACTTCTGCAAGGCAAACCCCGCTCCCTCCGCTGGTCCCCGGATTCCGAGCGGACTTTCTGCGCACTCAAAGCCGCCTTCACTCGTGCTCCCATCCTGGGCCATTCTGACCCGGATCTCCCCTTCGTCCTAGAGGTCGACGCATCTTCGGTGGGCGTGGGTGCCGTTCTGTCTCAGCATCTTGGCAATCCACGTAGACTGCGGCCCGTCGCTTTCTTCTCACACAAATTAACCCCCGCCGAACGCAACTACGACGTGGGGGACCGAGAGCTGCTGGCCATCAAACTGTCCCTGGAAGAATGGAGGCACTGGCTTGAAGGCTCCAAACATCCCTTCATGGTGTTAACCGACCACAAAAACCTGGAATACCTCCGGTTGGTCAAACGCCTCAACGCCCGCCAGGCCCACTGGTCCCTCTTCTTCCCCAGGTTTGCTTTTTCCATCACCTTTCCATCGCTTTGTCTCGCAGCCTCGATCCCGAGCCGGTATCCACGGAAGCGCCTGTATCCATCCTCCCGCCCTCGTGCACCATTGGCGCGATCCATTGGGACTTCGAACGCGAACTTGAAGACAGGCTCTCCCAGACGCGAGTTCCACCATCCTGCCCACCGGACAGGAGATTCGTGCCCCCTGACTTTCGCGACCGCCTCCTCGCCTGGGCTCACCTCTCCCTCTGCTCTGGCCATCCCGGGGAGACTCGCACCCACCAACTTCTTGCAGCGCACTATTGGTGGGAGAACATGCGCAAAGACGTGCACCGCTTCGTCGCATCCTGCAGCGTCTGCGCACAGGCCAAGGTCCCACGCACTCTCCTGTCCGGACAGCTCCATCCCTTACCTGTGCCTCAACGACCCTGGTCACACATCGCTCTGGATTTTATTACGGATCTCCCTTCCTCCCATGGATTCACCGCCATCCTTTCCGTCGTGGACCGCTTCTCCCATGCCGTCCACTTCATCCCTCTACCCAGGATCCCTTCTGCGCTTCAGACAGCCGAGTGTCTTTTCGAGCACGTCTTCCGCTATTTCTGCATCCCCGAGGACGTACTCACCGACCGGGGACCCCAATTCACCTCTGCGGTGTGGAGCGCATTTCTGGACAAGCTGGGTTCCTCCGTCAGCCTCTCCTCGGGCTACCATCCCCAGACCAACGGCCAATGTGAATGGTTGAACCAGGAGCTCAAGAAGTTCTTGCGGTGCTACTGCCTCCATAACCCTCTCGACTGGCCGCAATTCCTTCCCTGGGCCGAGATAGCCCAAAACTCCCTCCGGCACTCCACCACCGGTCTCACGCCGTTCCAGTGCGTCCTGGGTTTTCAGCCCACCTTCGTGCAATGGGACTCCACGCCATCGGACGCCCCGGCCGTCGATGACTGGTTTCGCCACAGCGAGGATGTCTGGTGCCAGGTCCACCTCCAGATTGACAAATCCATCCGCCGATACAAAAGGCACGCCGACCGGCACCAACGCTCCGCTCCCATCTTCCAGCCCGGAGACCATGTCTGGCTGTCCACCCAAGGTCTGCGCAGCTTACAGGGAAGTAACCCCTTTTCTCCCCGTTTTCTGGGTCCATTTAAGATAACACAACAGATTAACGAAGTCACATACCGTTTGCGACTGCCATCACATTTACGCATCTCTCCTAACTTCCATGTCTCGCTCCTGAAACCCTGGGTCTCCGGCCCGCTGGCCGAGTCTTCCCCTTCTGACCAGCCTCCGCCCACCGGCCCGCTGGAGGCTCCCTCCTACACGGTCCATCGCCTCCTGGACTCCCGCCAGCGGGGCACGCGCCTCCAGTACCTAGTGGAATGGGAGGGCTACGGCCCAGAAGAGAACAGCTGGGTGGACGCCAAAGACATCTTGGATCCTCTCCTCATCCGCGAGTTCCACGCCGCCCGGCCCAATCGGCCGGCCCCCAGGCCGCGCGGCCACCCGCGCAAGTCCTCGTTGCTCCTCCGGCCCCCCGGCTCCCGCCGCGCTCCCGCCTGCACGAGTCCTTCGAGGGGGGGCACTGTCACGCCCGCCTCCGGCGCCGCTCCGCCCGCTCGCACCCTGCCTCGCTCATCCTGAAATGTAAAAAATTGCCGGTTTGTTTTATAATTCAATCTTTCATCAATGATGGCAAGCCATCCTGGCCCAGATGCAGCAAAACTGGCCCAAACTATAATACTGCCACAGCCATGTTTCACAGATTGGATGAGGTATTTATGTTGGAATGCAGTGTTTCTCTTTCTACAGACATAACCTGCCATTCACACCATTGCTGTTCAGTGTTGTCCATAATGGTGGTGGACTCGTGAACATTACCATTACCCAATGTGAAAGAGGCCTTTAGTTACTTAGAGGTTACCCTGGGTTCCTTTACGACCTCGCAGACTATTACACACCTTGCTCTTGGAGTGATATTCTTTGGTCGACCACTCCTTCTAATGGTCTTGAATTTCGTCCATTTGCGCACAGACTGTCTGACTGTGGATTCGTGGGCTCCAGTAACCTTTTCCAGCCTGAAGATCTTCAACAACTCCTATTCTGAGATGCTCAGAAATCTCCCTTGTTCATGCTATGGTACAGTTCCATAAGCGTGTTGTGAAGATCAGACTCCGATAGTGACTCACAGACTCACACGTGATTGTCATGTGGGTTAAATGCTGAAAATATGACAACAGAACAGGAGAATCAGAGTTGGTCATGTTTATCACAGTCAGCAGTAAATGCATGCACATACTTACATAGAACAGTAATACTGTACATAACCACCACTAACCATATCACTGTCAGTTCTCGACCACCTCGGAACTCGGTTGTCAATGCTCACGATTCAATGCACAGTGATTCAGTGATTTATATTCACAACAGTCCTTTCTCAGTGAAGATCTTCCCTGTGTTTGTCACGTTTTTCTTTATTTTTACATCTACAGTGCTGTATTCTTAGTGCAAATAAATCTCCATGGGTCCTACAAAGGTTAGTTATAAGAGCCAACCAAAAGGAAATCAGGAACTGAACCACTGTACCACTGTACATCAATGTTTGCATCATAAAAATATCAGCACAACTGCATGTATTCAGTGTAAAACAAAAGATACAGAATATTTTTTATCAGAAGCTCTCAATCTCTCTCTCTCTTACCCACACCTGCAGTACCATAAGGAGATAGTAAGTCAGTAACTGACCGTAGTTTCTCCAGTTTACGCTTTGGATCCTTCTGTACGTCAGAAAGCCGCTTCATTCCTGACTCTCCTGGATAATTGTGGTTCAATTCCAGTTCTCTCAGGCTTGACGATGGATTTGATCCGAGAGCCGAAGCCAGTGCAGTAAAGCCTTCATCTGTTCATCTCGACCACCTCAGTTGTCAGTGCATTCTGACTAGAAAAAATTTGTCTCGGTTTTCGTCGGTTGCTGGTACAATTCACAATTCAGTGCACAGTGATTCAGTGATTCATTGGATTTATATACATTCATATACTGGATTCATATACATATATAAATGGTGTTTTCTTCTCAAACAGTAGTGTAGTAATCTCATGGGCTCGTACCGGTCTGCAGTTTGTTAGCGAGATCTGTCTGGTTCATGCTCTTCAGGAGATGTACTGTGATTTTCAGAACTCCCTCTTTAACACTAGATCGTTCCTCCATCTCGTTCTCCTCTTTCTCAGAGCATGCTGGCTCATCTGGACTCAATAACTTCTTGAATTTCTTTAGTTCATTTTGCAGCAGAATTAGGCTTTTCTGTTCCACCTCCTGATTAGAAACACACAAAAAGAGAACATGAGGGAAGATTCATAATATCCAAAGTCGTCAAGTACTGTGTTACAGTCTTTTAGGTATCTGCACATTACTTGATTATTAAACAGGATCAAAATTTTTGTGAAACATTTTTGGAAGGCTGTCAGCCAAGAAAGCACTTTTTCGGAAGAGGAACAGGGTGAAATGGCCAACATATGTTTAAGCTCACAAAGAATGGAATTAAGATCAGTGGAAAAGAATATTAAGGAGTGACAAATCAGATTAGTAGTAATTATGCTTAAGTAAAGAACTTGTAAACGTCTGCCACCTCTGATAGTATCAGTATAAATCAAACAGTAATTTTGTTTCATTAACAATGTCTAATGAAACATCAAGTTTTATGATATTGTTTACTTTTAACACATGCTAAATAGGAAAACAAGATTGACACATTATATTATATTTCAAAAAACACCTTGAATATGGACTCCAGCTGATTTCTCTGGTTTTTGATTTCTTGGTTATTGTTGCTTTTTCCAACATCTTTTGGGGCCTGTAAACAAATAAACCATTCAAAAACAGAAACGGAGGCCGGAGTAAGTGCTAGTGTGCAGGATTTAGCTGAAGTAAGACAAAGTGAAAGAAAAATGGTACACACAGTAATGACAAGATCTTGACAAGGGTATATGTCTCCAGGATAATATATAAATCTGTACAAATCTGTAATTCTACAGTTGTGTAGATGGCAAAAAATATTCTACATTCACTGAGTTCTCACATGTAAATCCCTCGTAACTGTTTAAGTCGTCTAGAACAGGGAATGCAGCCTGGATGAATTATGATAATAAACGATCAACAAATCTCTCAGCCGATACACCTCAAGAATAATTATTTAATCATGTGGGGTTTACAGTGAGGATCACTGCCCTAAATCATGAGAAAATACTAAGCTTGTATGACTAAGAGTTTCCTTCTTTAAAACTGAATGGATATCCCATTGACCAGTCACTCTTCATGGACACACAGCTGGGTTCAGATGAGTCTGATCTCATACCCTGAATCAGACTAAAACCCAAACAAATACAAATTATCTTAACATTTTCTCCCTTATGTAACACCTTTGCACTCTAAATACACACAAACAGTATAAAATGTGTTTCCTAATGAGGTCTACAACATTATTATATTACTAAAGAAGTATTTCACTGAGCAAAACGTGATCATCTCTAACTCTGATGTGCTGTTTTTTATGATTAATAAACCTTATGTTCTTTAAAGTCAGCTTTATTAAACATGGACACAAAGTGTGTCTCAGTAAACCTAACCCTAACCTTAACCTCGCTTTACTTATCCTTATCTTTACTTTTAACCTCAGTAAACTGTGAATTTCACTCTAAACCTCAGTAAACCTATCCCTAGCCTTATCATCAGTTTACTGAACCCTAACTCTAGCCATAACCTCTTTAAACTCAACACTAACCTCAGTAAACCTAACCCTAACCTTAACTTTGGTACACCTAAACCTAACTCTACTCTTATCCTCAGTCAACCTAATCCTATCCTTAGTCTCAGTAAACTTAACCATAACCGTAATGTCAATACACCTAACTCTAACTCTAATCTTAACCTCTGTACACTCAACCCTAACCTCAGTAAACCTAACTCTAACTTAGTTACAGCTAATTCTAGCTTGAATCTTATCCTTAGTGAACATTACGCTAATCAGAGTTAACTTAATGATCTAAACTAATTTGTCTGTTTTAATCAACCGTAGAAAAATATTACAACAAATCACAAAACACATTTACACAGAGATTTGTGTCTAATAGTCCAGATTATTTTTAAATACAACAAAATCATTATTTAGCTACAGTTATATTATGTCAGTGGAATGTCCTCACAATAATAGGAAGACAAAAATACCAAAAAACAAAACAAAACAAAAAAACATGAAAGTATTAGATACCAGAATATACCAATATAAATGAAAGAGGAAAGAAATCCACAAGCTTTAATGTAGTACTGAAAGTACATTATGTAAGTAAATAAGAAATTATGTAAGTTGTTTTTCATTAGGGTGAATATAATAGCGTGAGGGAAAATGGAACAGAAATGAAGAGTTTTCAGGGACAACTCACAGAACAAAGGTGCTTGCAAAAATACCTTCTATGAGAACAAGGAAGAAGAAAGTACCTGTAAGAGTCACGAAAGAAAGACGACACTAAAAATAGTTGGCAAACACACACACACACACACACACACACACACACACACACACACACACACACACACACACGAAGACAGAATGTTTATCCTATAAGTGTGATGATTTCATAACCTTTGCCATGGGTTGTACATACTGCACAGTAATATATATATATATATAATACAGTACTGTGCAATCTACAGGGCGCCATTAGATTATATATACACCATTGTTTTAGCAATTATATAATGCTAAAACAATAATTATATTATATATTATTAAATATATTTTATATATTATCAGCCAGCTTGACCTTATATGCCAAGTTAATCCAAGTTGATTCTGCAGTCCGTAGAAGCTTGATCAGAAGTTATTTTGGAAGGACAGCAACCAAGAAACCACTTTTTATGTAACTTTATAAACATACTACATGGGAATACTTTTAATTTTAATACTTCTGCTCATTAAAAAAAAGTATATACTTTTGTATTTTTACTGAAATAGAAATTTAAATGCTGGACATATACAAAATTAATAGCAGTATGACACCATATTCTTCATTATTTTTTGTGTGTGTGTTTTTCTGCTGTCCTCCTCTGCTGACTTGCAACAGGTCAAACTGGTTTGCACGTGAGATTCCGCAAATCTGCATCAGAAGAGAGGAAATCAAAGTTCTTCAGGAGAAAATCACAGTGAGTATCTTTACCTGAGGCTATACTATACAAAATATATGACCTTACAATTTTTAAAGAACTGATCAGTAATTATACAGTGTTGTTCCTTTTGTGTGGGGGTTTGTGTGTGACTTAGTTTACAGTTGGCGACACAGCCTCCAAAATGAGTCTCTCTGGGCAACAAGATACGGATGAAGAAACAGAGTGAGTGAACTGGGCTTGTGTAACAAGCTATCCAAGAATGTGGCTTTGGTTCAGAAGGTTTTATGTCTGATAATACTGATATTATGGACCTCTAATATGTTGTTTAGATTAGTGCAACTTTGGTTAAAACTATAATAGATGTTTAAAATGCTACTGATATGAGTTACATGGAGCTTAAAGTATTTACAAAGAGAATATTGCAAGTATGTTCTTAGAAGAGCACCTGACACTCCATGTTCTCTGTGTAATAATATTTCCTGATTATTCTAATGAACAATACCTAAAATCAGTAGGACAAGGCCTTCAAAAATACAATTCTGTTGTATGTGAATTGTTTAATGCTGCCAGGAGAACCGGTTTTGTTGTGAATAAAAAACTCAGCATTGACTAATGTCTCATACTTATATTAACAGAAAAACTAAGTACCATGTTTATGCAAATGGTGACCTCTGGTAATGGACTGGTGCAACTTTATGTCCTACATGACTCTTCAGGTGTATTCTGTAGCTTGCTAATGTTAAGCTGATTTTTTTCAATTCATTTGTTGCTCTAACAAAAAACAAAACTGATTTAGTTTGGATGAGACGAGATCAGTCTCACCTGACCACGGCTATGTGTCCATGAAGAACCGCAGGTCGATGGAACATCCACCTCATTTCAGAGACAGTACCTGTTCTACGGAACCAAGGTAAGACTAGTTCAGGAAATGTGACTCTAAAATTTCAAGCTATAAGCTCAAATGATTCTTCAGTTACTTTGTAACTAACAAAGTAGGTCTCACTCACTTCAGCACAGCTGTGTGTGCATGGAGTGAAAATGTCAGTATCTTCTACTCTTTTCCGCTGCTTCCATTAGTAGTCACCACAGCAGATCATCTGTTTCCATCTCACTCCATTTCACTCTATCTGTCACACTAACTACCCACATGTTCTTCCTCACCAGATCCATAAATCATTGCTTTGGCCATCCTCTTTTCCTCCTGCCTGATGGCTCCATTCCAGCATAATTTTCCTAAAATAACCTGATGTATATAATACATTTATTATCTTAATTCCATATCATATTATCATATTCCTTCAAGACACTGAATATATGGAATAATTTGACTGTGTTAATTATTTGCCTGTGCTTTAATTGCTTTAATAATTTAACTGTGAATGTACTGTACATACACTGCTCAAAAGAATAAAGGGAACACTCAAATCACACATTCTATATCTGAATGAATTAAATATTGTCATTGAATGCTTTGTTCTGTACAAAGTTGAATGTGCTGACAACAAAATCACACAAAAATCATCAATGGAAATCAAATTTATTAACCAATGGAGGCCTGGATTTGGAGCCACACACAAAATTAAAGTGGAAAAACACACTACAGGCTGATCCAACTTTGATGTAATGTCCTTAAAACAAGTCAAAATGAGGCTCAGTATTGTGTGTGGCCTCCACGTGCCTGTATGACCTCCCTACAATGCCTGGGCATGGTCCTGATGAGGTGGCAGATGGTCTCCTGACGGATCTCCTCCCAGACCTGGACTAAAGCATCCGCCAACTCCTGGACAGTCTGTGGTGCAACGTGACGTTGGTGGATGGAGCGAGACATGATGTCCCAGATGTGCTCAATCGGATTCAGGTCTGGGGAACGGGCGGGCCAGTCCATAGCTTCAATGCTTTCATCTTGCAGGAACTGCTGAAACACTTCAGCCACATGAGGTCTAGCATTGTCCTGCATTAGGAGGAACCCAGCGAAAACCGCACCAGCATATTGTCTCACAAGGGGTCTGAGGATCTCATTTCGGTACCTAATGGCAGTCAGGCTATCTCTGGTGAGCACATGGAGGGCTCTGCGGCCCTCCAAAGAAATGCCACCCCACACCATTACTGACCCACTACCAAACCAGTCATGCTGAAGGATATTGCAGGCAGCAGGTCGCTCTCCACGGCATCTCCAGACTCCGTCACGTCTGTCACGTGCTCAGTGTGAACCTGCTTTCATCTGTGAAGAGCACAGAGCGCCAGTGGCGAATTTGCCAATCCTGGTGTTCTCTGGCAAATGCCAAGCGTCCTGCACGGTGTTGGGTTGTGAGCACAACCTCCATCTGTGGACGCTGGGCCCTCATACCATCCTCATGGAGTCGGATTCTAACCGTTTGTGCAGACACATGCACAATTGTGGCCTGCTGGAGGTCATTTTGCAGGGCTCTGGCAGTGCTCCTCCTGTTTCTCCTTGCACAAAGGCGGAGGTAGCGGTCCTGCTGCTGGGTTGTTGCCCTTCTACGACCTCCTCCACGTCTCCTGGTAGCGCCTCCAGCCTCTGCAGAACCACTCCTTTATTGAGTGTGTCTTGCTAATTGCCAATAATTTCCACCTGTTGTCTATTCCATTTGCACAACAGCATGTGAAATTGATTGTCAATCAGGGTTGCTTCCTAAGTGGACAATTTGATTTCACAAAAGTTTGATTTACTTAGAGTTATATTGTGTTGTTTAAGTGTTCCCTTTATTTTTTTTGAGCAGTGTACCTCATGAAGCTTTTTATATGTTCACAGACACAAAGTGAATACATCCATAAGCACCTACAGAAATCAGCTAGAATCCATATTTAAGGTGTGTTTGTGTGTCTTAGTATCTGAGTATAAATTAACTATATGAAAGCTGTGAAATGTGAAAGCTGTATTCAGTTTATTAACCTTCTTAATCAATATAGGATAATAGCTACATATAATAATATCTGTTTTAGTTATTAAGCATATGTTTTATGCTGCAGTTGTATCTGTGGTAATGACCACAGGATTTCTACATCACTGTTTTCCTGCTGTCATTAGGAGCTGGAACAGAAAGTTATTTTACTTATTCAGAAGGAACTATTGCAATTCAAGAAGCTACTGAGTCCAGATGATCCAGCATGCTCTAAGAAGGAGGAGGAGGAGAAGAAGACGAATGAGGATCAATCTAGCGTTAAAGAGGGTGTTCTAAAAATCACACTGCATGTCCTGAAGGACATGAATCAGACAGATCTCGCTAACAAACTGGAGACCAGTAAGAACCAATGAGATTATTACATAACCTTTGTCTTAGAAGGAAACATCAGTCCTGATTTAGTTACATATATAATATATAAACACAAAAAACACTGGAACGATAGCACTAATATGTAGGGTCAACTGTGTCAGAACACATCAATAGTTCATGGAAATATTCATAGGATTTTGATTAATAACATTATGATATTTTTCTGTTTATTAGAGCTGGTCTCTGTGTATCAGCACAAGCTTCGATCCAAATTGAAAAAGAAATATGAAAGAATTAATGAAGGAATCTCAAAGCACGGAAGCACAGCACTACTGAATGAGATCTACACAGAGCTCTACATCACAGAGGGTTGGAGTGGAGAGATCAATAACGAACACGAGGTGAGACAGATTGAGACAGCAACCAGGAAATCAACAGCACAGGAGAAACCCATCAAATGCAGCGACCTCTTCGAGGACAAGTCCATCAGAACTGTGCTGACTAAAGGAGTTGCTGGAATTGGAAAAACAGTCTCGGTGCAGAAGTTTGTTCTGGACTGGGCTGAAGGAAAATCAAATCAGGACGTCACCTTCATGTTTCCACTTCCTTTTAGGGAGCTGAATTTGATGAAGCAGAAAAACCTCAGTCTGATGGATCTTCTTCATCACCTTTTTCCAGAGCTGAAGAAATTACAGCTGAAACACTGTGACTCCTACAAGGTCATTTTCATCTTTGATGGTCTGGATGAGTGTCGACTTCCTCTAAATTTTCAGACAAATGAGAGCTTGTGTGATGTAACAGAATCAGCTTCAGTAGATGTGCTGCTGACAAACCTCATCAAGGGAAATCTGCTTCATTCTGCTCTAATCTGGATAACCTCTCGACCCGGAGCAGCCAGCCAGATCCCTTTTGAGTGTGTAGACCAGGTAACAAACGTACGAGGGTTCAGGGATCCTCAGAAGGAAGAGTACTTCAGAAAGAAAATCTCTGATCAGAGACTGTCAAGTAAAATCATCACCCACATAAAGTCTTCAAGAAACCTCTACATCATGTGCCATATTCCAGTCTTCTGCTGGATTTCAGCCTCTGTTCTAGAGAGAATGCTGGATGAAGCCGAGAGTGAAGAGATCCCCAAAACTCTGACTCAAATGTTCACACATTTCCTGATGTTTCAAATCAAACACAAGGAGCAAAACTATCATGGGAAAGGTGATCTTGATCCTCAGCAGATCAGAGAGAGCATACTAGCACTGGGGAAACTGGCTTTCCAACAGCTGGAAAAAGGAAACCTGATCTTCTTTGAAGAAGACCTGAGAGAGTGTGGTATTGATGTCAGAGTAGCATCGGTGTACTCAGGAGTGTGCACCCAAATCTTCAGAGAGGAGTTTGGACTGCACCTGGGGAAGGTCTTCAGCTTTTTGCATTCAAGCATTCAAGAGTTTCTGGTTGCCCTGTTCGCATTTCTCTCCTTCTTCCATGGAGCTAAAAACATAACTAAACATTCCACTGCTCTCTCGAATCTATTTAAGAAACCCAAAATGTCTGACTTCCTCAAGACTGCAGTGGACAATGCCTTACAGAGTGAGAATGGACATCTGGATCTGTTCCTCCGCTTCCTACTGGGTCTGTCACTGGAGTCCAATCAGACTCTGTTACGAGGCCTCCTTCCACAACAGAGAATTACTCACAACAGAGAGGAAATAGTTAAGTACATCAAGAAGAAGATCAGGGAGAATCCTTCTCCAGAGAAATCCATCAATCTGTTCCACTGTCTGAATGAACTGAATGATCATTCTCTAGTACAGGAAGTCCAAACTTACCTGAACCATGATTATCACCTCAGTAAAACCAGGCTTTCTCCTGCTCAGTGGTCAGCCCTGGTGTTCGTGTTGCTCAACTCAGAAGAGAATCTGGATGAGTTTTATTTGAATAGATATGAAAGGTCTGAGGAATGTCTTCTGAGGCTGCTGCCAGTGGTCAAGGAATCAAGCAAAGCTGAGTGAGTGTTTTATTATATGCTACGGATAAGTAAAATGATAATTTCTCATGGGCTAGCAGGTGCACATAAACTCCCCATAACAGGACACATCCAGTCTAAATCACTTTGCCTGATGTACGTTGCTCTGCAAACATCTTAGACCACCATTCGATTAGATATACCACTGTTTTAGCAATAATATAATGACTATACATAATTATTTCCGAGTCTCTTTATTAGAATACAAGCAAACAATACAGGATTTGTATGTGGTATTTGTATGTTGTATTGACTGAAACAATCACAAAAAGCAGCTTCAGTGAAAAGTATTTAGTGTGACCTCCCCTTACTCTTGATCAATAGCAGCATCCAGCAGCTTCATAAGGATGCCAAGACCCTTCTCCAGTCCGAAGAAGGGTAGCAGCCAAGAAATCACTTTTTCAGAAGGGGAACAGCGTGAAAAGGTTAAGATAAACTAAAACTCACAAATATTGGAATGAAGAACAGTGGGAAAGAGCATTACAGAGTGTAGAATCCCAGTTTGAAAGTATTGTGTCCAGTCGTCACCAATATGTTATATATGGTCATTATACCATTGCAACAAACCTAATGGTGGCCTAAGACTTTTGCACAGTACTGTACTGAAATGAAATTATGTTGAAGTGTATCCATTACACTAAGCATACATTTTGATTTTGACCCACAAATATTTAAATAAATAAATAAAAAGTTTATTATTTGTCAATCATTCAGACGTCAGTTATGAATCACCATTTAGTTAATGAAATGTCTGATTAATGTTCTAACAAAACTACTTCTTTTGCAGGCTGAATGATTGTAACCTGACAGAGGAAAGTTGTGCAGCTCTGTCCACAGTTCTCAGCGCAAACTCCTCGACTCTGAGAGATCTGAAACTGAGTAACAACGACCTGCGGGATTCAGGAGTGAAGCTGCTTTCTGATGGACTGGCAAGTCCACACTGTAAACTGGAAATATTTGGGTGAGATCAGCACTCCCTCACTGTGGATACAGGTCATGATACTGTGTGCATATCGAGTCTTAAATGCAGTTAAACACATTATAATGTGTCAGTAAATTTGTCAATAAGTGTGTATCTACTGCAAAATGGCTCCCACTGTTGTAAGATGAGTAACAACACAAGCTGCATGTTTCGTTTCTCATACTTTATTTTATTATGCTGTAAGGTTAAAGTATGTTTATTATTCATAATTTCCCTTCCAGACTGGATCAGTGTAACCTGACAGAAGAAGGTTGTGCAGTTCTGTCCTCAGTCCTCAGTTCAAATTTCTCCAGTCTGAGAGATCTGAACCTGAGTTACAATAACCTGCAGGATTCAGGAGTGACGCTGCTCTGTCCTGGACTGGAGAGTCCACACTGTAAACTGGAGATACTGGGGTGAGATTTTCTCACTGTATTCTGCATTTTACTAGATTTTACTCCAGTCCAGCTAGTTTAAGTAAACATTTCCTCTAAACAATCAAACTGTATTATAGATACAGTTCCTACCTGTCTCCTCAAGGAACTCCAAATATGGTGTCAAGAACTGCACTAAGATCTACTAATACAAGCAGTGAGGCTAAACCTTGTAATAATATGTCTTTTATTTCTTTAACCAGAGCTGTTTCTGTACTGTTTAAATCCTCGCTAAAATGAAATATCTCATGTATAGACATATGTTCGCTTTAAAAGACAGTCTAAAGAGAAAAGAAAAAATGTCTCTTAAGTATATCGATTGAACTCTTGCGACACCTGCGGACAGAAAAGTGAATCACAGAAAACAACATGTAACGTTCCTTTCGTGTTGCTATTGTCGTTGTGTTTCAAGTAAAAAAAAAAAAAAATACAAAGTTAAGAATTAATGTATTGCACAGTACAGTACTGTACTAATGTTTCATATTGTGTTTTATTTACTATTATCGTTTAAATAAAGCACTAATGACAAAATATCTAAACTAGCTTACTATCTGACTGGTGGCTAATGTCCAGTGCTAATGTCCGGTCAGTGTCCATTTGGGTCAACGTCCTGTTTCACAGAACGTAATAAAAATTGCACATACCTGTATATGATTGCTTTAGAGTTGCTGAGCTACAAAAAATATTTTCTAAAATATTTTGGATAAAAATATTACATATGAGCCTGTTTGGTAACAGTATATGTTTGCAGATTTGGTTTTGTTTATTGTGGCTGAAGAACAAAGCCAATTTAAATGGTTTTGGTATGTAACCCATACTGAGAGATGTTTTTATTAATTTTAACAAAGCTTCAGTTACTAATGGTAGTAGTCCCTGAAGGATATAGGCAAGAACTGCATCTAGAATACAAGTTGATAATATAAGAGAAAGAGAAAGAGAAACTATAGCAGGTAGTCCAGTGTTATGATTTAGATGATGTACCTATTACGTGGCATACAGCAATCGCTTCAACCTGACTGACTGGAGATGCACTTGACTGTCAAATGTAAATGTGGTTGCAGTCTTATCAGGATATAATTTATATAAGAGATACATTAAAAGACCATTTGGAGATGGGGGGAATTATCTTTAGGGCTTAAGAGTACAGTACAGGAACATAAAGAGACCTGTAGATTTTTTTCTATCTCAAAGTATTTCTGTGTTTATTGTTTCTTTCCCAGGTTGTGTGATTGTAACTTGACAGAGGAAAGTTGTGTAGCTCTGTCCAAAGTTCTCAGTTCAAGCTCCTCCATTCTTAGAGATCTGAACCTGAGTAACAATAACCTGCAGGATTCAGGAGTGAAGCAGCTCTATCCTGGGCTGCAGAGTCCTCACTGTAAATTGAAGAAACTAAGGTAAGTGAATTACTAAGATGTGGCTATGAAGGGTGTGTGCATGTGTGTGTATGTGTGTGTTTTTCTGCCTATACCACCTGAGTCCCTGCATTCTTAAAAATAACAGTAGAAAGTAAGGGTCCCCCCCTTTGCCTCAATTTCTCTCAAAGAGAAATTGTACCTTAGGCAGATTGTCTCTCTTTATTCATTTTTATTTATCTTTTATTTATTGTTTATCCTCATTATATTTTACTTTTAATACAATTACATTGCATGGCTTTCTCAGGGTTTTCTCAGATTTGTTGGTGCCATTCCAGTCAGTGTAACCCCTACTCAAAAAGTCAGGTGTACTTCCATCACAAGTTTGGGAATGACGTCACAAAATCGCATTGAAATGTACATAAAAAAAATTTTTTTTGTTAAAAAACAGGGGCCTGGCCTCACAGCACCGTTAAAGCACTGATCCTAGAATCGCCCCTGCACATTCTTACATACATTTTGCTTGCCGTTGATACCAATATTATCTTTATATAATATTATCTCTATTATATAACAGAGAACTACAAGAATTCATGACTATAGTTGCATGTGTGTATTTGAGTGTTTAGGATGAGTGTTCTGATACATGATTCTTTCTTTTCCAGACTATATGACTGCAAACTGACAGATGAAAGCTGTGCAGTTCTGTCCTCCGTTCTCAGTTCACACTCTTCGAGTCTTAGAGATTTGAACCTAAGTAACAATAACCTGCAGGATTCAGGAGTGATGCTGCTCTCTGCTGGGCTGGAGAGTCCTCACTGTAAACTAGAGATACTGGGGTGAGATTTTCTTACTGTATTCTGCATCTGCATTCTCTCAAACCCCTAATGACACTCCTCAAGTAACGTGTTTCTCATTTTCTCTGCAGGCTGGGGAGCTGTAGAATTACAGACAAAGGCCTTACTGCTCTGGCGTCAGCGCTGAGATCAAACCCATCAGCACACCTGAGAGAACTGGATCTGCTGCTCGATAAAGCAGGAGAATCAGGCGTGAAGCTGCTCTCCGATCTACAGAAGGATCCAAACTATAAACTGGAGAAACTACGGTCAGTTACTGACTTGCTGTCGCATAACATGCAATTGCACAGAACATATCATGGACACTAAGAAACACATACCTGCACTTATGGGGGCCATATGTCCGCTAAAGCAGTGTTTCCCAACCACTGTGCTGTGAGAAATCATCAGGTGTGCCATAGAAGATTATCCAATTTCACCAGATTGGTACTCTAAGCGACTGGCGTGTACTTACCAGCAGAACAATTACATTCTCTTCCACTAGAGGGCAGTAAGATAGCTTTGTGTTCAACTAAACAGGCCCAGGGTTCAAACTGAGTAAATTGAGACTAGATTTTCATTATATTTCATTTTTGTGCCATTTTTGTTTGCTGGTGTGCCTTGTGATTTTTCTAATGACAAATATGTGCCGTGGCTCAAAAAGGTTGGGAAACACTGCGCTAAAGCATAGGAACATTGGATATTTTTGACCTTTTTGGGATATTTTGCTTTAATTTTTACAAAACCTGCTACTTTTATTTTAAAAACCAGCACAGTGAAGCGATTTCCTTTAGGTTACTGAAGATAAGGTTACAGTTAGGGTTACGTGTAGCATTATTAAGCTAAAGTAATCATTACATCTGTGGAAAGACCCCCTAGACATATGTTTACCAAGACTGTACGAGTGTAGAGAAGCAGTGAAGTGTTAATATGTAAGAGAGAGGTGGGGGTGGAAGGTAAGAAGGGGCTGAGTGGATCAATGCAGCATTACAGTGAATTAAGATTTTACCCATCTTAAATAGTAAAAAAATAGAAAATCACTCTAAGAAGGTTTTCTCCGGGTACTCTGGTTTCTCCCACATTCAAAAGACATGCTTTTGGTTACTTGGTCTCTCTAAATTGAGTGAGTTTGATGAGTGCATTTGAAACCTTGATCCTGTCATGAATCTAGCCATCAATGCTAACATGACGTTCATAAGAGAATGAATGTACCACTGTGCTGTGTAAGTGTGTGTGCTGGTGTTTACACTGATCTTCATTGTGTGAACTCACACTTTCTGCCCTTTCATCTTTTTCTACAGCATCAAACTAGGCGTAAAAGGATTGTGGGTAAATGAAGAAATGCCTATAGTCACCTCCTCTAAAAGAAATACTCTGTGATGTGATACTACAGGTACGTTTGCTTTTTTCTTCTTAAAAATGATGATAAATCATAATATGAAATAAAAATCTGGACGCTTCAATGTAAACAGACTCAAAATGGCAAAAACGCTGTACAGTGCTTCCTGACGTATGATGTTACAGAATACAATACTGTACTGAACTGTCTTGTGCTCACTTGCTCATTAGACTAGAGACTGTTCTAAACTTTTGTGTTTTGGGCAAGTTACTCATGTTTGTGTGGATGACTTTCCACTACTTATTTGTAAGAATCTGTAAATGGCATTTGTAAGTGTATGTACCTGTCCTATTGTAAGTAGTACTCCTTTGTTTGTCTACCCACTACCTGTATATTTTTTCTAACCTATGAATATTTTAACTGGTTGACATTCAATTGCTGAGTCACTTTTTCATCTGACTGATCCTCCGTATTGTTCGTAATGCAGTTTTGTTGCATTTTTATCATGCTTTCAGCGGTATCCCTGATGCATTTACATATCGTTGCACTCAGTTTTCTTGTGAAAATACCCTTTATATGTATATTACTGTAGCCTATGTGACTATGGTAAAGTCATGTTTCACAGAACGTAATGAAGTGGTTAAACGGCGCAAACCTGTGTATTTTTTCATAGTAATGATCATGCTATATAAGAATTGTTTTATAAAACAAATACCATTCTGTTTAATCAGATGATGAATCCAATAGAATTACTCCATAATGCCTGTAGCTGTCAGTAAACATCCAGCAGCTGAGCTGATTAAATGAAATCCACTGTACATATTTACTACATATGTATTCCATACATTTACATACATTATGTCTCAAACAATCAGGACAAAACTGTAATATCTGTGTTTGTGTTTAACGATACTGAGTGTATATAATGAATTTATTTGTGCATTGTGTATTTTTTTGTAATCTGTTATCTTTTGTAATCTGTTATCGATGATATAAATGTGTTGATGAATTGATTTGTCTGTAGTCTAAATAAACTGACAGTGGTTAAACCATTTATTCAGGAAAATCCATAACTGTTCTATGAATATCTGTAAGATGAGAGTGAGTGTGTCAGTAGGAAATGAAATCAATGTAAAATCAATGGTTCACAGACAGATATTTTGATATATTTTCATGTGAAATGTAAAAAATTGCTGGTTTGTTTCTTTCATCAATGATGGCAAGCCATCCTGGCCCAGATGCAGCAAAACTGGCCCAAACTATAATACTGCCACAGCCATGTTTCACAGATTGGATGAGGTATTTATGTTGGAATGTAGTGTTTCTCTTTCTACAGACATAACCTGCCATTCACACCATTGTTGTTCAGTGTTGTCCATAATGGTGGTGGACTCATGAACATTACCAATACCCAATGTGAGAGAGGCCTTTAGTTGCTTAGAGGTTACTCTGGGTTCCTTTGTGACCACGTGGACTATTACACACCTTGCTCTTGGAGTGATATTCTTTGGTTGACCACTCCTTCTAATGGTCTTGAATTTCGTCCATTTGCGCACAGACTGTCTGACTGTGGATTGGTGGGCTCCAGTAACCTTTTCCAGCCTGAAGATCTTCAACAACTCCTATTCTGAGATGCTCAGAAATCTCCCTTGTTCATGCCATGGTACAGTTCCATAAGCGTGTTGTGAAGATCAGACTTCGATAGTGACTCACAGACTCACACATGATTGTCATGTGGGTTAAATGCTGAAAATATGAGAACAGAACAAGAGAATCAGAGTTGGTCATGTTTATCACAGTCAGCAGTAAATGCATGCACATACTTACATAGAACAGTAATACTGTACATAACCACCACTAACCATATCACTATCAGTTCTCGACCACCTCGGAACTCGGTTGTCAATGCTCACGATTCAATGCACAGTGATTCAGTGATTTATATTCACAACAGTCCTTTCTCAGTGAAGATCTTCCCTGTGTTTGTCACGTTTTTCTTTATTTTTACATCTACAGTGCTGTATTCTTAGTGCAAATAAATCTCCATGGGTCCTACAAAGGTTAGTTATAAGAGCCAACCAAAAGGAAATCAGGAACTGAACCACTGTACCACTGTACATCAATGTTTGCATCATAAAAATATCAGCACAACTGCATGTATTCAGTGTAAAACAAAAGATACAGAATATTTTTTATCAGAAGCTCTCAATCTCTCTCTCTCACCCACACCTGCAGTACCATAAGGAGATAGTAAGTCAGTAACTGACCGTAGTTTCTCCAGTTTAAACTTTGGATCCTTCTGTACATCAGAAAGCCGCTTCACTCCTGACTCTCCTGGATAATTGTGGTTCAATTCCAGTTCTCTCAGGCTTGATGATGGATTTGATCTGAGAGCCGAAGCCAGTGCAGTAAAGCCTTCATCTGTAACACTGCACCATACCAGACTGCAGAATGACACAGGAACAGATTACTCACACACAGTTGTGTATATACACTCACAATTGTGTCTGTTATCTGGGTCAGCAGTAAAAACTGTTTATCTCACCTCAATATCTCCAGTTTACAGTGTGGATTCAGCAGTGGAGCAGACAGCAGCTTCACCCCTAAATCCTGCAGTTTATTGTAACTCAGGCTCAGATCTCTTAGGCTGGAGGAGTTTGAACCGAGGACTGAGGACAGATTTACACAGCTTTTTTCTGTCAGATTGCACTGATCCAGCCTGAAAAAGAAACCTTCATACAGTTAAGCTGAAGGCGAGTGCCATAGATAACCGCAGTCATGATGTTATTCGTGATAACACATTACATCGAGTGATCTGTTGCTTTTGTACAACTTTTCACGAGAAAATAAAGAAACAAAATAAATCATAGAAGCAACAACCTACAGTTGAATATGCTTTAATACTTCAATACTTAACGTGTCAGAGGAGTGATATCATTTTCGTGAGAACTCTTCTCAACCAATCAGACTGTGAGGTCGAAACTAACTTGTATAATATATTATAAAGTATCCTTACAATTATTTAAATGTCTGTCTCAGCGGTTATGCAAACTAAAATAATAGAAGCCAAATATGCCTCACAAAAATCATGATTACTGTTGATGAATCACTCTTGGGTCACAGTTCATGAATCATGTACACAGTGAATCAGTGATTTTAGATTCACAATAGCCTTGGCTCAGTGAAGATCTCCACTGTGTTTATCATGTTTTTCTTTATTTTTGTATCTACAGTACTGTATTTTAAGTGCAAATTAGTCTCCATTGGTCCTAAAAAGGTGACTTATAAGTATACGAGCCAAGCGAAAGGAAATTAATCCTCCAGAACACAGGCTGCAGTTAACTTACCAGCTACACTAGCATCCAGAGTTCACCAATAGGGTAAGTGTTTTGCTTTTACTTTTCACTTTCAATCCATTACTTGCTAAATTTCATGAGATTTGTCAACCAATTATTATAAAATAAGCTTTGTGTCAATGATTTTGGCCAACTGTAGGTTAATGTAAGTGTAAGAAAGTTCATGATACATTTAGCTTATGATGGATTGGTCGGAACGTATCCCCATCGTGAATCAGGGAGCACCTGTACAATACAACTCCATTAATTCAGATAATGTGGATTTTCTGGGGATGGATTCATTTAATTTGCATTATTCCTTATGGGAAAATTTGTTCAGTACTCATCGTTCTCGGTTCTCAACAAGCCTTCTGGAACGAGATACCACTTATACCTGTTTTTACACACATAAGACCTCGGTAAATCAGAGCCTATCATAGCACTGCATTCTGAAATCAAGTTGTTAATGAAGTCATTCTTTAAAATAGCAATTAATATGTGGAATATAACAATGTGAACAGTATTTTAATGGCTAGACTGCGGCATATGTTTTCTTCACACGAACGTATTAAGTGTTGATAAGCCAAAGAAGCATTAAATGATGGAGCAGGTCAAACAAATTAAAGCAGCTTCACCTCAGTTTCTCCAGTTTACAGTGTGGACTCTCCAGTCCAGCAGCGAGCAGCTTCACTCCTGAATCCCACAGGCTATTCTTACTCAGGTTCAAATCTTTCAGACTGGAGCAGTTTGAACTGAGAACTGAAGACAGAGCTGCACAACTCTCTTCTGTCAGGTGACAATTGTTCAGCCTTGGGAAACAACAATCAGTCATCAGAACGATTAGAGATATGAACGCTTTGAGATGTTCCTCCAACCATTACAGAACAATGCATTCATTATCCTGCTGAATAAAGCCACTGTCATCAGGAAATACAACTGCCATGAAGGAGTGCACCTAGCTTGCAACAATGTTTAGGTAGTTGGCAAGTAACTCCTGCCCTCAGTGCATCCTGGTGCCTTTAATACTCAGGTCAAAAGCTTACAGGTACCCATATGTCCACATTATGTAAAAGAAACATGACTCATCAGACCTTCTTCCATTGCTCTAAGATCTAGTTCCAAAGCTTTCATGCACACTGTAGGAAATTTCAATGGTGGACAGGCGTTAGCATGGGCAAACTTGCCTTATCAAAGTTGTCCAGGTGTTTGCACCTACCCACAGCCAACACATCCACTATGAGAACCTACTGTTCCCTTAGCATCTAATAGATCCCAGACAACTATGAGGAATCTGGCTGGGGTGCTGCTGCCCCATTCAGGCCAAACCTACATACCAGAATGCAGCCCTACTTTGAGACAATGAGTAGGAGTGTGTGTGGGGTTCATATATATGTTAGATCACAATACCGATAAAAAGATACCACATAACATACACCAAGCTTAAATGCTACGTGTGTGCACGTGTGTAAATATGTGATAATTGCTCACCACAGTATCTCCAACTGACAGTGTGGATTCTCCAGTCCAGCAGAGAGCAGCTTCACTCCTGCATCCTGCAGCTTATTGTTACTCAGGTTCAGATCTCTCAGACTGGAGGATTTTACACTGAGCACCAAGGACAGAGCTGCACAACTTTCCTCTGTCAGTTTACAACCATTCAGCCTTAAACAAAAGATCATTTATAACAACATTGACATCTCAAACACTCAAATACACACATGCACTCATGCTCCCTTACTGAATACTTACATTTTCTCATAAATTCTTATAGCTCTCTAAGTCTTTGTACAGCTGAAAACTGGGACTGGGAGTGAAAACAAAAAGATGCTGCTTCCATGCGCACTCCTCTAACATCGTTTATTTTTGGCCAAAAGAGATAGTGGATGTACAGCTGAATTTAAGTTCACTTAAGATTGATTTTGTGTCTCATTTATTAATATTAGTTTTATCAGTGGCCATTGTATATTATATTATATACCAGCCATTGGTCACCCTGCTCTCTAAGTACTGGCACTGTTTGTAAATCAACGTGAATCAGAGAGCTTCTTTGCTGGCCTTAGAGGATCCATTGTTGTATAAAAAAACAACAACAACAAAAAAAACAATCTTACACAGTTAATGTTAGAATGAACTAGAACCTAATTCATATTTGAAATATGGAAATAATACTGGCATCACCATCGAGCTGATTTTTTACACCAATGGAAAAAGTGGGCATTTAGTTCTGGACCCAAGTAACATTAAATGATAAAGTAGGTACCACATATTTAACACACACACACACACACACACACACACACAAAGAAAATGCTGGATCTCACCTGAGTATCTCCAGTTTACAGTGTGGATTCTCCAGTCCACCAGAGAGCAGCTTCACTCCTGAATCCTGCAGCTTATTTTTATTCAGGTTCAAATCTCTCAGACTGGAGGACTCTAAACTGAGCACCGAAGACAGAGCTGCACAACCTTTAGCTGTCAAATTACAGTCATGCAGCCTGACAAAAAAATAGATCACACATCAGAACAGTGACATCAGAAACACTCAAATACACACAAGCACTTTATTCCCTTACTGGATATTTCTCTCTATATTCTCTTGAATAGTTATGCATTTTTTGTTTGGCTTTACAGAGTATGAGTGTGTGTTTGTACTACAGTCCCCTTCCCAAAACATTTTCCTAAATTTAAATTCTTAATCAGGATGCATGTCCTTTACAGGTAAACTTTAAGATGAGTAAAGTATTCTCCATCCATCTCCCTCCTACACTCCATACACTCCTCAAACTCAAACCACATTTACAGCATTTAGCAGAGGTTCCTATTCAGAATGACTTACAACTACAGTAATATAGTCTTCCAATGTACAATCCAAGCAAGTGTGGACTAACAGTCTTGCTCGAGGACGATCTGTTGGAAACCCTGAGTATGATCAATCATGTGGATGTCCACGTGGACATAATGTTTTGGCTACAGGTGTTCAAGCAAGCTTACAGTGAGTACCGCACCCTTACAAAAAGAGTAGAAATGTTTGTTGTTGTTAATTTTAAATGGACATTTGCCTCTGGTAAGTAAAAAAAATGTTAAAACCAAAGAAAGTATATCATGTGAACACAATATTTTATAACAAAAATAGAGTTGCCCCCCCTTGCCTCACAAATGGTATGATCCACCTTCACTCTCCTACAGTGTTTCTCCTACCAACAGGTCTGGGGCCGTATTCATAAAGACTAAGAATAATCTTAAAGAGCTCCAAACGTAGCTTAACAACTCCTAGGTAGGAGTTTTAGATTAAGATTCCGAAGCGATCTCTGAGCAACTCTGAGGAAGGAGAACACAAAAAAATTTATCTCAATGAGGGGGTGGGGTCGACCCGGTCTTTTGAAGATTGTGATTGGTCGTCACCCCCTTCACTCTGTCTTTCACACACAAACACACTCTTAATTGCGTACATACTGTATAGCCTATTATAAGCCTTTGAAATAACAGGTATAGGCTATTTCTGCATATTTTACACTAATCACACACACATGTATTTGCTTTATTTTTGACAGTGTATTTACAATGTTGATTATTTTTGTAGCCTATTTAATCTTTTGGATAGCCTATGAACTGGAGAAAATGTGGCTCAGCTCTTTGCAGGTATGATTGCTGCCGTGTCTAATCTATTTACCTGGAGGGGTTGACTTGTATGTAACATTCAGTTCGGTTATTATGGCAGGATAGGAGATGTGAGCACATCCCTAATAATGTCGACCACAAACATCCTGCACGGTCTAATTAGTAGAGTTTGATTAAGTCACTGTTATTCAGTCTTTGGAGAACTTTCTTCTGTCTAGTCATCTTTTTGGATTTTTCTCCTCTATTTAAGAGAACTCCTAAGCCTTCTAAAAGTCCTCCTCCCTACTCCTAACAGTTTTCCACCTTAGGAGCTTTATTAGGGGTTAAAATGCTTTATGAAAAGCTTTTATCTTTACTAGGATCTACTCCTAACTTTGAGAGAGAAACGCCCATAATGTAAAATGCTCCAACATAAACAATATACAATACTAATAACACTGTATAACACAATATAAAAAAAAATCATTAGTATGTAATAAGTGCTGATCTCACTCCAGTATCTCCAGTTGACAGTGTGGATTCTCCAGTCCAGCAGAGAGCAGCTTCACTCCTGAATCCTCCAGGTTATTGTAACTCAGGTTCAGATCTCTCAGACTTGAAGAGCTTGAACTGAGAACTGAAGATAAAACTGCACAGCTTTCCTTTGTCAGATTACAATCATCCAGTCTGGGAAAAAAATCTTGTCTTAGAACACTGCTGTCTCATTCATAAGCTGCTAAAACCTATACTGTTTTTAATTTTATGCCCTATATAATAACCCTTAAACATCATACCCTACTCTGCACCTCCCCTTGATCACCTCCAGCTTACACACTCAGAATGGTTGCTCTAAATGAAAGATCAATGAAGTTTTAAACGTAGATAAAGAGAACCCAGTTAAACAGTGTGCAAACTTGTTCTAGAACCTCATTAAGTTTGTGAGCACATTCTTCCCTGGACTTGTATGGCAAGGTAGAAGTCCCAGATGCATTTTGAGGCCCCAAAAGGCCTCAAAAAGTGGGCGTATGGTTTATGCAGCTCCACTCTTTTCAGGTATGATTGCTGTTGTGTCTAATCTATTTAACTGGTGGGGTTGGTTCATATGTAATAATCACTTCGGGTGTTACACCATTGTTGTGCTGGGTAGGAAATGTGAGCGCATCCCAATAAGGTCAACCACAGACATTATTCCTGCACGATCTAATCAGTAGCATTTGAATAAATCTGTTATTCAGTGTTTGGAGAACATCACCAGTCAGTCAATCTCAAAACATCAATTTTTAAATTTACATTTAAAACATTATGCAGTATTTTTATGAATCAAATACTCACTCAGCTTTTCTTGATTCCTTGATGACTGGCAGCAGCCTCAGCAGACATTCTTCTGATGGGTCATATTTACTCAAATCAAACTCACTCAAATTCTCTTCTGAGTTGAGTAACACGAACACCAGGGCTGACCACTGAGCAGGAGAAAGCCTGGTTCCTCTGAGACAACAATTTCCATCTCTCTTCAGGTAAGTTTGGACTTCCTGTACTAGAGAATGATCATTCAGTTCATTCAGACAGTGGAACAGATTGATGGATTTCTCTGGAGAGGGATTCTCCCAGATCTTATTCTTGATGTACTTAACTATTTCCTCTCTGTTGTGAGAAATGCTTCCTGTCTGTGGTAGGAGGTCTCCTAAGAGAATCTGACTGGACTCCAGTGAGAGACCCAGTAGAAAGCGAAGGAACAGGTCCAGGTGTCCGTTCTTACTTTGCAAGGCCTTGTCCACTGCACGCTTAAGAAAGTCATTGACTTTCTCAGTGTCGGACTTGACAAACCGTGAGAAAGGCGTTGGTTGCTTAGATTTATTTTTGTGGATGAATGAGAGAAACGCAAACAAAGCAGCCATAAACTCCTGAATGCTCAGATGCACAAAGCTGAAGACGTTCCCCAGGTGCAATCCAAACTCCTCTCTGAAGATTTGGGTGCACACTCCTGAGTACACCGATGCTTCTCTGACATCAATACCACACTTTCTCAGGTCTTCCTCAAAGAAGATCAGGTTTCCTTTTTCCAGCTGTTGGAAAGCCAGCTTTCCCAGTGCCAGTATGCTCTCTCTGATCTGCTGAGGATCAAGGTCACATTTCCCATGGAATTTTTGCTCCTTGTGTTTGATCTGAAACATCAGGAGCTGCGTGAACATTTGAGTCAGAGTTTTGGGGATCTCTTCACTCTCGGATTTATCCAGCATTCTCTCAAGAACAGAGGCTGAAATCCAGCAGAAGACTGGAATGTGGCACATGATGTAGAGGCTTCGTGAAGATTTGATGTGGGTGATGATTTTACTTGACAATCTCTGATCAGAGATTTTTTTCATGAAGTACTTCATCTTTTGAAGATCATTGAATCCTCGTACTTCTGTTACCTGGTCTACACACTCAGGAGGGATCTGGCTTGCTGCTCCGGGTCGAGAGGTTATCCAGAGGAGAGCAGAATGAAGCAGATTCCCCTTGATGAGGTTTGTCAGCAGCACATCTACTGAAGCTGATTCTGTTACATCACACAACCTCTTGTTCATCTGGAAATTTAGAGGAAGTCGACACTCATCCAGACCATCAAAGATGAAAATGACCTTGTAGGAGTCACAGTGTTTCAGCTGTAATTTTTTCATCTCTGGAAAAAAGTGATGCAGAAGATCCATCAGACTGAGGTTTTGCTGCTTCATCAAATTCAGCTCCCTAAAAGGAAGTGGAAACATGAAGGTGATGTCCTGATTTGATTTTCCTTCAGCCCAGTCCAGAACGAACTTCTGCACCGAGACCGTTTTTCCAATTCCAGCAACTCCTTTAGTCAGCACAGTTCTGATGGACTTGTCCTCGAAGAGGTCGCTGCATTTGATGGGTTTCTCCTGTGCTGTTGATTTCCTGGTTGCTGTCTCAATCTGTCTCACCTCGTGTTCGTTATTGATCTCTCCACTCCAACCCTCTGTGATGTAGAGCTCTGTGTAGATCTCATTCAGTAGTGCTGTGCTTCCGTGCTTTGAGATTCCTTCATTAATTCTGTTATATTTGTTTTTTAGTTTGGATTGGAGTTTTTGCTGATACGCAGAGACCAGCTCTAATAAACAGGAAAATATGATGATTACCAGTTACATAAACAATATCCATGATACTGTTAATGTAGTATTGTTTAAGTCCAATGGACAGTGCCTATAGAACATCATTATACCCGGTCAAAAGCCTTACCTTTTGTCATATTACACCCTGACAATAAAAATAGAGTATCCACCATTAATGGTGAATTGAATTCACCTGTAGTGCCAGTATAACATTATGGAAAGGCACAAGTTAAGACAAAAAGATTTCAGAAGCTATGATTCCATGTGGCGATTGTTTTTGCAGCCACCAAGTTATTCTAGTTTTTCAGTTTTAAATGAATTTGCAGAGCTGCTGCATTTTTTTCTTGAAAATGTTATGGCAAAATTGTTATATAAAGGTGGGAAAAGACTTGTAATCTGTTTTGATTTCCAGCTGTAAGACATAAAAAGGAATACTTCAGAGGGGTATGATGATTTTTTTAATGGCACTGTAGACTCCAAAATAATTTATTTTAGTTACTGATTTATCCAGTCATAGTGGTTGATATGTATCATATTGACCTTATTCACTGATAATGTAAGGTCTCATTTGATATTGTAACTGTACTCATTATAGTAGAGGAGCATGTAATTCAATCATGTCATAATCCATGGGTTCTTACTGGTCTGCAGGGTGTTAGCGAGATCTGTCTGATTCATGTTCCTCAGGACATGCAGCGTGATTTTCAAGACTCCCTCTCTAAGACAGCAATAACCCTCATCCTCCCTCTCAGAGCACACAGGGGAATCTGCACCTAGTATATTTTGGAATCTCTTCAGTTCATTTCGCATCAGAGTGATGACTTTCTGTTCCAGCTCCTGATTAGGAACACAAAGTATGACAATATGAGTGAGGAACCATACTAGTACTGTTTATCACTTCAGATAAAACTGTAGTTCTGTCTGATTATTCTAAGCCCTGCTACAAGTGTTTTGCATGATATTGTCTATTTTTTTCATACGTACGGTACTTTGCAAAAGTCTTAGGCCACCATTAGATTTGTTGAGAAATGGTATAATGACCATATATAAAATATTGGCAACAACTTTAGCATTTCTTAGCCTTTTCACCCTCTTCGACTTCTGAAAAAAGTGGTTTTTAGGGTGCTATCCTTCCAAAAAGACCATTTCTGATCAAGCTTCTTCAGACTGTAGAAGGGTCAACTTGGCATCCCACTGAAGCTGCCAGATTGCTGCTACTATTGCTCAAGTGTAAGGGAAGGTCACAGTAAGTACTTGCCACTGCAGCCAATACAAGCTGTTTTTTCTGTTATACTGCATACAAATGTCCTGTATTTTCTGATTTTCGTAGACTTTTCTATTTTATTATAATAAATAGACCCAATATTTATATATGGTCATAATACCATGTTAAAACAATTGTATATCTAATCTAATGGAGGAATGAGACTTTTGCAAAGTACTGTATAATCAGGAATACGTTCTACACACATAAACAATTAAAAACGTTTACCTTGAAAATAAACTGCAGCTTGTTTGTCCAGGTTGTTTTTGATTTTTCCATCATCGCTTGAGGTCTGTGAAAGGATAAAGCATTTAATGGCATTTTCCTACTGAATGACACACCAGTAAAAGAACATACATATATTTAGCACCATAGCATCTTACAGTATAAACCATAACAAATGTGTTTATGATACTAGATCTCCAGTATAAATCTACCATAACTGTTTAGCCCTTCTATGATTTAGAGTTTTAATACACCTGATACAGCTTAAGAATGGGTTTAACTGTGTGGGGCTCAGATTGAGGATCAATTCACTAAATCATGACAATACACTGACCTCAGATCAGTAAGAGAGTCTCCTTTTCTGAAATTTTGTGGAAGCCTCATTGGCACGTCACTCTTCATGGATGCACAGCTGGGTTCAGGCGGGTCTGTGCTTTTACTTTGTATCAGACTAAAACCCAGACACATGTTAAACGTATTCTTCATTATGTATCACAGTCATACACCTTCAATGTGAAAGTCTGCTTCAATATTATATGTTTGCTTATAAGACCTAGCAATAAAAATACTAATAAATAACACTGTAATGGAGCAAAACATAACTATAATTACAACAAAAAAACCATACACTTAAATCGTCCTTACTTTATTTCAGTAGAACAATCTCTGTCTTCAAATCTCATTGGAATTTCCTTTGACCAGTCGCTCTTCATGGACACACAGCTGGGTTCGGGTGAATCTGATCTCTTGGCCTGAATCAGACTAAAACCCAACCAAACATTCCACCTTATTCCTCTAACAATAATACAATAAGTCACAGAAATTATAGTCAAACTACATATAATCAAAGTGAGCATAATAAATCAAACAAAACACAGTATGAACTTCATAAATATGTACACAATCAACAAATAAATTGCTCCAAATGAAAGTGTTAACACATCAAATGTGGGACTTCAGTACTGATGTTGTAATGATTAACTCATGACATTTACAAGTAATTCAGTAATTCTTTATATCTGATCAATAAGACACTATAGTAAATTTCACAGTTTTGTTTTTTATATCCAAATCACTGTCATCTAAAGGTGAAACCTTTTTAAAGGTGAAATGATTTCTAAGCTCACAAAGCAGGAAAGCCAAGTACTTGGTTTATCAATGGTTGGCTAAAAAGAATGAAAAAGAAAATACATACAATATACATGCTTTTTTTTTTTAACATAAATCTGATCTATATGTGAGAAAGCTTAAATGAAATAAACAGGTCTCCTACCTCTTATCTTCATAGAGACTCATTTTGTATGTTGTGCTTCCTCACAATGATTACAAACCTGAAAAGACACATATACATAAACTCTGCAAGACACACCTTGTATCATAACACTATCACATTATCAGGTTATAAAGTATACTGGGTGTGAACAGAGAAAAGGTTCTGAGAAACACTGTGGTGCAGATTTATATTATTAAGATATTACTGCTTTGGATTTACTCAAAATACATTTTTTCTTTCTCCGTACAGCTAACATTGACTTCTGAACACCAAACCACAAGACAAACCTCAGTATACTTAACTCTAAATCTATGCACAACTAACTAACTTTAGCAGACCTAACTCTAATCTCAGTACACCTCCCCTTAGCTTGACTTCTGTACAACTAACATTAATTTCAGTACACCTAAACATGTTTCCTTAGTACAGCTAACCCTAACATTAAGCTCACTTGATACACCTACCACTAACCTTAAAATCAGTACATGTAAGTGTAGACCTAACCTTGTGCACCTTCAGTGCACATAAAATCTAACCTTTGTACATACAACTCTAACCTCTCTACAGCTAACATTAACATTAGTACACCTAAACCCAGTGGTGGATGAAGTATACAAACCATGTACTTGAGTTAAAGTAAAGATAACCTCCCTTTAGAGCTCCACTTGAGTAAAAGTACAAAAGTATTTGCCTTTAAATGTATTCAAGTATCGAAACATAAAGATTTATTATGGCTCTAACGTCCTATTGTCATTTTTGCAACAACACTCTTTCTTAATCGGTTAATTTTAGGTGAGAAGACACCATTGTCACTATTGGTAAACCAATCTTTCAACCGAATGAAATTAATTAGTCCAACAGATCAAATCAAGATCATAACAACGTTCACACTATACCCTGATTGGTATGCTTCTTCCTTCTTACGTTCTTATGTTACATTTTCATGCACACATAAGCCAAAAAGAACGGCATATTTCACATAATGTAGTGGAGTAAAGAGCAAGATATTTGACTTTTTAATGTACTGGTGCTAAAGCAAAAAGTCACCCCAAATGGAAATACTTCAGTGAAGTACAGATACTTTTATTTTACATTTACTTCGTTACTGTCCACCACTGCCTAACCGTAAGCACAGCACACCCAACATTAACCTCAATACATTCTTAGAAACCCTTTAAAGTTATTCTTTAGGTTAACAAATTCAATTTGGTGTGTGCTGCCACCTCATGGACATTTTCATGGTGATGGTGCAGAATTATTAGCAGTTTCTAGATCGTTCTTCAGTCCATTACAATGCATACATTGCCACAAATTATCGTTTCTTAACATGTTTTAGTTTCTTAATATGTAATTTGTTTGTTAAGTACATAGTTTGTTACAACTGCTTAGTTCTCGCTGTATTAAATATTATTTTTGTAACTTAATCGTGTTTACAAGTATTCAGCTAGTATATATAACCTTTAGTATGAGCATTGTTTTAACCCCTAACCATGCTAGCCAAATCCCACATAGCATATAGCGGGCAAGCTAGGCAAAGGGACCTGGTTAAGCTTCTACAATAACTCAACTGGCGAGCACAACATAACGAAGGAGTGGAAACTCACTCACTCCAGATGAGTCAACCGTTGGGAATAGAAAGGGGAGAGGGATGGTAGCAGCAAGAGATGCTGGGCACCGGGATGAGGTCCACAGAAAAAGATGACAAGACAAACACAATATAAGCAAAGAACAGCGAGAAATGGCAGCAAGACATATTACAACTTAATATATCACTAATGTCAGTGCAGCTAAACCTCAGAAATGTTGCGCGTGTAGCCTACATGTAACTAAATTTCCAAATTCATGTTGAGGTTACACACAGTTGTGTGTATCTTGTGTGTCTGTGAAAACAGTTCTTCTCCTCTAATATATTTAGCAGCACAGTAGTAGGTCCCCAGGAAAAAAATGTAGTGTGAATTTTCATAGTGAAACTGTGAATTGCTTGACAGTTTGAATGTGAATTTTCACAGTTTGACCATGAAGTTCACAGTTCTACTATTAATTTTTGATGGTAATTTGGTCACTTCATGGTTCTGCTGTGAAATTTCATAGTACAACTGTTAACTTGGTGGACTATGAACTGACCATGAATTATTTCACAGTTGTACTATGAGTTTTGGTGGTAATTTTACCACTTCATGGTTCTACTGTCAAAATTCACAGTACATTTTTCCTGGGTCTATATGTTATACGTTACAGTACTCATTCTGTGTGTGTAGTTGAGGTGTTACCTCTTTACGATAAACAACGTCTCCACAATAAGTGTCCAGACCTCTGATATAGTTTTGTGTACGTGTGCTATATTGCTTTCCTTATAAGCGAGTAGTTAACCTTTGGAATAAATTTGCACATTTATTTCCTCATAACCTTTCTCCTGAATGTGTCAACCCAGCAGCCTGTGGGATTGTAGCCTACTTATCCTGGGGCACACCGAATTTAGAGGGGCACAGCTGTACCCCTCTGCTTCCCAATCAGTCGTAGGGCCACAGCTGTGCATAATAATAAGCCTGTTAAACACTAAATAGATTGAAGGGATTTAACACTAAAGTTCGCGTCACTCATCCATGGATGAGAAATGAACACATTAATCCCAAAGTATTTTTAAGTATAGTAGTAATAGAAAACAGCGTCACATTGGTAATATTGTGGGTTCCTCTGGTACACTCTGGTCAAAGTCCAAAAACGAAATGCACAAACAAACGGCAGTTTATACTACGGTTCTTACGCAACCACATCGTCGACAGTTTTGAGATTATTCACCTATCAGATTCATTCACAAATCCAGAATAGCAGTTCAGTAGGCTCCACCAGATTACCATATCGATACTAACCTTGGCGCTGACACCCGATCTGCGCAAATCAGTGCAACCCAGAACCCCTGAAACCAAACCATCCGCCGGTCTCAGCCTCATCAGCAGTTTTGGATTACAGGTACGCCCTACTGCGCCCGACGAGAACAGCGGTCAGTGAAGGAATTACACCAAGCGTTACTTCTTTACTAATGGCGACATCTAGTGTTTACTCGCAATATAGCTCTACAATGACTAATATATCGAAAGCTCTTCTTTTGGGCTTTGAAACAAAATATAAAACAAACAAAAAACCAGCAGCATAGTGGCACAATTGTTACCCTTGTCCACCAACGAACCTGAATCCAGTCCTGGCTACCATCTGTGTGGAATTCACATGTTCTCCCCATGTCTGTGTGGTATAAAATAAACACACAATCACGCATGCCAGCAATTCAAAATCAATTTTTTTATTGACTCTAAATCTACAGACATTAGACAGATCATGTTCAATGATCCACATCAATGTCCCCAAGTGAAGTGTTTAAAGTTTTAACTTACACATTACACGGCAGTACAAACAATAAATGCAGTTCAGTGTTAAAGTCGGGGACGCAGTTCTGTACAGGAAATTAAACGATACATTACACGACTCCACAGTCCTTGGCCTAAAAATGTACTGTACCATCACAAGATTACTGTATGCGTGGGTTTTACGTTAAGTGTCGAGTTTGTTTTGTAATGGAAGTATTGGCATACATCAATTTGATTGATAAAACGAAAAGAAAAAAAAAAACAAGCATAACATTGAAGCAAATGTAACAAAACAACAGGAATGGAGGGAGCGTGAGGACAGATTCCAAATAAACTCGAGCAGCTGACCATGACTAGAGTCACGTCACATGTCAACACCAGATATTAAGTCATCAGAATACACATAGGAATTAAGGAAATTCAACAAGCATTCGGTTTACAGTCATTTTTTGGCATGATATCAGCCAGAACCGTGCCTCATGGACATCGGCATAAAGTTCAGACCTCTCCCTGCGCGTGCCGCATATAGTGCACTTGTAATTCCAGCTCTCCAGGTAACGTGCAGCCGCAGACCAAGCAACGAAACCGGTGTGAAACGTGAGATGAGGACAAGGCTTGCGGAATGACTGCTCTCTCATTCAGCACGCCGCGCGGAGTGAAAAAGATGCCCTGAGCCGCTGCGCCCGAAAGTTGGCCAGCTATTGAATGGATGGGGTGAGCAGGAGCAGACAAAGAAAGAGGAGACGCCAACGGGAGCGATGAGGAAATGAACGGAGAGGCCTGATTTAAGAGGATCGGAGAGCCCGAAACGAGGGGCGATTGCTGGGTACCCTGCTGCGCCACTCCGTTTAACAGAGCTTGAGAAACAACCTGGGCTGTCTGAAAGCCAAACACGGTGCTAGCGTTCCCGTGGGCGAAAGGAGTCGCGCCGAGGAGGTTGACCGATCCCAACTGATTAGACTGAGACTGATGAAGCTGCTGCTGGAGCAGCTGTAGTGCTTTCAATTGGTTCAGCTGTTCTGGCTGCATTTGCTGCACTGCCTGTTGCAGGAGCTGTATTTGCTGCTGTGGCTGGAGGACGAGCTGCAGCTGCTGCGATGGGGACTGCATTATGTGCAGTGGAGGCACTTGCACCTCCAGTTTGTCTTGCATGTTCTTGGGCATGTCTAGAGGAGTGACCACACTCAAAGGCTTGTTGATTTTAAGAGAAGCAACGTCAGACTCTGCGTTTGCACTTTTTGGCTTCTGCTCAACTTTATCTGATCCGGTATACCCTGGTGCTTTTAGCTCCAAAGGATTTTTCGTTGTCTTGGCCGACGGCCCCTTGTTAGTGTCTTGAGTTAAATCTGGCCATTGTTGGCCCTGAACGTTCAACCCTTGGCTGAGAAAATTCGGAGGGTTTGGCGGCGAATGCGCCTTCATATCCAGCGACCCAGGCCCATCCGCACTGCACGGTGACTTTCCTTTTGATGGGCTTGGAGTCGGGGATAAAGAATTAGCCACGTCGCTGTTTTCTGCTGCAGTACAATTCTCCGACATCTGCTTGCTCCCTTGACTCAGCTGCTGGGATGCGTGCTTTGGCAGGCTATCTGGTTTTGGTAAGATAGGTTTTAGATGCGCTCCTGTTTGCCACTGATGCTTTGCGTTGCTGCCTTGTACGTCAGATAGCCACGCAGGCTGCTGCTGTAGCTGGGACGTAATCTGAATCTGCCACTGTTGTTGCAGCTGAACAGGTATGCGTGGCGCTGGGTCACGCACGTCTGAATCAAAAGCAGGAGGCTCTTGCCCCAAGATGTTCGGCACAGACCCATGCAAAACCGGATCGTGAAAAGGGGCCTGTTGCAGCGCTATAGGGCTCTCGGCATTATCGCCCATTCTCGACCAATTTCTCCGGTACTTTCCCATCCCACTCGGCCGGCCTCTCTGGGAAGTGCTAAACGCAGAATAGGACGGGTTCCCCGCTTGCCGCTTTCGCGCATGAATTTTTTGATGGACGAGAAGGCTGCTGAGCCAGGGAAAGGACTTATGGCACTCTTGGCAACGGTGGGGCCGTTCCCCGGTGTGGGTATTCAGGTGGTCCCGAAGCAAGTAGGCTAATCCAAAACTCTTGCTGCACAGGTTGCATTTGTAGGGTTTGTCCCCAGAGTGGCAAAGCATGTGCCGCTGCAACTGACTCTCGTCGCTGTAGCCCTTGCGGCACTGCGTGCAGCGAAAAGGCTTCTGCTGATGCAGCCTCTGGTGAGTCTTCATGTTCTGAAGGAAGGCAAAGTCCTTGCCACAATCGGGGCACTTGTATGGCTTCTTGCCAGAATGGATGATCAGGTGCTGCTGCAGGTAGCTGCTGAAGCGGAATGACTTTTTGCAAACGTGGCACTGGTAACCCCGGCTGTGTATGCGCATGTGAAGCTCTAAAACGGAGCGGTAGCGGAAGGTCTTGCCACAGTCTCTGCATCTCAAAGGTTTCTTTTCCGACTGCTCTCCGAATTCGCCTTCCCCAGAAATATTCTCGATGCTGGCTGCGCTGGCTATGCCGAGAGCCTCCCTCTTCAAAGGCGTCGCTAGAGCCTCGTGAGTCAAAACGTGCGATTGTAAGCTGGGCTCGTCAATAAACTGGAGCGGACAGTGAGGGCAGGCGTACAACTTGTACTGGTCACTGCCGTTGCTCTGCTGTTCGTATTCCGCCTCGTGTGTCAACATGTGCACCCTCAGATCAGCCGCTCTGTAAAAGAGCTGAGGACAGAGCGGGCAGTTGCGCTGGATGGCTACGTCGTGGTTCGCGTTCTCTTTGCCCATCGTCTCTAAAGCCGTACCGTTGGGCAGATCGTTGCTTTTCATAAGACGTAAAGCAGGACTCGCGGGGCGGGGACGTTTCTTGTGCAAGCGACAGTGCGCGCGCATGTTCTGCGCAAACGCAAATTTCTGTCCACATTCCGCACATCGGTACGGCTTACGGCCCGTGTGAAGGTACTGGTGCTGTTGCAATAGGCTGCTGTATTTGAAGTTTTTGCTGCATATGGTGCACTGATGCGGCCTCTCGTCCGTATGCTTCCGCCGATGGTCTTCCATAAGCGAGCGGTGCCTGAAGACCATTCCACAGTCGGGGCACTCGTAAGGTTTGAGGGCGGCGTGGGAGCGCTGATGGATGTGCAACGTCACGGCACACTGAAAGCCCTTGTTGCACTCCAGGCACCGGTACGGACTGTCTAACGAATGGCTCTGCATGTGGGTATTGATGGACACCCTGTACTGAAACTCTTTCCGGCAAAGAGGGCAGCGGTAAGGCTTCTCCAAGCTCACCTGGCAAGCGTGGAACTTGTACCGGATCAGCGAGGCAAAGTGTTCCCCACAAGAGTCACACTCGTAGCCCTTGAACTCTCTGATCTGATGGCGTCTCTGGGGGGTCGGTGCTTGATCTGGGACGCCGTTCGATTTGTGTTCGTTGCGGTGCTTGATCAGGCTGCTGCGATGCTGGAAGGTGAGGCCACACTCTTTGCACGTCAGAGAAGCCTGCTCGTCCTCGTGCATGTGGAAGTGCCGGTGCAGGTCGTAGGCTTCCCGCCGAGTGAAGGACTTGCCGCAGTCACGGCACTGCATGCGGCTTTTCCTCGGCTTCACCACAGTACCAGCCTCTTGGCACGCCTCTTTCTCCCCATCAGCAGCTTTCCTTTTTTCTATGACTGTAGGTTCACCTTCCACTGCCAAAGGTTCCACCCCCTTTATCGCTCCTCCCTCGTTATAGTCGCACTCCATTTCTACACTCGCATCCGTGAATTCTTCCACCTCGTCTTCTACAAGTGCATGTTTCTCTCCTGTGGTGGACCCAGCATCGACGCTGAGGTCTTCTGTAGTTCGGTTCACGGCTTTCATTTGTTCCTTTCCTGCACAAAAAGGATAGACTATGGGTTTTCTTTTTTTATTAGAAAACAACAAGACAAGTAACTTTGAACTATGGTTGCAGCATATACACAGCCCCCCTTGTGTTACTTACATTGCATATTTTTATTGAGGGTTCACCAACCTGTTAACATGGTCGTTGTTTAGTGGTTAAAGTACTGGACTGTGGACCAGAAGGTCCAGGGTTCAAATCCCACCTAACCCCCAGTGTTCCTGAGCAACACACAATTGCCTGCATTTTAAGACTCTATCTGTTGTAAGTAGGCGTGTGATATTGACAAAAAATATCTTGATATTTCCTGGGATTTTATCAATAACAATAATTAGACGATACTGTGCAACCTTCAAAAATGTACAGTGGTGCTTGAAAGTTTGTGAACCCTTTAGAATTTTTCTGCATAAATATGACCTAAAACATCATCAGATTTTCACACCTAAAAGTCCTAAAAGTAGATAAAGAGAACCCAGTTAAACAAATGAGACAAATATTATACTTGGTCATTAGTTTATTGAGGAAAATGATCATATTAGTAAGTGGCAAAAGAATGTGAACCTCTAGGATTAGCAGTTAATTTGAAGGTGAAATTGGAGTTCAGTGTTTTCAATCAATGTGATGACAATCAGGTGTGAGTGAGCACCCTGTTTTATTTAAAGAACAGGGATCTATCAAAGTCTGCTCTTCACAACACGTTTGGGGAAGTATGTCATGACATGAACAAAGTAGATTTCTGAGGAACTCAGAAAAAGTTGTTGATGCTCATTATGCTGGAAAAGTAGGGCTGCAACTAACGATTATTTTAATAATTGATTAATCGGTCGATTATGTTTTCAATTAATCAATGAATCGGGTAAAAAAAAAACAACAACAACCTTTCCATGTCTTTATTCAGAAATATAACATTAAATAACAGAGCAAATAAGTGCATACAATAAATGAATAATAATAAATCAAATTTATTAATAAATTAAAATAACAAATTAAATAATAAAGAAAAATAAGTGCATCTCTGATGCAAACACTACATACTTACTCATTCACGCTCTTTCTTTAGAAACTTTGCATTGCACGCCAAAAATGTTAGCATGTCAACATGCTCCTGGCTACAGCTGGCTCTCTTTTTAGAGACTATACTTCCTGCCGCAGAAAATAGACGCTCAGACAGAGTTGAAGTAGCAGGAATGCATAAATAGGATTTGGCTAGCTCGGCCAATATAGGATATCGGTCTTAACTCCATAACTGTCATTATCCAGCTAACCAGCATCAACCGTGCTATTCCGGTTCGCATAGTGTGAGTGCGCCATTACGTTTCCTCACTTCAAAATGGAACAAACTCGGGATATTGTGGTGACTTACGCTGTTGCTGAGCTCCCTTCATCCTCATCGGTGACTGCAACATGTTTTCGTTTCGTTTTGAGGGCTGTATCAGCACCGGTCAGATCACTTTTGCAAAGCTTGCATGTTCCTACACTTTTGAGAACTTAAGCCGAACCGTCGTCTCTGCGTCGGTCATGTTTCATTTGTAGAATTTATTTAATTCTTAACGCTAACTTGTTTTGAAGATTCCGCGCCCAGGCCGGCTCTGCCTCGCTCCGTTTAATCGCTCGCATTTTTTTTTTTCAGCGTTGATGAAGTGCCGCAAGTAATGTAAGCGGATATGATAAGGCAGGGGACACATAAATCATCGAATCGATAATGAAATTCGTTGTCGACACTTTTAATAATTAATTATTATCGATTTTATCAATTTGTTGTTGCAGCCCTATGGAAAAGGTTACAAAACCACCTGTAAAGAGTTTGGACTCCACCAATCCAGAGTCAGACAGAGTGTGTACAAATGGAGGAAATGCAAGACCATTGTTATCCTCCCCAAGAGCATGGCGTGTAACATTAGGCAAGGTCACAAAGGACCCCAGGGTAACTTCTAAGCAACTCGAGACCTCTCTCACATTGGCTAATGTTAATGTTCATGAGTCCACCATCAGAAGAACACTGAACAACAATGATGTGCATGGCAGGGTTGCAAAGAGAAAGCCACTGCTCTCCAAAAAGAACATTGCTGCTCGTCTGCATTTTGCTAAAGATCACGTGGACAAGCCAGAAGGCTATTGGAAGAATGTTTTGTGGACGAACGAGACCAAAACAGAACTTTTTGGTTTAAAAAAAACTAAAGGCCTCTCTCACATTGGGTAATGGTAATGTTCACGAGTCCACCACCATTATGGACAACACTGAACAGCAATGGTGTGAATGGCAGGTTATGTTTGGAGAAAGGAAAACACTGCATTCCAACATAAGAACCTTATCCCATCTGTGAAACATGGTGGTGGTAGTATCATGGTTTGGGCCTGTTTTGCTGCATCTGAGCCAGGACGGCTTGCCATCATTGACGGAACAACGAATTCTGAATTATATCATAGAATTCTAAAGGAAAATGTCAGGACATCTGTCCATGAACTGAATCTCAAGAGAAGGTGGGTCATGCAGCAAGACAGTGAACCTAAGCACACAAGTCGTTCTAGCAAAGAATGGTTAAAGAAGAATAAAGTTCATGTTTTGGAATGGCCAAGTCAAAGTCCTGACCTTAATCCAATCGAAATGTTGTGGAAGGACCTGAAGCGAGCAGTTAATGTGAGGAAACCCACCAACATCCCAGAGCTGAAGCTGTTCTGTACGGAAAAATGGGCTAAGATTCCTCCAAGCCGGTGTGCAGGACTGATCAACAGTTACAGGAAACATTTAGTTGCAGTTATTGCTGCACAGGGGGGTCACACCAGATACTGAAAGCAAAGGTTCACATACTTTTGCCACTCACTAATATGTAATATTGGATAATTTTCCTCAATAAATAAACGACCAAGTATAATATTTTTGCCTCATTTGTTTAACTGGGTTCTCTTTATCTACTTGTAAGACTTGTCTGACAATCTGATGATGTTTTAGGTCATATTGATGCAAAAAATATAGAAAATTCTAAAGGGTTTCACAAACTTTCAAGCACCACTGTATTTGTAAAAGTCTTACATTGTACTAGCTTGCTCTTGTTAGTAGAACATTAACTGTTGCTTACTAATGACGTCACTAGAAATAACACTGAAGGAAATGTAAACCTAAGCAAAACAGGTCTTGGGAGTATTATTGCACTAAAAATGCTGATGTGGCATCACAAGGTATTTTAACAGCCACTATTCTAATCATTAATCCAGCTCACAGTTGCCCTGACAAACATGCAATTAAAACCAATAATAGCCTATAGTGGGCTACAGTCCCATCAACAATTACTGGCACCCATGGTTATGATGGGTAAAATGGGTTATAACAAATGTTCTGATCATTTTCCATTTCTTCCCATTTGCTGAGCTTTATCATTTCCCAAACCTACTACTAAAAAATAGACTAACCCTAAAACCGCAAAATATTAAGCAGTAATGGTCTTAAACAACAAATCATTTGACAGAAAACTAACATTTTCACTTACATAGTCTTGTTCTATACCAAAGATAAAATCGAGAAAACATATACATGTTTGATTTAAAACTCAAACTAACATGTCTAGGTGTTCAAAATCTTCCAAAATATCTTGTCTTGTTTTTTAGTTCTTAAAAGATTAGTTGGTAATCTGCCACAACTGATGCACTCCACCTCGAGCCTCAAAACATTCTCTTAAATAGAACCAGCAGTGACCAATATCTAGACAGAGATTGACAATATGCAGTCTTGCAAGTCTCCGTGTAAACAAGTGAGAAAATCTGCTCCAAAAAAAGCTAAATACTATGTAGGGGTTGCTGTGGCAACTATTCTGAAATTCCTAAGACCCTAAAGGCACAGCAAATCTCTGTTTCACCATCAGCCATTAAGAGAATAGGTCAACGCAATGAACAAAGTGATATTACCAGAATTTTTAGAATTAAAAATAAACACTTAATATTTTACAATGTTGGACTTAGCCCATTTTATGTCCAGGAGTGAAAATTCCTCATATAAACCATGATACAGCAGACAAGTTAACGTGTTCTTACTAACCTGTAGCTTCCTTGCTCAGTTCACCAGTCTTGGGTTCAAGCTCGTCTTCTGTCTCAGACCAGAAAAGTCCAAAATCATCATCATCTTGGGAAGCTTCGCTGATGATGGGAGAACATCCAGCAGGCGGTAAAGATTTAGCGTTCAGTTTGGGATCTTCACTCCTAGCTTCTTGTACGACTTCATGTTCATTACAGAGACTGGGATCTGCACTTTTTACAGAATTTACAGATTCGGGTTCTCCGTTATGTGCAGTCTGTAGAGTCTCATGATTATTAGGGGATTTGGGATCACGGTTGCAGCCAGGCTGTACAGATTCAGGTTCATTATGGGGTTTGGGATCTCTGTTCCTTGCAGTTTGTACAGTCTCTGGTTGATTACAGAGTTTGGGGTCTTTACATGAGACAGGATGATTACAGGGTTTGGGATCTCCACTCCATCCAGAGTGTCTAACGTCAGGTTCGTTACAGGGGTTGAGATCTTCTCTCCTTGAAAACTGTACAGGGTCAGATTCAGTACTGTTTTGGGGATCTTCTTTCTCTCCAACATGGAAAGAGTTTGAATCTTTACACACTTTAGGATCTTCAGTTTCTCCAAACTGTTTAATGTCAGCTTCATGACAAGTTTTGGGATCTCCATTCCCTTCAGGCCAAACTGCTTCAGGTTCATTACAGAGTTTAGGATCTCCTTCTGCTTCAGGTTCATTGCAGAGTTTAGGATCTACTTCTGCTTCAGGTTCATTGCAGGGTTTAGGATCTCCTCTGCCTGTACCTTGTACAAAGCCAGTGTGTGGAGATGAACAGCTCAGCACCTCAGCAGAACCTTTCGCGTCGGCGCTTTTACGGCAAAGCGCATCCTCGGAGGTAGCGCCTTCATCTGGTGAACTCCTTCGCTCATATCCTTTGGGTTCCTTTTCCAAAACATCCTTATTATCGCAGTGATTGTCCAGCGGTTTTTCGGATTCTGCCTGTAAAGCGGCCATATTTATCCGAAACGTTCCTTCTCCCTCGTCCCTGACGTCATCGTCTTCCCCATGTTCCTGCGGGTCCAACTTTCGCACGCGCATCGCCATCTACTGGACAGGAGTTACCGCCGGTGATGGAGGGAGCAATAAAGCTGGCATTAACCAGTAATGTAGATACTTATCTAAGTTAAGCCGAAGTCAAGTTTGTTTGTACTTAAATTGACCAAACACAGCACATTAAACCTACAAGCAATCCATTCTAGGAACAAATTCTAATAACCATTATACTCACCAAACTAGCATCCCATCCTAATAACCATCATACTCAACAAATCAGCATCCCATCCTAATAACCATCATACTCACCAAAACAGCATCCTATCCTAATAACCATCAAACTCACCAAGTCAACATCCCATCCTAATAACCATCCAACTCAGCAAACCAGCATCCCATCCTAATAACCATCAAACTCACCAAACCAGCATCCCATCCTAATAACCATCAAACTCACCAAGCCAACATCTCATCCTAATAACCATCCAACTCAGCAAACCAGCATCCCATCCTAATAACCATCCAACTCAGCAAACCAGCATCCCATCCTAATAACCATCAAACTCACCAAACCAGCATCCCATCCTAATAACCATCAAACTCACCAAGCCAACATCTCACCCTAATAACCATCAAACTCACCAAGCCAGCATCCCATCCTAATAACCATCAAACTCACAAAGCCAGCATCCCATCCTAATAACCATCCAACTCACCAAGCCAGCATCTCATCCTAATAACCATCCAACTCACCAAGCCAACCTCCCATCCTAATAAGCATCAAACTCACCAAGCCGACATCCCATCCTAATAACTATCATACTCACCAAACCAGCATCACATTCTCAAAAACCATCAAACCAGCATCCCATCCTAATAACCATCAAACTCACCAAGCCAACATCCCATTCTAAAAATCATCCTAATAATACCCATACTCACCAAAGCAGCATCCCATCCTCATAATCAGCATCATATCCCAACAACCCGAATACTTACAATACCAGCATTCATTTGTGTTTTTTTCTTTAAATAGCCTTTATTAGTAACGTATTAGCGTATTATCTAAACAGAAAGATGGTCTACTACAGAAATACGTAGTTAATTCTTTGTCTAAATTGTATTTGAGTGTATGAGCTTTTTTTCTGCATCAGAAACCTGTTCCAGAAGGTATGGTGAGCTTAATCAGTCCGTTTCAAATTGGCCAAAAAAATCTGATGAAGCTGTCCAAAACTGTTATATGAAAGCATTTTAGCTTAGGATTCGACAAAATGAATCATCTTACAACAGATGGTATGTAAGGCATTTAATATATCAGGTAACAATGTTCTTTTTAATAACTATTATACTCTTGATCATATCTCCAGTGTTTAAAATACAGTATATTGCTGTAAGGGACAAGAAGCATTTACAACCTCCATCAAAACATCTTCACATCCACACAAATCTCGGCAGTAAAAGTCCTTCTTATTTACAAGGTAGGGCTATAAATATACAAAATATATTTACTGATCTATAATCTACATTGCACTGCATGCACAGACTCAGTTATCAGCATGAAGTGGTTATTTGTTTCCAAATGTTTCCCTTTAGTGCAGTACACAGCCACAGCATGTACCCATGAATAGTCCTAAACCGTAACATACATAAACCGTAACATAAACCGTAACATCGGCTCAAAAAGTTCATTTCTGAAATACCACAATGAAAAGCGTGACCTGTGCTTTAATGTGGAATTATTAGGAGCATACTTTCCTGAATGGCTAAAGGTGGCGAGTAGTGCAACCTAAAAATATGGAGTGTATGAAGGAATATCAGGGTCATTCCATGGTAAATGATCTGAAGAAGAGTATTGGGCGTTTATGGATCACTTTTGAAGTAACTACCAAAGCGTCAAAGCACCAGCCTTTATCTAGCAATACAGCAAATGATGCTAGTCCCTGTCTTTTATAATACAATATATAGACAAAAGTTTGTGGACACCACTAATTAGTGAGCTCTGCTATTTCAGCAACACTCACTTGTAACGCATTAATAATCCTACAGTGGCAGTAGAATGAGTTGTACTCCAGTGACTCTTAAAGTGACACATTTATAGGTTTCCTCTTCCACCAAATCAGTTCAACGTACTGCCCTGCTGTCTTTAAACAAAGTCCGTAGAAAAAATGACTTGCCAACTTTGGTTTGATTGAAAATGGACTCTTTCAGACACCATGAAAATGCACTGGAATGCCAAAAGTGCCAGGGCTCATTGTCTAACCTTAGAAGCCGACCTCACGGTCATGTTCCAAAATCAAGTGGAAAGCTCTTTCAGAAGAATAAATGCTGTAACAGGAAAAAGGGATTGGGGAATTTGGGGTGTCCACAAACTTTTGTCTTCATTGCGTATTTTACATGCCATCCCAACTGTTAATAAAGGAGTGGTGTGCCATGGTCACTCTTCGGAACTGATCTTGAAATTAATGTGTCTTTCAAAATCATTATGTTGAAAAATAACCGCACCCCCTCTACTATAGCTTGCTTACACTGCTGAAAATATTCTTAATCCTCAAACATATCCTTTACTCAGACAGAAAACCATTATACCCTGTCAATCTGTGCATGTTCTCACATTACACCATGGATATCACTTTTTTCCAGCTGTAATTACACATTATAACAACACCAAACATCTTATGTTCTTACTAAAGTTAGGAGAAGGACTTAAAAAGATTTCAGGGGCTTTTACTATCCCTCAGAGTAGTGTTCAGAACAAGTGGAAATTGTATGGTACCACCAACACATTGCTTAGATTTGGCTCCAAATTGGACGAGCTAATAGAGAATGATGACAGCTTTACACAACACTGTCCTCTACTGCAGGGGGCAGGAAAATTCATATTCTGAAAAAGCACCACAACCTGTCTAATTTGAACTTCTAGTGCTATGTAGTAACATTTGATGGTCAGATGAAACCAAGAGTGAACTTTTTGGACTGAAATCCAAAACAAATACCCCATGTAAATGTGCTGTGAAGCATGGCTGTGGCAACCATAAATACCCATGTTCTAGGATGTTTTGCTTCAGCAGGGACCGAGTAAGTGGTCAGGATTGAAGTGAAATTGTACTCTGCCACATTACCGAAGTTCTGGAGAAAACCTGACGACAGAAAATCTGAAAAACAGTTTCTACAGGCTACAGAGGCAAGTATTTATTGTGACCTCCCCCCTTACACTTGAGCAATACCAGCATCTGGAAGCTTCCTCATAATGCCAAGTTGACCCTTCCACAGTCAAGAAGCTTGATCAGCAATGGACTTTTTGGAAGGGTAGCAGCCAAGAAATCATTTTTTCAGAAGGGGAACAGGGTGAAAAAGCTTAAGATATGCTAAAGCTCACAAAGACTGGAATGAAGCTCAGTGGAAAAGAGGTTCACTGAGTGACAAAACCAAGTTTGACATTTTTGGGTCCAATCATCGACAATAAGTATACCATTGCTACAACACATTTATTGGTGGCCTAAGACTTTTGCACAGTATTGTATATCCAAAAGGTCTGATGGCTGTAATCAAAGCAGAATGTAGCTCAACAACGTAGAGAGCTGATCACTAGTACTTTTTATTAATACAATTTGTAGATCTATTGATTATTTTCTCATTATTTGAATGTCATAAGGTAAAATGTGTAAATAAAGCTGGAAATCTACTTCGGTTGGTTCTGATTTCAGATGGTACGACAAAAAAAGTGACCATTTTAAAGGGGTATGGTTTCCGATAGGCACTGCATGTAATGTCAGTACATAGCTGGTCAGGTATCCAGCTTTGTAGCTCTCATTTATCACTAGAAGGAGTTCAGCATCAGTTGTGAATTGTTTTGTCATAATAAAAAGGAACTGTAAAAAGGAACCATAAGGATTGTTGGGTCCTTGAGTAAGGCCCTTAGCCCACAATTCTCTCTGGATAAGGGTATCTGCTAAATGACTAAATGTTATGACTAATGACTCAATGAGACTTTGGGTCAGTAGTAGCCCAGCAGTTAAGGTACTGTACTATGGACCAAAAGGTCCAGGGTTCAAATCCCACTTCTGCCAAGCTGCCACTGTTGGCTCCTTGAGCACCCACCATTTCTTGGATTGTAAGATTGTATCCATTGTACGTCACTCTGGATAAGGTTATCTGCTAAATGAATAAATGTAACTAGTATGGCAATATTAGTCCATGACATACCCTTATGGACTGTTCTGTACCCACAAGCTGATTTACAGAAGAAATGAAAAAGGCTCTGGCAAAAATGATTTTTATCACGTAGGACTTTCCAAGCGCGATCGACATTAATTCTCAGGCAACCTCTGACATGTTACTGCATCGTATAAAACAACTAAAAGCAGCTGGAAATCGCTTCCTCTTCCATGCATGTGCTGTTTATAACTCAGTTCTACAGTTATTTGACACAGAATAACCTACTGAGCGCGAAGCTCTTATGTTTTTGTAGTTTTTTTCCACATGAAGCCTAATAGCACTTTGCAGAAGGCATAACTAAAGATTTCAAGACATGATACATCCTGCTGTTACTCACACAATGGTTTTCAAAACAACTATCGTAATGTATCTAATGTCTACGCTTCCGTCTGTGGTCTCCCGTTCTTCCCCGGCACAGCCTCTGGGTATTTGTGTCGGTTGTTGATTTAGGTTGGGAAGTGCCGTTTAAAAGGTCATGACCCAAGGGTACAGAAGTTGCTGCTGCTATTTGTTCGGTCGCGTTCTGAGAAGTTTGCTGTTCAAGCTCCTGGGATAAAATTTGCTGTGGCAGGGCTTCTTGCTGCTGTCGATGCTGCGCCAGTTCTTGAGACTGTTGATGTTGAATTTGGTGGTGCTGAGGAGGCTGTGTTTGCTGCTGCATTTCGAGGAGGCCCAAAAGTCGCTGCAAGAGCATGTTATTTTGCTGTAGGCTAATTGTAAGCGCCTCCTGAGACGCCACGAGCGTCCGCATGTCACGCCTGAAACTTTCGCCGAACTCTCGCAAGTTCTGCTCGAGGCGATCTCCGAGCTGCACGGCCGCCTCGCCGAGCCCTCGCAGTTCGTCCTCCAGCCACGCCGTGCGTAAGGGAGGAGGATCAATCGGGCCCTGATGAGCTCCAAGTGAAGGTTCCGGACTCGGCTGAGGTGTGCCGTTCAGAAAGGGGGCACTATAGAGCGGTGAGGGAGGAAGCCAGCGCTCAGATGTTGGGGCTGGGACGATGCCCAGTCCGAGGCCTAAGCCCAGTTTGTCTTCTACGCCGTTATCCATACCCTCTGAAATGGTTCCTTCTTCACCTTCCTGCTCGTGAGACTCATCATCTCTCTCAAAGCCGTCTCGCTCCGAACCATCTCCTGCAACTGAAAAACAAGACACTCAGAAGAAAGCTGTTACGAGGTTTAAAAATTAGTATTATACCATAGTTAGTTCCGACCCCACAATCTGATTGGCTGAGAGACGTCTTCAACATTATTGACGATAATGGCACTGTGATGACGCGCTATAAGTATTAATCCGTGGCATACACATAACCTAACGACGCCCGCCCTAATAACCAGCCAAGCTATAACGAATAAAACACTGCCGAAATGACAGCTATAATTAGTTTATAAAATATATTGGTTTTGAAAACGGAAAATTGGAAGATGAAGCTATTAATGACCAACCAGAACTGAAGGTTTATCACCTTTAGTATTTGGAAGCTTAAAAAGCGAAACGAAATCAGTCCTTTAAATCAAACGTACCGGCTCTTAATGGACTCACAGCTCGACTGAAAGCAACGAGACTGAAGATCAGTTTTAGTCCCATCAACAAAAATGATGAATCAGCTCCATCCCTCACAAAGACGTCGTTTGCTGGAGTTAAACTTGGCGTCTTTCATTAAACACACATCTGGAGTGTCATCTGGACTGTAAGTCCAGCTCTAACCCAGAGAAGCTGCTGATGCTCTGTAGCTCTGCCCTTACATTTCTGACTTATAAGATTAACATTAAGAGCTTCATTATACAAATTTATAATCGCTAATCAAACAGGACCCTAGACTTTGGTTAGAACACCGGGATCTCACTCCGGTTTGCTTTAGTCAGTGGAAGTTTCTTATTAACAGCCTGCCTTGTAATCCAGACCCACTTTATTTGCTGAATGTAAATAAACTTTCTTTTTTATAAATTAAAACTTACCAATCGATATATTTGTGATTATTTTCTCTATAATAAACAGTTACTGGTAATTCTGTTAATCGACTTTAATGACTGAAGGGCTTAGAATAGATCGAATAGAACTGTTTTACCTCACGGAAGGCTGATAAACAAATTTTTTCTGTCCTCTTTATCTAAATATCTAACAATAAATGGCGATAATACACTCAAGGTCGTGCTTTAACATGAGTGTTAACAGGCCCATGCCAACATCTCTCATGTATTATTGCTTAATTAAATTTTGGTCATTACACACCAAACTCGATGTGAAAAAGAAATGCAAAAAAGCAAAATATTTGGATTTTTTCACCTCAAAACTATACAAACCAGCTGAGACACACTTTTTTTTTGCAGCCAAGTCCTACAGTCACACTGTTAAATACCAGTGATGTCAAACGATTCAAATTCCATCGCATTATTCACATTTTGCTTGCTCAAATATGACATTAAGGATTTTTTTTCTTTAAAAAAAGGCAATAAGTACAGTAAGTCCTCGACTTACGATGCAGATCCGTTCCTAGGTGGCGTCGTAAACCGATTTTCGGTGTAAGTCGGAACATACATAAATACTGTACATAAATAACATACTGTAAGCACTTATCCTATCCTAACACCTATCCTAATACAGTAATTATCAAAAAACGAGCCGCGTAACCGTGTATTCTTCCGCCGCGCACACCAAACACGAAGTTCGCGTTATGTCGTTTACGACGCAAAACCACTTAAGTGCGAAACAAGGTTTTATACAGTAAATGGGAGATGTGTCGTAACCACGAAACATCGTAACTACCTGTATATGTATCCACAACAGTGATTACCAGAACCTCTCTAATCCAAAGTAAGCTCTTCATTTCATGGGGCACTTTTCATAATCACCATAACCTTGCTCCTGTCACATCAGCCATTGATGCTGATGTGACGTTAAAATAAATTAAAATAAAATAAAACACACAAGCATGAGGTACTTTCATTAGAAACAGCATTAGCAAGCCGTTACCTTGCGTATCCGACACTATCAAACTGCAGCTACACTTGGTCATGTTGGTTGTTGCTTTAGCAACACCAGAAGCGACGCTGACAGGTCAATTCGTTTTTGTCGAACAGAGGGCGAACAAAATAGCGCAAAACAGGTGTGGAAGATGCCCTCATTATACACGAGCCTAAATTAATTTACTGTCGTCTGAAAAAAAAATGGGGTTCAGTGTGTAACGGCCTTTTCGCTCCCTCCCCAAGATCATTTCTGTCTGCGTGAGACCAAAGAAAAACCAAAAGACGCAAAGCTGTTGTGATGCCAACTACAGTACACCCAACATTTTTTTACCTGGATCTGTGTCCGACAGACAGGACAGACTCGTCTTTCCCCTGGACCTAAGCTTCTGAGGGACCTGCTGAAACCTGGGGCTTAACGGGGTAGCCCCTCCCAAAACTGCACTGCCTCTGCTGGGAGGAAGCCACGATCGAAACCTTGCATCTGCCAGCTTGCCGCCGTTGCGTCTCTTCAGGTCGTCCCAGCGCTTCTTAACCTCCCGTAGGGTGCGTGGGACTCGGGACACGGCGTTCACCCGCTCCAGGATGCCAGCCCATATTCGCTCTCTCTCACGGCGTCGGAGTCTGCCAGCCGGACCGAACAGCTCCCCTTCACACCGGGTCACTTCTGACACCAGGACCTCCAGCTCGGCGCCGCTAAACCTGCTCTTCCTCTTTCCCACGCCACCCGAAGCCAGAGCTGCCGATACGCTTCTGTCTAAAGGCAAAGGAATTAAATAGGACATCGGCGTTTGTTATGGGTATATCCACAGACCTCAACATTTACATTTAGCAGACGCCCTAATCCAGAGCGACTTACAATTGATACGATCTTACAATCCAAGCAATTGTGGTTTAAGGGTCTTGCTCAAGGACCCAACAGTGGCATCTTGGCAGAGGTGGGATTTGAACCCTGGACCTTTTGGTTACCTTAACCGCTAGGCCACCACAGTCCACCTCAAGAACTTCATAAGTATGATTACAGTTCCAGAAATCCGATTTTTTTCTAATTCACTAGCCCAACAGCATGGTGACTTGGGTTCAAGTCCCAGTGGTGCCTTCTGGCTGCATTAGGCATCACATGCAGACAACTGGGTGCATCTGATGGAGGGGAACAACAACCTGCAACACCAACCACTAGACAATACTGTGATGGACTGATGTCCCATCCAAGCCATGCTTGTGCCTGCACCCTGTGTTTTCTGGAAAGATTTGCTGAAGCCCCTACAACCCTAACTAGAAAAGACCGGGTTTAATAAAGAAAAAATGTAACTTATGCATTTGCCTGATGCTCTCAGTGTTGGACAGGTTTGTCACCCAGGCTGCACCCCGAGAAACAAAACTTTAACAACTCCAAGCCTCGGGTACTAACTGGTCAGCAACCTGCTGGAGAAGAACCTTTAGGGTAGATTTCAAACCTTTTTAAAAATGCCTACTTTGCTGAAGCGGTATCAGTCCATCAGGGGCCACTCCAGGCGCAACGATGTTGGGATGCACAACCACAACGTTGAATGGCAGACCAGCATGATCACAGCTGCCTTCAGAGTCGTCGTCCTCGCGGGGGAAACCATCCTCAGACATGCGGCTTCCGAAGGCGCCCTCAGGTGACTCCACTTTAATGTGCATGGGAGGCGAGCGCTCGTACAGCAACCCGCCCTCCTCATAATACTCGCTCATGGGTCACGGCAAGGGCAGCACCAGCAACGCTCGCAACGTGCCATCACACTCGGCTCAATGTGAGGCCGTGTGCACATCTGCTCCAGATAGGGGGTATACTGGCAATCAGTCAGCTACAGGATCTGCTCCGATGAGGGATTTACGAAATGTGTGCATTCTGGAGAAGAAATAATAAAACACAGAAAATGAAAACAACACAAACGTAATAAGGAAAACGTGTACAGAACACGGTGTGATGGTGCAGAACGAGACTTCTTGCAAGCCTGATGTAAACATTTAGGTCACGTCACGTTTAGTGTTTCGTACAAAACGAACGGGACGTGACTTGAACACCGGACGGGGTGCAGTTTGCAGCCGCACCGATTCTTATTGAAGCACGGTGTGTACGGAACACTGTGAGGTCCGGCTAAATCCCGAATGGACACTTGAAAAAACAAAAGGCCTAAACGAAACACAATGACAGTCCCAGAAAAACGATCTGCATCTCAATACAAATCAAAGACAAGTCTGTTATGACTTTACCGCATCACTGCGCATTTATTCTGCACCACATCCGCAATGGATGCGGATCCGGCATACATTAGCTAAGCTAAGCTAACAGCTATCACTAGCTGGTATCGGTTAGCCACCGCTCACTTAGAGCAAATAAACAGACACTTAGAACCCGGGTCGTATTAGTAAAGTACGTCCTTACTCACCTCATGCTGTCCGTTCAAAACGCACACAAAATCCTGCTTTAAATCGATAAAGCGACGCGGAAAATCTCTGCTACATAGATACACAGAGAGCAGGCGCAGAAGTGTGACGTCACGACCTCACTGCGAAAGCGTAAACAAATAAGCAGCGTTGCCTAAGTATAATAGTTTACTACGAAGCACGCTAGAAATAGTGTGCCACCGCCACACGTTTCAATTCTGACTCACTACTTAGTATCCAAGTACGCAGGTTGGCACGGTCTCATAAGTTACCTGCATTTCAAGTACAGGTGGGGAGTCACACATTTGCAAGTCCCAAGTTATTGTCGTAATATTCAAGTGACTCAAGTCAAGTCCCTGCTATAAGTCAAGCAAGCCTCAAGTCTTAAATCATCATGATGTTCTAACTCCAGTTTCCACATTTAAATCAGTCAAAAGACAGTGGTCGTAAAGAGTTAAATATCTTAAACTTACGTTATCTTTCTTGCTAATGTTTGACTAGCCAAAAGGTTAGCTTACAAGAGCCAGTCGAGTACCTTTCTTTGTGGGTTTTGTAGTGACGGATGAAGTCCGATGTCATGATGATGTCGTGTTGGTCTTGTTGCTGATTTTTGATCCGCAGACCTCACAGGAAAAAAATTACTGTCAATTTTCATAGTGAAACTGCGAATTGCTTGCCAGGTTTAAACTTCCACAGTTTGACCATGAAGTTCACAGTTCTACTATGAGTTTTTCATGGTAATATGGCAACTTCGTGGTTCTACTGTGGAAATTCATAGTACTGCATATTCACTCACTCATTCATTCATTATACCAGTGTTTCCCAAGCTTTTTGAGCCTATGCATATTACAAAATTGAATCTCTCTTTATTGTCAGGTGTTGTAATGTCTGACCCGTAATCACCGTCTCCCTTAATTCTCACAAGTCACTGCCCCCATTGATGATGACAAGATCGTGGGTGGATACGACTGCCCAAAGACTGGTGTGCCTTACCAGGCTTCTCTGAATGTTGGCTACCACTTTTGTGGAGGCTCTCTGCTCAACGACCAGTGGGTCTTGTCTGCCATGGCCATTACCAATCGTAAGTAAAACCATTTTAAGTGACACTAGAATTTTCCTATTAACACCTAGATCACTAATTTAATGTCAGTTATAAACAAGGTGAAATTCCCATGTCTGGGAGTCCTTCCGATGGCATTTAGGAAGGAAATATGACTTACATTTCACATTACAGTTTGTGGGCACCCTGGCAGGTTCATTCAATGCTTTCCTCTGCCTCACAATTTTTGTTCATTGAAAGCTCTTAGGCGACCCCCATAACACATTTAACATTTGTTTTCCTTCTGAAATGCAAAGTCTTTTTCATCCTATTCCTCAACAATCACTGAGACGTCTTTTTGAAACTAGGCCCATAAGCATACGTCTGTGTGAGCACAAAATTTTTGTCGATGAGGGAACTAAGCAGTTCATCGGCTCTTCCAAGGTCATCCGTCACCCCAATTACAACAGTGGCACCCTAGACAATGATATCATGCTCATTAAGCTCAGCCATCCTGAACAGTTACGTGAACACAGTGGCTTTGCCCAGTGGCTGCGCTTCTGCTGGTATCTCATGCCTCATCTCTGGCTGTAAGTATTTCTCCTACCCTGCATTATACTTTAGAGCACACCAGTCACTGAAACAATGCTATAGTATACTTCTACATGTAAATTTCATATTAATTGTAAAGTAATACTTTAGACTTTCTGATCTTGAGTTCTGCTGTATTCAAGAAAATCAAGAATAGAAAACTGTATTAAAACAAAGCAGTGTATTCCCATCATTTGTTCGAATAGATTACTATAAATATGCAATATTTCTATTTTAAAGCAAACTACCCTGAGACCCTGAAGTGCCTGGATTCCCCCATTCTGAGTGATAATGATTGTAGGAATTCCTACCCTGGTGAGATCACCAACAGCATGTTCTGCGCTGGCTTCCTAGAGGCAGGCAAATATTCTTGCCAGGTAACACACACTGAAGTGGGCGCAAACACTATACAGTACTACTTCGATTTTCTGGCCAGAAAAATATGTATCGGTCGTCGTTGGTTGATCGGTACTCGACATACTTGCCTAAGCTTGTTTCAGCCGAAACTCGATTCATAATTCATGATTCATATTCATATTATACCATTGATACAAATCTAATGGTGGCCTAAGACTTTTGCACAGTACTGTATATTTGGCAGTTTATTTGTTAGTAGCTTAATATACCACAAGTTTATGATTTTAGGTAGGTAATGTTGTCGCATAGCTAACAGTCCGGTAACTAGCTGGACGAATAACTAGCTGTTTATAAGAAATCTTTGCTGGGACCTTGTCATCTTCCAATCATAATTTCACTCTTAATATTAAATGCTCCTTGAACATTTTTTTCTTTTCTTTTTTTATTACTTCTACTCTTAGTTTCGCACTGTCATATCTGTCAGAATGCAATCCTGTTCAAAAGTTCTAAAGATATTATTGGATTGTCTGGAAAAGTGCCCAAGCTTTTCCTTTGTACGAAACATCAGACATTTCCTAAACACATTTCCCACCAAAAATATACCTTTCATGTTGAAACTGGGGATCACAAGATAGCTATGAGTGTAAGTTTGAATCAGCATGTATCAGGCTTGGAGTAGATCAATTTGAGAACTTCACTGCAAACTGATGGAAATCTTTGTTGCAGTTTGACCTCTCTCTCTTACCACCTAACCCATTACTTACACTCTCCCCTTTCTCCTCTCAGGGAGATTCCGGTGGCCCTGTCATGTGTAACAGACAGCTGCAGGGTATCGTGTCCTGGGGTTATGGATGCGCTCTCAAGGATAAGCCCGGCGTCTATACCAAAGTCTGCAACTACAACTCCTGGATCTTACAGACCATGAGCAGCAATTAGATCCCTCAAATGTTGCACCTTTTTGGCTTTTCACACTAGCTGCAATAGCTAAATATCCAAATAAATGTTACCTCAGCATGTTACTGCAAAAATGTATGTGGATGACTATCTTTTTGGGGACTTTCCATTGACATAATGATTACTGTAGCTAATTAATGCTACCCTAACCTTAACCTCAGGAACCTAAAGCAAATGTTTTGACTCTTTTTAAAATAAAGTTGTAAAAAGCAGTGTTTGTCTATTGAGGACAGCATTTTTGTCCCCAATTCCAAAGTCGCCCCAATGTACTGGTGTGTAATCTGACATCTGTTCCAAAATGTGTTCACAGTCAAGTCACACATCACACAGACATGCACATTTATCTCACTGTCCTGGTGGGCACTTTCCATTAACATAATGATTACTGTAGCTAACTCATACAAAAACTAGCAATATGTCCCCACAAAGTAAGAATGTCTGATCTTTCTGTTTGTGGGGACATTTGGTCCCCACAGGAATATGTCAACATGACCCCCAGCCACAACTACACACACACGAGCACACACATTTGTATATCATTCTGACATTTCTTACCGTGTGAGGACATTTTGCTAGTCCCAGTAAGTAAAAATATTTTTTTTGAAGGTTAGGAATTTCTTTTGAAGATTAGGACCTCGGTAACCTAAAGCAAATATCACTTTTTAAACTCTTTTGGTTTTTCAAAACAAAGTTGTATTTTCTGTTTTTTTTTTTTTTAAAGCAGTGTTCTCCTTGCCAGCAAAATGTACTTGCAAGGTAATAATGTCAGATCCATCTCCCCTTCTGTCCTTGTGGGGACATTTGATCCTCACAATATAATATAAACATGACCCCCACCCAACACACACATGTTTATATAGCATCGTGAGGAACGTTTCCCACAACAATACAAGGATCTGACATTTCTTACCTTGTGAGGACATTTTGCTGGTCCCCAAAACATTTTTTTGAAAAACGGCTATAACGATCCCAAATATCTGCTTTATGTTACTAAGGTTAGGACTTTTCTTTATTTTACATTAACATTATTGTACTCTGTGCAAATAAGTCTACATGGGACCTGGGAAGGTTAGTTTAAGAGCCAATCAAAAGGAAAACAGGAATTGAATACTCCAGACCACAGGCTGAAGTTAGTTAACCAAAAGAGTTGGTGTTTTGCACTTTCAATCCATTACTCACTAAATTACATGAGATTTTTCAACACTTGTTTTTAAAATAAGCGTTGTGTTAATGATTTGGGCCATCTGTATATGTTCGGCCATCTGTATCGGTTAATGTAAGTGTTTTAAACATGAACTTACTTATCGTGAGGCTACATCTCCATCTACAGGATCCACAATGTAACTGCAGTCATTTAAGGTGGACCGGAAAACGCGAATAAGAAGTCAACTTCAGCCTCGCCTACTCGTTAAACTCCGAAGTTCATGAGAAATTTAACGTATGATGGATTTGTCGGAACATATCCACATCGTTTAATGTTTGCTGTGAATTTAGAGGTCAACTGACACAAGTGTGTCTGGGTGGAAGAGTATTATGGAGTGATGAATCCAAGTGTGAAACTTTTGGGTCCAATTGTCGACAGTTTGGCAGTTGTTTGGCAATTGTTTGTTAGTAGCTTAATATAAAACAAGTTTGTGAGTTCATGTAGGTAATGTTGTCGCATAGCTAACAGTCTGGTAACTAGCTGGATGAATAACTAGATGTTTATGAGAAATCTTTGCTGGGACCTCGTCATCTTCCAATCATAATTTCACTCTTAATATTAAATGTTCCTTGAATGTTCCTTAAATGTTTTTTTTTTAATTACTTCAGCTCTTTGTTTTGCACCTTCATATCTCTCAGAATCCTTTTCAAAAGTTCTAAAAATACTATTTCCCAAGCTTTTGCTTTCCACGAAGCATCAGACATTTCCTAAACACATTTCCCACCAAAAATATTGATCCTACCAGACCTTTCATGTTGAAATTGGGGATCCCAAGATAGCTATGAGAGTGTAAGTTTGAATCAGCATATATCATACTTGGAGTAGATCAATTTGAGAACTTCACTGCAAACTGATGGACATCTTTGTTGTAGTTTGACCTCTGTCTCTTACCACCTAACCCATTACTTACACTCTCCCCTCTCTCCTCTCAGGGAGATTCCGGTGGCCCTGTCGTGTGTAGCAGACAGCTGCAGGGTATCGTGTCCTGGGGTTATGGATGCGCTCTCAATGACAAGCCCGGCGTCTATACCAAAGTCTGCAACTACAACTCCTGGATCGTAGAGACCACAAGCAGCAATTAGATCCCTCAAATGTTGCATCTTTTTGGATTTTTGCATTACCTGTAATAGCTAAATATCCAAATAAATGTTACCTCAGCATGCTACTGCAAAAAATGTATGTGGATGACTATCTTTTTGGGGACTTTCCAATGACATAATGATTACTGTAGCTAATTAATGCTACCCTAACCTTAACCTCAGGAACTGAAAGCAAATGTTTTGACTCTTTTTAAAAGAAAGTTGTAAAAAGCAGTGTTTGTTGAGTCAAGTCACACGTCACACAGACATGCACGTTTGTCTCACTGTCCTGGTGGGCGCTTTCCATTACCATACAGTGGTGCATGAAAGTTTGTGAACCCTTCAGAATTTTCTATATTTCTGCATAAATATGACCTGAATCATCATCAGATTTTCACACAAGTCCTAAAAGTAGATAAAGAGAACGAGAACCCAATTAAACAAACGACACAAAAATATTATACTTGGTCATTTATTTACTGAGGAAAATGATCCAATATTACATATTAGTGAGTGGCAAAAGTATGTGAACCTTTGCTGTCAATATCTAGTGTGGACCCTAGGCGACCCAGTATCTAGGCGAGCAGCAATGTTCTTTTTTGAGAGCAGTGGCTTTCTCCTTGCAACCTTGCCATGCACACCATTGTTGTTCAGTGTTCTTCTGATGGTGGACTCATGAACATTAACATTAGCCAATGTGAGAGAGGCCTCGATTTGCTTAGAAGTTACCCTGGAGTCCATTATGACCTCGCCAACTATTACACGCCTTACTCTTGGAGTGATCTTTGTTGGTCGACCACTCCTGGGAAGGGTAACAATGGTCTTGAATTTCCTCCATTTGTACACAATCTGTCTGACTGGTGATTGGTGGAGTCCAGACTTTTTAGAGATGGTTTTGTAACCTTTTCCAGCCTGATGAGCATCAGCAACTCTTTTTCTGAGGTCCTCAGAAATCTCTTTTTGTTCGTGCCATGATACACTTCCACAAACATGTGTTGTGAAGAGGCAGACTTTGATAGATCCCTGTTCTTTAAATAAACTGGGTGCCCACTCACACCTGATTGGCATCCCATTGATTAAAAAACACCTGACTCTAATTTCACCTTCAAATGAACTGCTAATCCTAGAGGTTCACACATACTTTTGCCACTCACTAATATGTAATATTGGATCATTTTCCTCAATAAATAAAATGACCAAGAATAATATTTTGTTCCTCATTTTGTTTAACTGGGTTCTCTTTATTTACTTTTAGGACTTGTGTGAAAATCTGTTGATGTTTTAGGTCATATTTATGCAGAAATATAGAAAAATTCTAAAGGATTCACAAACTTTCAAGCACCACTGTAATTATTACTGTATCTAATTCATGTGACAACTACCAGTGACAGTAACCTAATGGAGATCATTTGACTGTTTTTGTCAAAATTTGCAGTTTCTGTAATAAAACGGACAAAAACCAGCAAAATGTCCTTACAAGGTAAGAATGTCAGACCTTTCTATCTTTGTTGGGACTTTTGGTCCCCACAGTGATATGTAAACATGACCCCCGCCCGCCCACACACACACGCCCGCCCACACACACACACACACACACACACACACACACACACACACACAAATTTGTATATCGTTCTGAGGACCTAATGTCCCACAAACGTATAAAGATCTGACATTTTTTACCATGTGAGGACGTTTTGCTGGTCCCAGTCAGTAAAGCTGCTTATTGACAAAAAAAGACAAATTTCTTTTGAAGGTTAGGACCTCAGGAATGTAAAGCAAATCTTTTTTTTTTTTTTTTACTTTTTTGGTTTTTTAGAACAAAGTTTCAGGTTCTGTAAAAAAGCAGTTTCCTCTTGGGGACCAGCAAAATGTCCCCGAAAGGTAAAAATGTCAGATCCTTCTCTCCTTCTCTCCTTGTGGTGACATTTGATCCTCACAATATAATATAAACATGACCCTCACCCAACACACGTTTATATATAATCGTGAGGACCATTTCCCACCTCAATACAAACATCTGACATTTTTTATCTTATGAGGACATTTTGCTGGTCCCCAAAACTACAACATTCTTTTGAATAAATCAAACAAGCCAAAATATTTGCTTTATGTTACTAAGGTTAGGACTAAGTGTAGGTGGCATAGGTGTCAGTGTATGATTACACACACACAGAAAGACATTTCCTACCTTGTGACGACATTTTTGCTAACTAAAGCTTCCTTTTGACAAACTACATAATCACAAAATAAATACCCTTATGTACAGAGGACATTGCTTTGGCATATTGAAGGCCATAATAATCTTTCATGGATGGTGTGTAATAGAGTCTATAATAAAACATTTGCAAATTAACATCATTACATATGCCACATCCACCTGTACTATTTTACTCAAACTCTTTGAATATAAATAGACTCGACATTCCTCAAAGTTGGATCTAGGTTTGTATGAATTAGTTTGTACTGCTTTAGACTTGTTGGCAAACCATACATCCGTAATAATAAAGCATTTTAGTAGGCGTGGTGGTTGGCGTCCCTCTCCGGAATTGCTCTTGAGAATTTTTACTGTGTATTTTCTCACCCCCCCAAAAACTGAAATGATCTTTATGTCCTTGGCTACGAACCAACCAGAACAAATGAGAATATAAAATTCCTAGAAGCAATCTCATGAACAAGGTTAGCCTTTACAAACATCGACAGGACAAGGACACGTGAAAGGGACTGGATACATCGAATTCAGTTTTATCAAATCATTCTTTGAATCTTTACCCTTTTATGTCTTTGCCCAATATGCCTAATTGTGTAGGATACAAACAATGAACACTGCATAGTCTGACCTATGTAATATGACCTAGTAAGTGCTAATACAACCAAAGGAATAATTTAAATGTAACAAAGTTCTGAGCAGGTTAACTTTCCATGACCTTCCTTGCACATCTGTGACTTCTCAAGCAAGTTAATAATTAATTTTTAATTTATTGGGGACAAATCAAATAGATAGGGAATCATATAAATGGAACGTCGTGTCTGTAGATTTCCACTGTTCATCAGGCTCCATCATGAAGTGCCTCATTTTACTCTCGCTCTTCGCAGTGGCATGTAAGTTTCCACATTCTTCTATCGTTATACAGTACTGCTCAAAAGTCCTAGATTTTTCAGTTTATGTACTGCTTGATTTTTATGTAAGTTTTAGAGGTCACTGCACTTTGTAGTTCTACAATTACAGACTGCAGTCCATCTGTTTTTATACATACTTTGCTTGTCCCCTTTACTCTGTTCTCTAATGGCCAGGACCCTCACAGGATCAGGTACTGTTTGGGTGGTGGATCATTCTCATCACTGCAGTCACACTGATGTGGTAGTGCTGTGTTAGTGTGTGTTGTGCTGGTATGCGTGGATCAGACACAGCAGTGCTGTTGGAGTTTTAACCTACCCCAGTGTCACTGTGGGACTGAAAATAGTCCACCAGCCAAAAATGTCCAGCCACCAGCATCCAGTGAGCACTGATGAAGGATTAGAGGATGACTAAGAAACTGTACAGCAACAGAAGAGCTACTGTCTGACTTCTACAAAGCGGAGCAATATTGTGACTGTCTCTAATAAAATGGACAGTGAGTGAGCAGCAGCACTGCTGTGTCTGATCCAATCGCACCAGCTCAACACACGCTAACACACCACCACCACCAACTAGTATCTGATCTGTACTGGTCCTGGCTATAAGAGAACAGCTTAAATGTTACTAATATCGTATGTAGAGAAACGGATGGACTACTAAACTGCTTACATAAAGAATAAGCAGAATATAAACTGAAAAATATAGAATGCCTAAGACTTTTGCACAGTACTGTATTTCTGAGAACTTCTAAAGGACTCCCTCTATGACCTGTAATCACCATCTCTTTTTAATCTTCTCAAGTCACTGCCCCTATTGAAGATGACAAGATCGTCGGAGGCTTTGTGTGCACCAAGAATGGCGTGCCCTACCAGGCGTCTCTAAATATTGGTTACCACTTTTGTGGAGGCTCTCTGCTCAACAACCAGTGGGTCCTGTCTGCTGCTCATTGCTACCAGACGTAAGTACAGCCATTTTCAATTAAACTGTAGATATGCTGTTACTCAAAGGCTATACGATCACTGAGACGTCTTTTTGAAACCAGGAGCATCCAGGTACGTCTGGGTGAGCACAACATTTTTGTCAATGAGGGAACTGAGCAGTTCATCAGCTCTTCCAAAGTCATCCGTCACCCCAGTTACAACAGTAACACCCTAAACAACGATATCATGCTCATTAAGCTCAGCCAGACCGCCACCCTGAACAACTACGTGAAGGCAGTGGCTTTGCCCAGCAGCTGCGCTGCTGCTGGTGTCACGTGCCTCATCTCTGGATGGGGAAACACTCTCAGCAGTGGAAGTAAGTGCTCATCTCAACTACCTTTCATTAAGAGTAGAACTAAGCTAATAACACTGACGTTTGTATTGCACTTTACTGTAGATTTGGTGACTTTTTTGTTGTCCTAAGGCCTGTCCCTGTCCTAACAGCTTATGAAAACTGTTCTGTGCAATGCAATGCAGTGTGTTCTCAACAAATGTGAATTCAGATTACTACATGCTACCGTATTTCTATTTAAAGCAAACTACCCTGACACCCTTCGGTGCCTTAATGCCCCGATTCTGAGTTCCACTGCTTGCAGTAATTCTTACCCTGGTCAGATCACAACCAACATGTTCTGTGCTGGTTTCCTGGAAGGAGGCAAAGATTCTTGCCAGGTAATATATTTGTTATCCATTGCTATTTTATTTTTGTGCCCAAGAAAAAAAAAATCTAAGGCCTATGTTTATATCTTTACCAAATGCCATGTTCTCTTACCTTACTAGAACAGCAGGTTTGCTAGAACTGCCGAGGTTTGTTTGTCGAAATCAAAATACATGTGTAACTGTACAATATAAAGAAGTCCCGCTATTCAGTATCCTGCTATACAGTATGGGATATTTTAATCGCCTAACCTTATACAACGAATGGTGATCCATATCCATAGGTGAGCCAAAAACTTGGTTTAAATTGTGTGTTAGACTCGGGTCGATATCCAGTATTATTAAATATTGTGATACTTTCATAAGCACCAGTATTATTCAAGTTATTTTAATTTCCGTAATGTAACACTTTAGCCATTGCATTTCCACAATAATACTAGTCTATGATAAGTATATGAACAGAACAACTAAAATTCACATTCAATAAAGTAATAAGCCACGAGAGGCCGTGCTGTGAGAGGGTTATTAGGCATGGAGTACAGTGGCGACATTGATTAAATACCTCTATGTTTTTTAAATAAATGTATTATTAATAACAGTCGCAAAAAAAAAACAAAAAAAAAAATCTTCTGCAATAAAACAGCTCTGCACGTCGGCCAACAAGCTGAAACCAGGACTTACTTTTCCCATTCTTCAATGGGTGACGAATTTATGAAAAATCTGCATTAGCTGTGTTTTGGTGACTCTTTTAAAGGCAACAGCCACTCCTCTGCAAACCCATTTAGAAAACTGTATTCTCAATCACTTACTTTTAAGTCACAAGCTATGTACTGTACATATTAGGATTTGCAATGTCATGGCCTTAAAAAACTTTGGGCAACAATTAATATCAAATCAGTTCAATACTGAGAGATTACAAAAATATCAGTTAATCATCTCCAAAGTTTGCATAAGATTTTAAATGTAATATACTGAAATTTCCTGTGTCATACATTTGAGTAATTCACTGCAAACCAAATGGCAACCTGGAGTGTAGTGACCTCTAACACCTTATTAACCCCTCACCCCCTCATTCCCACTCGCAGGGAGACTCTGGTGGTCCAGTTGTGTGTAACGGTCAGCTGCAGGGTATCGTGTCCTGGGGTTATGGATGTGCTCTCAAGGACAAGCCTGGTGTCTATACCAAAGTCTGCAACTACAACTCCTGGATCACAACCACCATGAACAGCAACTAAATCCGTCAAGTGTTGTTTTTCCCCCATTTATGTCCCCCCACATGCTCATAATAGCAATTTCAAATATTTGAATACATTTTCTTTAAGCAAATAATGGATGTGGGTAATTTATTTAAAACACACACACACACACACACACACACCAAAAAACAAAGAAACAAATAAACTAACTGAATGATATAAATAATATCACTCAGTTGTGTGTACACACACACACACACACGACCCTTTTAAGATCCTATATTGAAGTCATTTCTGGAACATGCACTGTAGTCATGTCTAGTAGTCAAGTCAAGTCAAGTCAGATTTATTTATATAGCGCTTTTTACAATAGAGCATTGTCTCAAAGCAACTTTACAAGTTTAGATTATCTCCTAATAACTACGTCCAATCCCAAATTGAGCAAGCCTAGGGCGACAGTGGCAAGGAAAAACTCCCTAGTTCTGGGAAGAAACCTTGGGAGGACCAAGACTCAAAAAGGGACCCAATCTCCTTGGGCGGCGTAGATGATAAATCTAAGAGCGAAACTAAAGTCATGGAGTCAAAGTTCGAATAAAATGTGAAGTATGCACATCGACATTAAGTGGCCTGGGTATGATGGGGCTGGAGCTGATGACGGAAGCAGCTTGAGTGGAGCTCCAGCAGATGAACATCATGTGTGGGACTGGAACTGCCGGAACACAAATCGGAGAGAAACAGAAAATGTAATTAGTTATTGATTAAGATCACAGTGTCTATTAACATCACTGATGCCATGTCAAGCACTGATGCCAAGTGTAGTCATGAGAACCTCCCCGGCAGCATTAGCTATAAGCAGCATAAGCTAGAAAGAGGAGAACTGGTAGGAAAACACAGCCCAAGAGGGATCACATGAGACATTGGCACCCCACGGGAGGCAGAAGACAGCAACCCAACGTCTCTGATTCACCATAATACTCTTTGACTATGAAGCCAGCTCTGCCCTTATTCTAAGGCAAGGATGCACGAGTCAAGTCACGAGGACTGAAGCCCATTTCACGCCAACCGCCCACTCGACACTTACTCCCGGCTAGCGGACAAGGCAGCAGGCCAGACATGACTCCATACTCCGGGATATTTCTAAGTTTAGCGATATTACGTAATTGAAAGAAAGCAATTCGAGTGATGCTTGCTAATGTGCGCATCAAAGGAGAGATCTGAATCAAATTGTGACACCTAAGTTTTTTTTTACACGACGACCTGGGCCATACTGGACAGCCAATCTAGATTTAGGATGATGTAGCCAACCTGTCCTCTCACAGCCTTGGGTCCCACTAATAGAACCTCAGTTTTATCTGAGTTTAAGTAAGAGAAAATTAAATAACAAACATCCAATCCTTTTATTTCCTTTACACAGTCCTCGATTTTGTTGAATTGTAAGGCTGTCATTAGTTTTGGCTGATATGTACAGCTGTGTATCATCTGCATAGCAGTGGAAACTATGCCATGTTTACGAATAAACTGAGCCTAGTGGTAGCATGTACAAGGAGAGAATAAAAGCGGCCCAGCACTGACCCCTGAGGCACGCCATACTTCACTTTTGAGAGCTTAGACCTTAGATTATTTATATGAACAAATTGGTACCAGTTGGTAAAGTAGGATTTAAACCAAGAAAGTGCTGATCCCTTAATACCTACAGTATTTTCTAGTCTGTTTAATAAAACATCATGATCTATAGTGTCAAATGCTGCACTTAAATCTAACAGAACAAGAAAAGAAACACATCCCTTATCTGAGCACATTAACAAGTCATTTAGTACCCTAATTAATGCTGTTTCAGTACTATGATGGGGCCTGAAGCCAGACTGAAATGTTTCATAAATTTCATTCCTTTGGAGATAACTGCAGAGCTGCTGATAGATGGCTTTTTCTAAGATTTTGGACAGAAATGGTAGATATGAAATTGGTCTATAATTAAATATCACACAAGGGTCAATATTGGCTTTTTTAATCAGTGGTTTGATAACAGCTGACTTAAAGGATTTGGGCACATAACCAAAGGTAAGGGATGAATTTAAAATAACTAACAGTGGCTCTATAATACTAGGTAATACTTGTTTGAGTAAACGTGTAGGAATTGGATCTAATAAACATGTTGATGACTTAGACGAGCTGATCAGTGCGGATAGTTCAGTAATAGTAATTGGGGTAAAAAATTCTAGGCTTGATTTACAGCTCATTAAACAGATGTCTTCACTAGTGCTGCACCTGGAAGGTTGCTGAATAGTTTAGTGATGTGATGAGCATCGAGTTTTATGCCTAATGTTTTCTATTTTATCATTAAAGAAAGTCATGAAATCATTACTGTTAAAATTACACAGAATGGGAGAATCACTTTCTGTGGGGTTTTCTGTTAATTTGGAGACTGTATTAAAGAGAAATCTTGGATTATTCTTATTTTTCTCTATGATTGAGGAGACTTATGTCGCCACTCGCGCACTAGGCGCCACGTTGTTTGCTTTGAGGTATGAGTGTAGTCATTATACCATGGTGCTAGCCTTTTTTCCCTAATGGGTTTGACCCTAGCAGGAGCAATCATATCCAGGGTTGAGCAAAACACACTTTCTAATTGGTCATTTACACACTCAAGATGATCGGGCTCCATAAGTGTATTATATTTTAAGTCTGGTAGGTTTTTAATAAACGCAGCTGGAGTAGCAGATGTGATAGTGCGCTTGGTGTGATAACGAGGCAGAGGGATTTTATTTATTAGAGATAGCTCAAATACTAAAAGATAATGATCTGAAATCAAATCACTTTGTGGGAAAACATCAAGGCTATCTATATTGATACCAAATGTTAATATTAGATCTAAAGTATGATTACAGCGGTGGGTTTTTCCCATCACATTCTGAGTGATACCCATGGATTCTAAGATGACCTCAAAAGCAATTTTAAGTGGATCCTGCTCACTGTCAAAGTGAATATTGAAATCACCTACAATTAAAGCATTATCTGTTGACAGTAGTAAGCAGGAAAGAAAGTTAGCAAATTTCTGAAGAAATTCTGAATAGGGACCAGGAGGGCGGTAAATAGTGATAAGCTGAAAAGAGTGTGGTTTTGACTTCCATAACGATGGATCAGTCACATTAAGAATCAGTATTTCAAAAGAATTAGCCTTGTAATGGGATTTAGCTGTACACCTAGCTCTTTGTCAAAAATTGTGGCTATGCCTCCCCCGACCATTAGGACGAGGGCGATTAGCATGACTGCATCCAGGAGGTGAGGCTTCATTTAAGGCTAAATATTCATCAGGTCTAATCCAAGTCTCAGTGAGACAGAGAGCATGTAAACGTTTATCAGTGATTATTTCATTTAAAATCACTGCTTTGTTTGTAAGTGATCTAACGTTAAGTAATCCTAGCTTTAGTCTAATGTTGTTATTTCTTTGGGAGCTATTTGTGCTATCTGGGAAGCTATCTCTTTATACTAATGAGGTTATTAAAACAGACCTTTTGAGAGCGTTTACGTTTAGGGCAGATGCGGGTAACAGACACAGTTTCAATAATGTGGGTTCTGGGTGACGGTATATGGCTACCAGCAGACAGTTGGTTAAGCCGGTTTGTCTGCTGCCTGACCCCTGCTCTGGATAGTCAGCCCCTAACCAATCGGGCCATAAGACTATGGGCAATGTTGCAGGAGATGAGAGCGGCACCCTTCCGAGTGGGATGGACACCGTCCCATCCTAAAAGGCCAGGCTTACCCTCAAAGGCTGTCCAGTTGTCTATAAAGCCCACGTTGTTTTCAGAGCACCACTTGGACAGCCAGCAGTTCAGCGACCATAACCTGCTGTAGGCTTGGTCACCTCGCCGCATTGGGATGGGGCCAGAGCACACTACTGCATCGGACATCGCCTTCACCACTCTAACCACCTCTACAAAATTAGCCTTAGTAACCTCTGACTGACGAAGGCGTATATCATTAGCCCCTACACGAATAACTATCGTAGAGAATCTACGGCTCTCGAGTTCACTAAGAATCGTTACAATGTCCGGCACTCTAGCTCCGTGGATACATGTAACTCTAGCTGCTGGTGTCCCTAAAGGGGTAGCTACTTTCACGTGTCGTAAAATAGAGTCACCTATGACCAGAGCTCTTTCAACAGGCTGCTCAGTGGGTGCATCACTGAGGAGGGCAAACCTGTTGGACTCGTGAACAGGTAAAGAGTGGTGCTCTTGTGGACTAGCCTTATGACTACATCGCTGAACCGTCACCCACTTGTCCTGCTGCGAGGGCTCTGCCGAGATGGGGGCTCTAACTTCACCTTTGGCATCCAGATCTGCTTAGCTAGGAGCTGAGCTAGCCTTCTCTAATGTCTGGATGCACGCCTCTAAAACTACAATCTTCTCCGTCAGACTGGCTACAAGCCTACACCTATCACAAGTAAAATTTAAACTAATGACAGAGGAAGAATAGCTAAACATGCCACACTCGGCACAGGGAACAAGCACAGCAGAAGATGTTAGTACAATTACACATGAAAGGTACTTATCTTCGGTGGTGTTGTGGGTGCCGAGTGAAGATCTGGTTCAGCTGCAGCCGATGGTCCAATGCAATGCTCGATTAAAGCGTTAATACAAGTTAATACAAAACGTCACAAAAAACTAAGTCTCAGAAAGAAGGTGGGAAAAGACTGTAAAAAAGTTATAAAAACACACACTACTGCGAAGAAGACGCAACTCTGGTAATTAGCTAATGGCTACAAACACAAGCCGGTATACCTGTAAAGTTACTAAATAACGATTAGCGGCAAAAAAATATAATCCGCCGGTACGAGAATAAAATAATTAAGATGTAGTAGTATTGTATAGTGTAAAAACTTACAATTATATTACTTAAATAAGAAAGATACAAATATATAAAACGCACAAACTAAACACAAACACTGTTGTATAGTGAGTACCTTCGACACTACTAACTGTAATTATCACAAAGACGGTCATAAAACAGTAGAGCAGTTCTGACCAGACGCCCAACTACAGAACATGTCCTAGACCTGTTTCATGCAAAGTGCTTTGTTTGAAATTTGGTCATTTTGGTGCTTCAGTCACTTCAAGTCCAACTGTAGGTAACTCTGGATTCAACCATTATAAAACCAATGGCAGTCATTAATATGGGAACGCAGTGTCACAGATATTGTGACCAATTGGTTATTTCATCCACAATACAAACTGGTTACGGGTGTGTTCAGATAGCAAACGCCATTATATCCAATGGCAGCCTGTGCCTGTTTTGCCATGATTGTCTAGAGTGACCAAGTTACAGGATCTTGCTCTAGGGAAAAGCTTGATGGAGCTGGGATTTGAATTCTTTAGTGGATCAACGAATTAACCCAGTTCAAACCGCTCTGCAGTCTGTACACATCACTAGAGCTGAGTGTAACAGTATGCACAAAACTTAAACCATATAAAAAATGCACTTCTGTAGAAATCATGTACAGTGGTACCTCAATTCTCGCGTTGATTCGTTCAGGAAGACTTGTCGAGAACGCAAAATGACGAGTACTGAGCAAAAAAGTCTGTACTCTATCGTAGCAGAGCTGACCTTACTGTTTAAAACACTTAGATTAACCTAAAGTTGGCCAAAAACATTAACACAAAGCTTATTTTACAATAAATTGTTTATCACTAAAGTGTAATTTAGTGAACAATGGATGTAAAATGAAAAGTAAAAGCAAAACACTTACTCTGTTAGTGAACTATTAGTGAATTAGAAGCAAAGCTGCTAAGCCAAGCTGTGTGACCGCAGCCTGTGTTTCCTTTCGGTTTTCTCTCATAATAATCATTTTAGGATCTCCCCAGCGGGCTAGCTTCCCAGGCCCGGGACAAAGTTATAATACCACACCTTGTCCCAAACTTGAAGTTCATCATTAGATGCCTTCTGGTCACAGTACACCTTGCGACCCTCAGCGCTCTTCTCCAAGTGCTGCTGAGCAAACGTGAAGGTGGGCCTGAGGTGTGTGTGTGTAGGTCAGTCATGCACTGGTGGGCATTATAGGCGGTTGCTATGCTAGCCTCACCAGGTTGGTACAGCAAGTGCAGAGGAAGGGTCATTTGCCTACCTGTCATCAATTCAAAGGGGAAGACTCCCGTAGCCTCATGGAGTGTGGTATATTGTAAGTCGGGCCATCACTAATTTCCCACAAAGGTATAAAGATCTAACATTTCTTACCTTGTGAGGACATTTTGCTGTTCCCAATAAGTAAAACTGATTTTTTGACAAAAACGACAACTTTCTTTTGAAGAAAACAAACCAGCCAAAATATCTGCTTTACTTTTACGTTACTAAGGTTAGGACTAAATGTAGCTGGAGTGTAGCAGCATTAATGTACAGTAATGGACAGTCCCCAAGACAAACATGAATACACACACAAACACACACTTTTGTCTCACTATCATGGTGGGATTACATTAACATGACTGCTGTAGCTATTTATTGCTACACCTACCTCTAATCCTAACCTCAGTTGGTCCTCACAATACAATATAAACAACAGAAATTTTACTGTGCATTGTCCCACCCCCAAAAAACTGAAATAATATTTATGCCCTTGCCTACGAAATAACTATAACAAGTGCGAAAATTAATTTACTAGAAGCAATAATATGAACAAGGTTACCCTTTACAAACATCAACAGGACAAGGACACGTGAAAAGGACTGGATACATCGAATTCAGTTTGATTAAATAATTCTTTGAATCTTTCCCATTTTATGCCTTTCTCCAATGTGCCTGATTGTGTAAGATTGAGCGGGTTAACTTTCCATGACCTTCCTTGCACATCTGTTACTTCTCAAGCAAGCTAATTATTAATTTATAGTTTATTGGGGACAAATCAAATAGATAGGGAATCGTATAAATGGAACATCAAGTCTGTAGATTTCCACTGATCATCAGGCTCCATCATGAAGTGCCTCATTTTACTCTCGCTCTTCGCAGTGGCATGTAAGTTTCCACATTCTTCTATCATTATACAGTACTGTGCAAAAGTATTAGGCATTCTAGATTTTCCTGCTCATGTACTGCTTGTTTTTTATTAAAGTTTTAGTGCTCACTGCACTTTGTAGTTCTACAATTACAGGCTGCAGTCTATCCGTTTCTCTACGTACTTTGCTCGTCGCCTTTACTCTGTTCTTTAATGGTCAGGACCCTCACAGGATCAGGTACTAACTGGGTGGTGGATCATTCTCAGCACTGCCGTCACACTGAAGTGGTAGTGAGTAAACATTGTCTTAAAACTCCAGCAGCGTTGCTGTGTCTGATCCAATCGTACCAGCTCAACACACACTAACACACCACCGCCACTTTAGTGTCACTGCACCAAAATAGTACCTGACCTGTGCTGGTCCTGGCCGTTAGAGAACAGAGTAAAGGGGACTAACAGCGTACGTACAGAAAGAGATGGACTACAGTCTGTAACTGTAGAACTACAAAGTGCAGTGACCATTAACACTAACTTAAAGAATAAGCAGAATATAAACTGAAAAATATAGAATGCCTATAGAAAAACCTCTGCACAGTACTGTATTTCTGAGATATGATTTCTACGGACTCCCTCTATGACCTGTAATCACCTCCTCAATTTGATCTTCTCAAGTCACTGCCACCATCGAGGATGACAAGATCGTCGGAGGCTTTGAGTGCACCAAGAATGGCGTGCCCTACCAGGCGTCTCTAAATATTGGCTACCACTTTTGTGGAGGCTCTCTGCTCAACAACCAGTGGGTCCTGTCTGCTGGTCATTGCTACCAGTCGTAAGTACAGCCCTTTTCAATGAAGCTGTTGATATCCTGTTCCTCAAAGGCTTTGCAATCAGTGAGACGCATTTTTTGAAACTAGGAGCATCGAGGTACGTCTGGGTGAGCACAACATTTTTGTCAACGAGGGAACTGAGCAGTTCATCAGCTCTTCCAAGGTCATCCGTCACCCCAGTTACAACGATGCCACCCTAGACAACGATATCATGCTCATTAAGCTCAGCCAGACCGCCACCATGAGCGGCGCCGTGGGCCCGGTGGCTTTGCCCGGCAACTGCGCCAACGCTGGTGAATCGTGCCTCATCTCTGGATGGGGAAACACTCTCAGCAGTGGCAGTAAGTGCTCATCTCAACTACCTTTCATTAAGAGTAGAACTGTCCGAATAATGTGACTTTTTTGTTGTCCTGAGATCTGTCCTCAACATATAAAAACTGTTCCTGTTCAAACAGCTTACGAAAACTGTTCTGTGCAATGCAATGCAATCCAGTGTGCTCCCAACAAATGTGCTACCATATTTCTATTTAAAGCAAACTACCCTGACACCCTGCAGTGCCTTAATGCCCCGATTCTGAGTGACAGCGCTTGCAGTAGTTCTTATCCTGGTGAGATCACATCCAACATGTTCTGTGCTGGCTTCCTGGAAGGAGGCAAAGATTCTTGCCAGGTAATACATCTGTTATCCACTGCCATTTTATTTTTGTGCCCAAGAAAAATAAATTAAGACCCCTGTTTATCTCTTTACCAAATGCAACGTCCACTAGCCTTACTGGAACAGCAGGTTGGCTAGAACTGCCAAGGTTTGTTTATCCAAAGCAAAATGTACATGTATAAATATACAATATAAAGAAGTCCCACTATTCATTATCCTGCTACACAGTATGGGATATTTTAATCGCCTAACCTTATATAATCAATGGTGATCCAAAACTTGGTTTAAATTGTGTGTTAGGCTCAGGCCGATATCCAGTACTATCGAATATTGTGATAGTTTCATAAGCACCAGTATTATTCAAGTTATTTTAATTTCCGTAATGTAACACTTTAACCATTGCATTTCCACAATAATACTAGTCTATGATAAGTATATAAACAGAACAACTAAAATTCACATTCATTAAAGCAATAAGCCATGAGAGGCCGTGCTGTGAGAGGGTTATTAGGCATGGAGTACAGTGGCGACATTGATTAAATACCTCTATGTTTTTTTAAACATTATTAATAACATGCGCAAAATATAATTCTTCCACAATATAACATCCAACAAGCTGCTGAAACCAGGACTTACTTTTCCCATTCTTCAAATTTATGAAAACTCTGCATTAGGTGTGTTTTGGTGACTCTTTCAAAGGCAGCAGCCACTCCGCAAATCAGTTTAGAAATTTGTATTCTCAGTCACTTAAATTTTAAGTCACAAACTATGTAAAACATAACATTTTAAAGAAGATAAACAGTAAGGCGTTGGTGTTTCATGGTGAGATTTCAATGTACTGTATATATTAGGATTTGCAATGTCATATCCTTAAAAACATTGGGGCACCCTCAACAATATGACGGATTTCCACAAATGTGAATGAACCACTATCAAATCAGTTCAATTTTGAGAGATTACAAAAACATCAGTGAATCATCTGCAAAGTTTTACATAATACTTTAAACACAATATAATGAAATTTCCTGTGTATTACATTTGAGTAATTCACTTCAAAACCAAATGGCAACCTAGAGTCTGGTGACCTCTGTCTAACACCTTATTAACCCCTCACCCCCTCATTCCCACTCACAGGGAGACTCTGGTGGTCCACTCGTGTGTAACGGTCAGCTGCAAGGTATCGTGTCCTGGGGTTACGGATGTGCTCTCGAGAACAAGCCCGGTGTCTATACCAAAGTCTGCAACTATAAGTCCTGGATAACGACCACCATGGACAGCAACTGAATCCTAGCATCCTTGCTTTTTTTCCCCCATTCATGTTTTTCTCCCACATGCCCCTAATAGCAAATCCAAATACTTGAATACATTTTCCTTCAGCAAATAATGGATGTGTGTAATTTACTTAAAACACACACACACACACACACACACACACACACACACACCCCCTTATATATGTTGTTATCAAGTGATATTAGGTAAAATAAACAAAAATCCAACACCACATTATTCTCACAAACACAAAGGTTTTTAAACACGTTTTTTAATCTTGCAGTGTGAACAGCCAATTTAGCGCAAAAGTACTAAAACAGTGTTCTCTGACAACGTAGTGCAGCTTTACAGACAGAGAGGTTTAACCAAAATTTTAGTTCCGAGTTTATTGCTAAATAATCCGCAATTTCCAAATAGCTTCAGGTACAAATGATCCATTACAAGTCCACTGACAACCTAGTGTCATTTACTTTTAAGACCCTTTATTGAAGTCATTTCTGGAACATGCACTGTAGTCATGTCTAGTAGTATTGTATAGTAGAAAAAAATTACAATTATATTACTTAAATAAGAAAAATACAAATATATAAAACGTACAAACTAAACACAAACACTGTTGTATAGTGAGTACCTTCGACACTACTAACTGTAATTAGCACAAAGACGTTCATAAAACAGTAGAGCAGTTCTGACCAGACGCCCAACTACAGAACATGTCCTAGACCTGTTTCGTGCAAAGTGCTTTGTTTGAAATTTGGTCATTTTGGTGCTTCAGTCACTTCAAGTCCAACTGTAGGTAACTCTGGATTCAACCATTATAAAACCAATGTCAGTCATTAATATGGGAAGTGTCACAGATATCGTGACCAATTGGTTATTTCATCCACAATACAAACTGGTTACGGGTGTGTTCAGATAGCAAACGCCATTATATCCAATGGCAGCCTGTGCCCGTTTTGCCATGATTATCTAGAGTGATTAAGTTACGGGATCTTGCTCTAGGGATCAGCTTGATGGAGCTGGGATTGGAATTCTTTAATTAGTGGACCAACAAATTAACCCAGTTCAAACCGCTCTGCAGTCTGTACACATCATTAGAGTTGAGTGTAATAGTATGCACAAAACTTAAACCATATAAAAAATGCACTTCTATAGAAATCATGTACAGTGGTACCTCAGTTCTCGCGTCATTCGTTCAGGAAGGCTTGTCGAGAACCCAAAATGATGAGTACCGAGCAAATTTTTGAACGATATAGTCTGTACTATATCACAGTGGAGCTGACCTTACTGTTTAAAACACTTAGATTAACCTAAAGTTGGACAAAATCATTAACACAAAGCTTATTTTATATTAACGTGTTTATCATCAAAGTGTAATTTAGTGAACAATGGATTCATAATGAAAAGTAAAAGCAAAACACTTACTCTATTGGTGAACTCAAGGCGCTAGCATAGCTGCTAAGCCAACTGCAGCCTGTGTTTCCTTTCAGATTTCTCTCATAATTAATCATTTTATGACCAATGGAGGCTTATTTGCACCAAGAATACAGTACTGTAGATACATAAATAAATACAAATAGGATAAACACAGCAGATATTCATTGAGCAAGAGCTATTGTGAATCTAAATCACATGACTAGTAAATCAAACTCATACAAGTTTAAGTAAGTGCGCCGAGTACCGAGCAAACGACGAGAACTGAGACAAATTTTTCTAGTCCAACTGTGCTGAGAACAGAATTTGACGAGTTCCGTGGTGGTTGAGAACCGAGGTACCACTGTAGTTCCAAATGCATGGTCAAATATATTATAATAAGCTACCTGAACAAATTCTTACCTAATAATTCTTAAGCCTCCTCTTCCCTTAATAAATGTGCCAATCCGGTCAGACCGAAGCCTCTGGCCAGGCATCTTCTAACCTGGTGTGCAATTCAGCTTGAGTTCATTTTACGCATTTAAGTGATTCTTCTGCTGTTTGCATAATTCCGTGATTCTGATAGAACTCAGGTCATTATATCACAAAGTTACCGCCCCAACCCATTTTACACAATACTTGCACGTGCCTCAGTCTGGCCACTGATCTGGTTTCATGGTACAGTCATCCAAATTCATACATACAGGTAGTCCCCGATTTATGATGGGGATACGTTCCGCCAAATCCATCGTAAGTAGAATTTATCGTAAACCGAGGAGTTTAATATATGCCGTGTATAGCATAGCGTAGCCTACCTTCAAACATTCTTAAAAAAAATTACTTTAACTTGGGCAAAATCGTTAACATTACTTGCTTTATAATAAAATACAGTATATTCACGTAATTTATTTAAAATCCCAAATTTACGAAAGGGATATGGTCCAACAAATTCAACGTATGAGTTGAATTTATCGTAAATTGAGGAGTTTAATATATACTGTATTTATCATAGCGGAGCCTAAAATAAACATGCTTAAATACGACCAGTTGGACAAAGTCATTAACATAAAGCCTATTTATAATGAAGTACTATAGATCTCATGTAATTTACCGAATTATGTACTGAAAGTGAAAAACAAAAGCAGTTATTGTTGTGACCGAGGCTTTTCCTCACTACATTTCCCAGCGTTGATCACTCCTGCATGCGACTCCCTAGAAGGAGTTCCTAGAAGGGAGTGCAGCAGAGTATCGTTAGTGTGCATTCTCTGGCACAGGAAAATTAAAAATTCAGAGTACGCTTTCTGCCGAGTGTGTATTTATGTGCATTATCAGATTCCCATCGAGAAGTCAAAATTTCGTAAGTCAGACCTTCGTAAAACAGGGAGTACATGGCTTCCTCATTTAGCATGGCAGAGTGCAGGAGAGTGTCGTACTGCATATCGCTTGCCTTGAGAAAAAAAAGAAAATCTATTTTCAAAATTCAGAGAATGGCTACTGCTGAATGTGTATTCTCATCGTAAAGTTGAAATATCATAAAACGAGGACTACCTGTATTGGCATTGGACTAAGATCCTATTATTGGTGGATATGACACAATTTCTGTCTATGGAGCGTATTTAGATCATCATATCTCTCCCCGAGCATGTTCCAAGTAATGTCTATGCAAAGCCGAAAGAAAGGCAAAGGACGCCCCGCAGTCCGTACACACTAGCTGTCCTGCTTTCTGCAGCAGCCTGGATGGTACGACATTTCCACGATGCGTTTCCTTAGTGTTCACAGAGTTCTCGTAGATGCATGTATTTAGTTTATTGTCCTCTGTCTCTATGGGGGCGCACTCCAAATCTGGTGAGCAAAGTGGAACGTTTGTGGTCAGTTGTGGATCCCTGATGCCCAGCTCCCGTTGGGCCGGGTCCAATGGAACGGAATTGTACAGATGACCGATTTCATTATCGGAATTTAAGTGGTGGCCACTCCTTTGCTGTGGCAAGTGCCTCGTGTTCTTAAGCTGTTCGTGCAAATAAGTGGATCCGTTGATCAAGCTCCACGTGACGTCCCCGTTTGGAGAATGGCAGAGCTGATGCCTAAAAAGCAAATCCAAGCTTTTAAAACGGGCAGCACACTTCCCACATTCATAAGGCTTGACCGCGGGCTGAACGTCAACAACGTAAGGCATGTCCACCGGTGTGTTCTTCAAACAGTGCGTCACTCTGTGACGCTTCAGAATGATGGAATTTGCAAAACCTTTGCCGCAGAAGTCGCAAACGTGGGGCATGCTCGCCTGGTGCCATTCCTGCTGGTGGCTCTTCAGACTCGCGGGATTGGAGAAGGTATGAGGGCAGAACGGGCAAAAATAGGCATTCAGCTCCGGGTGCTGCTGCAGATGTTCCATGTAGATGCTTACAAAACGAAATCCTTTGCTACACTTCGGACAAAAGAAGCGGCCTCGTCTCTGTTTGTGTAAGCGCTGGTGGTGCCAGAATTTGCTCCAGCTTTCAGAGATTTTTCCGCACTGACCACAGGTGAAGGTCTTCCCACGGTCGTGCGTCAGCATGTGGGCCCTCAGCCTGCCTATATGCCTGAACAGCCGCCCGCAACGCGGGCAAAAGTATTTCCTCGGGTCGGTTTTCTGGTCTAGACTGTTTAACAGCGCGACAAAGTAACTGACTTTGACAGACTGGCAGTGACTGAGGTTATGTTGCGTGTCATACGCGGAGGTGGCGATCGCCTCGACAGGGCAAGCCAGTAGAGAGGGGTACTTTTTATGTTTCTGTACCGGCGACATCTTAACAGGCGTGCTCTGGTACTCCTGTTTAAAAGACTCAGCTGACCGCGGGCTATGCAACTTCGAAGGTGTTAACGGTGCACTTGCAGGTGGCGAACCATCGACGGTTTTGGCCGACTCGGGGGTTTTGGTTTCCAGTTTGACCGAGGGTGGGCGATCGCACGACTTTGACTTTGCAGCCCACATAGAATAACAAAATTTGACATGAGTGTCGAGTTCGGAGCGAAGGCTGTACTTCTGACCACACCGATGACAGCTGTAGCGCTGGCTATCGGTGTGAGCTTGAACGTGAATGTCATACTCGTCTCTCGTGCCAAAGCACTTTTTGCAAAGGTGGCACCTGAAGGTCACAACACCGGCCAGCTCCATTTCTTTCAGAGTGGCGTGCGTCTCCTTTTTCCCTTGGCAGACGTGGCCCTTCAGCGTCCCGATCTGTGAAAATCCCTTTCCACATTTGGAGCACAGGAAAGGCTTGATGGACCAGTGAACCCTTTCGTGGACGCGAACGGTACACGCCTGGGTAAACGCCTTGCCACAAACCCTGCAAGAGTATGGCCTCTCGCCGCTATGAGTCCGTAGATGTATTTTAAGCACAGATTTGTAGGGGAAAATTTTCCCGCAGATAGGGCAAGCTACAGGTTGCCTACGCCTGCTGACAGACTCGCTCCTTTTGTCAGGGCTGTCATTTTTTACAACCGGAGGACTCGCACTCACTTGGTTCTTAACCGGTGCTGCCGCTTTCTCGATGACGGCTGCAGTTTTACTGGTTACGCTTTGCCTGACGGAATGCTGCACAGGTAAACTTTTGGAGGAGTTATGAATCTTCATGTGTGATCTAAGGTTAGAGAGTTGAGCAAAGGCTTTACTGCAAATCTGGCAGGCGAATGGCTTCTCACCTGTGTGGACACGCCTGTGGATGATGTAAGCCGACGCGTGATTGAACGGGCGCCCGCAGAACTCGCACTTGATAGCTTTTTTTTCCTTGCGTGGACGACCGCGATAAGAGGAACTCTGGAGTGGATCTGGCATACTCTTGGCTTCAGAGGGACTCTCGCTAACGATCGGAGTTTTATCAGTTTTCTCGGCATTATCGTGCTTCTGCTCAGCTTCTGGTAGCGTTTCCTGTGTATGGGACGTGCCATTTGAGGCAGTGCCTGACAGCACATTCTCCTCGCTCACTCGCTCGGTCTGTTCGACGCTTAGAGGTGACCTCTGAGTGTCGGCAGTGTCAGCTTCGTGATTGGTGCTGTAACTTTCTCCTTCGTTACTGTTTGTACCGTCCTCCGCTTCATCACGCAAAGGTTCGTCCACAGTTTCGGGTCCTAAAACAGATTGTGCTAGGGTCATGCTGTGAGCTATATGATTATTAGAAGTGACCTTGCTGCAAAGGTCCACTGGGTCCTCACAGCTTTTTGCTTCCTTATGAGAGTCATTGGGTATCCTCGTCTCTTCCATGTTAGTACATGATTCAGACACGAGATTTTGGTCTAGCTTATGCGTTTCTGTATGTGTTTTTTTTATTAGGTCAGCTTCGGACATTTTCGCCCGCAGTGTTACAATATCTCAAAACGGTTCAAATTAAATTCCATGTGTCCTTACAGTGGGTGCCACCACATGGCTTTGACATGGCTTTTCAGTAAAGCCATTCTGGAGGGTAAACAGCTCCAGTGCTAAACACTGTTATAAGGGTATGGCAAGGGAAAACTCATGGTATCTCATGGTATTTTACACATGAATCCAGTCAGCCCTTCTCATATAAATTTGCTGTGTCCCCATGAAGTGGAAATCCTTGACTCTTCCCCTCCTTGCAAGCAGCACACATCCAATGACCTAAAGTGAAACAAGAAATAAGACTTCAACACACATCGGAAACATTTAAGCGAACTAGCACTGTCGGCTGGGTGCTATGACAGTAAATACCGTGTGATAGTACTAAAAGTAGAGATGCACCGCTTGCAATTTTCTTGAGTACCGAGAGATTTTTTCAAAATGGGTCGAGAACCACATTCGACGAGTTCCGAGGTGGTCAAAAACCGAGTTACCACTCCATAGCCAAATTTTTCACTTTTTCTTTTTGTACCATCACCTGGTCATACAGCATGCAGTGACAACACCAAGAGGACTTTGGCCACCCAAAGTCACCCACCGTTTAGTACAACATATCAGATTTATTTAATTAATAAGCAATTGAAATCATCTCAGGAGGCCCAAAACAACATAAAATAGTGACTATGGTGTAAACGTACAGTTGCTGAACATGGACATGCTTATGAAAATACCATTAGATCAACATAAATATGCTCATGTTGGGGGGTTTTCTGTGTGCAAAATAGAGATTATTGTTACAAGCTAGTCTGCAGCTGAAAAACAGATTATGTGTTGCTTGGCAACATTTTTGTAGGCTAATGGAAGCATAGCAGGCTGTGATTATCTCCCAGCCATGTGGAAACGCTCCACCAACCAAAATAACTACCTCACTCTGTGTGTTTTTCTAACACGGGCATTTAATTTAGTTCCTGTGAGAATCAACAGAAGAAAGTTGTAAAAGGTATTACACCTGTGTGTACAGAGAGGCAGTAATATAATGCACATTCTTCAAAAATACTGTCACTTGTTCATTTATTACATGTTTGATTAGTCATCTCAAATCTCATTTGCAAAATGAAGCACTTTCCCATTTATGTTTCACTTTAAGTTTACTCACAGTGTTTAAGAGCTCTTTAGGGGTCCTCCATGAACACCTGAAGTCTTGAAGCTTTTGTATCTGGAAAGTCCCCTGTTACTTACTATGTTACGTTGTTTAACAGCATGGAAAGGTCACACTTCATTTGTGTGTCCTACATGGTGCACAACCCAGAGGCCAATGCAGTGTGTACACTGGTGCTTGAAAGTTTGTGAATTTTTTAGAATTTTCTATATTTCTGCATAGATATGACCTAAAACATCATCAGATTTTCACACAAGTCCTAAAAGTAGATAAAGATAACCCAGTTAAACAAATGAGACAAAAATATTATACTTGGCCATTTATTTATTCAGGAAAATGATCCAATATTACATATTATCGAGTAGCAAAAGTATGTGAACCTCTAGAATTAGCAGTTAATTTGAGGTGAAATTATAGTCAGGTGTTTCAATCAATAGGATGATAATCAGGTGTGAGTGAGCACCCTGTTTTATTTAAAGAACAAGGATCTATCAAAGTCTGCTCTTCACAACACATGTTTGTGGAAGTGTATCACGGCATGAACAAAGAAGATTTCTGAGGACCTCAGAAAGAGTTGTTGATACTCATCAGGCTAAAAAGGTTACAAAACCATCTCTAAAGAGTTTGGACTCCACCAATCCAGAGTCTGACAGATTGCGTACAAATGGAGGAAATTCAAGACCATTGTTACCCTCCCAGGAGTGGTCGACCAACAAAGATCACTCCAAGTGCAAAACGTGTAATAGTTGGCGAGGTCACAAAGAACCCCAGGGTAACTTCTAAGCAACTGAAGGCCTCTCTCACATTGGCTAATTTTAATGTTCATGAGTCCACCATCAGAAGAACACTGAACAACAATGGTGTGCATGGCAGGGTTGCAAGGAGAAAGCCACTGCTCTCCAAAAAGAACATTGCTGCTCGTCTGCAGTTTGCTAAAGATCACATAGACAAGCCAGAAGGCTATTGGAAGAATGTTGTGTGGACGGTAGAACTTTTTGGTTTAAAAGACACTGGGGGGGAGACACTGACACTGAAAGCAAAGGTTCATATACTTTCGCCACTAATGTAATATTGGATGATTTTCCTCAATAAATAAATGACCAAGTATAATATTTTCGTCTCATTTGTTTAACTGGGTTCTCTTTATCTACTTTTAGGAAAATCTGATCATGTTTCAAATCATATTTATGCAGAAATATAGAAAATTCTAAAGGGTTCACAAACTTTTCTTGAATACATTTTTAAACAAAAAACCCTTAGTCCTCTGCAATTAAAATTAACTATTGAGGTGCTGGCAGGTCAGCTTAGAATGACCTATTCAACATCTTGTCCAAATTGATCAATTTTGTTATGGAAATGTATCGTTACACATTAGTGTTTGTGATGGGGTTTGTATGCAAATGTAAACAAAAACCAATAAAAATTTTGTCTTCTGCAATGAGTTTTAAATGTATATGAAAGCATGACACACGATTCAAAAAATGCCTGTTTCTTATTTTTGCATGGGACAAAATTTTTATTAAATAATGTAATTAGAGTCTAATAATGATGAACTGTGGTACAGACTTCTTGCTGTGTCATTGAAACAATACTTAATAAATAATCCCTTCAAACTCATTCAACAATATAGACTCAGCAAGTTCACAACAGGGTCTTTTGTGTGATCCAAACAAAAAAAGAAAATAAAGGCGGTGTTTTATAGCTATCAAGCAATTTCCATACAGACCACACTGCAGCTAAGCTGTTGGCACAACTCAAAAACCAATTCATCCTCTCCTGAATGGATCGTTTTAAATACAGTCAAAGCAGCACAACAATATTCAAAGTGAGTCAAAAACAAAAATAACAGAAAGCCAAACATTTACATACAGATTATGCTGCAGTTTTGAATTGCTGGATTTTTTATAATCATACTTCTTTAAATTATACTAATAGCATATTTCATAGGGAGCCATTTTAAACTTCACACACTTATTTTGAGTTGTATTTACAATCGATTTAAGCAAGAGAAAAGCAAACAGACAACAGATCGCCACCTTGCTTACTCCTTAGTGAACTGGTAGATTTCCTTGTCGAGGATGATCCAATATCCCATTTTATCAATATTGGGTTTTAAGGGCACAACCAATAAGGGTTAATTGTGGCTTTCAGTAATAGCCTGATCAGGTCCAAACACCAATTTTATTGGATGAAAAGTTGCTAACTGGCTACCTTTAAAATTGGACTGAGGTGTCTAACTGGTTAAGGTGCTGGACTACAAAAACAGAAGGTTGCGAGTTTAAATCCCAGCTCTGCTGAGTTGTCACTGTTGGACTCTTTGACCCTTGAACTGCTGAGCTCAGCTGTAAGTCACTCTAAATTAGTGAATATGCTAAATGCAGTAAATGTACAATTACTTTTAAATATTTCGTAACTCAAATGAGTTGTTTCCACACAAATTCACATCTAGGTTTAGACACCACTGTGTCATGATGTGCCTAAATTCTATGATAATAATACCACCATAGATGCTTGTCCATCAAACACCAAGACAACTCGGTCTCAAACTCCATCTGCTTCTTCTACAGAGGGCTGCAGTGAAGCAGATATATTTCTTCTTGAAACACCCCACTTTAACAAGATAGTGTCTGTTTTATTGATACAATCAGTAGAGAAAGGTTAATTATTTATGGCTTTTAGTATGAGAATCTAGTGGATGACAAGTTGGTAGCTGGGAGGACAAGGGAGATATTTAGCATTATTCTGCTATCAACCCATAAGAACACCGAGATGGAGGCGTTCACCTAATGCTCTGTTCTATACACTGTACTGATAATCTTCCCACATTTCAGGAAGGGCATTCTTCCAGATATGTTGCTGGTATGAACAATGCTGTCATTGAAGCTTTTTGAGATATTATGGGACGTAGACCATCAAAGGCACCCACCTATCGCCTGATGTTGTTCCCATATTGCAGATTCAGGGGTAATGCATACTGCTAACATTATTTAACTGTGGTATGAACATCAAGATGAAGTTCAACACATTCCAATGATATCACTGAAGTACAAGACTGAACCTCATGCACACCTTAAACAAGACGACCAATTTCTCAAACAACACCCCATTTATAGTGTTGGATTTTAAGGACACAACCAACACAGAAAGATTCGTGCTTTTAGTATGAGCCACTTTACATTCAAATGTTAGGTTTTACAATCTCTAGATGATGAGCTCATGGACTCCCATAAATAACACCAGGACGAAACACATTCCATTCCATTCCACTGAAGCAGAATGTTCTTTAAATCAGTCATGCATAAAACAAATGGATAACTTCCCATCCCAGTTTAACTATACAGCATCTGATTTAAGGGTATAATCAAAATAAAGTTTAATTAAATATGGCTTTTAATATATGTGTACTACTGACCACAAGGTCCAGGGTTCACATCCCAGTACTACCAAGCTGCCACTCTTGAGGAAGACCTTGTAAGCTTGTATCACTTGTAAGTTGCTCTGTATAAGGGCAGCTGTCAAATGACTAAATGTAAAACTGTTTACATCCCGAAGTTACAAATACCAAACTCCAGCAGATGGAGAGTTGATAAGACAACACCAGGATGAAGTTCAACACACTAAATTGGAGCTTTACAGATTTTGAAACGACCCAGAAAAATATCTGGGACTTCACACATATATTTGGCACCCAATATGCAGATGTATTATAGGACCTGCATAAAATGATTGAGTCGTCTCCTGTAGCCGCGCCATTTTATGTTTCAAACAAATGCTCACAAACGAGCAGACCATCAGGATGCAGCTATCAGACATTTTGAAAAAGGTGTGATAACGGTCGACTGTATTTAAACGCCGTGACCTCACACTTCAGCAAGAGTTTTATTAACGGTTCTGCGTGTAGTTCTGCTCTTCGTCCACCCTACACTATACGCACTGCTGAACTACATCACTAGTATAATAAAGGGTAACTGTTAGTACGGGAGACACCGTTTGACTTTACTGTGTTTACTAAACGACGTGATAAACAGGCACTTACTAGAGGAGCTCGTGCATCGCTGCTTGCGGGTCCTCGCGGTGATTTAACGGTAACACGTCGAAGTCATCGTTTGCAAAGGGGGGAAGAATCCTCTTGCAGAAAGTACCCTAAGTGAACCTAGTTCCGAGTTTTACAGTAAACACATGACGCCATTATCATCTCCTCCAGCGTGTTCTAGTCCATTTTGAAGCGTCCGGTTGCAGCGGCACAGTAAGCAGCACCAGCTCAGTTTGCACAACGGCTACCGGAAGCTCGGTTTTAATAAAAGAGTCGGTTAATGAAATAAATAAACCATAATACATCCTCTTTCTTTGCTTCGGAACCAATGCTCGAAGTAAAGCAACTGTTAAATCGTTGTTCGTAGACAGTGGGAGTGAGGACATTTCATTTTTGCCTTTCTAACAACTTCATTCATTAGCCTGTGTTAGCCTGCTTAGGTTAATAGTTTACATAAGCTATGAATAAAACACAAAGTCATTCAATTACATACAATAAAGCATTGTTGAAATGTATACGCTGTAAAGACACTTAACAATCAACCTGAAGATGTTCTTCAAATTTCACCATGAAAAAAATCTTAAAATATCTTTCTATAACAGTGTTTTTTTAGGTTGTTTTAATGATTAGCATCATTATAGCGTGGTTTTTTTTTTAACCTTTACCACAAACGCATTTAGTGGTAAAGACAGCTGATAACCTGTTGAATCCATGCATTTATAATAGATGCGTGTCCTCCCCGTGTCCGTGTGGGTTTACTCCGGATTCCAAAGACATGTGTGTTAGGTTAATTGGTGTCTCTAGAGCGCCCTAAGTTTATGAGTGTGTGTGAGTGTGAGTGTATGTGCCCTACGATGGATTGGCACCCTGTTTAGGGTTGTTCCTGCCTTGCGCCCTATGCTGCTGGTAAGGCACCAGGTCTCCCGCACCCCTGTCCAGTGTCATGCGAATGAATGAATGAATGAATGAATGAATTTTGAGTGATTTTGCTAAATTTTAGGGAGAATTAAGAGAATCGTAAATATATTTTATGGCTTAATCCAGGCCACAGAAACTAGTTTGAAATTAAAGATTTTTCAAATAACCATAACGTGTTTCAATCCTGCTTATTCTGGCCAGGTTAAAATGTCAAAAAAATGTTCAGAGGTCTTAATTGCAGAGACCCAGGTTCAAGTCCAGGCTGTGCCTTACAGCTAGGTCAGGCATCCCATTAAGACACCATGAGAGGGAGGTTGGTCATGAGATCATCCACCAGCACTACAACAGGAATCCCTGCCAGGTCTCTGTTGGACTAGCACAATGTGTTTTCCTGAGATAGGTGCTGGAGCATTGTGTCCCTGAGTGGGGGCTGCAACATTCCAAGGACAATTAAGTGGAAAGATATCTATAATAGCTTTGACATATTACAAACACTAAAAACGTATAAAGGTGTTGCATTAAGTGAATTAATTTAAATATGTAAATTGTTTCTATATAAATTACACATTTATTTATGGGTTTACATTTTCAACTTTTCGAGGAATATAAGAATTCTGAATGCTTGCACGAAAATCAGTGCTACTTTACAGATAAATACAAATAGTGTGTTTTGTTATTATCTGTACATGCTTAATTTCAAAAAGAATAATTATGTAATTTAATGTTTGTTATATTTATATTTTAAAATCATAATTGGTCATTATACCTGTAAACTATTTATTATGCACGCTTGAACGTAGTTGTATTTTGAAATGGAGAAATGAAAGTTAATAAAAGTCCCACACGTCCGGTCGCCAATCGTTAGTGTTGACACTGTTTACAGAGCTGGCATAATTTCAACATTCGCTGAGTTTGTTATTTCATTACATTTTTTTTGTATTTGCTTCTATTACAATAAAAGCATACATTTGTTCTTCATAGCGCGCACTCGTTTTTCTGTGGATATCTACGATTTATTTGCACGCGGATGGAGAGGATCGTGGTCACGTGACATGCTCTGTGGCGTTTTCTGTTCAGGTCAACGACTGATACAGCACGAGACTACATTAATATTAGTAGTTGTTACAGTAGTCTTTTTAGTATTATTTTATTACTTTTTTTTATTTTACTTTACTATTGCTATTAATACGTAATTATTATTACTTATATTATTATTACTTATTATTACAGCTCCAGAAATCCCTGGTTCGATTCCTGGTCCAGGTACTCGCGTTTCCTCTCACATTCTAAAGACGTGTTAGGTCTGTTGGTGACTATAAAATGTCCAAATGTGAGTGATGGTTTGTGTACGTGCCTTGCATTGGATTGATACCCTGTCTAGAGTTGGTCCCTGCCTTGTGCTTTGTGCAACTAATAATTTTATCATAACTGTTATTATTGCTGGATGACCAAATTAAAAAAAATTTCATACATATAAATAAATATATGTAAATGTGTAGTAGTAATAGTTTACGGGAAAAAAGACAGTTCTAACTGAACGATTAGAAAATTATCAGGTGACAATGTGGTCTTGAGGTTGATGGTCTAGTGTTAACATTTTATTTATACTTATTTATACCATTATTATTGTTCAAAACCAAGTCTTTTAGTTGTCAAGTCAATACCAAGACTGGGAGTGGCCAAGACTGAGATGAGACTGAGACCAGATTAAGATTTTTGTCATCATACAAGAATAAAAAGAAGACAATGGGAAAAAACCTTTATAATTTACTTTACATTCATTATACATGAGATCTATTAATACACAATATTATTTCATCATATGTTTTAAAAATATAACATTAAGTAATATATAGCCAAATATTTGTATTAATTATTTTTATATTATTGTTACGGTTCGCCATTATAAAAACCCGTGAAAACGAAAATATAAAGTTTATTTCTTAGGACCGACAGCGCCCCCTAGCGTCGGTTAGAGGGTAGGACCCTAACAATTATAGTCTTAGTCAAACTAAGGCATGTAAGTTTTGGAAGCAAATGATGGTGATGATTCAGTTTCCCTTCTTCTCTCAAACATAATCAGAATCCACCACATAAAGTCAGCTGAATATAGCAACAACATCCATTCTATCTATTTTTATCATTAAATAGGTAAAGATAACAAAAAAAATTTCAACCTCAAACAAAACTACATTTAACTAATATTCTAACCCTAGAAAAAATGTTTAGAATTAACTTGACCTCAGACAGATGCATTGGATTCAGCTGCTCTCAACAAACAATTTCTGAGTCCACCACAAGCCCGAGACAAGACTGAGTCCAAATGAAGTCGAGACTGTGGTGAGACCAAGACTGCTTCTTTATGATCTTGAAACTGAGGGTACTCCAGTACTACAACACTTGCATGAAGATTGAATAACTTTTTGAATAACTGAGTAATTAAAGCATAAACCCAGGTAATTCCTGGGACAGATCAATGAGACAGATAACCAATTATTTCAAGCAAATATTTTAATTTTAATGCGTCTTCACATAATCAGGGAACACAGCAGTGTACTGGTGCTCTCGAAAATCGCCACTAATAGCAACGGGATCTTTCACAACCTCTGGTAAAGTGCGTAACTTGCTAACTGCTAGTTCATTCCTCAAAATCAAATTCACACCACTGGCTGGAATCTAAATGAACAGCAGTTTTTATTATAAGTTTGCAAGGATCTTTTAACCTACTTCCTAAGCTTCAGGAACATCCTCATATGCACGGAGCTCTTTACCATTTGTCAAATCCTAATTCAAACTCTGCTCAAGCATGAGAGCTGAACACACTTCCAGAACTTCCTGGGTGGCAAGTCTACCCTGTAGTAACAGCATGCAGAGAATATGAGGCCATTTAATTGTAGTGGCTGTGTGCTCAAAGCCTGGAAAATAACCAATCAGTTTTGGTCAAACGTGAATCCATACCAGCTCAAGTGAACACTCTCATTATGTTGAAAGGAGAACATAATAAATTGTATTAAATTACATGTTTCTGAAGGACTCAGCTTTGCCCAGGAAAAAATGTACTGTGAATGTTCATAGTAAAACTGTGAATTGCTTCACAGTTTTAATGTGAATTTTCACAGTTTAACCATGAAGTTCACAGTTCTACTATGAATTTTTGATGGTGATTTGGCCACTTCATGGTTCTACTGTGAAATCTCATAGTACAACTATAAACTTGGTTGACTATGAACTGACCATGAATTTCCAAGTTGTACTATGATAATTCCAAGTGGTAATTTGGCCACTTCATGGTTCTACTGTCAAATTTCACAGTACATTTTTTCCTGGGTGACTCCTCAGAATTACATTGATTGTATCAAAATTGAGAAAAATCAGACTTTTGGCTCCTACTTTGTGTGTTACATTGATGGGGGATCTTAAGTTCTGCCAAATGAAAAGAACAATTCCACAATCACTGGTTGGTGTTATATGCTACCAAGAACATGTGTTCCAATTCAGGAGGAGAGCACTTCGCTGCAGCTTGTCTTCAGTGGACCATGCAGATAGTATATTTGCTGCACTTGTTTGGTTGCAGTTTCAGGCTTCAGAAAAGGCACATTAGTTCTGCACCAATGCAGTGCAAGCATCATTGAGTCTCTTGATTTCATGCAAAGAGCACATTTGACTTTTGCATATTGGGACTGGCAACATGTAGCTAATAGTATTCCTTTTTAATGCAAAAAAACGTTATTGCAGTTAATAGTATTATAAAAGTAGTCCAAATAAACAGCTAATCTGATATTTTTTTCTCCATTTCTTAAAATGATTTGTATGCTTTTCAATTCCCAACATGTAAATTTGTCTGTTTATGAAAACGTACATTAACCACATGAGCAAAGGTCAAATAAACCACGTGTCATTTTCAAAATGATTTATTAATATATCGTCTATATTCAAACACATATTGAGTAGTAAACAAAAGTCATTCCCTAATGCATTGTTTGCATTACTGAGTCCACTTTGCAGTATTAAATAAGCATGGTTGTAATGAGCATTTAAATGTTTGGCACAACCGAGACTGTACAAAGCCACATACGTAGACACAACATGGAGAACTAGCTTCAAAACATGGCTCCATTCAAAATGAATCCCACACGAACAATGCACTGAGGTTACAAACCGAACCGTTATCAACAATTAACTGTGCATGCATTTACCTTTACATTTCCAAATCTCATCTGTGTGAATCAGACATAGAATTAGCAAAAAAGCAATTATTTACACTTAGAGATGGGCGATATTGCCAAAATTCAGTTTTTAGATGATGGGTGTATATACACACACTTGATGCTAAGTTTGAACGTGTTAATTCATCCACAGTTTAAATATCTTAGTTATTTAGTCTGAGTGCACACCTCAAGGCAAAAAATAAAAAATAAAAAATAAAAAATTTCAGGACCCCATTTTTATAATTTGACAATGCAGATCTGTAAATCCCCTGTAGAACCCCAAATGATCCTAGTCCTTAACTGGACAGGTAAGCTCACATTTCATAACATGACATAACAGAAGTGTTTTATCTTGATAAACAATACAAAGGTGCTCAGGTGGTACAGCAATGTTTGCAATAGTGACCCGTGTTTGAGTCATGGTGGTGGCTTCTGGCTTGTTTGGCACACTTCATACACACTCCACCTACATGTACATGTTTTCCTGTGTGTCTTGTGAATTATGAGATGGGCTCAAGACGCTCTGGCGACCCTGACCAGCAAAAGCAGGGCTAAAGCGGTAATTTGTTTAATACAAATACAAGTACTTGGGTGGTGCAGCTCTATATTCGCCAACCACTGCAGACACCCAGGTATGAGTCCTGACGGTGCATGTCAGGACTCACACTGGATGTGTCTGAGGGATGGGAGACAGTGGTGGAGAATTATCCCCAATACTTCAACAGCGAGCCCTTACCAGGATAAGCAGGGTTCTAATGTGAAGCGAAAAAAATATTTTAACCATTTGTAATAGCCAGTGGTGTATTGGTCAATCTCAGGCAACTTTATTTTATTTTTACATGGCTTCTGGTACTGTTACTGAGTGTTTTTACTCTTTATATGAGCCCAGGACTGGTTAGCTATACATGACCTCACAACATTTATTTATATATTATGTATTTTATACATATTTATTCCTCTCACCTGTCCTACATTTCCTTAAATCACACACTCCACTATTTCAACCCCTTGTCTGAAGCTGAGTTTGTTTGTGCACCAACATGAAGCCTTTGCTCCCCAAGTGAATAAACATGATCTTATACATGAGGCAAAAATATCTGCATTTGGGAGATTAGACTTAAATCACAGAATTAAAATGAATTTACAGGCAAAAAAAAAAAAAAAAAAAAAACACATTTAAAATTTTGGACTCACTGAATTAGGAATATCCTTAAGTACACCAGAGCTACTTACAGTTGAGCTTCCTGATAGGACATCCATTGCATACCAATGCAAATCATATAATTAAATTATTCCATGTAGTTTTGTTAATAACCAGGGGTTACCTTCACGCTGTACTTTACGGGGTTGGATCCCTTCGCAAGAAAAATATCAGTTACACAAATAACAAACCATTACAATAGATATGGTAGAATTCATGTTTCCAACACTCTTAATATTTACCATTGATCTACATTGCAAATAATGTCAAACCCTGCTTTCTAAACCCTAACCCTGCTATCAGAACCACTAACACACTTACTACCCTCCATGGAAAAAAGATGGTGTTTCTATTGGTTCCTAACTTAAACGCCTTTGAATTTCATTCAGTGATAATGAGTTCATGGTGGTTTATTATATATTGTAGTGCACATGATGAATGAGACCCTGTTCATATTCTATAATCTGCAGGTAACAACCAGAATCAGACAGTTGAGACAATCAAAAAGTTGGTACGGACGGGTTTGGAATATACAGACAAGGTAGGATTTTTTCCTTGATAGAACATACTAGCAATAGGCTCACGCTATGCATTTTTTCCTCATGTTTTTGCCCCTGTTAAGCCTCAGAGTTGCTATCTCTGGAGTTTCCAGGCGGTAGTCTAGCATGCATCTTGAACGAGGCACTATATCATCACATTGCTGGGTAGGGGTCACTATTTCAGTACAATGATGCACATTATTCAACTGCGGTAGATCATTTATGGACAAATGAACTCAGTAGTTTGTATTTGTAGTTGGGTTGCATGAGCCTTCAAATATTTCAGTTTAAAATTTCAGTTTAAACAAAGCAATCCAACTTTAAATTCCAAATATATAACAATAATGAATCTGCGCTTAAATTTTTCATTGAAATAATAAGTGACAATCGTTGAAGTAACTACTTTCTCCGAATGTAAACTTATTTAACCCTCTCAACTGTCTTACATTTCCTTACTCACACACTATTTCAACCCTGTGTGTGACATGGTCAGAGGGGAGGCCGAGCCCTCTCGGAGTTTGTTTGTGGACCAAGTTGAAAGCCTTTGTTCTCCAAGCTCAGTTGGTTTGATATTAGCATTTGTCTCTACACTCAGCCTAACTTTTTTTTTGGTTTTTTTTCCAGTCTTGTTTGAAAGTCTTTGTTCAGGTGAACATCCCTAATACGAACTCCTAAAAGGATGATGTGCTGGTAGCAAACTGACCTTCTGAGCCAAATCCTGCAGTGCCTAGCCAGCCAAGGACTTTTTGGCTTCATTTAAAGATAGCCACTAAAAACCTGGGGATACAAATTAAGCTGACATCATGGAATTAAAAGCGAGAGTCTTCTAACAGACCATTTTTTCAGTTACATTTCTTGAAAAATGTATTTTACATTCAGATGCAGATTGCAAGTTAAAAACAATTATACACACTTAGCCCACAGCTTACTTTTCCTCCACAAATTCTATGTTTTGTAGTGCTTACCACTGAAAAACAGTCATAGCTGCCAATTCCCCAAGCAGATTTTAGGCCTCACCAGCTAGCCAACTTAAAAATGGAAGATACACACAACTACCACTGCTGTACTCGTTTCTGGCAAAGCAATTAGCATGAATTCTAGCCATTCTAAAACTTTAAAAACACCCACACAATTGAGGAAAAGTTAAGCAAATACATGAACCACCTTAGTACTTTGTTCAACCAGAGTAGAAAGAGTATATGAAACTTTTTACAGGCTTTACAAATTTCTACTGGTGTACCACCCATCACTAAATAATGCAATTACTGAAATAAGTTAAGGAGATTTTCTAGACAACAAAGGGATTTACTAAGTGCCCAACAAATACACGCATCAGCTTTACTAACTGTCCAACGTATTTACACATCTACGGTCATTTTTGAATGAAACCACAAAAAGGAAATAAAGAAAAACTTCCCCTTGCATGATTTTAGTCAACTGGCAGAAGAGTTAGTCTTGTGAAACTATGTCATTGGGATCTGTTACCGGAAGAACCGCTAAGTGTGATTGTTCAGCATCTATCGTGTCCTCTTTTGACGACTCAAGCGTATCCCTTAGAAGGCGGTGCACCTTTCTTTTGTGGTCCTTTAAACATACTAGGTTGCGATAACTGCGCTGGCAAATCTGACATTTATATGGGTTTTCCTGGCTTTGGTGCGCGATTCCCTTGTGTATTTCGGCACCAAAACCAAGACCGCCCAAGATGTGATGGACACGCCTCCTGTGGTTTCTCAAAGACGTTATATCTGGGTAGCTGCGCGAACAGATCTGGCACTGAAACTGACTGAAATGACTTTGCTGTAGAGTTCCTCTAGAGGGCTGGAAGTGGACCCTCCTCTTGTGGTTTTTCAGCGACTGAATATCCGGGTAGGTGCGTGCGCAGACCTGACACTGAAACTGTTTGGACTGACTTTGCTGGGCAAACCTGGGCTCGAACATACCAGAGTTGATTAGAAGACCTTTCGGTCGATGGACTTTCCTTAGATGGTCTTTCAGAGACTGAAGTTTTGCGTAACTCCGTTGGCATATATGGCAGCGAAAGACTTCCGACGAGCTGCTTGGCGAAAGTTGCAGAGACTTCACACCAGTTAACTCGGTAGCCTTGTTTATTCCATGGACGCTCTTCTTGTGTTCCTCAAGTGCCGAATGGCTCGTGCATTTACACCCGCAGATCTGGCAAGACACAGCCTCTTTTTGGCTGTGGGACATCAAGTGTCTCTTAAGGCCATCCAGGCTACTATACCAACTCACACACACCGGGCAGCGAAGAGGCTTGAACGCCGGAATACAAGCGTTAGCGCGCATGTGAACGTCGAGCGCGACAGAGCTCTGGAAAACCATGCCGCACCGGCTGCACGAGTGTTTGTGATGAACCGCAACTTCTCCTTTGCAGCTCACTCTCAGGTGTTTAAGCAAATACTTACGCTGCCTGAAAACCTTTTTACACCTGTGGCAAACGTATGTCCCCAGAAGAGACCTGTGATTGAAATGCGGCACCCCTGGACTGAGAGACTCTTTTTTCAGATTTTGTTCTGCCGATTGAAAGCATGGCGCTTGCTGAAGCTGAGGCTGTGCCTGCTGCTGCTGCTGCTGCGGTGACCCTTTGGTCTCGGTGCTCTGCTGTAAAGGTTGCACGTGTAGGCGTTGGTGCGCTTCGAAAGCTGCCCAAGATCGCAAATTCTCTCCACAAATGGAGCAGATGTAGGTTTCCATGGCGTGCATTTGCAAATGCTCGAACAGAAGCCTAGGGCACGTGAAAGCAGCACCGCACTCGCAAGTCACTTTTCTCGGAAGCACAGATGGCAATGACATAATGCCCCAGCTCCCACCAGCAGCAGGACCACCGGCGTTATTATTGCCGCCCTCCGGCCCGATTTGGTTCTTAGACCCGGGCGGCAGAACAAACACGTTGTCAGAGGCTGCATGGTTTTCCTTTTGCAACATCGTATACCCCTCTGAGGTGTTGGGCCTTCTCAATAATTGGCATCTCTTTCGGTGCATGTTCATATTATCTTTGCGGGTAAACAGTACGCCGCAATTGGGGCACGGAAACTTTTTCTTTAACGCCAGCACAGCGGGTAACATTTTCCCGGAAGAATTTGCCTCCACAAATTTCACAGTCCTGCACAGCTTAAGGTGCTGAATAAGAGTGAACCGTCGAGAATAGCTCCTCTGGCACCGGTTACAAGTAAACCTCTTTACGCCCACTTCAGAAACATGCACTCGATAATCTCTGTGTGACGGTATTGCGTTCGTTATGCAGTTAACAGGCGGATCTATACAAACGACCTCTTCGTCTGGGTTTTCTTTGCTCGACTCATCCACGGCATCACAACTGTCCTCGTCACTGAGCAAATCGACTTCCGTGTCATCCAACGGAACGGTCCACTGGCCTCCTTCTAGTGATTCGTTTGACTCGCTTCTGTCCTTCACTAGAACCGGTGCGGCTTCTGGGTTTTCTTCTTTAATAGCTTCGTCGCCATTTTCTATCAGGCTGGAGAGTCCGTCAGACTTTAAAATGGGTTGAGAAGGTTGCGTCACAAATGCACGATATTCTACGTCTAGCATAGACTCGGCATTCTGTTCAGACTTCACGGGCACCTCTGTGTTGACGCCAACGGTTGAATAGCGCTGATTTATAGAGGAGAGTGGGTCTCTTGCATTAGACTCACCTTTAGTAGGGTAGGTATTGTTATTATTATTTATTGCTGCTCCTATCCCCTGACAGTTATGCGTTCGAAGTCTGTAACGCCGCGTGTAGCTACGATTGCACATCAGACAGTGGAATAATTTCTTTGGTTGCAGCAGTATAGGAAAAAATGTGGCTTTTTTAGCGAACGAGCCAAGGCAGACGTGGTTATCGGGAACGGACGTTATACTTATCACAAACTGCTGGCAACGACGACAAAATTTAACCCTTTCCTTCCTATGTAAAACATGATGCATTATCAGGCTGTCCTTTTCTTGAAAAACTCTGCGGCATATGCCGCACTGGTGTCGACCTTCAACGTTGTCCTTGATCAGCTTTTGGTGAGTCTCGAGCGCAACTACAGGACACAGAGTCTTCGTTGTAGATATCAGGTTCTTTTTGGAGAACGTCTTGCTAGGCAAGACAGTAGGTTGGCTGCGTGATGGTGCGGAATCTTCTTGATTGGGGGCATCGTGCGTCGACGGACTCGCGTCCCATTCAGAATTCGATGTTGCCATAGCAATCGGAGCCTGGAATGGTGCCCTTGGTGAAACCTTTCGGGGGGGCTGGGCCCTCATCTTTTGGCCCCATGTAATTTGGTCTGGTTGACTATGGCTCATGTAGGCAGAAGCTACTATTTTAAGAAGCGTTTTACTTCCCACTGTTGACTTCTTGCTTTCGTTTGAAGATTCGTCGCTGTCGATGATGCATATATTTTCATCTTCGGATTTGTCACTTTCAGCATCGTTTTCCAAGGACTGATCTTGTGCTTCTGGAGGTGTTGACGGACAGATAAGGCTTAGTGGTTCCAGTTCGTCCTCCTCTCCTTCAGGGGGTGAGCCTGGAAGAGATAAACAGTCATTTCTGTCATCCTCGGAAACTGAAAAATGCACGCTCTGCGGAAGGGACTCTTCAGTAGGCGTGGGTGAAGGACAAGGGGAGTTCTCAGCTAAAGGTACAGCTAAAGCTAAGTCAGAACGACTGCACACTTTAATGGTTTTAACGTCCGTGTTAAAACTTTCCTCCTTTAAGTCAGCCAACATTTGCATTTCCTGTAGCTTTTCCTGCCCCTGAATAGCACCACATTCCTGAAACTCCTCCCCACCTTCGGATTTACAGACATCGCGCGAGTCGGGTGGAGGAAACGCCGTGCAGGAGTGCTCTTCAAGAAGTTCGCTGCTTACAAACGTGCTACCACAGTGGCTGCAAGTGGGTGCCGTAGCCATCGGTGTGCCAGAAACGTCACTGGCATGAGACGCCTGATGCACCAAGAGAGACGCTAAACCGGAAAAAGTGGCAGAGCACGCAACACAGCTGTAGGTTTTGTTAGGAGTCGTCCCCGGGGGTCTCGTCTCCTGTAGCCCAAGCATTTTGAGATGACAGGGGAAGGCAGAGTGTTGTTCATGCAGAATCCCAAATTCTTGCAGATTCCTTAAAGCAAGAGAAAAGAAGGAAATTAATTTTATGTCGCAGCAACTCCCAATATAGCAATATATTCCAGAGGTCAGAGGAGAATGGACCAATTGGTTCGAGCTGACAGGAAGGCAACAGTAACTCAAATAACCACTCATTACAACCTCTGAACGTACAACACGTCAAACCTCGAATCAGACGGGCTACAGCAGCAGAAGACCTCAACAGGTGCCACTCTTGGAAAAAAAATGTGATAACAGAAGATCAGACAGATGTTTCTAAAATGACAATTTTAGATTGTGATTGATAAAAATATCTCTAATCTGCCAGAGAGATTGCGAGAACCTCTGGCATGATGATTTGTTGTTAGCTGTTTTGAGCCAGAAACTCAAAACCCACAAACCAGTAGCTAAATCAGTATCTATCTTGGTCTGCTGATGCTATAGACGATTGGGAACTACCACAACATATTAGATGACAATGTATATGTAGTCACCTCCTATACAAGTGCATCCCAACAAGGACTGTTTACAAGTATACCATCAATAACTGTAGGACAGTAGGGAAAAAGCCTACAGGACTGCTGAGTTGCATAGTAATGGGGCAAGTATGCACTTAAGGGAGTCAGAGCTGTGGAGACAAACTGGAACAACAAATGTCACGTAATGACTGTTCTTCTGTCTGGAAGGGCCTTCAGATGATCACAAACTAAAACCAAAATCCACCATAACCGCAGTGCATCCTGCACTTCCAAATCAGCTTAACATCTAGTCCGCATTTGAAAGAAAGTATGTCTCCCCTTACCTTACCATCCCGCACCTCCCACCCCAGCATTATTTCTGTCAATGTGTCACCTCTGCCAGTTCACACCTTCTGTCAGGCATCAGACCCTTCTCCCCCCCCATCCCCCCTCCTATCACTACCAAAGAACAGCAGGTCCGTTGGATCCTAAGGAAACTGAAGACAAAGACATCTGCAAGCCCAGACTGTATCTCACAAGAAATGCTTAGAAGCTGCTCTGGCAGTCATCTGTAGTTTTGTGTGACTTGTTCAATCAGTCGTTAGTAGGGGTGTAACGATGAATGATGATGCATCATTATGCAAAACAATCATGATGTCATGATGTTCATCGTAGCGACTGACACTGCATATAGAGCTCACAGGTCTGTAGATGATGCCATCAATGTGGCTCTACACTACGTCCCACAGCATCCGGACAGCTCCAATAGTCGCGCCTGGAATGTGAGTGGATTTCGCCCTGCTTTTAACATCACCATCCCCCCAATACTCATGGAGAAACTGAGACAACTCAATGCCTCTCCACCCACCTGCAGCTGGATCTTTAATTTCCAGTCCAGTAGGAAACATGTCAGAGTGGGTCAACACGTCTCAGTCTTCTTCAACACTGGTGCTCTACAAGGTTTCTTTCTGCCCTGCTCTACTCACTATATACACTGACAACTTTACTTAAACCTATCAAGCTCAGTCCATCACGTTTGCTGATGAACCCACCCTAGTAGAACTCATTTCAAACACTGTGTCCACTGACAGAAACGAAATCTGTCATCTATTGGCATGGTGAGGTCCAACTACTTGGAGCTAAACACACAAATAAAACTGGAAATGGTCGCTGATGGGACAGGACCATTAACAATTTAGCCAAAAAGGTGCTGCAGCATTTGCACTTGCACGTTCTCTGACTGCTGAAAAAAATTTAAGCTGCCACAGAAGATGCTGGCTCTGTTTTACACAGCCATGTAGAAATCTGTTATTACATTGTCAATTTATGTCAGGTTCAGCTCTGCAACCTCTCAAGCCAAGTGCATTCTATGAAATGCAGGGAAAACCATGACAGCAGCTCTCTCGCAGTCAGGCCTGTATTCATCCAGAGAGAAACAGAGCAGGTAAGACCATGGCTGACCCCACACACACCATAGTTACTCTCTGTTCCAGCATTTTCCTTCAAAGTGGAAACCGCGAATAAGAGCCTTAAAATGCCACACCACCTGAGACCGGCATAGATTTTTTTTTTTCCCCTCAGGCCACAATCCTTCTAAACCAGGACTCCTTCCACACCAGTCCCTCAAGTAATACAGTGCATCTCACAGAACTTGTGCACCTTCAGGCATGGATAGGGAGTAAGGGTGTAATGATACTATTCACGATACTGAGCTCGCATTCAATTTTCTCACGATTATCGATTTTACATTCGATAAAAGACATTCAGTTTTTATTTATAAAGATTAAACAATGTAGATTTACTTGTACAAGTTGTTTTAACAATAATGAGGTTATTCAGAGAAAGGTCAGCAAAAAGAAATGGGACAGGGACAGGACTAAAGAGAGTAGGCAGGAGTACAAGGAGATGCGGCACAGGGCAGAGGGAGGTAGCAAAGGCCAAGCAGAAGGCCTATGATGAGATATATGACAGGTTAGACAGTAGTGAAGGAGAGAAGGAGTTGTATCTGCTGGCGAGACAGAGATAGAGCTGGAAAGGATGTGCAGCATGTCAGGGTGATCAAGGATAGAAATGGAAATGTACTGTCAGGTGAGGAGAGGGTGAGGGAAAGAAGGAAGGAGTATTTTGAGCAGTTGATGAATGTAGAAAATGAAAGGGAAAGAAGGTTGGATGGTGTAGAAATTGTGAAACAGGATGTAGCAAAGATTTGCAAGGACGAAGTGAGGAAATCTTTGAAAAGGATGAAGAACAGAAAGGCAGTGGGACCTGATGACATACTGGTTGAGGTATGGAAAAGTCTAGAAGGGCTGGGAGTGGTGTTTTTGACTAGATTATTCAATGGAATTCTGGTGAATGAGAGTAGGCCGGAGGAATGGAGGAAAAGTTTACTTGTACCGATTTTTAAGCAGCAGGGTGATGTACAGAGTTGTGGCTCTTACAGGGGCATAAAGTTGATGAGCCACACAATGAAGATTTGGGAGAGAGTTGTGGAAGCTAGGCTCAGACAGGAGGTTACAGTGTGTGAACAACAGTATGGTTTCATGCCAAGGAAGAGCACCATGGATGCGATTTTTGCGTTGAGACTGCTGATGGAGAAGCATAGAGATGGTCAGAAAGAGCTACACTGCGTCTTTGTGGATTTGGAGAAAGCTTATGACAGGGTGCCAAGGGAGGAACTGTGGTGGTGTATGAGGAAGTCTCAAGTGGCTGAAAAGTACGTTAGATTATTGCAGGACATGTATGACAACAGCGTGACAGCGGTGAGATGTGCTGTAGGAGTGACAGATAGCTTCAAGGTAGAGGTGGGACTGCATCAAGGATCGGCCCTGAGTCCCTTCTTATTTGCTCTGGTGATGGACAAACTAACAGATGAGGTCAGACAGGAATCGCCGTGGACTATGCTGTTTGCAGAAGACATTGTGATCCGTAGTGAGAACAGGGAACAGGTAGAAGAGACTTGGACAGGTGGAGGTATAATCTGGAAAGGAGTGGAATGAATGTCAACTGTAGTAAGACAGAATACGTGTGTGTAAATGAAAGGGAGGCAGGTGGAACAGTCAGGCTACAGGGATCAGTGGTCACAAAGGTCCAGGAGTTCAGGTACTTGGGATCAACTGTCCAAGGAAATGGGGAGTGTGGAAAGGAGGTGAAGAAGAGAATACAGACAGGATGGAGTGGGTGGAGAAGAGTGTCAGGAGTGCTGTGTGACAAAAGGGTCATAGCAAAAGTGAAAGGAAAGATTTATAAGAGAGTAGTGAGACCAGCCTTGTTGTATGGCTTAGAGACAGTGGCACTGACAAAGAGACAGGAAGCAGAGCTGGAGGTGGCAGAACTTAAGATGTTGAGGTTCTCTTTAGGAGTGTCTAGGGTGAACAGGATTAGGAATGAGATCATCAGAGGGACAGCACAGGTTGGAAAATTGGGAGACAAAATTCGAGAGGGAAGACTGAGATGGTTTGGGCATGTGCAGAGGCAGGATAGTGGATATATTGGTAGGAGGATGTTGGAAATGGAGCTGCCAGGCAAGAGGCGGAGAGGAAGACCAAAGAGGAGTTATTTGGTTGTGGTAAATGAAGATATGCAGGGAGTTGGGCTGAGAGTAGAGGACGTGGAGGACAGGGTGAGGTGGAAACGTTTAACTCGCTGTGGTGACCCCTCATAAAGGGAGAAGCCGAAAGAAGAAGTTATTTTAATAATTTTAATAATCTTAAATTGGAAATCATAGTAAACTGTGTTAAAATATCAAATATCTGATTAAGTTCTTGTTGAACTTACAGGTTCTTGATTTTGCTGACATCTAATGCAATTCCAGTTTTGAACACTAGATGGCCAGTAACACTCATACATACAGTAGGGAAAATAAGTATTTGATACACTGCCGATTTTGCAGGTTTTCCCACCTACAAAGAATGTAGAGAGTGTAATTTCTATTGTAGGTCCACCAACTGTGAGAGACAGAATCTAAAAAAAAAAATCCAGATAATAGCATTGTATGATTTTTAAGTAATTAAATTGCATTTTATTGCATGACATAAATATTTGATCACCTACCAACCAGCAAGAATTCTGGCTCTCACAGACCTGTTAGTTTTTCTTTAATAAGCCCTCCTATTCCGCACTCATTACCTGTATTAATTGCACCTGTTTGAATTCGTTACATGTATAAAAGACACCTGTCCACACACTCACTCAATCACACTCCAACCTCTCCACCATGGCCAAGGCCAAAGAGCTGTGTAAGGACACCAGGGACAAAATTATAGACCTGCACAAGGCTGGGATGGGCTACAGGGCGATAGGCAAGCAGCTTGGTGAGAAGGCAACAACTGTTGGTGCAGTTATTAGAAAACGGAAGAAACACAAGATGACTGTCAATCTTCCTCGGTTTGGGGCTCCATGAAAGATCTCACCTCATGGGGTAAGGATGATTCTGAGAAAGGTCAGGAATCAGCCCAGAACTATATGGGAGGATGTGGTCAATGACCTGAAGAGAGCTGGGACCACAGTCTCAAAGATTACTGTTAGTAACACACTACGCCGTCATGGATTTAAATCCTGCAGGGCACGCAAGGTCCCCCTGCTCACGCCAGCACATGTCCAGGCCCGTTTGAAGTTCGCCAATGACCATCTGGATGATCCAGAGGAGGCATGGGAGAAGGTCATGTGGTCAGATGAAACCAAAATAGAGCTTTTTGGTATGAACTCCACTCGTCCTGTTTGGAGGAAGAAGAAGAATGAGTACAACCCCAAGAACCCCAACTGTGAAGCATGGGGGAGGAAACATCATACTTTGGGGGTGCTTTTCTGCAAAGGTAACAGGACGACTGCACCTTATTGAAAGGAGGATGGAAGGGGTCATGTATCATGAGATTTTGGCCAACAACCTCCATTACTCAGTAAGAGCATTGAAGATGGGTCATGGCTGGGTCTTCCAGCATGACAATGACCCGAAACACACAGCCAGGGCAACTAAGGAGTGGCTCCCTAAGAAGCATATCAAGGTCCTGGAGTGGCCTAGTCAGTCTCCAGACCTCAACCCAATATAAACTCTTTGAAGGAAGTTGAAACTCAATGTTGCCCAGCAACAGCCCCAAAACTTGAAAGATCTGGACAGGATCTGTATGGAGTGGGCCAAAATCCCTGCTGAAGTGTGTGCAAACTCAAGAACTACAGGAAACATCTGACCTGTAATTGCAACCAAAGGTTTCTGTACCAAATGTTAAGTTCTGTTTTTCTGTTGTATCAAATTTCATGCAATAAAATGCAAATTGATTATTTAAAAATCATCCAATGTGATTTTCTGGATTTTTTTTTAGACTCCGTCTCTCACAGTTGAAGTGTACCTACGATAAAAATTACAGACCTCTTCATTCTTTGTAGGTTTTAAGACTTGCAAAATCGGCAGTGTATCAAATACCTATTTTCCCCACTGTATATCCCATTCTCAGTAAGAATCCGCATTTATTTTAATTACAGGAGACTAAAGTTTCTTTGAGTTTAAATTTTATTTTGAATTGTTATTCTTCAGGAATAAAAAGGAATATTTTCCTACAGGTATTTAATTTATGGTGAAGCTACAGTAAGATAAGGTAATGCCTTCACTGTAATTAGGAGATTTACTAATGTAATGTAATTAGGATTGCTACTTCAGAACAGTGCAAATCTACACAGAATGGCCGGCAAACAAGTAGTATTGCACTGACAGAACATAAATAATATTTAATAAGACATACTGTACAGAGATATTGCACTGATAGAATAGGGAATTTTGTTTACAGTTTTAACCTAATGTTTCTATAATGTATTTTAATTGCAAGCGATTTTTGCAAACATTTTATTGTTAAAAAAACGTATTAAAGAAAATGTGCATTGTTTACACTACAGAAATTAAAAAGGAATGTAAAATCAATTATTGTGAGAAAATCGAATCCTGAGCAGAGTGCATCATTACACACCTATTGAGGAGTGATACTGGTCTGAAACTGCTACAAAGTGTGGGGGGGGTCTTATGTGGAAAAGGGAACTGGATGAAGGTGACATGCCAGCAGATAAGGATCTTGGTGTACTCTAGCCAATTGGTAAGGAAGACATTTCTGTGTAAAATGTGCCTGTAAGGGGCATTTCCCACTTCGCAATGATTTCATTGATTCTTGTATTTCTAGGATGGAGATGGGAGATCCCATTTCTTCCGCCACGTTTGAGTAACTTTGGGGTAACGCGAGGACTCAAGATGATCAGATGTCCCCTGAGTATGTAATTCAGAATCTGACATGTAAAGTTTGGTCAGAAACGTCTGAGAAACGTCTACTGATAATGACTAGATTGTGGTGGCCTAGCGGTTAAGATACTGGACCAAAAGGTCCAGGGTTCAAATCCCACCTCTGCCAAGCTGCTACTGTTGGGTCCTTGAGCAAGGCCCTTAACCCAGAATTGCTTTGATTGTAAGATTGCATCAATTATAAGTCGCTCTGGATAAGAGCGTCTGCTAAATGCTGTAAATGTAAATTAAATCACCAGCACAGGATCACATTCTTGAAGCGCTAGCTGATCTAGCTAGTTTGCAAAGAAGTGTCCCTGCTTTATCACCAAAGATGTTTGGAAGGTCTTTGCATGTCACCCAACTTTGTGTTCTGAAGTGAAGCTGAAGGCATGTTTGGTTGTCAAGAGTAGGGGAGTTTCTGGAGGTGTAGGCTGCATCAAGCTTACGCAATTCCTCTTTGATAGCAGTCAGCCTTGATCTCTCAGTTTTCCTGATGAGAGATATAGTTAATACTCTGCCCACGGATGAAGGCTTTAAAGGTTTCTCATAGGGTGCCAGTATCCACATCAGGAGTACTGTTTGATTAGAGATGATACATTCGAGTACAACCTTTGAATAAATTACACCTCCCAAGAAAAAGTAAACAGATTGAATATCACCAAAGTGCTAGGGGTGCACAAATAATATCATACTATCATTATTATCAAAATAATCATAGAACGTTTGATTATGACTAACCATAAATCACTAGTAGTGGCAAAAAACAAGCATTGTTCAATTTGGATTTAACTCTCTGTATTTTGTGTACATCATATGAATTGAGGTTTAAGAAAAAATTGCGGCTTATAAGCAGTAACAAAAACGTATAGGATTTGAATAAAATACTTTTGATTGACCACTTTGTAGGGCATCATATTCTTGGCCAGGGAAACCATTATGATATCAGTGAGTTTCCAAATCTTTGATGCTTCTGGTTGAGAAGTTGTTTCTTTTTAGGTTCTATATATTAATATACTGCGAGTTTGATGTTTGGCTTGCTGGTTTGGCTGGGGAACATGCATAACCAGCAAAACATGCTGGTAAACGTGCAGGACGTTACTGGTTGCTAACCAAAGCCACATGCAGTTGACCTGCAGAATTACCAGTATCTCAGGCAGATGAACACCAAACCAGTATCACATTCTTAGTGACCAGCATCTGTGCCAAACCAGTATCCCATACAGCTGAACACAAATCCAGTATCTCATGCAGGTGAACAACAAACCAGTATGACAATACTGTGACCAGCCTACTCACCAAACCAGTATCCCATGCAGATAACCATCAAACCAATATACCAAGCAGGTCACCACCAAGTAACTATGAAATGTGGATGACAGGGATACCAGTGTTCACAACAACATATGACAGAGCTGCCTATTGTCTCTGAATGTTTGAGATCTCTAGAGCTTTAATTATTAGAAGAATCGGACTCACTTGGTTTCAAGAAGTAAGCTATATGTTTTGTATTTATAAGCAGTAAATATTAAGAAAACATTTTCTAGACACAAGTTGTAGGTGTGCATGACATTCAGACATTTTTGCCAAAATGTGTCATGACCACGACACACTCGAGGCATTAAATCCTTAATATACTTTAAATCACGGAGGACAACAATGTTATGATTATAATTCTATTTTAATTACCGCAAGGCGGTAGGGTTTAAGAAAGGCGTCCAGCTTGCGTTACTATTTGGCACCGCTAGCTGTTTTGTGTAGCGCGCGAGGACAAGGGGAAGCGGGACATTAATATGAGAGAAATTATTCCGAATCGGTTCTGTCGATTCACTTCTATTAAAACAGCATAAAAAGGATTCATTTGTGAACCGAACAGTAGGTGATGAATCTATGGAAATTGGCTCGCCGTACTTCAAGCGGTGAACTGCTACGCTATTAGAGAAGTCTTGCCAAGAACGTAGCAATATATTTAATATAAACAAATCAGTATCCAGCTCAGATTCTGTAATCTCTAGTTTTTTGTTAATGGATGTGATTTTAGGTTAGGCCTCGACTTTGCACCACAGAAGCAGAACCCACACAGACCAAGCCATTGCATTAAAAAACGTCTGGTGCAGAACCGAACCGCGTGGTGTAACAGCATATCATACAAAAATGTCTAACCATATGCAACAAGCATCAAAGACTGCAACAAATGTGACTTTGGCTCTCTAGTCAAAACCATTTAAATTCTTTTAGGTCTACGTTACCTTGGGAACCAGCTTGTTATTTGATCCCTTAAACACTGGATATATAAAACATACCTGTTTGTCTGTAATAAGTGAAGGACACTTACTTGGGTCATCATTGTAGTTTGCAATGTACAAAGTTATTGACCGAGGACACCGACACGAAATTCACACAATGGCTAGTAGCTTAGCGCTCACATTGTTAGCCAGCAGACTGATCACAGCTCAGTGAGCAATGGAGGCAGAAGCTCCACAGGGGTTGCATACAGAGCTTCATTTCTTCAAAATAAAAGCGTCTGTCTTAAAAAGGGGGGCAATATAACTACTACAAATGTCACAACATTACACATTTTATTCATTAACAATGATAACCTGCAATAACTTATTACTAATGAGTTAATAACTAGCACTTGTTGTCATAAGTCTTACCAAAAACTGAAAATTACGTTTTGTGTCGCCTAGTGGCGGCGCAGTAGTATCGCTGTCACCTCCCAGCTCCAGAGATCTCGGTTCGAATCCTGGCTTGGCTTCTCTCTCTCATTGGAATTTGCATGGTCTAACCATGTCAATGCATGTGCCCTTGTTTGGCTCCTTATTCTTCCCTGTGCAGCTGATTAGGTCTTGGCCACCCTTGCGAAGTGAATTAATTAATGATCAAGTATCTGTCTGGCCAAAAGTTTATAGACACCCCTTCTAACAGATTCATGAATCCTGAAATCACCTTTTTACCAAATCAGTTAATCAGCTTTTTGCTCGGCCTTCTTAAAAGATTGATAAACATGGCCAACTTTTATGGAGAGCTTGAGTGGCTCTCACAGAGCCCTGACCTTACAGTTTGTTTCATGTGCACATTGGGTGTTACATTTTTCCAAAGATAGACTCATTCAGAATCATTTATCATTCTATTTTTTAACACAAGACAATATTTATTCAAATTTGTCTAAGACACTTACTCAACTGCAGTGGTATATTTTAAGCATTTGAGTCACTAACATATTGAATTCCACTAAGATTAATGAATATTATAAAGACACTTTGGTAAACATTTCATTCTTGCATTTTAATAAAAATAAAGGGGAAGCCAGGCATACTGTAGCGTTTAAGCAATCGCCTGTGATTAGCACAATGTAGAGGGACATAAAAAATTATTGTCACACTTCCCTCTGCTCATCCCACAAACTTCAACTGAGGTATCTAACAAACAACAGGTGCCTCGATTACCTGAGCATCGCCCTTACAACTGTGCAATAGAACTCCTAAAAGGTGCATTGCTGCCCCATTCCCGGGTCTACCCTTTGTCTCCTGTGGAGACCAAGGCCATGAGGGACTATGTCTCCAACGCACTTCTCAAGGGATTCATCAGACCTTCTACATCTCCAGCTGCTGCAGGTTTCTTTTTTGTCCATAAACAGGATGGTACACTGCGCCCATGCATTGACTATCGGGGTCTTTACCAGGTGACCAGAAAGTTACCATACCCACTACCTTTGTTCCTGCAGCCCTTGAGCAGTTACGGGAGGCTCATTTCTTCACTAAGCTCTATCTCTGCAGTGCCGATAACCTGGTGAGGATTCGTGAGGGAGATGAGTAGAAGACTGCCTTCCTTACAGACTCGAGTCATTATGAGTATGAAATTATTCCCTTTGGACTGTCCAGTGCACCCTCTATTTCCTAGGCGATGATCAACGAGGTACTACAAGACTTGTTAGAAAAGGTTGCCATTGTCTACATTGATGACATCCTCATCTATCCTCACTCTCTCAATGCCCATATCAAGCATGTAAGCCAGGTCTTCCAGCCCTCCTCCTGCACTGACTATTTGTAAAGCCTGAGAAGTGTGTTTTCCATGTACAGTGCACTTCCTTCCTTGGATGTATTTTATTTCCAACTGGTGTCACCATGGACGACTCAAAGGTCCGTGCAGTCTTGGAATGGCCACAACCCTACACTGTTAAGGAACTACATTGTTTCCTGGATGTTGCCAACTTTTATAGATGATTTATAAACCAGTTCAGCAGCACCATAGCTCCTCTCACCTCACTGCTTAAGGGTAACCCCTTGTTCCATAAACTGGTCTCCTAGAGCTGAACAGGCTTTCTGTGCCCTTAAGAGGACTTTCTCCAATGTTCCTAACCTAAAACACTCTGACCCTCAACTCCCGTTTGCCGTGAAGGTGGACGCCTGTGATGCTGAGGTAAGAGCAGTTTTGTCACAGAGACAAGGAGAACCACCCAAGTTGCATCCCGTAGCTTTCTTTTCTCTTAACCTCAGCCTTGCAGAAAGAAATTATGACATAGGAGATAAGGAGTTACCAGCAATCAAGCTTGCATTGGAGGAGTGGCATCATTGGCTGGCGGGCGCAAGGTACACCTTTGTCATCTACACGGATCACAAGAATCTGGATTATTTACGCTCTGCCAAATGTCTAACCCCCCATCAGACTTGACGGACACTTTCTTTCTCTATTTTCTGTTCACTGTTTCATACCGTCCTGGCACCAAGAATCTAAAAGCAGGTGCTCTTTCCCAGTTATATGCCCCAGAGCCCCTTAAAACAGATTTGGCCGATGTGTTGCCACTTTCATGTTTTGTTCAGGCCATTCAATGGGAGTTCAACAAGGACATTGAGGATGCCCTCCGACTAACCCGGTCTATTCTAGGGTGTCCAAGTGAGAGGAAGTACATGCCTCCTGCATTACGTGGCAAGCTGTTAACTTGACTCCATTTGTCCCCCAGCACAGGCCACCCAGGAGAGTCCTAGATGTTGCTGCTCCTGTCACGCGAGTACTGGTGGCCTTCCATGGCTGCTGATATTCACCAGTTTATTTCTTCTGAGGCTATTTGTGCCCAAAACAAAGTACCACGCACACTACCAGCTGGCAAGCTAGTGCCTCTCCCTATTCTGGATCATCCTTGGAGCCACAATGGCGTCAACTTCATCACGGATTTTGCCGAAATCACGCGAGTTATACCAACATTCTTGTACCATCAAACCATTTTTCTGGGCATAAAAAACCATTCCACTCATCCAACTGTAAACTACTCCACCTCTCCTACAGATCAAGGGAGTAAACGCCACTTTGAAACAGAGGATAATCTAGTCCAATTAATGCCGGGAGCACGGCTTACCATATAGATTTCACAGCAAGCAAAGTCTTCAGATAATAAAGTATCTGGTACTACATTACAAAACAACCTTTCTAATAGGGTACTGTGAAATGACAAGGCCTGAGGCATAAGAACCCATCGGTCAGCGTTTGAAGATGGTTTGGGCAATTAAACGCCCACCCAGGTTCGATGTTGTACACGTCGAAAACTTCACCCTCCAAGTACATGCGCCATTTCTTCACAGCCCACGTGGACAGCCAGGGCACTCTTTTTCTGATGTAGAATACCTCAGTAGGGGCACACAGAGCAGGTGAGGCGAAGACAATAAACCCATTGTTACGGTTTGCCATTTAAAAAACAGGTGACGAACATGAAAAATAAAAAAAAAGGGCAATTTGGTACCCAATCACAGTTAGCTCTAGATGGAAAGAGGTGAATCCAAATATAATTATTAAAAGACGAACCAGATTACCAAATGAAAGAAAAATAAAACCAATAAAAAAACTGACGGCATAGGCGTACAGAGCCGTTATTCAGAAGGAAGCACTTATGACGTGGCTCCAGCTGACGACAATGGCGTACGAGTCAGCTCATGTGCAAAGTGCTAGAGCAACGTGCGGAGCTTCCCACAAGTGCATGCCACAAAAACACTTCAAAATAAGGCCATTTGAGGTGTGAATGTACACGGGGAATGAAGAGGATGGACTCAGAAGGCTCAGCGATCCTCTTCAAAGGTGGCCGCAAAGGGAAATAAAAAGAAAGAAATCCCCCGTCATAAAGGAAGGAGGGGGGCGACGGAATGAGTGAGGGAAAGGAGGGGCGAGTCTCGGCCACCCGTAAGGGATGACCACGCGCGATTGCGCCTTGAGGGTTTCTTACGCCGCATGTAGGGTCAATACTGGCCACTAGCGGCCAAAAGCGTGACCAGGATGTACCCCCCCAACAACCTTCCCCTAGATTGTCCTTCACATGCTCGGGTTTTAAGCATATGACGTCCGGGGAGGGGAAGCGCAGTTAGGCGGACGCACCTTTAAAATATGGGACGAAACGGGAGGGTAGGACCAACACAAGCCGCTACAAGGCTTGGCTGGGCTTAGACCAGCCACGGGGCTCAGGGGTGGGAGCTCGGCACCGACGCTCAAGGGTGAAGCTTGGCACAGGAGGCTCAGCGCGGAGCTCGGAGTCACTTACGAAGGTGGGCATCGTAGTGCTCAGTAGTGAAACTAATGGGCACGGAGAGCTCATACGGAGCTCGGCGGCAATAAAAAAATCAGCTATGGGCACTTGCTCAGGTACGGAGTTAGAGCACGGCAGCCAGTACAGGAGCCCGGCAGGGCTTAAATGCTTCAGGGACGGAGCTTACTATTGCGCGGTACGAAGCTGATGGGTGGCGGCGTGCTTCAGGTACGAAGGCTGGGCGGCGTTCGTTAATGCTCAAGTACTGAGCTGGCGGCGGCTAGCTGCTCAGCTATAGAATTAAGGGACGAATTGAGTGAGAGGTTGTGGGGCGGAGTGGCCCGCTCAACAGGCAGGTTGTATTGCATGGATGGCCAAAGCGACAGATCACCAGAGATTGAAGGGTCCAGAAGGAAGCACAACTCCTTACTGAACCTCCTTGCGCAAACCAAACTCAAAAATGTTCCCTTAACTCCCGGTCCCATTAAACCTGACTCACGGCCAGATCATGAAAAAGCTGATACAAAGCGCCGACTGTCAAGGAGCCCTGGGTGAGATTCCAGTATGCGGGGGAGCCACGTCACCGGGACTGGGCAGATGGGGTTGACAGGCAGCAAACTAGGTGGTGCTAATGGCTAGAATCATGTAGCTTCCAACCTGGGAGGTCGGGAGCCTCAGCGGGGAGGAAGAGAAAAACATGGTTCCACGTAACATGACCGAGCAAGACAGCCCGGTTTGGAGCCGGGTTTTGACCGGCACTGCTACACCGAGGGCTGGGACAACATGGGTTGGGGGGGGGTCGGGAGGATACTACCATAGCATCCATGCTCGGTTAAATCATAAGACAGCCCCCTCCAAAAGCCAACCGGGACCTGGCAAGCATGACCGCTGATGCGATGGACTGGGGACCTCCAAAAACTGGAAGGTCCAGGGGTTTATATAGGCCAAGAAGAAAAAGGTGTTGCGAGAGTAAGTGAGTAAACATGATTTAAAGCCTGGTAAAGGGCTGACGGCACGTGCAATTGCACTGAGGGTTCACACACCGCATGTAAGGTCATACTGGCACTGCGGACCAGAAGCGTGACCCCTGATACCCATTCCTTTACACCCTCTGTTCTGCATCAGAAACGCTCCAGCCCACGCTGTGTGCGTTGCACTGGAACTTGGAACTAGAAAGTTCATAGACTGAGACCAGAGCAGGTGACGTTTGCAGAAGTGCTGAAGTTTTTCAAAGGAAGTTGTCATTGTACCATCCACTCCATTGAAACTCCTTTCTTCTTAAGTTCATTGAGTGGTGCGCTACGTCTGTAAACCGAAAGCACAAAACCTGTGGTCCAGCCAACTAATCCCAAAAACCTCTCTAGGTTGTATATCTGTTGGAGCCGGGTGGGTCAGCAATACCCTTTAGCATTTTCCGGACCAACCTCCACTCCTTTCCAGAAAACAACATGTCCCAGAAAGGTCAGCTGTGGATGGAACAACAGCCACTTTTCGCATTCAGAGTAAGGTGGTGTTTTAGTTACCTTACTTTAAGTGAAAAGGTGGGTTTGCAAGGAACACAATGATATCATCGGTATAAAAGAAAAGCAGATCTTGCCCTTCCATTCTCCCAGCACATTCTCCATGAACTGTTGAAAGATGGCTCCTGCATGCACTTTGCAGGCCATTCAATGGGGGAGTCAACAAGGACATTGAGGATGCCCTACGACCTAACCCGGTCCATTATAGGTTGTCCAAGTGAGAGAAGTTACATGCTACATGCATTACGTGGCAAGCTGTTAACTTGGCTCCATTTGTCCCCCAGCACAGGCCACACCCAGGAGAGTCCTAGATGTTTGCGAGTTATGGTGGCCTTTCCATGGATGCTGATATCACCAGTTTATTTCTCTGAGGGCTATTTGGTGCCCAAACAAAGTACCACGCACACGACCAGCTGGCAAGCTAGTTGCCTCTCCCTATTCTGGATCATCCTTGGAGCCACAATGGCGTCAAATTCATCACAGATTGCCGAAAATCACTCGAGTATCCACCCATCTTGCTACCATCAACCATTTTTCTCGGGCCATAACAAACCATCCACTCATCCAACTGTAACTACTCCAACTTCCTCTCCTACAGATTCAAGGGAGAAGAAACGCACTTTGAAAACAGATAGGATAATCTAGTCCATTAATGCCTGGAGCACGGCGCTACATATAGATCACAGCAAGCAAGTTTTCCAGATAAAGGATCTGGTTACTACCATACAACAACCTTGATATAGTGTTTACGAGTGAATGACAAGGGCCTGAAGGCATAGAACCCATCTGGTCAAGCGTTGTGGAAGATGGTTTGGGCAATTTAAACGCCCATGTCGATGTACACGCGAAAACTCACCATCCCAAGTAAAATGCTGCCATTTCTCCACAGCCAGTGACAGCAGGCACTCTTTTTCTGATGTAGATACTCAGTATGGGGCCACCACAGAGCAGGTGAGGGCGAAGACAATAACCATTGTTACGGTTTGCCATATTAAAACAGTGACGGAAACCATAAAAATAAAAGAAAAGGCATTTCTGGTTACCAATACAGTTAGCTCTAGAGGAATAGGTGAATCAAAATATAATTATTAAAAGAAACGAACAGATCACCAAAATGAAAGCAAAATAAACCAATAAAAAAACTTTACGGCATAGGCGTATAGAGCGTTTTATTCAGAAGGAAGCTTATGACGTGGCTCCGCGCGCCAATGGCGTGTACGAGTCAGCTCAGTGCGCAAGTGCTAGACACGTGCGGAGCTTCCACAAGTGATGCCACAAAAACACTCAAATAAGTGGCCATTTGAGGTTGTGGCAGGACACGGGGGAATGGGGGAAGAGGATGGAGACTCAGAAGGGCTCAGCATCCTCTTCAAATGTGACCGCGAGGGAAATAAAAGAAAATCCACCGATATAAAGAAGGAGGGGGGCGACACATGAGTGAGGGAAAGGAGGGCGAAAGTCTCAACCACCCCGTAAGGGCTGGACACGCGTTGATGCGCTGAGGGTTCTTACGCCGCCATGTTAGGGTCAATACTGGCACTAGCGGCCAAAAGCGGACCCTGATGAGTACCCCCCCAAAACCTACCATAGATTGTTCTAAAATGCTCAGGGTTAAGCATATGACGTTCCGGGGAAGAGCCCAGTAGGCCGGAGCAACTTATAAATATGGGCCGAACGGGAGGGTAGACCAACACAAGCCAGCTACAAGGCTTGGCTTGGGCTTTAGCCCAGCCACGAGCGGCTCAGGGGTGGAGCTCGGCACCGACGGCTCAAGGGCGAAGCTCGGCACAGGCGGCTCAGCGGCGGAGCTCGGAGCTCACTTACGAAGGTGGGCATCGTTAGCTGCTCAGTAGTGAAACTAATGGGCACGGAGAGCTCAGGTACGGAGCTCGGCGGCAATAAAAAAATCAGATATGGCACTTGCTCAGGTACGGAGTTTACGAGCACGGCATGCCCAGGTACAGAGCCAGGCAGTGCTAAATGCTCAGGTACGGAGCTTACTTGCTCAGGTACGAAGCTGATGGGTGCGGCGTGCTCAGGTACGAAGCTGGGCGGCGTTAAATGCTCAAGTACTGAGCTTACGGGCGCGACGTGCTCAAGTACTGAGCTGGGCGGCGCTAGCTGCTCAGCTATAGAATTAAGGGACGAATGAGTGAGAGGTGTTGGGGCGAGTGGCCCCTCAAACCAAGGCAGGGTGTCTTGCATGGATGCGCCAGACGTACAGATCAAACAGAGATGAAGGAGTCCGGAAGGAAGAACAAACTTCTACTGAACCTCCTTGCGCAACCAAACTCAAAAATGTCCCTTAATTTCCAGGTCCCCTAAACTGGACTCCACGGCCAGATAATGAAAAGATGCTACATAAGCGCGATCTGGCCAGGAGCCCTGGGTGAAGAATCCAGTATGCGGGGGGGGGGGAAGATCACGTTCACCTGGGACGGGCAGCTGGGTGCAGGCAGCCAAAACTAGGTTGGTGCTTAATGGCTCAGAATCATGTTAGCTCCAACATGGGAGGGGTCGGGAAGCCTAAGCGGGGAGAAAACATGGTTCCACGTACCTGGAACGAGCAAGCAGACAGCCCGGTTTGGGAGCCGGTTTGACCGGCAACCTGCTACAACGAAGGCTGGCACCATGGGTGGGTGGGTTGTGGGGGTTGGGATACTACTAGCATCCATGGGACTCGGTTTAAAATCATAAGACAGCCCCCTCAAAAGCCAACCGGGACCTGGCAAAGCATGGACCCGGACTGCGAGACTGGGGACCCCAAACTGGAGCCAGGTGTTTATATAGGCTCAAGAACAGGTGTGGAGATTACAGATTAAAGCTGGTAAGGGCGGACGGCACGTGCAATTGCATGAGGGTTCAACACACGCCATGTAAGAGTCAATACGGGCCAACTACGGCCAGAAGCGTGACCCTGATACCCATTCCTTTAACCCTCGTCTGCATCAGAACAGCTCCAAGGGCCCACGCTGTTGTGCGTTTGCATGAACTTGGAAAACTTAGAAAGTTACATAGACTGAGCCAGAGCAGGTGAAGTTTGCAAGAAGTGCTTAAGTTTTCAAAGGAAGTTTGTATTTGTACCATCCACTCCCATTGAACTCCTTTCTCTTAAGTTTCATTGAGTGGTGCGGCTACATCGTAAAACCGAAGCACAAACCATGTGGTTACCAGCAACTAATCCAAAAAAAAACCCTTCTCTAGGGATTTTATATCTGTTGGGCAGGGTGGTCAGCAATAGCCCTTATGCTTTCCGGATCCACCTCCACTCCTTCTTCCAGAAAACAACATGCCCAGAAAGGCAGCGTGTCTGGAACAGACAGCAACTTCTTCGCATTCAGGTAAGGTGGTGTTATACCTTACCTTTAAATTGAAAAGGTGGGTTTGGCAAGAACACAATGATATCATCGGTATAAAAGAAAGCAGATCTTGCCCTTCCAATTCTCCCAGCACATTCTCCATTAAATGTTGAAAGGTGGCTCCTGCATTGCACTTTTTGTCAGCAATCGCACACACGGCACCAAACAAGCGCTGATGCATGCGCAATCACACTAAGCATGCTCCGGCCTAAACATGGGTCAATAATGACCTCTAGCGTCAAATGGCTGGGTCAGCGTGACTTGTAATTGTACCCCCCCCCCAAGGGGGCTAAGCACAATTAGAACCTCCCCTACACTGTCAGACACGCTCTGGATTGAGCAGATGATCTGGCGAGACACCAGTAGGCAGGACGCACATTCAAATAGGGGCCAAACGGGAGAGCAGGCCAACACGAGCCAGGCACAGGACTCTGCTTGGGTTCAGGACTAGCCAAGTGTGGCTCAGGGGTGGTACTCGGCAGGGGAGGCTCAGGGGCAGAGCAGGGATCAGCAGTAGCAACTGTGGCACAGGGGTTGGCGCAAATTACTGTGGTGCAGGGGTTGGCATGAATGACCGTGGTACGGGGTCAGCGCCAATGACCGCGGCACAAGGGTCAGTGGTAATGACCATGGCGCAGGGGTCGGTGGTAACAACCGTGGCACAGGGGTCAGCACATATGACCGTGGCCCAGGGGTCAGTGCACCAGGTGGTGCTACTGGCTCAAGTATAGAGCTAAGAGGCGCATCATGCTCAGGTATGGAGCCAGGCAGCGCTAAAAGCTCAGGTATGAGGCATGGTGTGCTCAGGTGCAGAGCTAAGAGGCGTGGCATGCTCAAGTCCGGAACTTGGCATTGGCGGCTCATGTGTGGAGCTCAGCGCTGGCAGCTCAGAAGCGGAGCTCAGTGCTGGCATCTATGGGGCGGAGCTAGACCTGACCAAGCCCATGAGAAAGGTTGGCGCAAGTTGCCTGGCTGGGCGTACAGATGCCAATGACCTTGGCACAGAGGTCAAGGAAAGCGACTGAGATGTAGGGGTTGGTGGTAGTGACTGTGGCACAGGGGTTGGTGCAAATGACTGTGGCACAGGGATCAGCACGAATGACAGTGGCGCAGGGGTCGGCGATAACAATCGTGGCGCAGAGGTCAGCAGTAACAACCGTGGCACAAGAGTCAAGCAACAGGTTCAGGTACGGAACCAGGCGGCACTAATGGCTCAGGAACAAAGCTAAGAGGCATCTTGTGCTTAGGTACGGAGCCAGGTGACACTAACAGCTCAGGTACGGAGCAAAGAGGTGCGGCGTGCTCAGGTACGGAGCTAAGTGGCTTGGCGTGCTCAGATGCGGAGCTCACTGCTGGCGGCTCAGGAGTGGACCTTGACAATGGTGGCTAAGTGGTGAAGCTCGGCACTGGCAGCTAAGGGGCGGAGCTAGACCCAGCTAGCAAGTTGACTGGCTGGGCAAACAAATGCCAATGACCTTGGCACAGAGGTCAATGAAAGTGACCAAGCCGCAGGGGTTAGTGGTAGCAACTGTGGCGCAGGGGTTAGTGGTAGCAACTGTGGCGCAGGGGTCAGAGAAAATTACTGTGGCGCAGGGGTCAGCAAGAATGACTGTGGTGCAGGGGTCGGCAATAACGACCGTGGCGCAGAGGTTGGTGGTAGCAACTGTGGGGCAGTAGTCAGTGCAAACGGCCGTGGCGCAGCAGTTGCTGCAAATGACCATGGCACAGAGTTCGGTGCAAAGAACCATGGTGCAGGGGTCAGTGCAACGGGCTCAGGTACGGAATCAGGCAGTGCTAACGGCTCAAGTATGGAGCTAAGAGGTGCGGCATGCTCAGGTACAGAGCTAGGTGGCGTTAACAGATCAGGTACAGAGCTAAGAGGTGTGGCTGCCTCAGGTATGGAGCTAGGTGGCGCTAATGGCCCAGGTACGGAGCTAAGAGGTGCGCCGTGCTCAGGTACAAAGCTAGATGGCACTAACGACACAGGTATGGTGGTCGTCAAATCCCACCAAGGCATGGGAATGCGCTCAGCTGGTTTGAAAATATCAAACAGTTCATGTGGCCAGGCCCGTGGGTAGAGCTTGAGCTCACCAGAGGGCAAAAGAATCCCCCATGAGGAGCTGGCAGTTTGCCGTTACCCATAGTGGTGAAAACTCTCCATCTGGGGCGGTTGGAACATATAGGGGGCTAGATGCTGAGACCTTCTGCGGCAACTGGAGGAGCTAACTCTGGGTCCAATTACTGCTCATATCCTTCTGTTACGGTTTGCTATAATAAAACGCAGGTGAACCATGAAAACAAAAGTAAAAAGGGGTTTTAGGACCCAATTGCAGTTAGCTCCAGATGGAAGGGTACAAAATGTAAATAAATGAAAAGGAACTGACTGAGAAAAAAACTAAAGGAATGTGGCTGGGGATCGAACCCTGGGCTGCGAAGTGAGGGGCGTACATGCTTAATGCTATTTGCCACTCAACCACAGAAACTGAAATTGAAAAGGAAACCTTTAAGGGCACAAAACAGAGCTGTTCTGGAATGTAGTATTAATGAGAAAATCAAAAGGGGAAAAAGGAAAATAATTACCTGGAGTGCTAGACTGCGCTGCGGTACATTAATGCGCTCCCAAAAATTAAAATGGAGCGCTCACACTCTCTCTCTCAAAGGCATTGTGTGCACAGACTAAAGCCGCTAAGTGAGAGAGAGAAGGTGTGGCATGCTGTGAGAAATGCCTCTGGGATTTCTCTACAATCCCCGAAGGCTGCGTGAGGTGAAGCATAGCACTCTGTACATCAGAGCATGAGACGGACGTGCAGGCGCGAGGCGATTCATGGTCCTCCATCCTGGCAGAGCATGAAAAGGACGCGCCGCATTGTAAGGCTAAGCCTGGACGGAGCATGACTTGGAAGCGCAAATCCAAGGGACAAGACTGAACGCAGCTCAGCGTTCAGCTCAACTCGAGAATGCGATCGAAACAAGACAGCACCAATTCCCCAGATCACAGTGCTTCATTTTCCATTTCATCTCTATGGTGGCACCTGTCACCAAATTACCCTCATACAATTATTCCCTAGTCACACAAACAAGATAGTGAATGCACGTCTGTAGACAGCCAGTCTGCAGGCTTGGAGCCTATCCTGTCAGCCTCCTGCTTCATAGGTGAAAAACAACTTGACTTGGATTGCGTACTATGGAATGTCTGCATACCTCAATGTCCCTCTGTCAAGAAGCAAGTTCCTCTTCTTTCTGTGGCTGCTTTATCACATTTGCTCACACTGCTCTGTGCTGGTCCTTCAGGAGACACAGCAGCTACTTTCCAAGAGGTATGTGTATGAGTTGCCTTGCAAGGCCAATCAGCTATTCAATTCATTCTGCATACACTGAATACACTGCAAGAGCCCCTACTCTCTGCCTGCCTGGAAACTCCTTAGCCATTTGCCTATTCCTGAGCATATGTTGTCTCACATTGGGAACAAACATCAGCTTCAGATCGGGACACCATCCACAATCCAAATGCACCTGCCAAGAGCTGAGCAAATTTCCCTGATTTTACTGTCAGAGGAACCACATGTACTGGTGCCACTTCCTTTCATGGGCAGAGATAGCCCAGAACCTTCTTTCACTCTCCATCACTAGCACCACCCCAGTCCAGTACACCCTAGCTTCCAGCCCCTGTTCATCCCTTGGAATCTATTCCTTCCAACTCCCCTTTGGTGAACAATTGGATATGCTGCAGTGATTTTGTGTAGAGCAGCTGCTTGGTCCCCCAGGAAAACCAGGCTTTTTAATTATCTGAAGCAAACCTTTTTGTCAGTTCCCATTCTGAGGCATTGCCATTATGACTTACCCTTTATACTGTGGAGGTAGATGTCTTGGAGATCGGCACTGGGACAGCTGTCACAGCACCAAGGCAAGCCACCTAAGCTTTACCTCTCTTTTTACCCTCCATTTTATTCCCACCCAGACACAGCAGCTACCCTCCAGTAGGCATTGATGGGAGGTGTTAGGAGCATTCACCTATTGGTTTTGTCAAGAATGCACTGCAAGCAATGCAAGTATTCCCACTCCCTGCCTGCTGGAAAATTCATTAAACCGAGCATTCATCTACATCTACTTTGCAGTGGCCAATACAAATGCATCCACTAAAAGCTGAGCAACCACACTGGCTGGTGAAAGTTCCTTATTGTGGGTGGAGAAGGCCCAGAACTCCACCATTAGCATTACCTCATTCCTATGCATTCTAGGCTACCGGCCTCTGTTTATCCCTTAGAAATTGTTCCACTCCAAATACCCTGTAGTGAGATATAGGATGTGCCACAGTGAGTTATTGTGGATCAGGTGCATCAGCACAACAAGAAATTGCTTCAGCAGGGCAAGGAGCAGGCTGAGCATTTCTCCGTTTAGCACTCTCATGTATTTCCTTTTTCTAACTCCAAGCATGTCTCCTGGCTCCTCTCACAAGCATAAATCATTTGGGGAGTTGATATGCAAGGACATTGACCTATTCATTTCATCAAGCATGCACTGCAAGCAGTGCAAGTGTCCCCACACCATGCGTGCTGGTAAATTCCTTATCCTGGTCATTCATGAGCCATCATCTACAATACAAAGGCCAGTGTGAATGCATCCACCAAGAGCTGAGCAAATTTCGCCAATTATACTGCCAGAGGAATCATACTGGTTGGTGCCAGTTCCTTTGTGTGAGTGGAAATGGCCTAGAATTTTCACAAGGCCAGTTATTCAGTGACTCATAGAGGAGGGGAAACCAAGTACTGCACCACCTCCGGCAGTGGAACTGGATAGAGTCACCTCCTATGCTGTCTGCAGCCTCCCAGATTCCAGGGATCACATTAGGCAGCTGCAATATCTTGTAAATTGGGAAGGCTACGAGCCTGAGGAACAATGCTGGGTACTATCCTCCAACAATCTGGAACCAGATCTCTTCTGGGATTTTCATTCAAAGCACTCTTGCCAATTCCGTTCCAAAGCATACACCTGTTTCACATTTATGATCTTTTTGTGTTTATTTAAGGTTTTTAGTTTCATAGCTTCTTAAGGAGCTCAGTGGTGCAGTGGACAGAGCCATCTGCTAGAACTGGCAGTATCTTAGGTCCTGAGTTCAAATCCCAGGTGGGGCTTATAACATGTAGACCAGATGGTGCATTTGCAGAAAAACTCCAGTTGTTGGGGGTGCAGATGATACTGTTAATCCCAAGCCCAGAAAATTGGGGAGGGTTGCATTAGGATGGACATCAAACATGTGCCAAACCTAATATAGATTAGGATCATGGCGGCTCACAGCTCTCCCTATTTGCATACATTTTTGTTTTTTGAGTGTTGTCTTATTACATTGTGCATCGTCTACGAACTCTTACAGCCGTATGGACTTATTGAACATCGGATTTCAACAGGAAACGACCATCTCTAGCGATTTTCATCGCACTCACAACATTCCGGACGAGATAGCGAGACCAGCGGGATCTCCGTGGATTGTTATCGGGTCTGGCAAGCGACGTAGACGTCGGCGCGAGAGGAAACAAAAACGGGGCTGCAGGGTTGGCTTACTGAAGAAGCTAAGGAAACAGCCACTCAAACAACCACTGCCAAGCCTCTACCTCTCAAACGCCAGTTCCATGGTACACAAAATGGATGATTTAGAATTACAACTAGCTGGAAATCGCTATGTTCAAGACTGCTGCATGCTTATAATCACGGAGACATGGCTACATGCTCGAATCCCTGACGCTACAGTACAGTTTGCAGGTCACACGCTACAGAGAAGAGACAGAAACAGTGACACCGGGAAGAACAGAGGAGGAGGGCTCTGCATCTACGTGCATGAAGGTTGGTGCAACAGTAGCACTATTCTGGACAGTCACTGTTCTCCCGACTTGGAGTTCATGTCGGTGAGATGTAGACCATTTTACCTGCCTAGGGAGCTAACTGTAGTTATTATTACTGCAGTCTACATTCCTCCGGATGCTAATGCAAAAACGGCTCTTTCTCTGCTGCTGAACTGAATGCCATTAAAACCATCAGCGTGCCTATCCAAATGGCATTCATATAATTGCGGGGGACTTTAACAAGGCAAATCTCAAAACTGTTTTACCAAAATTCTACCAGTATGTGAAATGCCCAACAAGAGGGGAGAACACTCTGGACCATGTATATTCCAACATCAAGCATGCTTACAGAGCTATACCCCTCCCCCAATTGGGCCAGTCAGACCATCTCTCCCTGTTCCTCACCCCCGCATACACCCCCCTCATCCGACAAACAAAGCCAAAAAGGATCACCATTAACACCTGGCCTGATGACGCCCTTGCCAGACTGCAGGACTGCTTTGAACAAACACTGTGGGAAGCCTTTCATCATGAAGACCTGGCCATATTCACAGACACTGTACTGTCTTACATCAGGCACTGCATTGATACGGTCACTGTAGAAAAGTCAATCCGGGTTTATCCAAACCAAAAACCATGGATGACTAACCAGGTCCGCAAGCTCCTTCAAGCCCTAGATGTAGCCTTCAGATCAGGCGACAGAGCTCTATACAGTACCACTCGCGCCGACCTGAAGAGAGGCATCAGGACTGCCAAAGCAGAGCACAAGAGGACGATAGAGGAGCAGCTCAACAACCCTAGGCATGTATGGCAGGGCATCCAGTCAATTACTAATTATAAAGGCTACGCTGCAACACCCGATGACTCAGACGTGGCATTGGCGGAGGAGCTGAACTGCTTCTATGCCCGTTTTGAGGCCCAGGCACAGCATAAACCCACTCCAGCCTCTGGCTCCTCCCCACTCACTCTTGCGACTGAGGACGTGAGACGAGTGCTTCGTTCCGTGAACCCCAGGAAGGCCACAGGCCCAGATGGTGTACCAGGGAAGGTGCTCAAGGCATGTGCTGACCAGTTATCACACGTCTTCACCAACATCTTCAACCTGTCACTGGAACAAGCCGTCATTCCAGCATGCTTGAAATCAGCCACCATCATTCCAGTCCCCAAAAAATCACCCACAACCAGTCTCAATGACTACCGCCCAATAGCACTCACACCGGTCATCACAAAGTGCTTTGAGAGACATCAGAACCTGTCTCCCCCTACCCTGGACACGCACCAGTTTGCATACCGGACAAACAGATCCACAGAAGATGCAATAGCCACCGCCCTTCATTCAGTACTAACGCACCTGGAGAAACGGGGGAGCTTCGTTGACTATAGCTCTGCCTTCAACACAATAATACCGGACTTTTAATCCCCCAAGCTAACCAATCTGGGGATTCCATCATCAACCTGCTCCTGGATCAGGGACTTTCTGATTCAAAACCGACAACAGCAGGTGAAAACTGTGGCCTCACTTCTCTTCCATAAGTTTATTCCATACCCCCACCCCTCAGCACCCCGGCTCCCCCACAGGGCTGTGTGCTGAGCCCACTTCTCTACTCCTCTAACACATCCGACTGCTGTCCTGCCCACCCAGAGAAACATCATTGTGAAATTGCTGATGACACAACGGTGGTGGGACAGATAACAGGGGGGGGTGAGAGGCGGCGTACAGAGATGAGGTCTGAAACTTGGGGAGTGGAGTGGCAGCCTAACAAACCTTGGCACTCAGGAAAGGGAAGAACAACTACAACACAAGCCTGCTGGTGACCGTTCTACCATTCCACCATCGAGAGCCTGCTGACGTCCTGACTATGCTGTGTCAGTGTGGCACTCCAGTTGCACAGAAGCTGACAGAAGAAGACTGCAGAGGCTGACCAACACTGCGGAAAAAATCATTGGCTGCTCTTTGCCTTCCATAGACTCCATTTATAACTCCCGCTGTCTCACCAGAGCCAGGAACATTCTCAAGGACAATACCCACCCCAGCTTCCCACTCTTCAACCTGTTGCCTTCTGGTAGGCGCTACAGGTCCATACCGGCCAAAACAAATAGACTCAGGGACAGCTTCTTTCCCAAAGCCATCACAACGCTAAACGGGAACCTGCACTACTGACATATCACACAATACAGAAAACATTTTGCACAGTTTTTGCATATTTTTTGCACTAGTAGTCTTAGTTTTTCTTAGTTTTTTTTCTATTATGCTGTGTGCACCTTAAGGAGAAGCTTCCAATCTCATTGTATTATGTATACTGTGTATGCGGCGTATAATGACATAAAGGCTTTCTATTCTATATGCAAGGATCAGGCTGAGCCACTGTATCAACCCCTAATGGGAGCAGCCAAAAGAAGAACAATGGTTTCAATGACATTTCCCAAAGTCACATACTTGCTTATGTATGTGAGCATTCTGAGCAGTTATCTATTGAGCACTCTCCAGTATTTCCTGTTTCTGACTCCAATTATAACTAATAATTCCCTCTGGTACTAGTTTGTCCTATATTTGTCCTATATTTTTTATTTGTCCTCTGTGTTTTGAACCTTGCTTCACATCACCACACACTGTCTGAGTCCCCATTTCCACTGTAATACATTTTTGACTGCTGCAGCTTCTGCTTCCAACGCCCCCTCTTTGCCAACTGTGAACAACTGTAACATATTTTGTGGGAGTTGGATTATTTGTATGATTTTCTTTCATATCACACAACACCCTACACCCCCACAGCAGTGGCAGCTGGTGGTTAATAAAACAGAGGAAGCACATATGTTCACATTTGACCACTTAATTCTAACCGCTAGCAATGGCATAGTCATAGCATAGGCATGTCTTTCCAGTGGAGCTACTGTTATTTGCATTGCACTGAAATGTTCTTGGGGTTCCAATCAGATTTCCACACTGCACTGCATAATTCACTGGGAGGACTTTGAGTTTAATGAATGAAAAACATAAGACTGTAGTGAGATACATTATCCTTTGGTTCAATAAAATATGGACCAGTTTAGTGCAACCATATTGTTATGGGATGCAGATTCGGACAGCCAACCAAAAAGAAACAGTGAGAACCATGATAGCGCTTAATGCATTTATAATAAAGGATAGAGCTTGCTTTGCATCTAATTATTGTTTTGTTTTGTATTTGTCTGCGTATATATAGTGTTTAAGTACATATACAACCCAACTCCATGAATGCATTTAATGCCTTTACAATTTAGATTTTCAGAGGGTATGGAACGGATACATTCAAATAACATCATTCCTAATGGCAAAAATTATCTCGGGTCTCGTCGTTTTCGCAGCGCTCGGTGCTTTCTGGAACGAATGAAGTCGAGTACTGACGTATTGCTGTACTGTACTGTGATTGTACTTACTAGCCATGGGTTCAAACAGCTGTGGTGAAAAGGAAGGCGCTGTTGAGCGCGCATGCGTACTAGTTGCTACGCTGCTGATGTGTGAATGGGAAGTTATAAGGGATTCACTTTGTTCTATTTTTTTTATTGCTTTTTGTAAGTAATTCGGACGACATTCACTTTTTGTTTGATTGTTTGCAACAACACAATGTGCACACGTGGAGCTTGGAACGACGCTGAAAGCGGTTAGTGTTTGATTTTATATTAATACCTTCAGAGCTGTTGTGCCTAAATCACTAGGTTAGCATAGTTAGCTATGGGGTTCGCAAAATGGCTGCTTAACTGAAAGAGATTATTCTTGTCGTCGTGTGATTTTGTTAGTGACTCCTGGTTATTTATATAATGCAGGCTTTACTTGACCGTGCCTCTTAATCCTAGGTACTTAGTACGGTTAACAACGGACAACAACCACTTTGCTAGCTTGATAAATAGCATAGTGTAGTGACATGGCTAATGTACGCCAAAGACGTGCTGTTTTATATAAGGGTTATGAAGAGTATAATTTACTCTTGATATAACAGACAAAATGTTTGCACAACATTAAAACCTGTCTTGGTTGTGACATAAGGTCACGGTGTTCCGTACGATTTTTAAAACGACAGCTCTTACCTGAAAGAGTCATTTGATCAGTTTTCACCAATCACCTTCTGAGGTGGTGTACGGAGTGCTGTGAATGTAAACACAGCTGTACGGTGTCAAAATCGCATTCGCAAGTACAATATTAGACCTGAAGGGAAATGTGGCGTTTATTTTTCTTCGTACATGCCATGATTAAATGTCTTTCCTCTTGCTATTTTCACTGCTCATAGACCCACTTATAATGCTGTACGGTCACGTTCACAGTGCAAATAAAACTGGAGAAATTCCTTCATTTGTCACGTTAAACCGATTTGTTACTTTCATGGCAGCTTGAATGGTAAAAACCATTTTACAGCAGGTTTAAGTGGCAGAAATGTGACACAGACATCATATCTGTGGGGCAGTGTGAACAGAAAAAAAACAAGTTGAATCTGACATTTTCAGTACTGACTTGGTCTAATCAGCCAGATTAGAATTCGTGCGACTTTCAACTTAATTCATGATAAATGCAAGCTGAGGAGAAGGTAAAATGGACGACAGCAGTGAGGGAGGATTTAAGGTACTGGACTATGGACCAGAAGGTCTAGGGTTCAAATCCCACCTCTGCCAAGCTGCCACTGTTGGGTCCTTGAGCAAGGCCCTTAACCCAGAATTGCTTGGATTGTAAGGCTGTTTTAGTTGCAAGTTTTTCTGGATAAGGGTGTCTTCTATATTATGTAAATGTACAACATGTCGTAAATATTATAATATTCAAACAAAATTAGAAGAACCGGTTAATGTTTGAGGAATTTTTTAAGGAAGTAAATTCCTCAAATTCCTCAAAATTCCTTCCTGACATGGCTGTAGTATCAAAGGAAAATACAGCATAAAGTGGAGTTTAAAGAAACTCAAGATGCAAACCAAAGTAGCGAATAACTTGCCATTTTTAACATGACCATTAAAGAAGTACTTGTCACTGTTTACATAATGAGTAGGTTTACAAAACTGATCAATCAAGGTGAAGACTTGGTGACGCTGAATAGGATATCCAGCTAGCGTTGACCAACTCGTGTTGGCAGCCATTAAACTCCAACTCCAGTTTGCCATTTTAGTGATATTGCTTTCAAAGGAAAAACATAGTAAAATGTTGCCATTCAGGAGTTTTCAAAGATCCATGTCTGGAAAGCTGACCACATTTTGGCCCACCATTCCACACACTAGTCTTGAATCCAGAATGGTCTCTCCACTGATGTAGCTGCCTTTGGCTTCACAGAAAGCTGTTGAAGCATTGGCTATCCTTTTGCCTTGACTTCTCCTTTTTTGTTTTCGTTGTTCAGATGCCATTCACTACACAAAACCAGGAACAGCAACATTTGCAATCTCTGCTGTTGGCCCCCTTTTTTGTTTTCAGCTGTATTTGACACATTGCTTATTTTATATATGTAGTACATGAACTGACATTAAGATTATGTAACAAGTGGCTCTGTGGATAGTGCTGTTGGCTTACAGCAAGAAGGTCTTGGGTTCGATCCCAGGTGGAGCGATCTGCGTCCTTTGTGTGTGGTATGCATGTCACCCTGTGTGGGTTTACTCCGGTTGTACTGGTTTCCTCCCATAGTCCAAAGATCTGTGTGTTAGGTTAATTGATTGTATTGATGTACATTGAGTGTGTGTGCCCTACGATGGGTTGGTGCCCTGTCTAGGGTTGTTCCTGCCTTGTACCCCATGCCGCTGGCTAGTCACCAACTCTCTTGTGACCTTGTCCAGGATTAAGCGGGTTAAAAAAAAAAGTGAATAGATTTATGAATGAAGATTATGTATTGCTTTATAAAATGTTCTGTTTCGAGTTCCGTATGTTCTCTGAAGGTCTCAGTGCAGCACGAAACTGTAAGTAACAAATTAATTTTAGTATTAATGAGTTATTGGACTTTATCGGAAGTAGGTAATTGCTTGGTTGTGGGTGTTTCATTGCTTCACCCAGCACAAGGTTAGAGTGAGCAAGATGTCTGAGTAACTTGTGAATTTGGAAGTGAATCTGTGGTTAAGGGTTTAAAGTTGCCCAGTGATCTAGCATATCAATGGAGCTATTAAACATTTCCCATGTGCTCAAAACAATAAAGGTGCATCAGTGATCATGTTGCTGGTAGGTCATCACTTGAACCATTCATTTTCTTTGCTGTATGTAGTTACTCTTCTAATGCAGCTCACATACTGTTCCCATGAGATTTATATGTTTTAAGTCTTGTGCATGTCTTTACTCAAATGGCCACTCAGTTGGGAGAAGTATGTTTACAGATCCCCATGCCTGCATTTTGTCCACTACACTGTGGAGGCTTCAATTCCCACTTGGTGCAATCCCCCATTGGAAAGCTATACCTGCTCCAAACTTTCTTGTTGGTATAATAGCAGTCAGTCACACTAACGCAGTTCCCCTGAACTGTCATTCTTTTACATACTGATCCTCATCTGTTTTGGGTGTGGGTTCAGACTCATCTTTCTTACTTCTCTGAGCTACTTTTCCTGCCCTGATGGTATGGCTTCCCACTATAACAGTGTTCTCCAGTGCCATTAATTGTCTTGCCCCTTGCCCATGTAAACCATGATGGTCCTGTTCCTCCTTGTGGTTCACAGCCGATCCTTGAGAGATGAATGTCACTTTTAGATGCCTTGCTGAACGGTTGAAGAAAAAAGTACCATAGTTGGGATATTGCCATCAAAAATAAACTTTATCCACTCTGCTCTTCCATTCTTTGAGCCTGTAGTGTAGTGGTTTGTGCTATTATGAGCAGCCAACAGCAGACAAGTTCAAATGCTTCTGGTGCCTTGGTTGTTGTCTTTTACGTGACATTGAGAAAGATACTACATAAATAAAAAAATTTTTACCACCAAGACTCTCCAGAGAGCGTACGAGGACAGAGTTAGCCACCTCTATCAGCTTGTTGAGGTTCCTTGCATCCTTGACCCTACTGCTGCCTCTAAAGAATAGTGCCACAAAGACTACAGTGCTTGAAGCAACACAATATAAGATATTGGAGACAATTTACATTCGTGCCATTTGAGATGTTCGTACCCAGAGTGACTTGTCCCTGACACAATCTTGCAATCCAAGCAGTTGTGGGTTAAGGGTCTTGCTCAAGGACTCAACAGCTTGGCAGAGGTGGGATTTGAACCTAGGACCTTTTGGTCCCTAGTCCAGTATCTTATCCACTAGTTCCTTTTTGTAACACACACTAAAAGACCTGAGCTTCAACAGAAAATGCTCTCCCAATCCCCTTCCTCTTGACCTTTCATTCCAGCATGCTTTTGAGGTGGACACCAAGACATTTGTGTCGACCAGCTCAATGTCTTGTCACCTATTCCAAGTACTTTAACATCTTTCTCCTGGCTTCAGCCACCATGTACTTGGTCTTGACTAATATGAGGAGTGGACAGTTCTTTCTGCACTCAACAAAGCTGTTATCCAACTCCCTATACTCCCCTTATCCTACCTCATACACTCAACCAGAGACCAGAGAATTTTTGCAGTTGATTAAGATGGCTGACTTTTGTTGTGTATACAAGGTGTAGAGGATGGGAGAATTCACAGGGCTGATTCCATCAGGGCCTGGAGTCTTGCTCGGGTTTAGCTTCTCCAGCTGTTCCTTCATTTTGCCAGCTGTAACAGGTAACTGAGGGTTTGGACTGTTTTTTCTGCAGGGTTTAGGGAAGATGGCCTATGAGGTGAATGGTTGTAAAGGTGTTGGTGGTGGGGAGTGGGAGAAATGTGGGAGGATACGTGGTTTCTAAGGGAGAGGACACCCAAGACTGTTGTGCTGAATCTGGTGGAATAGCATTTTGGCCATTGGCTCTGTCCATACTCCCGCCCACTGGCTGTTGGCACACACTGTAGCCAGAGATTTGCTTCATGCCACTTCCTTTGTATTGTTCTGTTGAAGCATGCCCTTCATATTTTTATGTTCTTCTCTGCTCTCTCGGTCTCACCTTCAACTCCTTCTGCGTCCTTTTCTCTGTTCATTGTCCCTGAAAGCCCGCTGATTCTTTTTCAGCAGATACTTTAGGTTTTTTATTTTCACAACAAGCTCTGGATCCCCAGTTTACCTTTCTGATGTGAACAATAGCCTCGTGGGGCAGTCGGTCATTCTGTTTGTTGTTTCCAGCTGGCTCATTCAAAACCTCCCATTGGTACTTAACGCAGATTAATGGCCTTTTGTTATTACCAAAGATTGTGCAAGTTTTACTTCCTGGTATTAGTACCGGCTTCTTGACATCTACGCATCCTTTCAGATCCATAGTGTTGAGTTTTCTGTTTCCTGAGTCTTCCTGCAGTCCTTGTATGTTTATGTCTGTGTGCTTCGAGTTTTGCTCAGAATACATGCCATTCCTTTGGCTAATTATTCAGTTTCAATCTCTGTCCATCATAGAATGAGGGGTCAGTCTGAAATTTGCAAGGCAGCCAAGATGTTCATGGGCGGTTGCTTGTGTGACATTTAGGCTACTTTCACACTGCCAGTAAAAGTGGAACAGATCAGGTTCCGGTGTTGACAGGTATACAGTAGTAATCAGAACAGGTCATGGTCTTGACTCGTCCACCATTAGTACACAAACAAAATACACTGCTCAAAAAAAATAAAGGGAACACTCAAATAACACATCCTAGGTCTGAATGAATGAAATATTCTCATTGAATACTTTGTTCTGTACAAAGTTGAATGTGCTGACAACAAAATCACACAAAAATCATCAATGGTAATCAAATTTATTAACCAATGGAGGCCTGGATTTGGAGTCACACACGCAAAGTGGAAAAACGCACTACAGGCTGGTCCGACTTTGATGTAATGTCCTTAAAACAAGTCAAAATGAGGCTCAGTATTGTGTGTGGCCTCCATGTGTGGCCTGAGATGGCAGATGGTCTCCTGAGGGATCTCCTCCCAGACCTGGACTGGACCTGGACTTGGACTCCAGACTCTGTCACGTACTCAGTGTGAACCTGCTTTCATCTGTGAAGAGCACAAGGTGCCAGTGGCAAATTTGCCAATCCTGGTGTTCTCTCGGACAGCCTCCATCTGTGGACGTCGGGCCCTCATACCATCCTCATGGAGTCGGTTTCTAACCGTTTGTGCAGACACATGCACATTTGTGGACTGCTGGAGGTCATTTTGCAGGGCTCTGGCAGTGCTCCTCCTGTTCCTCCTTGCACAAAGGCGGAGGTAGCGGTCCTGTTGCTGGGTTGTTGCCCTCCTCGACGTCTCCTGGTGTACTGGCCTGTCTCCTGGTATCGCCTCCAGCCTCTGGACACTACGCTGACAGACACAGCAAACCTTCTTGCCACAGCTCGCATTGATGTGCCATCATGATGAGCTGCACTACCTGAGCCACTTGTGTGGGTTGTAGAGTCCGTCTCATGCTACCACGAGTGTGAAAGCACCACCAACATTCAAAAGTGACCAAGACATCAGCCAAAAAGCATAGGTACTGAGAAGTGGTCTGTGGTCCCCACCTGCAGAACCACTCCTTTTATTGAGTGTGTCTTGCTAATTGCTAATAATTCCACCTGTTGTCTATTCCATTTGCACAACAGCATGTGAAATTGATTGTCAATCAGTGTTGCTTCCTAAGTGGACAGTTTGATTTACTTGGAGTTATATTGTGGTCTTTAAGTGTTCCCTTTTTTTGAGCAGTGCTAAACTCAAATTGTTCATGTTAGTGTGTAGTGATTGGCGACTCTAGAATAGAATAGAATATAATGCCTTTATTGTCACTATACGTATGTACAATGAGATTAAAGCCACTTCTTTCCAGTGCAACACATACGAAAAATACGACACACAGAAATGTTCAAAACCCTGCATAAGTAAGAGGTAGAATAAATAGATACTGTTAAAATACAGTTCTTATTGCACATAATCCAATATTGTACATAGTGGATGTAGGTAGCGAGTGTATGTTGTTCCACATCATACGAATGTTGCATAATAGTGGAATCTAATAAGATGTTACTAATAGATGGAGATTATGTAGAGAAAACCGGAGGGTGATGATGTGTGGAGATCAGACTACAGATCAGTGCATGTATGAATTTAGTGTGGTCATGGCTTTGGGGAAAAAATCTGTTCTTGAGTCTGCTGGTTCTTGATCTGATGCACCTGTAGCGCTTCCCTGAGGGAAACGAATCAAACAGTCCGAAGCCAGGGTGGGAGTAGTCCTTGATGATGGCATTTACTTTGCTGATGCAGCATGAGGTGTAAATGTATATCAGGGAAACCTCTTCCTGTCTTCCACTGTGAAGCTGCCATACCATGCTGTAATACAGTATGTCAGCAGGCTCTCGATGGACGAGCGGTAGATGGTCAGCAGCAGGTTGGGGTCTAGGTTGTATTTCCTAAGGTCTCTCAGGAAGTGTAGCCGCTGTTGAGCCTTCTTGATGACCATTGTAGTGTTCTCTGTCCAGGAGATAGCAGAAGAGAACAGGACGCCAAGAAACTGGAAGGTGTGGACCCTCTCCACACACTCGCCGTTGATGTACAGAGGGGCTAGGTCTGTGCTGTGCGTCCTGAAGTCGACACTGATTTCTTTGGTTTTCCTGGTGTTCAGGGCCAGGTTATTCTCAGAACACCAGGCTTCGAACACCTTTGAGATGAGCCCGACCACTGTGGTGTCGGCAGCATACTTGACGATAAGGTTGTTGTCGTGGGCCGGACTTCAGCCATGGGTGTAGAGACAGTATAGCAGCGCGCTTAGCGCACAGCCCTGTGGGGAGCCAGTGCTCAGCATGCGAGTGGAGGCGAGGTGAGGGCCAAGTCTCACAGTCTGGGGCCGGTTGGTGAGAAAGTCCTTGATCCAGGCACAAGTGAGAGGTGGAAGGCCGAGGGAGACCAGTTTGGTGATAAGAATATCCGGAATAATTGTGTTAAAAGCTGAGCTGTAATCCACGAAGAGCATTCGGACGTTACTCTGCTGCTGCTCCAGGTGGCTCAGCACAGTGTGGAGAGTTACGGCGATGGCGTCCTCTGTGGATCTGTTTGTGTGATATGCGAACTGGTGGGGGTCTAAGTCTGGAGGAAGATAGTCCTTGATGTGTTGGAGAACCAGCCTCTCGAAGCACTTCATGATTTCCGAAGTGAGGGCCACAGTGCGTTAATCGTTCAGACTGTTGATGGGAGTCTTTTTCAGCACTGGAATGATTGTTTCTGTTTTTAGACCGGGTGGGACTGATTGCACTCACACTACAAACGTACCATGCTGGAGTCCAGCGAACCGCGCTCCGTCCCACCTATTTAAAGCAGGCCCGAGTGCGATTCGTGAATTGCACCCCGGCGCGATTGGGAGCACTCACACTAGCCAAACGAACCGCGCTCGGGTACCAAATGCGTCCGGGCGCGGTTCGAATTGCCTAGTGTGAGTACACCCTTAGATGCCTTGCCACACCTTTCGTGTATTGTTGCTGCTCAGGTGGGACTGTATACTCCTTTTATGGTCTGCTTTGGTAGTTTTTATTCCTCTTCTCAGGTCAGCAAAAGCAGCCCTGTACAGAGCTCTGTCACCTGACCTGAAGGCAGAATGACGGGCTCTGAGGAGTGTGTGGACCTCGGAGTGAGGGCCACAGTACGATAATCGTTCAGACTGTTGATGGGAGTCTTTTTCAGCACTGGAATTATTGTTTCTGTTTTTAGACCGGGTGGGACTGCCTGAGCCAGGCAGAGGTTGAAGAATCTGGTGAAGGTGCAAGCAAGCTGATGAGAACACGCTTTAAGCACCTTGCCAGGTACTCCGTCTGGGCCGGTAGCCTTCTTAGGGTTCATTGCCAAGAGCACTCATCTGACATCATGCTCCCGTACAGTGAGTGTAGCAATGCAGGAACCAGGTGAGGGTGGGAGCAGGGCTGGAGCAGATGAGTGCTGCTGTGGTGTGTCGAAGCGTGCAAAGAAGTAATTTAGCTCCTCTGCCAGCAGCGCACTCTTATCTGCTGTAGTCACACCACAGCCTCTGTAGTTTGTGATGTCTTAGGGTGCACTCACACTGAGCGCGGTTGCCTGAACCGGGCCAGAGCACGAATGGGGAGGGGGGATGTGCGCTCTGGCTCGCACTCTAGCCTCATACAGAAACGCGCTCCGGCGCGCTTTCGTCATGCTTTCGTCATCACCATGCTCGCTCGCACAGCACACTTCATGGTTGTACGTGTGATCGGGTGATCACATACGTTTATGCTGTTTTTAGCTTTCGTTTTGTGCGCGCTGTGCAGCTGCCTCCGTAAGCATCAGATGCCAAAAAATAGTTCATCATCAGTACATTTATTATAAGGCTTATTAGGGCTGTGTGTCAGCGCGCAAAGAGAAACAAAAAGTCACATAGTAAGTATAAGCATAAAGTCCGCTGGACAGCATGAGAAGCGGGAACACTGAGCTGCACTATCAATGGACTTCTTATAAGGTGTATTAGAGCTGTGTGTTAGCGCGAACAAAGAAACACAAAAAAGTCACACATTAAATACAAGCAGGAAGTCCGTTGTGCAGCATAATAAGCTGAAATACAGCGCGTCACATAATCAATGCCTTATTATTATAAGGCGTATTAGGGCTGTGTGTCAGCGCGAACAAAGAGAAATAAAAAACAGTACAAGCATACAGTCCGCTGAGCAGCATGAGAGGCCGGAACACAATGAGCTACATAATCAATACACTTTGTGTGTCAGCGAGCACAAAGTGAAAGAAAAAGTCACGTATAAGCATAGAGTCTATGTATAAGTATAAAGCCGGAACACGGTGCGCTGCATAATCAATGCACTTATTATAAGTCGTATTAGGGCTGTGTGTCAGCGCGAACAAAATGAAACTAAAGAAAGGCACAGAAGTGTGTTATTACCCGATCACATATGTACCACAATGAAGTGCGCTGTGCTGTGTGGGCGCGTATGTGATGACGAAACGCGATTGCACTCACACTACAAACGTACCGTGCTGGAGTCCAGCGAACCGCGCTCCGGCCCACCTATTTAAAGCAGGCCCGAGTGCGATTCGTGAATGGCACCCCGGCGCGATTGGGAGCACTCACACTAGCCAAACGAACCGCGCTCGGGTACCAAATGCGCCTGGGCGCGGTTCGAATTGCCTAGTGTGAGTACACCCTTAGATGCCTTGCCACACCTTCCGTGTATTGTTGCTGCTCAGGTGGGACTGTATACTCCTCTTATGGTCCGCTTTGGCAGTTTTTATTCCTCTTCTCAGGTCAGCTCAAGCAGCCCTGTACAGAGCTCTGTCACCTGACCTGAAGGCAGAATCACGGGTTCTGAGGAGTGTGCGGTCCTGGCTGGTCATCCAGGGTTTCTGGTTTGGGAAAACCCGAATGTTTTTGTCCACAGTAACATTCCCGATGCAGAACTTGATATAGTCCAGTACCGTTCCTGTGAATGTTTCCAGCTCCTGATGTTCAAATGCGTCCCAGTCAGTCTGTTCAAAGCAGTCCTGTAGTTGGTGGAGTGCATTTCCAGGCCAGGTTGTAACAGTCTTTATAATGGGCCGGGCACTGCGTTTGCAGGGGGTGTAAGCTGAGGAGAGCAGGAGGGAGAGATGGTCTGACTGTCCTAGGTGGGGGAGGGGTATGGCTCTGTATGCATGCTTGATGTTGGAGTAAACATGATCCAGTGTTCACCCCTCTAGTAGAACATTTAACGTGTTGATGAAATTTCAGGAGTACAGTCTTCAAGTTGGCCTTGTTGAAATCTCCTGCAATTATATGAACACCATCGGGGTTTGCCCGCTGCTGTTTGTTTATGGTGTTCAGGAGGAGCGAGAGGGCCCTCTTTGTATTAGAGTCGGGTGGAATGTAGACAGCCGTGACAATCACCACTGTTAGTTCTCTCGGTAGAAAGAATGGCCGGCATCTTACTGACATGTACTCAAGGTCTGGGCAACAGTGTTTGTCTATAATTGTCCTGTTGTTACACCAGTTATCATTCACGTAAATACAGAGTCCCCCTCCCCTGCTCTTACCAGACTTCTCGGTCCTGTCCCAGCGAAGCAGAGTGCGGAAAGCTAGCTGCATGCTAGCATCGGATATTCCGGGGTGAAGCCAGGCTTTGGTGATGATTAAGACACAGCAGTCATGAACGTAGCGGTTCCCAGCGAGGTGTAAATCCAAGTCATATATTTTATGGACCAGGGACCTGGCATTGGAGAGATACAGGCTCGGAAGAGGTGGCTGTTCTCTTAGCCTTAGCATAACATCGGACCTGCAGCCCCTCTCCCTTCTCCGTCTGTGCCACCTCCCGGACCCAACAACAATCCACGGAGAGCCCGGCGTCCTTGCTATGTCGACCGGAATGTCATGTGTCTCATGAAAGTCACTCGAAACATATATCTTCAACTGTTTCATTAAGTGTCTTCCAGATGACTGAATGTAAATTATTCTGATGAAAGAATATTATTGCCATGAAGTTCTCATAGACCGCAGCGCAGTGTCATGAATGTTGGACATCTTAACCTACAAGATCCAGTCTTGACTTCTCCAACTATGTTTACTATAGTCACTGTAAGTAATCAGCAAGAATTAATAAGGCCCTTCTTATCCTGGTCAGGGTCACAGCAGAGGATCTGGAGCATAATCCAGAATTCAGTGAGCATAGGCAGGGGTAAAGGCACCTTGGAAAGGGTGCCTTTCCAATGCAGTATTCCATTAATGCGCAACCTGACCATCCCATTGCATGCCTACCTGGAATTTGAACCCAGGGCAAGAGGAACTGCCGTTTTCAGCAGCTGGCTTTTGCCAGAAAGGGACCGGATAAGGAATATGCCACTGAGAACAAGGCCATGGTGGAAAGAAAAGTCCATAGTGATCAAGTTCTAGGGCATTTGAGCTTCTTGGTTTGCTTGGATATTCTCAAGAAAGAAATGAGGAAGGTAAAACTTCCTTCCTGTTTCCCAGATGGCATTTTGCATCTGTAATGCAGCCTGCTTCAGTACCAGGTTCATGATGCTGCATGATGAGTAGTGTATGAGTTTGGAGTTCATTATGCCTGAGCATGTCTGACTCCCAAAGTGCGGTTCTTTTGACTAATGTGGTTGCCCTGTACCGTGCCCAGATGCGGTTTACCCAACCTTGCTCAGGCTAGCTTGTAGGGGTGGATAGGGCATTCCATGCCAAAGCATGGAACGCAACGTCAGCTACCATACAAATGTTTGTTTACGTAGAGCACAAGTAGCTGAAAATTTCTGTGCTGCACAAAAAAAAGACATATGAGAGGGCTGTGTGTCAGTGTGCCCAAAACAACTCCAAAGTTCACCGTGCTGTGTGTCTCCACCATAAACAGTAGTATGGTGATGTACATATGCTTGGGCCCAGAAGGTTTAAGCACAGTGTAAGTGCAAGCCAGCTTCGGAGTGAGGAAGGCAGACAATCATGCCCTGGCAAGGTACAAGACAGTTGACTATAGTGTGAGTATGCTTTAGAACACTGGTTTGAGCATCATTGTTTGCACTCCATTAGGCTGATTTCTGGAGCCTTATAGTGCCTGCATTATAATTGACTGTTGGCAACCACATCCTGTTACACTGTTACAACAACCTATCTTTTAAGTTTAGAGCCTATCTCGGAGTTCATTGTGCAAATGTACTCCCCGAGTCAGAAGACCGTGGATTGCAGGTTGCACAACTGACCCTCATGTTGCAAGGCCACTGCCAGATTTGAATCGAAGTTCTTGGGAACTATGCTGTCCAGCAGCTGGGCACAGGAGCCACATGCCTAAAGGTTTTGTACATTACACAACATAGAGCAGAATGGAGAGAATGCTGGACTGTCTGCCGTGGCTCTCGCCAGGATAAGTGGGGGGTAAAATGGGATGCTTTTAGATGGGACTGAGATCCTCACTGTGTTCCACGCACTCATGCCGTGTCTGAGCCCAGTGGACCGTGCCAGAACCCACCCCTTCAAGCATGCCCTAGCATGGTTCAGCATACCGCATCCTGGCACAGTACGACGCGATCACACTAGTGGTTTGTTTGATGTTTTGGGGGGGTCAGTCGTGACCAGACGTGGTACAGGTTGCCTAATGTGAGTACGCCCTTACTGTTAGTAACAGGCACTTGGAGAACTAAGGGTGTAAGATGTGGTAGGGTATTGTAGGGTATTTCATTTGGTGCAGGCAGAGCTACATCTTGGACAGGCCCCAGTGTATCGTGGAACTGCTCCATAACTGCACCACCTGAGGTTGACGTTACAAACCCAGCCTCAGATCTTAATCCACATCCTCAGGAACTGCTTTTTCCAGATGCTGGCTCTCACCTCTTTTTTCATGCACACTCGAGGGTTTACAGAGAATGATCTGAAAAGAGAGAATATCCAGTGAGTGGCACTTCTCTGGGCAAAAATGTCTTGTTGACGCCAGAGGTTAGAGTACAATGGCCAGACTAGTTTGAGCTGATAGAAAGCCAGCAGCAACTCAAATAATCACTTGCTGCATCTGAAGTATGCAGAAGAGCATCTCTGAATGCAAGCCATTTCAAATCTTCAAACAGCTGGGCTACAGCAGCAGAACACCACACCGGGTGTCAACTCCTGTTAGCCAAGAACAGGCAGCCGAGACTACAATTCACACAGGCTCAGAAAAATTGGACAGTACAAAAATGTTGCCTGGTCTAGTGAGTCTCGATTTCAACTGTGCTAAGGCACGTATGTAGAGGGGGGCTCGGGCATGGTACGCATGTAGTGTGATCGCTAACCATGCCTGAGCACGGAACCGTGTCAGCTGCCTACATCAAAATCTTCTTATATGTGCTGCACAAGTAGACGAAAAATTGTGTTGCATAATCAATAAATAAATGAGGCGTGTCTGCTCACCTAAAATGACTATAGCCATAAACTAAGTGCAGCCATTGTGCCCAAGCGATTACTTGCGCTCAGAGCACAGAGTGAGCGCAGACTTGTGTGGAAGTGGGAAAAGGGGACAGTCAACAGGGCATAGTGTGAGTTGGCCCTCAGAGTGCATGAGGTAGTGGTCATCATTATGTTGATCAGATTGTCATAAGAGAGAAGTGCCAACTGTCCCACTCACCAGCATTGTGAGTTTTTGCCATTTTGCACTTCAGGCCATGAGCATATAGAGTTGTTGCCTGTGCAGACGAGCATATGCCCCTTTTTCCTACACCTGACCATCACACCTATGTGCTTGTTGAATATCTCATTGCTAAACCGTCGTCATTGCTATAAAGGGTACCCCACTTTGCATCCTGTTCTCCAATCTTCTGGCATTGCTTTTCTCAAGATTTTAAAGCAGGTCTGTGGGAATTTGTGTCCATTGAGGCAAAAGGGCATTTCTGAGGTCAGGCACTGACGTTGGATGAGTCTTTTTTGCAATTCAGTGTATCAACTGATCCCAAAACTGTTTTATGGGGTGGAGGCCAGGGCTTTGTGGTGGTCATTGGAGTTCCTCAAGAAGAAAGTTGTCAGATGCTGTCTTTATGAATCTTGGTTTGTACAAAATAGCACAGTTGGGCTTTTTTGTTTCAGGAAATGGTGTTTTCTAAATTGTTGCCACAAAGTTGAAAGCCTTTCATTCATTATCCCGGTGCTTGTCCCGCCGGTGCGGGGTCCGCCCACTGCCATTTTATATGATTGAGAATACTCCAGCCGGCATGTCACTCCGTTTTTCGCCAGAGACCACACTCAAACCATGCCAATTTAGCGTAATCAATTAACCTAACATGCATGTCTTGTCCGGAGTAAACCCACGCCTTCACAGGGAGGATATGCAGACTCCACACAGAAAGGACCCCGAGTGAAGGCCACCCCACTGCCCTAGAGTCCAGTAGTGGTATGATTTTCACTACTCAAGATGATACTTAGCATTGCACATAGTAATGCACAGGAAGCTGTGATGAGTTTTGTGTGCATCAATGGCTGAATCCCATTTCAGGGGCTGCATCCTTCGAAGGCTGCATTTGAAGACCGATTGCGTCATAGCGGCGCACCTAGGCTGTTCCATTCCGAAGGCTTCTTTGTATGCAGCCGACAAATGCAGCCTTCTTTTCTCTGAAAACGAAGGATACATCTGATGTATCCTTCGCGACCTAAAATATCCCGAGGTGCATTGCGCGTGAGGGGAACATGGGGATATTGGAACGGTTGGCTGAGGAATATACGTTGTTTAAATGTAAGGATTAAAAAATTCGAATAGGTAAATGTTAAAAAGCAAAAGCACAACATTTTTGGTTTTGTTTTAGGGAGCAAGGAGCAAATGGAGACCTTTATTAAACTGCTTGAGGGAAAATGAATGCCAGCACCTGCAGGGAAGCATCTCCTCCAATAATTGAAAAACCAAAAACGATGCATAAACTAAACTCAAAATTTCTGGCTCCATTGTTATAAAAATTATTGCTGTTTTGTGATACGGTGCAGGCAGGTCATTCTGTGACGCAAACAGGAAATCCAATGCAGAGTAGATCATCTCGTTTTGGTTCGGCCTTTGTCGCGGTCTACCCAGCCTTCTAAGCACACACCTTCATAGACCATGTAGACCGCGTCCTTCGAAGGATGCAGCCCCTGAAATGAGATTCAGCCAGTCAGTGCCAAAAGGTCATCGCACCTATAGGAGCTTGTTGGATATCCAGTTGCATCGGCAAAGTGTGCTCCACTTTGCACCTCCCATTCTCCACTCTTCTGGAATGGATTTTCACAAGATTTTGAAGTGCCGTATTTTCCGGGCTATAAAGCGCACCGGGTTATAAGGCGCGATATCAGTGATCGACTGCTAACGGATCTATTTTCATACATAAAGCGCACCGGGTTATAAGACGCATTAAATGAAACAAAATTCTTAAGTTTCGTCAGAAGCTCAGTTTGGTCTTTACCTGGTTTTGGTCTTTACCCGTCTTCTTGCTTCCTCCACTTCCGTATCATTGATTCGTTAATGTTGAATTCTCTTGCAGCTGCTCTATGTCCATGTTGTACTGCGTGACTGATAGCGTTGAATTTGAAATCCGCTTTGAAAATAAATTAATGAATGCACGTACCCTAACGTTGAAGCACAGATCGTATTACTCCGCGATGTTTCCTGACTACGGTGGCCGTGAGCTTCGTATCCTAGCAAGACCGTGCTAAAACATTTTGACAGATTTATGAGCACCGTGTACCATCTACAATCGGTTCTAGGTCAGAAGGCTCAACCAGAATTAATTCAAATACTAGACGCACCGCATTTAAAGGTGCACTGTCGATTTTGGAGAAAATTAAAGGATTTTAAGTGCGCCTTATGGTCCGAAAAATACGGTATGTCTGTGTCCACTGTGTCAAAAAGCCATTTCTGAGGTCAGGCACTGATGTCTGATGAGAAGGTCTTGCTTGCAAATTAGTTTATTTTTTGTTACATGAAAAAGAAGAATGTCTATTGGAATTTGTGTCCACTGAGTCAAGAGGGCATTTTTGAGTAGAGGCATTGATGGATGAGAGGGCCTGGTTCACAAACAGATATATCGGTTGATTCCTGAGACACTGGACACTGGAGTTCATCCACAAGAAAGAGAAAGTACAGGTTGGGCTCCTGAAAACAAAACAACAATAACAGAAAAGACAAACCCTTCAACTACCTGCCCCAATAGGTGCTAGTCTATGGGGGCTTCATAAAAGAGGAGAGTTGCAGAAGGGTTTGTTACTCCACACAAAAGAAACTAACCTCATCCAGAAACTAACCAGAGTAGCTTTGTAGCTTGGTTGCAATCAAGACACGTGCTATAAAAAAAGTGTTTGGACAGCAGTACTATAGTCTTTAAAAAGCAAAATTAAAACAGTTGCGTTTACATAGTTGCTGGCTATTAAAGCCTTGTTTTCACATTTTAAACATTTAGTCAGCCATGTCTTTGTTTAATCACAATTGTATTGCCTTTGTTTTGTTTCTGGGCAGATGGTCTTCCAAGATTGTTTTTGTAATTAATGTGCTTAGTGGACAGTTCTACAGACACAATGTTTCCTGGTGAATTGTGTTTAAAATAAAAATATGTACTGTTGTCTGCCAGTCTGTACCTGTCAAACTTAGCTTTTTCCCTTGTATTTTTAGACGCTGAAACCCTGACTGAAGACTATAAGCTGGAGAAGGGAAGTCTTGCTGAGTGTTATTTGGATACATCTTTTCCATCTTTTCCGAACTGGAAGTGAAAGATGATGGACTGGGCACTCGACTGCCTTTTCTTTTCCACTTTGAAGTTGGTAGAGCTGACAAAGGGAACAACTCCTGTAGAGTTCTAATACATCAGCCTTGTACTTAAGTACAACTTGTACTCATATCTGAAGGAGAGCTTGGTTCAGGAAACATGGCATACTATTCTGCAGATCTTTCCACTGGAAATGAATTCATTTGCACGGAGTGTGGTGAAGGATTTGGTCAGTATCAGAAACTGATCAGTCACATGTCTAGGCATGGATCAAGTACTCCTTTTTCTTCAGATGCTGAAAAGGCCAGTAATGGTGGTGATACACCTATTGAATTTGCACTTCATGAAAATGGAACGCTCACAGTGGTTGATAAGTCTGCATTATCTAATTTCTCCTTCTTATTTGGAAAGCCATCATCAAAGTCATCGTGTAGCCAAGCATCTAATCAAGATTCCTTGCATTCGAGCAAAATGGCAGAAAAAGATCATGTTCAGTGTAGATGTGAAAAATGTGGTCAAATGTTCAAGAATCAGAGGAGCTTACAACAACATCAGAGATACCGCCCCCTTGAACAAGGATTTAAATGTACCTTGTGTTGCACGGTCTTCTATGACAGGGAGAGTCTTCGTGGACACCTTCAGAGTCATGCTCATGAACGTTTTTATAGCTGTGGACATTGTGGAAAACGATTCTTGAGACAAGAGACATTACTTGTACACCAGAAAGAAAGGCATGGGCCTCTGTCCAAGAGTTCCAGTAGATTTGATGAGGATCGTGAAAATGGTCTTGATAAATCTTATCCATGCAAGATTTGCGGTTTGCGGTTCTTTTGGTTGTCTGATCTGCAGAGCCATCTCATTAATCATTCTCATGCGAACAAATCAACAGTTCGTAATACCCAAAAAGAGACCATACAGGAACAGGATAAAAGTTGTGAAAGCAAAAATGCCTCGCGCACTCCTGACGACTCTGATCGATCATATCGCTGCGGTCTGTGTGGCGGACATTTTGAGTGCTTGTCTGATTTAAAACGGCACCACCTGTCGGAGCATCCAGACGAAGAGTCCTGCGAATCGGCATCTGAGATTAGAAGACAGCCTCTGAACTATTATGGAATAATGCGCCAGATGGTTTCAAAACACCAATTGCAGCGACTGGATCCTTTCAGGCCACGAATGAGAGGTAGACCAAGAGGAGGTTCTACCAGAGGCAATCTAAGTTCTAAGGTATTCCCTTGCAAACAATGCCAACGTGTGTTTGTGCACTCCAGCAGTCTGTCTCGTCATATGCGCTACCATAAGGGTACCCTTCATACATGCCTTTACTGTGGCAGACACTTTCCACAAAGATGTGATGTCACTAGGCACGTTGCAATGTACCACAGTTCTGAGGTAAAGGTTAAGGGTGATGGTGAAAAGAAAGACCAAGATGACGATTCTGTGCAACATGAATCCTTGGAATTGGAGAAAAGTAATGATGGTGATCAAGAAAGTCTGGAGAATGAAGACAAACAGCCACACAAACTCCCTTCTAAAGAGGAGTTGCCAAGTACTCAGCAGATCCCTCCAATCAAGCCATGGGTGACCTACAAATGCAAAGAATGTAATAGAGTCTTCAGACTGCATAGTGTTTACCAGCGACATGTGCGTCATCATAAAAGATACCCCACTCGGGTCTTGCTAAGTTGTCCTCGTTGTCCATGTCGCTTCACATTCCGCTCTGCTCTAGCGCGCCATCTAGAGAATCATGACAAAGAAGGCTATGAGGATGGTAATCAGGAACCCTCTGTAGCTGCAGAAGCCAATTCAGATTTAGAAAACGAGGATGAATTAAGTGCTGAAAGAAGTGGAACAGATGTCGATTCAAAAGGCAGTGCATCACCAGATGTTTTATACGAATGCACTGAATGTACCGAGACTTTCTCTGATCTACAGCAGTTCCTCAAACATCAAAGTGCTCATGGTTGAAAGAGTTTGAATTTGGTGATACTGACACTTTGACAACGGATTTTATGTAATTACATCTTGACAGAAATTTCAGGCACTGTATATTCCAATGGTATGTGTGATAATGTTGCCTACAATTTAGATTCATTCACTCATCAATTGTCGAGCTGAAAAGGCCTTTCCCTTGTGTGATATTGTCAAAGTCAAAGGGCATTCAGGACAATATGGCACTAGCCACTAAAAGCCAAGGCAATTTCCCTTGTTTTGTGTGCATGCTTTTTTTTTGTTTGTTTTTTGCTTTGTTTAAGCCTTTTTCTGAGTTATACAAAACTGTAAGCCACAGTGGGTCCAGTTTGGTGGTTTTTTTTTTTTTTTTTTTTTTTTGTTGTCCAATTGTGTGAAGTTTTAAAATACACCTATTATGTGAACAAATGGCACTCTATTGGGGGGAGCATGTTGGTCATCGGTCCCAAAACTTTGAAAGATGTAATTGATAAATTATGATGTGGAGTGTTTATGCTCAATGTAAAGTGGGTAATTTTGTATTCTGTTGTGATTCCTAGCCCTGTTATTTTAACTCTAGGGAGCCTGGTAATCGACATTTTGTGCTCTCTGGTGTTTGGCGTCTTTCAACAATCCATCTCATATGATCAGAACTTGTTACTTTTGTCCACTGTAACAAACTTTTACTATTAAATACCAACTGTTACTCAAATGACTCCCATATTGACTTAGAAGGTTTGTTTGGTTTATTTCATGTTTTAACCCTGCTTTTTCCTGGTTAATGTCGCTGGGACTTCAAGACCTATCCCTGGAAATCACAGGGGGTAGTCATAAGAATGCCCTGGAAGGGACACCAGTTGATTATAGTGCCAGGGTGATGCCTTGACTAGCCTCACTTTCCTCAGATAGCCAGTTGTGTCTATGTGCTTTTTACCAGTAATAAGGTTCGTTGGGCCTCGAACCTGAATCCCTGCAGTTGTGGGATATTATATTAGGCCACTGTGCTGTGCCACCTGAGAGCCTGGGACAGGTATTGTCTTGCCAGCAATGCCAATATGTGTTTGTGCACTCCAGCAGTCTGTCCCATCATATGCGTTGCCTTAAGGGTACCCCTTACTTACCTTTACTGAGACAGACACTTTCCACAGAGATATGACATCTTTAGGTACGTTGCCATGTGTCATAGTTCTGTAAAGGTTAAGGGAAACCGTGAAAAAAAAGAATAAGACTATGATTTTGCAAAACATAAGTAATCAGAATTGCAGCAAAGTAATGATGGTGATCAAGAAAGGCTGGCGAATGAAGAGAAGCAGGTGTCAAAACTCCCTTCTAAAGAGTTGCCAGGTACTCGACAGATCCCTCCAGTCAAGCCATGGGTGACCTACAAATGCGAAAAATGTAGTAGAGTTTCCAGACTGCTTAGTTCATACCAGCGACAGTTGCACAGGTATCAAAAGTAGTTGTTGTTTTTGTTTTTTAGAACCCAGAGTAAGTCAGTGATGTAGCATTTTTGCAGTTGGCCTTTGGGAATTGGGAAAAAGCAGGGCTCATTTGCCTGTAAAACTGCCCCAGCCTCAGGCTCCCTCCCCCCCAAGCCTCTCTTGAATCAATGGGGCCCTTCATCTACAAAACCAGAAGGAATGATCTTCAGTGACCCCGAAGGTTTAAATTGAGTATACTATAGTTCCAGCCCAACAGTGCGGTTATGTCTGTTTATGCCCATGAGTTCTTCACTGCTCTGTGTATTGTGGAAATGTATTACAATGTGTGCCTTTTTTTTTGGTCTTTTATTGTCTTACATTTATTATAAAGTTACCTGGTTTAATAAAGTTTTGTGGACTCTGAAATTTCAGGCAGAGTCAGCAAAGGGAGTGGGGTGGGGAATAGGGGGGTGGGGGGGCAACTATGGTGCTGTATTAAAATATCCCAGTCCAGTAAAGGAAATCCCTCGTGGATGACAAGTTCTGGCTGTCTTGAGCAGTTTCCTATCCAGCTCTCATCTTAGTTGTAACCAAGAACCAAATGATAGCTGAGGTGTAGTTAAGGGGGTAATGGTGGCTCATGGCTGACCTTTATTTGACCAGATGTTGGTGTTGACCCTAGGGACTCTTACATTTACAGGATTTAGCAGACGCCCTTATCCAGAGCGACTTACAATTGATACAGCATTATAATCCAAGCAACTGTGGGTTAAGGGCCTTGCTCAAGGACCCAACGGTGACAGTGACTGTCAGTGACTGGACCTTGTGGTCTATATGACCTTTATTTGACCAGATGTTGGTGTTGACCCTAGGGACTCTTACATTTACAGGATTTAGCAGACGCCCTTATCCAGAGCGACTTACAATTGATACAGCATTACAATCCAAGCAATTGTGGGTTAAGGGCCTTGCTCAAGGACCCGACAGTGACAGTGACTGTCAGTGACTGGACCTTGTGGTCTATAGTCCAATACCTTACCCACTAGGCTACCACAGTCCCACACTCTTACATCGGGTTTAAATTCCATTTTCCACATTTAGCTTATGCCCTCATACAGAGCAGTGTACAATTGCGTGGGGCAGTTGAGGGTTAAAAGCCTTGCTCAGAATCCAGCAATGGCAAATATTTGGAGCTCTGATTTGATTTCACAGCCTTAACCACTGAATCGCTACTATTATCACGATTTACAGTCTGCAATGTCTCTAACCCCCCTCCCTGGTTTTATACCTACATTCCCTGGTCAGGGTTGTGGCACCTACGTCTGCGTAGGCATGTCTGTACCCTGAAAAGGCACCAGTTAATTGCAGGGCTTGGTAGAGGTCGCTGTCCTCTGCCGCCCAGCGTTCCCGCCATCAGACACGGCCAATTGTCTTGGAGATGTTTTTTTCAGTATGTGGCACTGTGACGCAGCGGTTAGTGTGGTAGCCTCGCAGCTCCAGCATCCCGGATTTGATTCCGACCTCAGAGTCTGCCTGTGTGCAGTTTGCATGTCCTCCCCATGCCGACATGGTTTTACTCTGAGAGCTCTGGTTTCCTACCACAGTCCAAAGATATTCACTAGGTTAATTGATTACGCTAAATTGGTCGTAGTGTGTGTGCGCCCTACGATGGCTTGACACCCTCTCGAGGGTTGCTTCTGCCACTTGTGCACTATGCTGGCAGCTAGGCACTGGCTCTCCCGCGACCCTGTTCAGGACGTGGCACGGTGGCGCAGCAGGTACTGCGGTCGCCTCGCAGCTCCTCGGACTTTGCCTGTGTGAAGTTTGCATGTCCTCCCCATGTCTGCATGGGTTTACTCCTGTTACTCCAGTTTCCTCCCACATTCCAGAAACGTGTACGTTAGGGTAATTGGTGTTTTTAAAGTTCCCTTAGTGTATGAGTCTGATGTCTGAGTCTAATGTGCGCTACGATGGATTGGCACCCTGTTTCTGCTTCGCGCCCTCTGGCACTAGCTAGGCTGTGTCTTTCCCAAGAACCTGACCAGGATTAAATGGATAAGAAAAAGAATGAACAATTGTGTGGCAAGTCTCCCCTTCCACAGGAACAGCTAATCGTTCAAGTGTGGAATGTCACCATGTTACACTCTAGATGACAAACTGTTATAATTATGCCACAAGGCTAGCCCATCCAACTCAAAGGGTTGGGTATCACAGAGACATTTTGGGTTTCCTGAGGTAATTTTGACAAGGGACTGATTTCATGGCATTTGGTGACAACAATTTAGCACAGTTGCCTCACAACTCTGATTTCGACCATAAAGGTCACCTGTGCGGGAGTTTGCATGTCCTCTTCGTGTCTGCTTGGGTTTACTCTGGGTGGACATAACCTTGTTCCTATCGTGAATAGCTATTGACGCAGGAAGCATTGTAAAATAAAATTAAGCCCAAGCTCAAGGGGATGGCATGGTGGCCCACTTGGTGAGCACAGTTGTCTCACGGCTCCAGAGATCCCTGGTTCTATCACGACCATGGACTCTGCCTGTGTGGAGTTTGTATGTCCTTCCCGTGGGTTTACTTCAGGTATTCTGGTTACCTTCCACATTCCAGAGACATGCTTTAGGTTAACTTCCTGCTCTAAATTGGCCCGTTGTGACACTCTGACTAGTATTGATGTAACCTTGCTCCTGTCGTGAATAGGCATTACTGGTGATGCGATGTTAAGTAGACAAATAACAAAGAAACTTGTTTTGGAGGATTTCTCTTGAGTGTTAGAGTTTCAACCCCTTTACTAGCTCAGTAGATATGCTTTACTCAAGAGCTCTAATGAATGGAGCACTGCTGCAGGGCAAATCGAATGACAGGCTGTCCTGACGCTCCTGAAGGCAGTTGGACACAATGCCTAAATACATATCTTGGTACATGCTCTTTAACCGAAGCAACTCGACAGTGTGAAGTCAATACTGATGGTGTTCTTCAATAGATTTAGGCTTGTCATAAACATGGACCCCAGAGGGATAAAGTGCCAGCGCAGCAACACAGTCACTGTTGTAAACCTAAGGCAGATCTGTGAGCGTTAAACCGGTACTGGCTAATTTTGCTGAACAGAAAGTGGTGCATAGGCTGAACAATAGCCACATGACTGCAGGGTTGAGAAACCACTGCAGAAGCACCCTGGAACAGACAAGCAGGAAGGCTGCACAGCAGATGGTGGTGGCTGCTGTGGTGCTCCTTTGTGGCCAAGTCCTGCAACTACCCAGCAGCCATCTTACAGAATCTGGGCGGGAAGAACATGCGCAAAGGCAGCACTGATTGCGCAAAATGGAAGCTGAAAGGGAGGCCCCGTAGAACCGGAGGCGGGACCTTCACGCTTTGTACTTTCGCACCATTGGCTTAGGTGGTGGTGTCACGAAATATCCCGGTCATGGGCACGTTGTTGGGATGATGTGCGAACGAAACGGCAAAAATGAAAGATCGTGTAGTTTTGTTATTGCATTGGAGTTCTGAACGATGAGGATCTGAGTGCGTTCTGGGCAACTACACACACAGATAGCAGGGCTTACAGGCTGCCGGAGGACGACGGGAGTCATCGAACAGCACCTTTTCCAGGACCATGGTAAGTCGCTAAGGCGGAGACTCGGGGACACTGCGTGCAGAAAACAGACGCTTCTGCTGAATATGGCTGTAGTTAACCAGCGTTTACACGTGCCTTTAGTTTCGTTTCCGTTCAACGCACTGTGCTATATTTAATACGGTTCCATTAATTCTGGTTAGCAGGGGACTGCGTTCACGCATAGGATGGTCTGTTTTCATTTGCGACTGGTAACGTAGCTAGCTGTTAGTTAGCCAGCCCGCTAGCTTGCAAATGTCCGTACGTGAGAACTTCGCAGTTACTTACCGGTTGTGTTTACTGTTTGGGGCGAACACCGCATATAAAGTTGCATTTTTACCCTCTTATCATGACTAACCTTAGTTAATGACGTAAGCTATACTAAATGAATGTTTAGTTAGTCAGCATTGACTGACTGGCAATGAATTTTGCCTGAGCTAATCGGTTAGCGAATAATACAAACCCAAGTTGCTTACAGTGTGCTGATTAATATTTCGTGCGCGTGCTTACGTGGTACATTTAGTTTTGCGCGAAAACTGCGCGCGAAATTTGTGAGGAGCAAGGGGTAAGAAGTGCTGCCATTCAGTCATGGTTTCAGTTACTTCAGCAGGATTCAGCAACACTGCATCTTAACCTACCTTACTCTTAGTATGGTTTGAGCTTGAGGAGAATGATGAGACAGTTAGTGTTTTCCCACTATTATTAGACATTATTTATCTGTGATGTCAAGTAATCACTTTAATGCATCACTAACATTTGTTTTCCCACAGAACCAAGTCGACATGAGGCTGTTGAAATGGATGTCGGTGATCTAGATGAACTCATGGTATGTTATTGTACTTCTTTGTTACTGTCTTTGGGTGATATCTATAGAAAACCGCCATGGCCTTTTGAAATGATAGCATTTTTTGTGTTACAGCTTGAACTCAAACATTTTTTTAACCCATCTTTATTTGCACATTTTTGCCTTACAGCATTCTCGTAACCTTAAAAAGGCAACAGTTATGCAAAGTTATAAAAAATAGTTTCCAGTGATGTTTCCAGTGTTCAGTTCCCGATCTTGTACTTTGTTGAGCCGCGTTTGTTATGAATACAGCCATTCTGTTTGTATGCACCTCTACCAGCTTTGTACACCTACATATTTATTACAGAACTGCAAAAGTTCAGTCCTCTGTGTGGTGAGCGATATTGGACTGCTCTCCTCAAGTCAGATTTAAGTCAGATCTCTGACTTGGCCACTCAAGGACTTTCACTTTCCTATCCAACCACCTGCTCATCTTCTTCTGTCTAACAAGAGGCCTTGGGTTTTCCTCAGGAATTTGTGTATGCTTGGCAGAATCCACTTTCCCTTCAGTCCTGGCCAATTGCCCAGTTTCGACTGTTGGCAGTGATTTCTGGAACACGTTACTTTCATACAAGAGTATGACTGTACATTTAACTTTGTTCCTCAGACAGCCAATTTTATCTTCAACTTGGAATACTACGCATTAGGGGTGGGCGAGCTAGTAAACGTTAGGTAAAGTGTTTCATGGTAGGTTCACGATCCATGAAATTATTGGGATTCTCATTTTAGTTTTGAAGAATAAATTGCAGCTGAACAATGATCAAACTAATTCAGCTACTAATAAATCCAGCTCCAAGGAACATAAATAAGAGGGCACTTTGCCTAGTACAGCCTTTCTGAAAGGCTTGACCAAAGCACACTTCCCCCAAAAATGAAACAGTAGGACATAAATCACTCCTAGTGGTAAAATAAACAGATGTTAATTTTGGTTTAAATTTAGTCTCTGCATTTTGTGAACATCAGAGGAATTGTGGCATCACAATAGTGGTCAGTAGTGACAGATCTAAGTTTTTGGGTATCGTATCGTGGCTTTCTGCATCATCTTTGAGGGCCTTACTTTTGCACCTAGTTGAACTTGTTTGTTGTATTTCCTCCGGACGTGCCGGTCTTGAATTTGCATATACTGCTAGCAACTGGTGAATCCTGTCTGTTGTGTAAAATCCAAAGCAGTGGTGTGCTGTGTGTTACTCCGCTTGTTTCTCTTGTGGTCCGAACGGATGTTGTATATATTCATAATGTACCCCTTGACCAAAAAAATAATAATAAAGCACCCAGATAGAAATGTCGCATTGCTGCAAAACTTGGCCTGTAGTAAGTCTCGGGCAGATATATAAATTATTTCAGGTGTGGTCTGGTTGGACACTGGGTCTTGCCACAAGAGTGTAAAAGTGCTTCTTCCGCTGCCCTTTAAACAGGCTCTTGGAGGCTGCTTTTGGGTAAGTTACCTCTTGGCGAGAGATCGTTGACTGCTAGGTATGCTTCAGCAATGCACTTCAAGATATTTTGTCCAGTTGACGAAGCACATCATTGGACTGAGAGAAGTAGGATGGTCGTTTTGATGAGTTGTCTGCCATCTAAGCCGTTAATGACATAGCTGTTTGGAGGTGATGGGGACAGTGGTTCCTTGAGGGTATGCACACACAGAGAACAGGCTCCGGATGGCCCAGACAGACCACCAGTAGAGCCATCTGTACTACATATCCCTGTTTCAGCCCGGACCATTCTAGGCAGAAGGATATTTATCACTGTGCCCATTATGTGTCCTGCCATTGACAGCAAGCCACTGTCGCTTTTGATTTCAAATGATGTCTTGAACAGGGACTGCAACATATCATTTTTACTGACGAATCCAGGTTCTGCTTGGTATCCAACGACAGTCAATGAGTTGTATATGAGTAATCTGTGTTTGAAAATGTGTGCGACTCTGTACACCAGTAGAGATTTGACGATGACGTTTATATCCCAGCATTTGTTAGTGCTTTGAAATGGACCAAGAACTGTCCTGCTTGACACAGAGTAGGCAGGGCGTTTACTCTTTTTGTCTGAGGGCCACGAGGAATTATGGCAGAGGATAGGGATTTTGGCCATTTTGCCCAGCCCCAAATTGGTTTTGAAATCGTACACCTTCCAACAGTGGGCACGCTAAAATTGTACATTTTCAAGCAGTCCGCATTTCTCCAAGATGACATTGTGTCTCGTAGACTGTGCTGCAAGATTCATTGTATACACAACTGCATAGTACAAGCTGGCAAGCAAGATAAGAACAGCAGTGTACAAAATTAGTTTCAATTAGTATAACTAGCATTTCCACATTTTTAAAACTCCTTTTGGGATGCATATAAACAAATCACAGATGTGATGCATCCTTTTTTAATAAATGGCTGAATGTTCTGGCTTTGCAAAGCATACGTAAAAAATAGATTTTTTTCTTAATGGCATATTTGTCTAGATTAAGTAGAAGGGACTGTAATTGCTTTGTTGCTCCTTGGGCTGATATCAAGGTGGATCATTCTTGTTGAAACCATGTTAAGGTTTGTAATCACTCCCCTTTCACTGTAGACTGACTTGCATTGTCAGACATGCGTTGGTATTTGTTTTAGAAATGCAAATTGCAAGGTGATTCCATTCTTATTCCCGTGTACATTACTGGAAGAAATGCGCCATTAATTAAAGTCAGGTAATTTTAAGTTGTTTGAGGTATACATCATGAAGCCAGAACGCTATTAAACAAAATGATATGTTTGGTATCATATCTGTAATTTATGATGTAAAGAAGCTTGATGAACATCCTCCAAGTGTGATGATTCCATAATTTTTGCAAGGGGAGTAGTACAACATTTACAGCCTGTTTAAAACATTAAACAAGTCCAGGAATCTAGTGGAATTTCAGTGTATAAAAGTCAATTCACTCAATCTCAAATTCCTCAGATGGCACTGCCTCAAGAACTATCATTCATCAATAGCTGATGCAACTACATTGGCAAGGGTTTACTTTGGAAAGCACTGCAGTACGGAGCTACATTCACAAATGTCACTTAAAACTTTACTGTGTTTAAAAAAAAAAAATCCTCAAGTTAACCAAGTCCAGAAACGGAGTTGACTTGTCCAGGCTTAGAGGCATCTGGGATGGTCAATCACACAGTGGAAATGGGTGTTATGGTCAAACTAGTCAGTTTTCCAGATATTTTCTGGAAGAAATTGGTGCTATGTGCTAATATTGTTTGCGTTATAGCATTATCTTTACATTAGGAAGTGAGTTGTTGTTTACAGGGATGTTTTAACAAGGCTCCTTCCATGGTGAAAATTGTCTGAAGGTCTATTTTCAGTGTTCATATGTAGACAGGGGAAAAGGTCATGTTAAGTCATGACTGTGCACTGGTATCTCATTTGTTTACTTCCTGCCTGTTGGTCTGTCCTTGTGTATGTACAATATCTGCTGTCTTAATGCAGAAGTGAGTTTCTTCTACCACTAAATGCTTCAAAATCTTACAACTTACAACCATTTCCGCGTAACTGGGACTCTTTTCAGCGCACAAGACACGATGCCTGCTAGTCCTGTGGCTTTGCTCTGCTTGAGATTCTTCAGTTCTTTATTTACCTGATCATGTTTGTGAAGTATCTCTGGACATTTCAGGGGTTGGGGTGAAAAATCATTCATCTCAGGCAGTAGCTGCTGGTGATCGTAGGTGTTGGGGATAATGGTTATGGTGGGGGAGGGGACTGGATGGTCTCTGCTTTTGTTAGTGTGAATCAGTGCTAAGCTATGCAGGAGACAGTGCCCATGGGAAAGGAGTGTAGCCATTACAAACAGCCAGTAAGGGGAAAAAGGGGCTGTGGTTGGTCTATGCTGTAATTGAAGAGTTGTTGAGCTGTGTAGGTGATGGGGTCAAAGAAGCAGAGTGGGAGCTGTTGTCATTGGTTTAACTTATCTGCCCATCAACCCTTGCCCAGGATGATCGATTCCTAGAGTCTATAGCTCAGAGACCATTCTACCAGAATAATTGTTGACTGCTGAACTGAAGTATAATGAACAGCATTCTTTCATGGATGTTTTTGCTATCAACCTGGTTGTGTACAGTCCAACCAGAGAGATCACATCTTCAGTAAATCTATTTTTACTTTCATTGAACATGCATGAAGTGACAGCTAATCGGTGTATGTAACACTTCTGTACCATAGGAATTGGAAAAGTAAAATATCATCTAAATACACAGTATGATTAGGAGTGTCAGACAGTACTCTCGTCATTAGCTTTTGAAAGAAGGCTAATGTGTTCCATAGTCCAAAAGGCATAACTGTGTAATGTAGAAAGCTGCTGGAAGTTGCAAAAGCAGAAGTCTCTGATGCACGAAGAGTAAGTCATGGGTGTTGCTCCCAGCAAAATGGAGGTGACGTAGACATGTGCAGGTCAATGCTGGTGGAGGAGGGTGAGACAGGCATAGGGGAGTGCATACTATGTAGCTGAGGTACCAGCTTTGAATCATTTTATTTTTTCTGCACACTGTGTCCTGCTCTGCTTCTGTCACAATTGCTAAGGGAAAGTACGTTCCACTAATTTCGCATTTCTTAAGGGGGCGTGTGAGTGAGTGAGATGGCACGCCCCCCAGACCTAGTAAGACCTAGTGTACTTATTAATGTTAATGCAACATTTAAGGAATCTTTTGCTGAAATAACTGGCATGTATCCAACATTTTGTTTAAATAAGTGTGACACAATTAAATTATGGACAGTGGTTCCATCCTGTGGAATCAGCCAAATCCAATGTGACTAATTCATGGGGAGTGCATTGGGTGCTGTATTTTTAAACAAGGAGGAAAGGGTTTTTATTTGAAATCTTAAGATCAGCTAATCCAGCACCTGCCATACCATTTTACCTGCTGAAATCAATATCCTCCCAAATTTGCAGCTGTACCTGGTAGTCACGTCACTTAATCTCTAGCTCTAATTAGCTAGACACTAGGTTTCAATAGGGTGTAGAATAGGTTTCACTTGGCTAGGAAATTGTTTCACTAGGGTAGAGCGGAAATATCTGAATTGGATAAATTTTGGCTTCTGCCACAGGTTTATTTACTAGGTCTGTCTTTTATGTACTGCCCCAACTTCCATATTTTTCATTTTGAAAAAGATGCAGAGTATACTTTTCTGTTGTCATTTTTTCTTTATTTGCTGTAAGGTGAAATGTGTAAAACTGGAAAGGGATTATTAATGGGTTTTGCTTTCAGGCTTTAAAGATAAAATAGTAACCCTTTCAAAGAGTTATGAGTTTTCCTTCGGCAGTGTTTGTGTTTCCACTTTTGCAGGATTGGATGTATGGTTGAGATGCTTAATTTGATTTTTCTTTTTTTTGGGCAGATCGAAGTGGATTACAGCTGTTCCTTTTTGTGAGTTCTGTCACTATCTAATTCATGTAACTATCGTTAGAAATGCATTATTGTGTTGTCATATGTTGCTGTGATGTCTTAACAATAGTATGCAATTTCTCTTTTAGGGGAGATCTACTGAATCTTCACTGAATGTTAAGGGTACACCACAATGGCATATGGACAGAATCCATTTTATCATTCCAAGTCTCTACTTGAAGCAGAGATACTGAATACTTCCTTGCAGTCAGAGGAGAGCTTTGGACTTCATGTAGGTCATACTGAAAATGGATACCTTTCAAGGGAGATGGCTTCTGAAGAAAACTTCACATCAGGTTTGAGCAGTTTGGAAAGTGTTCTTCAGGGCACAATCGGTGATTCACTAAGACATGATGGAGAAAATCCAGTTTTCTCTCTGAATGATCATCCAAATGATGCACCATGTGAACAGACACTTTCAAACAATACGTCATCTTTGATGGATCAGAATTCATACGAGGCAGCACTGGAACCTGTTTTGTTAACCATGACCAGTGTGGATTGTTACTCTGACATCAGCAGCTGCTCTGAAAAAGATTTTAGCTGGATTTCAGATATTTGTGTAGAAAAAAACTCTATCCAGTGTTCAGAATATCTGATGATTGAGAGTACTAAGGACATGTTAATAGGACAAGTAGAAAATAATAGTTGTTCATTCGAAGCTGAAAAAGATGTTGCCCAAGAAGGATGGGATGATGTGCCAGAGAAGCAAAACTTGGACGTTAGGGCAAATGTTGAGGAGGATAGGAGTCAAAGTGACTGTTCTAACACTGTGATGGAGGGTGATGGTCAAGGGGAAAGGGTCCAATTAAAGCTCGAGAATAAGTGCACAAATCCCATTTATGGTGAATCTGATAATGTATGCGCATTGAAAACTGGAAAAGAAGATCTGAATAAAGGATGTATTATTCAGCACTCGAACCCGGAAGCAGCAACAATAGATACCGAAACTGTATGTAGCTTGGAAATTAATAGCACACAACAGAAAAATGGTAATGAGAACAACTTCATAACTGAAGATGCACATGTAGAAGAAGGTGACCACTTAAAAGAAGAAACCAAAATGCCTACATCCAACCATAATGATCCAGAAAACCTTGAATTTGAAAAGAGAGTCCAAGATAGCGAATCACAGTATGACAATTTGGAGAAAAAACTTAATATTGGCAACAAAGAACAAAGTAACAGTTTCGAGCCCTTGCAGTGTTCTTTTGACATGAGCAACCTAGGTCATACAGTTGAACCCAAGCCAGACGGCTTATGTGGAGCCATGAATCAAATCCACGACAATTATGACATTAATCACACTGGACAACCCTCAACCAGTCAGATTCGAGATGCAGCAGATGAAGGTGTTCAGGAACCTTCTGTTTTCAATACTTGCAACAAGGCTCGGGTGTCTGTAGAACCTGGACAGCAACATGCCTCTGTAGAGGACCATAGCATTACGAACATAGCAAGAACTGAATGTGAAAATGACACTGGGGCTACCGGAAATGTATTGTTGTCATCCAACGAATTCATGAAGAAACTGCAGCCTGTTGTGCTTGTGCAGCCTACTGAGTGGAGCGTTAAGGACGGAAATGCTTACCAATGTTCTGTATGCCAACAGACCATGCAAAATTTAAATGAAGTCGTTGAACATCACCACTACAAACACCTTCAGCATGAATTTAATTCTTGTCAAGCCTATGGGTGTTATTTTTCTACCGAGACATTGGCAGTGCAACATTTCTGTGGCCCAACATATCTAAGGCAACATGATACCCCTAAGACACTAATCAAGAACCTACAACCAACTTACCAGTGTCAGTACTGCAATAAGCCATTCATTAAAAGCGCTGCCCATCGTGATCATGAGCAAAGACACACAGTTGTCACAAAATACAGATGTAACCGTTGCGGCATATTCTTCCCTCAACATAGCCTGTTGAGTTCTCACAGACGAAAAATCAGATGCAAACCTTTCAAAGTAGATCCCTACCCCCAGCTGAAAGGGCGTTCCAAAATGGACCTTGAGCAACGAAATAAGCCAATCTTCAAAGTTGAAAATTATGGCTCTCTGGTTGGATTCGATTGTTTTGTGAAACTCGTAGACATATCCAAGGACAACTCAACACAAGAAAAGTGTCCAGTTTCTGGGTATACCTCTAAACTCCGACGACACTTCACAACGCGCACTGATGATAAGCCATTCAAGTGTGATGCGTGCAAGGAGTGTTTTAAGTATTTCTGGAGTCTTGACAAACATAAAAGGGAGCAGTGTTCTTCATCCATCAAGCAAAGTAAAACAACTATAGATGCATATCGTGGTAGATACGCGTGCCCCATCTGTTCACACGTGTATTTCTACGCTCACAATGTTAGCCGACATATGGAGAACGTGTGTCTGAAAGAATACACAGCAAAAGGCAAAGGAAAAGTCGGAACGAGATATAAATGCCCTTTGTGCGACGACACATTTTCCATGCCTTCCAGTGTTGGTAGACATATCAAAAGGACCTGCTTTCAGCAATACAAAACAAGAGTGTTCAAAGCGGCAGCGGTCAAGGAAGAAAAAGAGGAAAAAAGACTTTCGTCAACCGCCCCCCAAGATTCGCATGGACTGCTTCAGCGCACTGCAGTGTCAGTGGACAAACGTGAAGAGTGTACAGTTAGTACCGCATTAACATGCCGTTTCTGTGAGAAACGTTTTTCGAAAGGTTGCTTGTTGAAAAAGCATTTGCAGCTACACAAAGGAAATAGACCATACCGCTGTTTGGCATGTGGCAAGACCTTTAAGGAGCGCAAGCACCTGATATGTCACAAGAATGTTCACAGGCGAAAGATACAGTGCTCTGTCTGTAAAAAAATTGTACCCACCGTTGAAGCTTTGTTGAAACATAGGCAGTCCCACATAAGTAAGGGTGTGCTTCAGTGCCCTGATTGCACAATGCAGTTTCGGATTCCAGTGTTGTTTGTACGACACGTTGCGACGCATGAAAAGAAGCGCGCGATGGAAATAACTGTGATCAAGAATGACCACCTGTATGCGAAACAAATGGAGGACATTCCAGAGCCAGCAGATGCTAACAAAAGCTTGCCGGAGTCCAACAAGACCCCAATTACACGCCGGACTATGGCTCAGGAGGTGAAGATCAATAACTTTTGTGCAGTATGCAATAAAACATTTGATGATTTCGAAGCACTGACTGAACACTGTCAAACTCATTTGCCACCACTCGGTGTTACCAAATGTCCGTTTTGTGTCCCCGTTCGTCACTTCTGTAGTCGAAGTGGAATGGTTCGACACGTGCGTCTACACACAGGAGAGAAACCTTTTCTTTGCCAAAAGTGTGGAGTGCGTTTCCGCCGAAGTGATGCACTCGGATTTCATGAATTAAAATGTGATCAAGCAGTAGAAACATCTGTACCTCTACCAACAAACGAAACTGAAATTCACGAGGCTGAACTTGGCGAAACTAAGAACAACAGGCACAAGTGCTCATACTGCCCATATGTTTCTTCCAAACGTTTCAATGTAAACATGCATGAAAGAGCCCACAGATCAAACAGCCTCACACCTTGTTCAAAGTGTGGCCGGTATTATAAGAAAAACAAGTTCCATAAACGCGTACAGGGATGCAGAAACTGCCAGTCCAATCCTCAACATGTGTTCAGCAGTACAAAAATAAATATACGTCAGGGTGCGTTTCAAGACACTACTGAAAGTGAACCATGCAAAACGTCAAATACTGGCAGTAAAAGTGAGGACAAATCTGTGGATCGGTGCCCCCATTGTTCTAAAATTTTCCGGTACAGAAGTTATCTGCTCTGCCACCTACGTACTCACTTGAACAAAAACAGCTTGGCGTGCAAACACTGTCCTCAGACATTTGCTGATCATAATAGCTACTTGGAGCATGAACAAACTTGTGGCAATGCAGAACGTTTAAGTGACAGTCAATTCAAGTGTAAGTTTTGCACAAAAGTCTTTTTGACATCCAGATCTCTACGCCGGCACGTATTCACCCACAACGATGTAAGGCCACATCAGTGTGAGGCGTGCAAAAGATCTTTTTTCCGAAATGATCACCTGAAACGTCACCGAGAAACCTGTAAGGGTATGAGGGTGCAACTTGAGGAAAAAATCCCCCTTGACCGGACTGGCACAGGCAAGCAGACTGAAGTGCAGGAATCAAGTCGTACATTGAAATGCAGAACTTGCTCAAAAACTTTCTCCAAAAGAGCCAATTTGACAAGGCACGTTGCTTTCCATTGTTCTTCGGCGCCATGTCAAACAAGCGGCAACACTTTCATGCCTCTGCGGAGACACGACAACACCGGAAACTGCAAGATGTCCCCAGGAGAGAACTTGAAGCCAAAGAATGTTCCACCCAAGTCAGATGGTGTAGCACCTAAAGAGCTGTGTCAACTGTTGTCAAACGAAGAGAGGCACTCTCCAGACACACGGAAGTTGCAATGCAAGTACTGTTTCCGTTACTTTAAATTCCCATCGCTATTGAAGGAGCACGTCCTCTGTCATACAGGGGAAAAACCATTCAAATGCGAAAATTGCGATTGGTGTTTTGTCAGGATGAGTCATTTGAAACGGCATCAGTTAAAATGCACCGGAAACCCAGGTCTTGAAGTGCTTTGTAAAAGTTGTGGTGGATTGTTTACCCAAGAAGCTCTTGATTCACACGAAGTCAGCTGTGACGTTAACTGTCCCCAGAGTACTGGGAACTCCTCAAAGGACAAGGGATTTCCCTGCTCAAGCTGTAATGGCCACTTTCTGTTGTTTTCGGAGTTGCAGGAGCATATTTTGACTAAACACGCAACTGGTGGACTGCAGCGTTCGAACACAGAAAGTCCGCAATTAACAGAAACGTTAAAAATCAAGGACGAAGCAGTGGATGAAGGCTATTCAGAGAACCTGTTGCCAAAGAGTGCAGATGGTGCACTGAACGAATCGTTCAAGTGCCCGCAGTGCAGCCTGAGTTTTAACAATAGGGACGGACTAGTGGCGCATATGCACGTTCACACCTCGAAATATCCTCTGTCTTGCAAAAAGTGCAATAAAGGATTTTGGAAAAAACATCTACTGCAAAAACATGATAGAAATTGTAAAGACGTTTTGAAAAAGGAATGTGATCTATCAGAGCAGGAGTATAAACAGAACGACAAGGTCCTGGTGTTTAATAATGATTCCAACACAACAGGAACTGGGTTGCTGCAGACAAAGTTTTTGTGTAAGGATCAGGATAAAGGAGAAATGGGCAAAGGGGATGCAGTGGTCCACAAGTATCAATGTTCTGAATGTGATCAGAGTTTCACTGATGGGCTTCGGCTTATAAGTCATCTTGAGGCTCATGGGCGTGAAGAGCAAGAACGGCGATTAGGCCAACGGCACAGCTGCAAATTTTGTGACGAGACGTTTGACCAAGCAGGGTTGCTGCAAACACATGTGAAGACCTGTCATCCGTCAACTGCAGACAATACCTGCCTTAAATGTTCCAAAAGCTTTCGCTATCCCTCTGATTTGGTTCATCATCAGTCTTTCCATGACCCTAATCGGCCATTTGTTTGCAACAAATGCGAATTGAGGTATTGGACTGCCAAGTCCTTGAGTACTCATGAAAGGATTACTCACTCCATCAGTGAAACCATGAAAACAACCAAGTCTTCTCAAAGAAATTCTAGCAGGCCAAATATGTTTTCTTGTGACCCCTGTAATAAAGTCTACATGAACAAAACATCATACCAGCGACACTGCCGATTGAAACACAGGCATTCAGAAAGGCTCAGCGAGCCTAAGAGTGCAACGGTGGAACAGCAAGTGGACGAGAACGAATCAGCCAAAAACGATACAGCTGATGATGTGAGCGCAAGTGATGAAGACTACGACTCGGACTCTGCCCCCTATTTTCCGTGTCATGTCTGCGGTAAAACGTTCCTGACTTCAGAAAGTCTTGAGGATCATCAGAGGTGCCACCTCGGTGAAAAGCCGTTTGAATGTGAAGAATGTGGCAAGTGCTTCTTTCAGCTTGGAAACCTACAGCAGCACCAGCGCAGTCACAAATCGGAGTTTCAGTGCCAAATGTGCGGGAGAGGTTTCGTCTCGCTCTTTGCCCTACGAAAGCACAAGCATACTCATATCAAAAAACGACCTCATCAATGCCCAAAATGTGCTTTAACCTTTACGAAGTCTTCAGAGCTGGCAGAACACATGGTCAGTCATCGCAATGAAAATTTCCCTTGTGACGTTTGCCACCAAAACTTTTCCTGCAAGGCGAGCAGGGCCGAGCACAGGAAGATCCACACTGAAACGGAGGACGAGCTCCCTCCCTTGATTCCGCCCACTTCATCTACGTCAGCAAGAATCCCTCAGAGTCTTCATGAATACAAATATTCTTGCAAATTCTGTCAAGTCCGATTTCCAGATCCGGAGCAGCTCTCTGAGCATCGGTGCAAACAAGTAAAAGAGAGGCAGTACTCCTGTACTGAATGCGGCATGAATTTCCTACATGGATCTCACCTTAAAAAACATCAGCTCACGCACCAGTTGGCTGGAACGGGTTCTTTTCAGTGCAACACCTGCCACATGAGCTTCAGCCATCGCAGTCATTTCCTGACCCATTTGCAGACGCACGGTCGAAAAGAGCCTGAATCTCCCAACAATGACGTGACGCCAAGCACCAACGATCCGAGGCAAGAAAAAATTTACAAATGCCCGATATGTCCGGAGAGTTTTGCCCAAGCTTTAGAGTTAGCAAACCACCTCTCTGTTCACTCGCACATGTGCAATGTCTGTAGCAAGACGTTTGGAACCAAGGAACAACTTGAGATGCATGAACAGTCCCACTTGTCTGCAGCTACTCAATACGAGTGCACGGAATGTGGCAAGAGCTTCCTTGGAAGTGATGCCTTTCGCCAACATTACTGCGCAAACAAACGTCCAGACAAGCATCCGTCGCAGTCATCTCAGTCACCCTTGCCTATAGTCATCGGTAAAGCAAATGAGGATGAAGAGGACGTCGATGTCGGAGAGGACTTTTATAATTGCCCTACCTGTAACAAGCGCTTTCCTTCAAGCATCAGTTTACTGGAGCACAAAAAGCTGCATGAAGCTGAGCGTCCTTTCAAGTGTTTGGTTTGCGGTAAAGATTTTGCCCAGAAGAAATATCTCAAAAAGCACCAAGCAAAACATGACGAGAAATCCTATCAATGTGACAAGTGCCCTGAGTCCTTCAAGACTGAATCGGCCTTCGCATCCCACTGTAAAATGCACGATGCCCAAAGATTCCACTGCTCTATGTGCAACAGGTCGTACAGGTCGCGGTCCGATCTCACCAAACACGAGAAGAAACATTCCGGTTTGCAAAGCCGCGGTGAAGAAAGAGGTGAACACAGATGTGACATGTGCTACAAGTCTTTCAGTCTTCTGTCTCAGCTACAACAGCATCAAGAGTCTCACATTGGACAGGTTGTCTACGAATGCACCGAGTGTGACAAAGCCTTCGCGTTTCTCAGCCTTCTGGAAGAACATCAGCAAACTCACGCCATGTCTGTGAATTCATTCCAGACCCAGACCGGATCGAACAATGTCTTTCAGCAGCCAGTCTTTGAGTAGATGAGTATACATAGGATTTCCTGCAATGCAGGTGACTCAAGTATTTCAGTGTTGTAAACACATTATGATGTACAGTTTTTGCTTCAAGTTGTTTTTTAGATTTCACATTCGCAAACTTCCTAGTGTCTGAACTGCTGCTGAATTCCCAGTGTTTGTGTTCATATTGGAATCAATTTATGTATTCCCAAGATCCCTCCCCGAACGATTTGCCCTCGTTGGTAGACACTTTGTTTCCTGAGAAGTTTTTTCTTTAAGGTTAATTATAATATGCAAATACTGTTTTGTTTTTTAAGTTTAGTACATTTTACTACTTTTATCTCCTTGTTACTGGTTTTAGCCATACACCCAATACCTCAGCAACGGCTGGCGTCGATGTGAATTTATTTGGATTACTTTGGTTTTGACTCTACGTTCAGACTACGGTTGATTGTAAACAAGTCTTTCCTTTTTTAGTGGTTCTGTTGCAATCCCTTAGTTCTACTACCTTTTGCATAAGTTAAGGGGTATCTACCATCAGGGAAGCACTTACTGGTTTTGTCCAAGTGATGCAACAATGATTACATTTGTATTGAATGTTTGTATGTATGTGTATGTTGTTTTTGGGGGGTGGGGGGTTTGTTTATTTTATTTTATTTTTTACATAGACTGACGCTGTGTACAGTTTTCAATCTTGTACAATAAACCCAGCTGATTATCATTGGTGGTGTGCATCTCTAACAGCACACATGGTGTGTGTGTGATTGGAAATTTGCGGGCAGTTTTGCAGCATTAATTAAAATTAAAGACTTTTGGATGCAGAGCACTCGTAATGGACTAACGTTCCATTGCTAACTGTTTTGACTTTTACAAAATTACATGCATATTTAACACCTGAAACACAACAGCTATAATGTAATTCAATCACTGTCACAAGTCTTCCGCATGCAATTAAACGTTATGCATATGTAGGTACAAACTATTTTAAATAAATAAAAATACATTTTATAATGTTTTATGTTTAAACTATTTATTTTGTTCAGTAAAATGTTTTATTTTTGTGTTATTCTTTTCAAGAAGTCAGATACATTTCTGATATTTAATATATGCAATGTTGAAAAAGGTGGTGAAATCAGTGGGGGGAAAAAATTCATTTTGTTTGGATTTAGTTTTGGCCAAATTTTTCATTTTGGTGCATCCCTATAGAGGGTTGCTAGGGTTGTACGGATTCTATATCAGTGGTGCACACTGCTTAATAGTTATACAGCACTGTGCAAAAGTCTTAGGCCACCATTCGATTTGATGTTTTAGCTAATATATAATGACCATATACAGTATGTATGTGTGATTGGAAATTTGCGGGCAGTTTTTCAGCATTAAGTCAAAGTAAAGACTTCTGGATGCAGAGCACTTGTAATGGACTAACATGTCTGATCAGGTTTAGTTGGTAAACATTCATGTCATTTAGCAGACGCCCTTATCCAGAGCGACTTACAATTGATACAATCTTACAATCCAAGCAATTGTCCATAGTCCAGTACCTTAACTGCTAGGCTACCACGCTGCACATTCTCTATTGTTCTTCCGCACAGGCTAGGATAGACATAGATGATGTTTATGTCGTAAAGTATTCTGTAGTCATATTTTGGCTGTGCCCCTTCTGGAGATATACATGCAACGAACACTGAAGTACACTATAAATACTGGGTATTTACCACACAGTTGAACCTTCATGTTGTGAGCCTTCAGTTCTAGTACATCCCACAGGTGTTCTTTTGGATTCATATCTGGGGCCTCGTTGATTTTGCGCATGCAACATCTCGGGCAGAAACTGGGATATATAAAGAAATAATTGAATTTATAATTGAATAAATAAATTTATGCCAGCAATGACCCATGCGTACAGCCATAAGAGCATTTGGGAGAGAGTGGGATTTGGTGACACCCTGTGGGAAAACTAGAGAATTTCAGCTAAAAGGCCTATCACTTCATACCAAATTAAGCTCCAAATAATAGGCCACTAAGTCAAAAATCTTTCATACTCAAGCAACTAAACTACTTGCAGTGCATAAGAATGTGAGGGCAATGGGGCAAAAAAAGTATTTAGTCAGCCACTCATTGTGCAAGTTCTCCTACTTAGAAAGGTGAGAGAGGTCTGTAATTTTCATCATAGGTACACCAACTATGAGAGAGAAAATGAGAAGCAAAATCCAGGAAATCACATTGTAGGATTTTTAAAGAATTTAATTGTAAATCATGGAGGGAAATAAGTATTTGGTCACCCACAAACAAGCAAGATTTCTGGCTCTCACAGACCTGTAACTTCTTTAAGAAAGTCCTCCAATCGTTACCTATATTAATGGCATCTGATTGACCTCATTCTCTGTATAAAAGACACCTGTCCACAGCCTCAAACAGTCAGACTCCAAACTCAACCATGGCCAAGACCAAATAGCTGTCGAAGGACACCAGGAAGAAAATTGTAGACCTGTACCAGGCTGGGAAGAGTGAATCTACAATAGGTAAGCAGGTTGGTGTAAATAAATCAACTGGAAGCAGTTGTAAGAAAATGGAAGACATCAAGACCATTGATAATCTCCCTTGATCTGCGGCCTTATGCAAGATCTCATCCCGTGGGGTCAAAATGATCATGAGGACGGTGAGCAAAAATCCCAGAACTACATGGATGGACCTGATGAATGACCTGCAGAGAGCTGGGACCAAAGTAACAAAGGCCTCCATCAGTAACACACTACACCAAGAGGGACTCAGATCCTGCAGTACCAGGCGTGTCCCCCTGCTTAAGCCAGTACATGTCCAGGCCTGTCTGAAGTTTGCCAGAGAGCATATGGATGATCCAGAAGAGGATTGGCTCAGATTGTGGTCAGATGAAACCAAAAAATAGAAGTTTTTGGTAAAAACTCAACTCGTCATATTTGGAAGAAAAAGAATGCTGAGTTGCATCCCAAGAACACCATACCTACTGTGAAGCATGGGGGTGGAAACATCATGCTTTGGGGCTGTTTTTCTGCAGTTGGGACAGGACGACTGATCCGTGTTAAGGGAAGAATGAACCATGTATCATGAAAATTTAAGCCAAAGCCTCCTTCCATCAGTGAGAGCATTGAAGATGGAACGTGGCTGGGTCTTCCAGCATGACAATGATCCCAAACACACCGCTCGGGCAACGGAGGAGTAGCTTCGTAAAAAGCATTTCAAGGTGTTGGAGTGGCCTAGCCAGTCTCCAGACCTCAACCCCATTGAAAATTTGTGGAGAGAGTTGAAAGTCCATGTTGCCCAGTGACAGCCCCAAAATGTCACTGCTCTAGAGGAGATCTGCATGGAGGAATCCATTGTGTGCAAACCTGGTGAAGACTTACAGGCAACGTTTGACTTCTGCCATTGCCAACGAAGGTTATGTTACAAAGTATTGAGTTAAACTTTTGTTATTGACCAAATACTTGTTTTACACCATAATTTACATTTAAATTCTTTACAAATCCTGTAAAGTGTACCTATGATGAAAATTACAGACCTCTCTCATCTTTCTAAGTAGGAGAACTTGCACAATCAGTGGTTCACTACTTTTTTGCCCCACTGTATGTCAACTCTGAATAACTGGACTCCAAGGTAGAGGTGCATTTTTTCATTAAATGTTGTTGAAATTTCAGACATTCTTTTATATTTTATTTATTTTAGCTAATTTCTCAACATTTCATTTGCTCCAATAGTATTCATTTGCAATCGTAACCCAGCATCTGTGAGAACACAACCTCAGCTGAAGGTGTGTGGGAATATGAAACAGTGGCATTTAAGTCCGTCATTAAACAATCTCAGACTACACAGTCTGAGCTGTGTGTCTATTTCAGATGTCTAAAATTATTTATGACTGATTACCATGTTCATGAAACCAGTTTGAGATTAATTTTGCTTTGTGACAAGGTGCATTATTATACTAAAATGATCAATTGAAGATGGGTAAATTGTGGCCATGAGGGGATGCACATAGTCAGCAACATTACTGAAGTGGCTTTCAAATAATACCATTAAAACATTTCCCACACCATTACACCACCTCTACCAGCCAAGACTGTTGACACAAGGCAGGATTGATCCATGGAATCATGCTGTTGGCACCAAATTCTGCCCCCACTATCTGTGTGCCTCAGCAGTAATTGCGATTAATGCCTCCAGGCTACATATTTCCACTGTCTAGCATTGGTGAGCCTGTGCCCGCTGCAGCCTCAGCTTTCTGTTCTTGGATGACAGAAGTGGAATACGATGTGGTTTTCTGCTGAAGGGTTTGATGTGCTGTGCATTCTGAGATTCTTTTTTTGCTCACCAAAATTGTACAGAGTGGTTACAGCGTTACCACAGCCTTTGTCAGCTCGAACTAGCCCACTCTTCATTGACCTGTCTCATCAACAAGGCATTTCCGTCCACAGAACTGCCCGTTTTTTCTTTATTGTACCTTTCTGAGCGAACTCTAGAGGTTGTTGTACAGAAAAACTCCAGATCAGCAGCTACAGAAATATTCAAACCAGCCCACTTGGCATCGACAAGCATGCCATGCTCCTGAGATCATTCTGATGGTTAAGAGAAGCTGCTGGTCTGTATTTGCATGATTTTATCCACTGCAATGCTGCTATATAATTGGATAGTTTTTTTTATATTTGCTTGAATGTGTGTGTGTACAGTGGGTGTATCCGCGTTTGTATGTTTGAATGATTTTTCCTCAGTTATAGGCTTTGTTTTAGAACCCTGCCCCCTGTTGGCACCTTTTGGGAATTCACTCTGATGTGCTAACTTTTGTAACTTACCCAGGAGGAGGGTTTTTGTTCGTTTTGGAAGCAATCAGCAGCTCGCTGATATACACAAACTGTATTTGTTATTAGCGCCAGTCTCTTTTTTCCCGTTGTTTAGCTGCTCTGTAGAATCTATGAAATGGATGGGAAAGGGGCGATTCTAGTATCAGAACTTTAGGGGTGCTAAACACCCAATGACACCAGTGTCCCCCTATCAGGCTATTTGGGTAGGGGAAATACTGTAACTGGAAAGACCATAATAATGGAAACACCAACAAACCTGAGAAATCTTCCTCAGCCTGGAGGACTGCCGTATTTTCGGTGTTTAAACCATGTTTCAACCACGTGGTTTCTGTGGTTTACATTTTTTCAGCATGTCAGAGACAAACGTCCATTAAAAAAAGCAGCAACAACAACAAAAAAGACTCTTACTATTTTAGAGGCGCTGGGATTCATCCCTAAAATGGGTCTAGAAACGCCTATGGGATGGGATAAAAAATTTAAGTATTTGGTATTTTGATCTCAAATAATCAGTTTACCTATCTGTAGAAATTTTATGCTTGCTTTTTACCAAAATTGTAATTCTGGATGTTGTGTATGAACATTAGGATTGTGATTGTATTCTGGAAGTGAGTTCATTCAGACGTCGCACAGCCTGATACAACAATATTGTTTGGAAGCTTCTCTCGGTTCACTCCATATTTGTGCTCTCACTACTATCTTGAAGAGCACTGACCTGGGTGATGGCCACCTTACATTTCTCAAAACATACAAAACACCTTTTTTTTACAGACTAAATTTTTTTTCCACTTTGTTTTTTCATAAATATGCTGGGAGTGTTTTAAGCAAGGTCAAGAATCATGTATGGTAAGATTACAACTTATTTCCAAATTGAATGGCTGGTAATGGTGACCATTGTCATGATTAAGTATGGCCACGTCTCATCTCTGCTGAAGCCAACCTGAAATCAGGTGAAGGTTGAATATAATAATTAAATAATTAAACATGGGACTGTCAGAGTATCTGTGCTATTCTCATAAGCTCATAAGTAAGCAGTGGCATGTCTAAGAAGAGGTAGAGGTTAAATGCTAAATACTTGTTAAAGGCATGTACTATTTATGTAGAGGATACAAACCAAACAACAAACAATTATCTCAATGAATGTGCTATTTAGCCAGACATTCAAATCATTATATTTTTCCTAGTACATATTAGCTCATATCTGTAACAGGTCACAATATTTTTGTTGCTTGATTAGAGGATTATGCATAGAATTTTTTGGAATGGCAACAATGCTCATACTTTAGGACTTTCCAATCTGAATAATCAAATAAAGAAAAGATAGTGTACATTTACTAGCAACATAATCGTCTGTTAATAATTTAGTTACTAACTCATGTGGAATAGAAAATAGAACAGACGCGGATGGGAGGTGGATGTGATACATTGCCTTCGATCTGACCTGTTGTTTTAGAATATGTTGAGAGTAAAGAAAAATTCAGTTTTTAACTTGATTTTGACTGTATTCTCTTGACTGTATTCATACTGTATCTCCATTACATCATCAACCACTGCGCAAACTGCCTCAGAATATATCTAAAGTATTGTGCAAAAGGTCACCATTTGATTAGATATGGTATAACGTGGTATGGTATGGTTTGATTAGATGGTATATAGATGGTAGATGGTATATAGATGGTTCTCAGTTCTCATTAAAGTAACCAATGGAAGATTTCAGTGAGGTTGCCCACTCATACAATGTCAAGGTTACAAAATGGACTGTGCCTTCGGGTTGGACTGTTTAAAACAACTGAGCTAATGGACTTTGAGCATTTATTTATATGATGTTGTACTCAAGGTCTGAACACTTAAATCACAAGAAGGAGCTGGGACATTGTCTCATCACTAATGACTGAAAACTACACCTTCTAACCAAGTTCATCCATCTATTTGTGTTTGCATGTCCAGTTGATGTACAATTTCAGTCACGCACTTGTTGTTTCCTATCTACTCTGCCGTCTGCTCCACTGTCACATAAGGTCATCTGTTTGTATGCGGTCAGACTGTGTCCACTATTACAGTTACAACATGCCTGGTGGCCAGTGTTGATGTCTACAGGCGTCTATTTTTTGCATCCAGGAACATCTGTGGTGGTAAACAATGCCTTTGAAAATAGTATTTTCATGTGGATTGCCACCATCAACTTACATCAACAATACCATGGATGTCTGCCATCTGCCAGGCTGTGAGAGCAGCGGCGGCTCGATAGTTGAGGTTTAAAGTCACAGTACCGCCAAGCTACCACTGTTGGGTAGTTGAGAAAGATCCCTGAACTTGAATTGCATGGATTGTACCTTGTAAGAGTGTATCAGTTCAGCCAATGGCATTCGAACACTATGTAGCCTTCAACCTTTAAGATTTTGAGCAAAAACCAAGAGTGATAAGACAGGAATGATACCAGCTCTGTATGTTCGGTATTTTGACTTGCATTTAATGTTGTTAGTTTTGTACATTTGGCAAATGATTAAAATGCATTACATGTATAAAGGGCATGGTATATCACAGATTACAAAAAATGTAAGAAAATAAAATGTCTTGCAAGACACATGTCAAATACATATTGCAAGAAAAATCTTAACTGAGTACTCGACGAGTACTGCATTTCTATAAAGGTCTTCAGTCATGTAAAGGACAGCCTGTATCCAGTTCATTATAATACCAAATGTAATATTAAACACTCAGCAATTCATACATTTCCAGTTACAACATTTGCTTGTAGAGTAAGAAGAAAGTCTGTCCAGGAAGCAGTAACACAGTTGGGTATAGTTAGACAAAGAGCACTTAACAGTCTTAATTGGCAGTGATAAGCTCTCCCTATCGTTGAACTTAAGGTATGGATATTTAGATGGAGTCCAACCATCAACCATCACCTAAGGATTCAGCCACCTTTCATATAGGGGATCCTTTGAGTCAGTCTATGGACCCACCACATATTTCATAAGTTCTGATCTTCATTGACTTCAGAGAAGTCAAGCTCTGAGGTACATGTCCAAGCCTTGACACAAGCCTGCACTGAATTTCTGTGTGTACTGACAAAAACTCTTGCAAACAGTGCTTGTGTGATATCATTAGTCAAAGGCGCAGAGTACAGTCAGTAATATTAACTCATGTAATATTTCCATCCTGATTCATAACGTTGAGGAAATGACCCCAGAGTCCTCTCTTTGGAAAACAGTTTGTGGCTGTTCCTTACAGCTCTACGTCAGAAAACGACTTACTTCCTTGGTCTTTGCTGCGGCTCTGGAGCACAGAGTTTGTGCAGGTGTTGGTGCGCGAGACCTCCTCTGTGAATGCAGTTTCCAGCACTTTCAGAATTGACTTTCGCACCTTGTCCTTGAAATCCTGACCGATGAACACATACAGTAATGGATTCAGGCAGCTGTTGAGGAAAGCCAGACTGGTGGCTATGGGGATGCCAATGGTGGTGACGTTCTCCAGGGTCGTGTTATTCTCGGGGGCCATATGATTAGCCATCTCGATCAGGACCAGGATGTGATACGGAGCCCAGCAAAGGAAAAAGGCTGTAATCACTGCAGCGATGATCTTAAAAGGACGGCCGGTGCGGCCAGACATTGAGCGGTTCCTTTTGAGGCGGTGAATGATGACCGCATAGCAGGAGACAATGATGGTAAAGGGTATCACAAAGCCCAGCAAAAAGCGGGTGATGATCATGGCGCGGTGACGCAGGAGTCGGAGCTCCACCACCTCCTCTGTATCATAATCGTCGGAAAAGGCAAAGTTGTTGAAGCAGTTGATGACGCTCGGGTTGTTGTTATCCGGAGCGGTGTCCCTGAAGACGAAGTAAGGAGAGCTCAAGAGCAAGGCAAACACCCAGACACCAAGGCTCAGACCAGATGCACAGCTGACGCTTCGATGGTTCTGTGCCCAGATTGGACGCACCACTGATATGCAGCGGTCCACGCTAATCACCACCAAGATGTACACGCTGGCAAACATGTTGAGAAAACCAAGCGTGCTGTTCAGTTTGCACATGAAACGCCCAAATGGCCAGTGGAAGCCCATGGCCGTGTACGCCACACTCAGAGGCAGGAAGGCGGTGAAAAGAAAGTCTGCTACTGCCAGGTTGAGAAACCAAACCGTATTCACCGTCTTCTTCATCTTGAACCCGGATACCCAGATCACAATGCCGTTGCCGACCACTCCAAGAACGAAGGCGAGACAGTAGACGATGAGGGACATGATGTTGAGCGATTGCCTGAGTTCCGCATGTTCGTCGGCGTAATCTACGTAATAGTCTTCCTCTGACCAGTTGCCACCGGATGAGTTGTGATACAAAGGCATCTCGGTCCTGTTGTCCAGATACATCATGGAAGTGGGTGAAGAAATCTCTCTAAAAAGGTGCCCTCAACCTGGTTTGGTAGAGAAGTAACGATAAGATTTCTATTCCAGAAAATGACATCTTTTCATAATATGCTTTTTTTTAACAGGAACGTTCACGTGTCGTTCTACTTTTGACCACTAGACGTCGCACGTGTCAAATGAACACTCGAACCAATAACGTGTTTTTATTCCCCTTTACACAGTTTCGGGAAACTGAGTGGACTAGTTGGCATCTTCTTAATCTCAGAAGTGCTTAATTTTAAGGCGCTGTATGAAATAATGGTATGACCACATAAAAGTCCCTCCAGAGACTTATGTCTGTTATTCCCAGTGTTTCAGAAACAGCTGGAGTTCCACCCTCTAGCTTATCTCTTGTAATTCTGCCAGACTGTGATTGTAATTATACCTGTGAGATTTCGAAAATTTTACCTCCTACACGTTTAAGCTGTCTGTGTGCTTCTCCGTTAAGTGCTTCAGAGAACAGACAAAACTGATTTATAAGACGTTGACAAGAGTACAGGGTGCAGATTTAGAGCTTTTAAAGGCTTTTTGGTGACCGTTATAGATGGATAGAGAAAAGAGTGCTCATTCTGTAAATAAATATTAGCATTTTTATTTCCTTACAATGCTGGATTTACTGCGCTATGCTTATTATGAGAATAAAATGCTGAAAATGTTAATTATTTACATTTGTTGTATCTTGTAGCCTATATTAAGGATGTCTGACTTTTCTCTTTTTTTGATGAAATGAAACGAACCAGTAACCAATAGCATCTCTAAAACGAACCAATATTCCTAAAACAAACATAATCCACGCTGTGTTTAATTTGAGTAGAAATATATGACATTTATGCATGAGTTTTACAGGCTACCAAAACCCTTGGTCTGATTATATTTCTGTAGTTCGTGCGATTTTATTCAATGCATTACATTTCACACACCTACCATGTGAAGAAGAATAATAAAAGAAAATGAAACTTACCCAGAAAAAGATCTCCTACACGTAAATCCTTAGACCTGCCAATAAAAGTTCAGCTGAAGCTGAGAGTCGATGCTCAAACAGACTGGAAATCTGTCGCTCTCTAAACTCATTAAGAAGCGCTGGGTTTTATAGCAGAGTCTCTCATGCTGGTTGTGTCTGCAGCTCTCTGCCTCAAACTGCTCAACTTCATCCAGCCTCTCTGTGTGTAAGCGCCGTGTCGTCACGATGATCATCCTCTCGTACCAACCAATCAAATGTCTTCCAGCATCTAATGAGGTACGAACCTGAACCTCACTTTCAATTTCTTACGTGCATCATATAGTGGCAGTAAAGAGATATTCCATTATTGAGGGGCGGTGGTCTGTGACCGTGAAAGGAGCCTTTTTCTGTGTAAAAGGCTCTGGTAGCCTAGTGGTTAAGGTACTGGACTATGGACCAAAAGGTCCAGTGTTGAAATCCCACCTCCGCCAAGCTGCCACTGTTGGGTCCTTGAGCAAGGCTCTTAAACCACAATTGCTTGGATTGAAAGACTGTATCAATTGTAAATCGCTCTGGATAAGGGCGTCTGCTAAATGCTGTAAATGTAATGTAAATGCTTTGGGACTGTGGTGGCCTAGTGGTTAAGGTACTGGACTATGGACCAGAAGGTTCAGGTTCAAAACGCAGCTCTGTCAGGCTGCCACTGTTGGGTCCTTGAGCAAGGCCCTTAACCCACAATTGCTTGGATTGTAATGCTGTATCAATTGTAAGTCGCTCTGGATAAGGGTGTTTGCTAAATGACATAAATGTAAATGTAAATGATCTGAGTAGCTGTACGTTCATTGGTTAATTTACACTATCAGGCGGTCCTAGCAAACAGACGGTGTTATCCCCAAATCGACACCCCTGTCGTGCTTGTGCAACGTGTTTTGCTCAAAAATGGCGATGACACACCTTTACTTTACTTAAGTTGACTAGAATAACCTGCATCCGATGGCAATTCGGCACAAAAGTGTATTATCTCCGTTTTCGAGCAAGAAACATTGGGAACACGCAACAAGGGATGCCTCTCCCAGTAGGGGTGCCGAAATTGGTCTAACACCACCTGCAGCTTGAAACTCAACAGAAGCCTAGCCTTAGCGTGAAGCACTGCCTTAGACTTACATTCAGGTAGGCTATGGTGTGTATTGTAGCTTTCTTTGTGATTTATGGGTTTGGTTATTTAATGACTGCCGTTTAATGTGGACTTTTCTTGGGGGAAAAAAACAGTGAAATAAAGCACATTTCCCCATTAATTTATTAGGATCCTAGTAATAAGGGGCCCCAAAGTGTGCCAAGAAAATATCCCCCTCACCATTACACCAGCACCAGCCTGAGCCATTGCTACATGGCAGGATAAATCCATTCTTTCATGTTGTCTATGCCAAATTCTGACCATACCATCCAAATCTAGAGCAGGCAATGCTTTTCCAGTCTTCTGAAAAATATTAGTGAGGCTGTGTGAACTGAAGCCTCAGTTTCCTGTTCTTTTCTGACAGAGGTGGCACCCGGTGTGTTGTTCTGCTGCTGTTGGCCATCTGCTTCAAGGTTCAACGTGTTTGCTTGGTGGGTATTTTCTCTTTTTTAACCATTCTCTGTAAACCCTAGAGATGGCTGTGTGAAAATCCCAGTAGATCAGCAGATTCCGAAAAACTCAGACTAGCCTTTGTAGCACCAACAACCATAACAGGTTTAAAATAACTTAAATAACCTTTCTTCGTTCTGAGGATCAGCAGGTCATCTTGAAGATGTCTATGTGCATGTAAAAGTTCTATCTATCTATCTATCTATCTATCTATCTATCGATCGTTCTATCTATAGATAGACAGATAGAGATATATAAGTAAGTGTTAAGCATTTACAGCAAGCAAATACTGCAAGAATTTTTCATATAAAGTGGGCTTGAGCAATATTCCCTAGAGATGTCCAAGAACTAAAGCTCCTGAAGCTCCCTAACGCCCTATATGGAAGATATTAAGGATGGCTGGGGGAGGTGTTTGCAGTCTCTGCATGATGGGGTGATGCTGCTGAGATAGCTTGTCAGTTGAGGTCTCCTGCAATTGTGTATACCGCGGATCGTAGGTATTTCTGACAGACTCCATGGTAGAGCCACTGATGACAACAAAGGGTGATCATGGTGGGTTTTTCCTTGATGTCAGTTTTATCCACATCAAAAAGGCAGATTGTTGTTCCAGCTACCAGTCTGCAGGCCAGTTTACCTCCTGTCTGTATGTTGACTTGTTCTTGTTGCTGACGAGGTCCACCACAGTCATGTCATTATGGAACTTGACGATGTGATTTAGGCTGTGTTTTGCAGTGCAATCATCAGTTAGCCATATAAACAGCAGTGGACTGAGCATACAACAGGCTGCTCCAGTAATCACTGTGATAGTCCTGAAGCTGGAACTGTAGATCCTGACTGACTGAGGGTTTCTCCAACTATGGAAAACCCTATTCAAGCCCAACAGACTGAGCTTCCCTCCAAGTTGCAGAGAGTTGATAGTCTTGAATGCTGAGCTTAAATTGTTCCAGTTGGTTTTCGTTATTGCATTCATCTGACGAGGTTACACCAGTTCAAATTGTCTCATGATTTTTCGTATCCCTGGTCACATGTACTCAGGCTTTAAAACAACTAGAGCTGTAATAAACCTCCCCCAAAGAAAATGTTGGAAGAGAAGTGCGTTTTGCCCCCACACACAGCGAGGATGATGGTTAGAGGAGCAAACATTTCTTCAAGGGTCATGTTTGGATTTTAGTGTCACCAAATCTCCAAATCTACAATTAGATGCCACCTGGATCCCGACAAACTATATACCAGAAGAAAGCCCTTTTATTTAGCCACAAAATGTAAGCTTCTGGAAATGTACTAGAGTTACTCTTCATACTGTGAAGATGTGACTTTGAAACTATTGGTTAATTTTGTTGAAATATATTTATACAATACACTCTCATTTTAGAATTACTTTTTACAGGAAAATAGCCAGCATACAGGAAATTGTGGGCTGCCAAAAGCATCACAGTCATTCTGTATAGCCACAGACCGTAGTTTTAGCTTTAGTTACAAATGCAAAATGCATTTAATTGTGTCTAATGTTTAAGCATAGTGTACGTTATAGTTCTGCACAATTGTATTAAAAGTACCATTTATTTAGTAATGTTCACAAAAAGACTTACCCATACTTGAGTTGAAAACAAGGGCTTCTCCTTGCTTTGTTAATTTAACATTGAAAGCACTCCATAAAAGTATAAATATACTGTATTTTATAGCTATGACGCCATCCACCAGTGAGCCAGTGTGGTTGTCCAGATTGCCAGGGTGATTTCCACTCTGCATCCACTGGTAACTAAGAGAAAAGTCCATTCTAGGACAGGCTGAAAAATGGCCAATGAAAATCATCAGTTGGTCTTCATATCTGACAAAGCTCAGCCAAGTTCACTGACATGTCCAGACATAGACATTGTGTTCTCAGTTTTTTTCTGTAATCTCAGCAAAGAATGTGCTGATCTCCAAATGCAGCCTGAGCTTGCCAAGTTTTGGTCATCACATACTATTTTTTCAGTTCATCGTCAACAAATGTTAAACAAACTGTCTTGTGATGAAAAGTAGCTTGCCTTACATTCAATTCATTTTAAGCAGGCTTTTTTGGCACCATAGGAATACAAATACAGTGGTACCTCAGTTCTCGAAAACCCTAAAAATGGTCAAATTCGGTTCTCAATGCATTTTGACTAGAAAAATTTGTTTTTTTTTTGGTTCTCATCGTTTGCTTGGCACTCGTTTCAGCCCAAACTGATTTTTCCACAATTTAAATAAAATAAGCTTCGTGTTAATGATTTTGGCCAACTGTAGGTTAATGTAAGTGTTCATTTGTAAAAGGCTCAGCTATGGTAGCGTATAGGCTATATTAAACTCATCGGTTCATGATTCACTTATTATGGATTTGTCATTAACTTATGATGGATTTTGTCTGAACATATCCCCATTGTAAATCACTGAGCACTTGTACAGTACAACTCCATTAATGTATATAATGTCTTATACAGTGTGGATACAATCTGGGGGTCTGGGATGGATTCATTTTTCCTTATGGGGAAAATATGCTCGGTACTCGTTGTTTTCAGGACTCGACAAACCTTTTGGGATGAATTAACGACAAGAACCAAGGTACCACTGTACATAGCAAATCAAACCCCACATGGTTTATGTGTATAGTGATAAGTATAGTGCACCCTTTCCCACAAAATGAAATCCTGTTTCGACTGATGGCTGGTAGCTATGATACAGTGCCGAGTGGGCTGTCGTGGAATGCAAATATTGGGAAATCTTTCTAAATACAACGATGAATTGTCCCTCTGTGTGTTGCCTTGATCTATTTGTGAGAATCCAAGTCTTTGATTGTTGCTGGTCACCTGACAAGAGGTAAAGGTTTCTAATCTGAGAGCCACTTTCTCAAGAAAAAGCTTCACACATTATGAAAAAATGAAGAAGTTAACATTATCAATAAGTCCTTAAACGATACAACGTCTGCATGGCAAGATTGTACAGGAGCCTGTCAAGAGACCACATGCATTCGGCAAAGCCTGAAAACCACAGCTCTGGAGGCTAAGATCATGAGAAACCTGCAATCAATTCAAGATGTGCATTCTGTGGGTTGTGTAGGTGGCTAAGTGATTTTGGACTTTTCAGATTTGTGTATACCTCTCCCTTGGCTGGGACCTCCGCACAGCTGAGAAGATATTTCTCCCAAAGCAACAGGGGAGTGTCCAGTACTGCACCCCATTTCCTCCCACACACTATCGACACTTACTTTCAATTATTATACACCCACAAAACAGATGATTGTGCATTTTAATAGCTGGGTGAAGCATTTGAGACTGAGAACTTAGACAACAGCATGTCTGACTGACTGTGAAGTGTCTCTAAATTTACCATATCCAATTTGAAGAGAAGTGTGTGCAGGTTTGCAAATTCATGTTAGTAAGCTATTCCCTCATGGACTTAGGCGCATTTGTGAATCACCAGTCTTCAGATAAGCGTTTGCAAAGTCAAACATAGAGAAGAAAGTCTAGTGGAGACAGGAAGAAGGGGGGTAGGGATTGGAAATGAAAAAGGGATAGAAGCCAGAGGGATTGAATGCAACCACTGCTCATTGCTTAAACCACCACACCATCGCATTTGTGAGAGAATTTACATCTCCCTTGCTGTGGTTTTCATTGTAATTTAATATCTCAGAAAGGGGTGAGGCTTCCCCATGCTCTCTTGCTAGGATCAAAACCCCATGGAGGAAGGAAGAGAAAATAAGAATTCCAAGTTTCCTTCTAACAAGCTGCTCAAATATTGTGTTAAGGATAGACAAACTGAGCCTAATCCTTCCTCTATGGTCTTCGTAATAGCCGTATCACAACAATTACTGTGAAATGCTGTATTGTTCTGAATAATTACTCCATAATGCACGTGTTCTGTATTCTAATTATGATCTTTGTTTTAATTGATTCTCTCCGCGTTGTACTATAAAGCTGTTATGAGTCATTCCAAATCATGGCGTCTGGGAAGGATATTAATAGTTACTCCAAGGTTGTACTTTGAGGTCAGCTTTGACAGTCCCGAGTTCACCGCTCTCCTCGATTTGCCAGCCCAACGTACAATTTAAAATTCCAGCATAAATACCAATTTGGGCGTGTAAAACAACTAGTGGGACTGTGGTGCTGAAAGTAGGTTTGAGTCAGTCAGGATAAATTATTTTGTGCAGATGCAAACAGGGTGTGGTAGCAAAAAAGTGCTCGGTCAAACTTTTAAGCACCAGTGAGCTCGCTCCTGTCGTAGGCTAGAAAAAATCTAATAACACACCGCACGCAAAACCACCCGGTGTTTTTCTAGCTGTTGAGGTAAAGGAATGACCAGCTTGTTTGCTTCTCTCTTTTTTTGAAGGGAGAGTAACATACAAAAACAAGCTCACACTGATGGACGAGGGTGGCTCTTCCATGGGATTTTTTTCCTTCTTTACCTCTGAACCGATAATATGTAATAATGGGATTTGAAAAGAAAATCACAGTAATAACAACATCTCTACATTTCAACCCTGATTAAAAATAATAGGGTTTTGAATAAACATACAGCTTATAAATAGCCTCTAGCCCTCACAGTCCCGTAGCAGTTGGCCAGTTATCACTGTGTTATCAGTGATTTATTTAAAAGAAACCAAACCTGTGAAAATACTCGCAATATTTATATTCAGAGTGGCAATGTTGAATGAAGTTATCTACCAAAATTCCCCACTAGTTTCAATATGGAAGATATCAAGCCAGTTTGCCTCTCTCTGGGGGATTTCCTGATGGGCTTGTAGAGCAACAGTGAAGGTATTTGAATTGCACAGATCTAGCCCACTCTTTGTAGGAGCACAAAACTACTCAGTGCTATAAGATCATAGGGAGCTTGACTGAAAGTAAAAGAACAGCTTTTCTTAGATGGGCCTCTAATGCCCTCAGAAAGAACAGATTTCTCAGATTTAACAATGGTACAGTGGAACCTAATATACATATATTTATGAAATATCACCTTTATATTTCACTTATTTCAAGTATTTATGGATTTCATGCATGGTATTCCATTTCTGACATTGCTTTATTAATGCTTTTAGTCATTAATTACATACAAATAAAAAAAAAACAATCATCTGGGGGTCGGGAATGGATTCACCTGGAGTTTGAACAGCCTTCTGGAACAATTAAGTTCAAATTCCAAGGTTCCACTATACTAGTAATCATGTAGTACACAATTTGTTTCTCTCTTTTTATTATTAAACTCTCAAGAGATTCTTTAATAACGGCAAAATATGCCAAATCTACCATAATAGCCATGATTTCTTGTAATTCCAAGTAAAGTCACACCCAGCCAGAAGGTAGGCTGGCAGGATGGAATTTGATGGGCACAGTCAGCGATGATTACAAATGATTGGGATTTCACTGACACAGTCTCATTGCTTTAGGTTTAGGGTCTCGCTCAAAGGCTCAGCACAGCTTATGTGGTGTTTTCCTAGCTCAATCAGGTGTAATAGTGTAGTAGTGCTGTTCATGGAAGAGGGAGCTCATCGAACACTGTACACATGCAACACTAATGAGACAGCGGAAATATCATACACTAACCACTGGAAAAGCATTTAGGAGTGGAAATCTCCAGTCTGGTTAACCTCTGCTGTTTGGTTGATCAGATTGAGGGCAAGCAGATGGAGAGTTACGCACATGTTTCATGGTTGCGGAGAAGTCTGGAATGTTGTTACTAAGTCGAAAGGTTTTCTCTCCACCATCTTCTACGCGTCACCGCAACATCAACATATAGCTGCAAGCTCACCAGCCAGACCCACTTCCTCTCCACTGTCTGCAGCCACAGTGCCTGGGTAGAAATGGGGCAAGAAGTAATCAACAGCAACCCAGAATCTCCATGTGGTAGCTAGATTGTGGATGTATCGATAAAATGCAATGGTAACAAAATACCCTTAGGCGTAGAGGTAACTTTTAAAAGTTTATATTAAGTCATAAGGGGTCACTGGGGTTGGACTTAAGCTTGGGACTGGACTCAAGCCTACTGGTTGGCACAACCAAGGTCCATTTCCCTCATGGTGCTATTTTTTCCTTTAAAAAAATCCCTCTCTTTTCTTTCCTGGTCTGACCACATTTACCAAGAACTATTTCATCATGTTTGTGTGAGTTGACATCTGCTAGGCACATGGTACTTTTTCTAGGCCTGTGCTCCTTCCCATCTTGCATGTTCATATTAGACTTTAAGAAGGGGACATCTGCGAGGGTGAAATTGGTCTCAAATAAAATAGCACATGTTATTGGTGGAAAAAACATGTTCCTGTAATATAATGTGCCGAGATGAAAAGCTCAGTCTCGGCGCTGTGTCCAACCAGTTGACTAACTTTGATGTCATCTGAGCCTCACCCTGTGTGCACAGAGACGCAAAACATAGAGAAACAAATATCATTTTTAGCAAGAAGTGAACTTGAATTGACATCTAACTGTAGTGTTTTACCAGGAGGCAGGCAGTGGAAGTGCATTCTATGCATATTTGTAATTATGCATAAATGTAAAAATGTTTCAGCTTTAACTTTTAACTTCAGAGGATGTTCAAAAAGCAAATGGATAATTCATACAAACATCCACAAACACTTTCATTAACTGGAATCTGAGCTTTCTTAGCCAAGCAGAATGAATGCTGATTGCTGCTTCCCCAAACCACACATGGGAAGATTTGAGAACGCACAATTAGAAAGTGTTTGTAGATATAAATAAACAACCATTTCATTAAGGAGATTAAAACAGCAAGGGCTGTAATGAAGCAGCCCAGAACAGGATGGTAAGAGATGACCATGGTTTGTAGAAGATGGAATCTAAAAAAATATATTTTAAAAAAGAAGTGATGGTGTGAATATTTGTGAATATTTGAAGTATTTCCTCCAAAGGTTCTGGGAACCTTGTAAGGATACATGGTGTCATGGCCGTATCTGCCAAGAAGCTACAACTAGGTCATGGTTGGATCTTCCAGGAACGCATTCATCCAAAACATACACAAACCCACTCAACAAATGCTTCAATGAGCACAGATTCAAGCTTTTGGCTTTCACGTGGCTGTCTTAGTCCTCTGATCTAAATGTTATTGAAACTTGTATATTTGTCATATGGTAATTATTTGTAATACAAGGCCTTCTCACATTTACCTCCAGTTTATTCTCATATTTCCAAAAGCAGATCTTATTATCTTGGTTGTAAAGAGAGACAATCATATCACAAAATGCAGAGCTTCTTATATCAAGCCATCAAAGTAGAAAGTACTTTTTAAAAGGAATGAAAAGTCGCCCACTATATAGTTTGTGTGTGGATAATATTAGTGATAATTTGTGTGATATGCAGTAATCAGTGGAAAAAGCTTCACACAGGTATCTGTACTGAGAGCTGCATTTAACCACAGCTTCACGACCACACATTAGGCAATTAGCTTCCTTTCTGTTTTATAAAGAAATAACCCTTTGAAATCAAAACCCATTAAATCATATCTTTTTTGTAAGCGTTATTTACATATTGTGCCTTACAACATTCTGAACAACAGCTCTGATAATGAAGATAATAAAGTTCTCACTGGCCACCTGGTAGCTTTTCCGATCAATATCTTCCCAGTTTGGTCATCCAGTCTGGAGGGACGTGCTGGTGGTGCCACAGACTTTTTCTTTATATTGCTCTGAACTATACTCCAATGTGTAGTGAAAGCCAAAAGAAGAGCTGATTATATTGATTATAATTGAATGAAGTAGGGAGATGATCATATCACAAGGAGCAGCAAATTAAATAAAGTATTTTTGAAAGGAATGAAGTGCTATTCAGTCTGTGTGTGGTTAATATTAGTGATAATGTGTGTGATAATCAGTAATCAGTGGAAAAAAGCTACATGCAGGTATCTATACTGAGAGCCGCATTTAACCACGGTTGCATTTAGGGTTTTTTTGCACAACCACATATTACGCAATTAGTTTCCCCTTTATTTTCTGCTGAACTCTTTACAGTGGAAAATAAGAAGAATTGGGTTTACATTTTGTGCAATATTCTTAACAACAGTTCTGATTAGATCAGAACTGTTGATCTGATTCCCTGTTCGGATATATCTCTATCATCTTTGCATATCTACATTGGGGGATATGTGCTCATTCTTCCTTGCAGAATTAAAGTTCAGTCAAATTTCATGGTGAGCATTTGTGAGATTGTTGTCAGATGCATAGACTGACCAGTCTCGTCCATAAAGACTTGTAATCCCTATAAAGTTGCCACTGGGCTCTTGGTTGCTTCTCTGATCAATATCTTCCCAGTTTGGTAGTCCAGTCTGGAGGAACGGCCAATTTAAGCAGGGTGCTGGTGGTGCCACACACTTTTCACTTTTAATATTGCTCCGACCTCTAATGCAATGTATAGCTAATGCCAAAAGAAGAGCTGATTATCTTGATTATCAATTAAGAAAGTAGAGAGATCATATCACAAGGTCCAGAACTTCTTCTATATACCAAGTCAATTAAGTATAAATTATTTTAAATGAATGAAAATTGATACTATATATTCTATGTGCCTCTGTAAGCATACTGAGGATGTCTGTGTGTAAGTAATGTGTGTGATATGCAGTAATCAGTGGAAATATCTACACATAGGTAGCTGTACTGAGAGCTGTATTTAACCGCAAATGCTGATAAGGTTTTCTGCATGCTCACACATTAGGCCATTAGTTTCCCCTTTATTTTGTGAGGAAATAAACCTTTATATAAACTACAACTAAATAAACTACAGCCCACGCATAATCATCGTAGTCCTTTAAAATCAAAACTTGCTTTCATTGGCTTTAATGACACATTTCAACATTCTGAGCAACAGTTTGGAAAATGAATAATAATTTACAGAAATTAGAATAACAGGGATGCAAATTGATCAACCCCTGATTTACTTCTTTGTAAAGCCAATTTGTAGGCTGTTTGGATATATCTCTATCAAGTTTGCTCATTATCCTTGCAGAATTGTTCAGTCAAATTTCATGGTAGGCGGCAATGGACTCAAGTCAATGCACCATAAGACCTGTGTTGTGAGATTGTTGTCAGGTGCACGGACTGAACAATCTCACCTGTAAAGACTTGTAATTCCTATACAGTTGCCACTTTCCTCTTGGTCACTTCTCTGAGCAATATCATCCCAGTTTGGTCATCCAGTCTGAAGGAATGGCTCGATTTACAGAAGGTGCTCGTGGTGCCACACACCTTTCACTTCTTTGTATTGCTGTGAACTGTACTCCAGTGCATAATTAAAGCCAACAGAAGAGCTGTTTATCTTAAAGTCAATTAAGTAGTAAGTATGTTTTTTAAAAGAACGAAAAGTTACCCACTATATAGTCTGCGTGTCGGTATAAGCAGTCCAGAGAATTGTTCTGTGTGGGTAATATTAGTGATAAAGTGTGTGATATGCAGTAATCAGTGGGCAACAAATCCCATGCAGGTATCTGTAGTGTAGTATCTGTAGTATCTGCATTGCACCACAAATGCAGGCCATTAGATTCCCCTTTGTTTATGATGTAATTTTGTTCAGCTTTAGTTCCTCTAATGCTGCTTGGAATTTATGATGAAATTAAGTGTCTCTTAGTGAGTGTTTATGAGTGTTTGTGTTTACCTTTGTGTTGCCACTTAGGCTCCAGATCCTAGGCAACCCTAAATTGGATTAAATAGATATGAAAATGAAAATAAATGACTTTCTGACATCTGCCAATCATTACCACTCCAGGCCATCAGAGGTCACCATCTCCAGAGTTTTTAAATCTTCTGTAGGATTCATACTTGACAATCATTTTGCTTAGGATTTGGCAAGTAGTTATAAAGTAAAAAGTTCCGAGCCACTTTTATAACATATTTCTATGATTTGCAGTTTTTGCAACAGTTTATTTGATTCACCTTTGGACTGAGTACTTGTTTAATGTTTCTTAAACTTGTGACCATATTATCATTCAGCCATCAGCGATTTGGATTTGTTTGCCTTAAAGCCTGGAATAAGCCACATGGATCCTTTAACTATCTACTATTGACTTTTGTAGATCAGTGGTAAGATCCAACTTCTGGTGGCCTAGCAGTTAAGGTACTAGTATATGGACCAGAAAATCCAGAGTTCAAATCCCACCCCTGCCCGACTGCCACTCTCCTTAACCCACAACTGCTTGGACTGTAAGACTGTATCAATGTAAGTCCCTTTTGACAAGTGCATCAGGTAAATGATGTATATGTACATATAGTCAATATGTTAAGTTAATCGCCAATGCCATGGCTTTTGTGGATTGGCGGTAAGAGCCAGCTGCTGGAAACAACATCCTAAGGAAGTGGGTTCTTCTCTGGACCTAAGCGACCATGACCAGGATAAGCAGGGTCAAAACGGGAACTTCATTGCAAATTCCTCTAAACTATTTGATTGCTTTAAAGTGAGATCTGTTTGTACAGCATACATGTAGATCTTTCCACTAAGAAGATTTACAATAATCCAAGTCTAGACACCAAATGGCTGGTAATAGTGATAAGGAAAAATGCACAAGTAAAAACCTGAGAGAACCCAGGCTTACATGGGGATCTCATGCTCCCCTATGTGGGACAGGTAACTGATTTAAGTTCTGAAGAGCTCCTTTATAGCTGAATATGGAATCTGAAATGAAACGTGAACTGTACTGTGTATGAGATATATGGTGTGACTAAGAACCTCTACACAATATAACAGGGTTAGATTGCAGACACTATAGCATATCTTATTGTCGTTATTACAGATTCTTATTATTCACTCTGAATCATATTTACTTCAGAAAATATGATGTAACACGAAGACAGAATAGACAATATCAAAACACGAGGCTGTTGTTGATAAGTGATCATCAGTGCATCATACAGACTGGACACTTGTGCTGAGCATGAGGTGGACGAAATGTCTGGCATAACGACATGTCCCTGAAACATCCTATTACCTGACGTAGCGCAGGCAGAATTAGAGCAGTCCTATACTGTTTTTCATCGCACCATGTACCACACGTGTGTACTGTTTGGGGATTTTGGGACTGGGGAAGCTGTTTATTTTGCTACAGGTATTTGCCACATGGCCCTATGTCATCAATCGGAGAATGCAGAGCAATGAATGGGAGACAATCTTCAATACAAAGGCTCTTCATATCCATAAGAGTCCTATACCTTCTCAACAGGTGCTGTCTAATATGGAGGTGCTGTCTAATTTGGAGACTCGGTGACCTGAAAATCCTAGCACTTTTACACAAATTACACACTGGGCTCTTTGGATACACATTTAACTATATAACCCTGCTCAACAGGGGCCAAAATACACTTGTGTTCTCCTCCAGGCAGCTTTGTTTTCTTTCCATGTGTATATTCTGTAATCTTTCCCTAAACCTCATATTTACACTTCTGTCATGCACTGTGAACACAAGAATAGCTTAAAAATAATCTCACTATATTATAATTCCCAGCATCAAAGTGAGTATTATTATTTCTTTAATCTTAAAATTGAAAAATACCTGGTTTGGTTACATGATCAGCCCATTCAGATTATGGCTGTGCTAAAACTTGATACAGCAATATATCGCAGTATTTATTTTCGTGATATGCTACATCAAGTTTCAGCTCAAAATATCATTTTGGGGATTGTTTTTTCAATTTTAAATGGGTAGAGGTTACACTGGGTTCTTTGTAGACCTTGCAGACTATTACACGGTCTGCTTATGGAATGATATTTGATGGTCAACAGTGCTGGGGAGGCTAGACCAAATGCAGTCTGGCTGACTAATCTTTTTCCAGCATGATGAAAAGGATTCTCAGAAATCTAATTTGTTTGTGCCAAGATACATGCCCACAAACGTGTTGTGAAGATCAGACTTTGATAAATCCCTGTTCTTTAAATACAACAAGGTGCCCACTCACACCTGATTGTTATCCCATTGCTTTGAAAATACCAAGGTGAGACTCTAATCTCACCTTCAAATGAACTGAGAAGATAGTCTGAGATAGTCTCACAGATATGTAATATTGAATCATTTTCCTCAATAAATAAATGATCAAGTATAACATATTTTTCTCTTTGTCTACTTTTAGGACTTATGTGAAAATCTGATGACATTTTGATGGCCGTTTTATGGAAAAATATGGACCATGATGATTTTCTATCGCAATTTTCCAGATCTGGAACGGTTAAATGCTAAAATATCCATGTTGTTTCAGGACGAAGTGGAATGTTCTGACTTGATACTGGTTATACTGAATTGTATTCTCCTGGCATGACACGGATAATGATAATGATCCACATTATGACCAATTAATTAGGGCACAAATAGGCATTGTGGTTGATGAGAAGCAGTTCATTTACTGTCAGGATGCCAGTTTTGATCAGTATCTGGTCATGGCTGATTAAGGAATGGAAATTGGACAAATCAGCACATTAGCTCAAATATTACATTAACTATAATACTATCACCACACGATCAAATCATTAACACAACACTATCTATATGAACGTAAAAGAGTTTTCTGCCTCTGCTGCAAGCTATGCAAAAGTCTTTGCTGTACTTTTGCAAATTGAGGGTTTATTCTCCACAAAATACTCATCTTTACCATCGGCAGAGGAGTCATAGAAAAGCCAAGGATTTTGTTGCCATAAATATGTGGGAACTTTGTATTTTTCACATTGCTTTCCCTAAAAATTTTAAGGTAGTTTGAAAAGTTACTAAGCACAATATGAACCATGCCGAATAGAACCTCATGAAAAAACATGCTTCACCCTTACTTTCGTCATTATGTTTAAACCAAGAAGCTTTTCTCACTTACTTTGAACTTCAACAAATAAAAGCAGCCCAAGTGTGACACGGGGCAAGATGAAGAGAGCATTTGTGGAATTGCAATGCGTTATATATAAAAACCCTTAAGCACACATAATCACAGGGTGTGCTAAATGTACCCTTACATTCGACTGTTTTTCTGTCTGGCTCTGATAAATACCTAAGCGAGCCAGCAGGTTCTGCAGTGCAATACTTAAAATACACTGCCTTAGAAAGTTTACAACAATTTCTCTAAATTATTTTTTCATTTAGTTATGCATCAACTGTGTTAGAGGGTAAGAATGGGTTCAAAGACACAAAGTGGTTTGTGGTATAAATGCAACAAGGATTGCATTCAGTACAGAAAATGGTGCATGCCTGGAGTATTCCGTGATCTATAATTAGGTGAGTTGTACAATTAACAAAAGAACACATTATCTGCCTATATATAGTACGGGAGTTGAGTATATATACAAACTTTACAGTGAAGACACAGAAATTAGTAAAACAACTTAAATAAATAACTTACTAAATACTTTTCCGTATATCATGTTGCTGTAACACTACAGTATATAGTATACACAGAAGTATGTAGACACCCCTTAGTGATTTCTGAAACAGTTTCATAATATCAAACATATCAATATAGAATCTCAATAGAAAAACAGTTACTGAATTCACTATTGTAATATTGCATTTAGCTTATATGTGTTTACAGTTTTTGAATTGTATCAACTATTACTATAAATGTATTATTTCAATAATGTAGTTTAATTCTAACCTACTGTGTATAATTTAGGCTGCCCAAGGAGGTTGGGTCCCTTTTTGAGTCTTGGTTGTCCCATGGTTTCTTCTCATCACATCAGAGAGTTTTCCTTGCCACTGTTACAGTAGGCTTTTTCAGTTGTGGCTGTGGGCATAGATAATTGAAAAGCTCATTTGAGATAATGCTCTATTGTAAACAGCTATACAAATCAATTGTTTTATTTATTTGACTTTGACTTATTTTATTTTACTTTGACCTCCACTCCAATAGTTCAGTTCTTCAACTTTCTGTTCTGCCCTCAACCCCTAAAACAAAGTCTATAAATAAATGGTTTGCCAACTGCGATGGAGGATTTGGCTGGCTTTCACAAAGCCCTGACCTTAACTCCATCAGACACCTTTGAGATGAATTGGAATGACAACACCTAACCAGAGCTCAAACACCATTAAGACCCTGATCTCTGGTCATGGTTTCAGAATCTAGTTGATAGCCTTCTCAGAAGAGAGTTGTAGCAGCAAATGAGGCACGAGCTCCATACGAATATTCATGCTTTTGAATGTAATTTTTGGCTGTCCACAAACTTCTGACTGTACAGTGTATGCTTCATTGGGATGTTGACTGCATTGGGGAATACAGTCTCACCCCCATCATTTACTGACCACACTGACTGACTGTTAACTCCTGGTCCTACTTGCAGATTTTATTAATGGTCACTGCACATTATTTTTGGTATGTGGGATTGGGGTGGCTACTTCTTCATTAAGCCATTCACTCAGCTTTTCTTTTATTGTCTGTAGGCGATTCAGAGTAAATGATGGCTTCAGTTTATACATTTCAGACCTCAATACAGTTGTGGAAGCTACAGAGAAATAACCATTTACTTCCTATAAATATAACTGACCTAAATTACACCGATCAAATAATTGTATCAATTATACAGCCATTCCTACTAAGCATAAGCAAGAACAATGACTGCAAAGTGTCAGAGCACCAGCGATATCTGGAGGCACTACCAGAGGGTGGCAGAGGCGCTCTGTACAGTCAGTGAAGTACGCTGAAGTCACAGCATGGTCACATGGCTTGGCTCTTTCAACACACTTAGTCACGAAGAGCTGCACCTGGCTGACATGCTATTTAAGCTGGCCAAGATCCAACACAGCACAGCTTCTTAAGATGGTTAAAAAGAAAGACAAAAAAAGAAAGAAAACCCACAAAATCTTCAGAAAAATTTTCAGTAAGATTCTAACAAATAAAAAACAGATGTCTGATTAAAAGGGAAGTTATTAAGAGAAATAATTACCCCATTAATTGGGAAAAAACAAAAACAGCTGAACAGGGAAGAGCAGTAACGAGGGCTGAGTGAAAGGAAATCGAGTTGAGAACTAGGCTCAAAGAGAAAGTGAGAAAACTAGGAGATGATGCTGAACAGAAAATTTGGGAATGAAAGAAAATTAAGGAGCAAAGAAGTTATGTTTAAATCAACAGAGCTTTTATTTGAGTGTGGGATATTGAGGATAACCCATCTCAGGCTGAGTTTAAAGAGAAGTTCCATTATTGTTGGAGTACACCAGTTGTGTTTGCAGCTGTCATTTTGTGCTGAACACTTTTTGATTTGATTGAGTGCAAACTGGGGAACCCTGACTTCCCAAAATCAAATCCCCTCAGAATAACGCAAGTATACATACTCCTTCTCTCTCCCTTTTAGGAATGTCCACTTTTGTTTAAAATATTGTATATTAAATAAATATAAAACTGGTTTCACCTCTAGCACGTCCAGAGGTTGAAACTAGTCTCACTCTGCTTCTTGGTTCAAAAATGCCCCTGTGATGCAAAGTGAGCAGAAATAAGCTCTACTTAAGACCATTATATTTAAGAAATATGTTTGGGCTTCGCATTATTCAAACTTGCAGCGTAATATAAAATGTTTCAATTAAACTTCAGCTGAGCAGTTGAGATAAAAGATATGGCATTTGAGTTTCTGGATCAGCAGTCCACAGCTCTAACCACTGAACCACCACCTTTTGTAGAAATCCGAAAGAACACTCATGCTTTACGCTCATAATTGGCTCATCAAGGAAGTAACAGCTCCTTCATTTCGGAAAAGGCATTACTGTCTGTAAATCTGCTTTCCTCTGATTTAAGGTTTTCTTCCCATTGTCACATTATTGTGGTTTCAATTGTACTTCTAACCCAATTAAAGAATCAACTTATGTTAGCACATGAACGCAGTAATTACCCTGGAATTACCCTTCTTTAGGTAAATTGCCTTCTTAATCTATCATTTGTTTTTGGCTAACAGCAATAGAACAAAAGCAGTTGTTACACTTTTATTAGACATTTATCACTACCTATGCAAAATACTTCAGCTTCCAGAATCAGTCTTTATGCTAAAAAGGTGTACCATTTTGTGTTAAAAAGGCTAAAACATGATATTCAGAAAATAAAGACATCTTTATATTATGGAACATCATATTTGTGGCAGTATTCTAACATGTACTGGACTGTGGACCAGAAGAGCCAGGGTTCAAATCCCACCTTCGCCAAACGGCCACTGTTGGGTCCTTGAGCAAGGCCTTAACCCACAATTGCTTGGATTGTATCAGTTGTAAGCCACTCTGGATAAGGGTGTTTGCTAAATACCTATTAAATGTCAACTTCAGGCGTGAGGGGAAAAAGTTTTAATTGTGGGGAGGTCAGCTGAATGTGGTAGATGCACACACACACTCGCCCCCGCACACCAAGTTTGAACCAAATAGCCTAAACACTATCTTCATGGCATCATTAACTTTATCCTATTACAAGTGTTGACTAAGCAAACACAGCACAGTGGCAGTTTTACCAGTGTTCCCATGTCTGACATGGTATAACATCTCACTAAACGTAGGTTTGCATTCTGGGATGCTGTTTTGACATCTTTAGAGGCATCTTTGATTGGCCAATTTACTTTACAGTTAATATATTTTCTCATAGATAAAAATATATACTTGGTGCAACCCAACTGTGTATAATCTGTATGTAAACATATGGTTTACTTTTATCATTCTGTTTTCTAAAGTACGATTCTGTTCAAGATGTTATACAGGCTTTTTTTTGTGGTGGGGGGCAGCACCCTGAGCAGCACTTCCTTCATGTGCTTTTGGTAAACGTTTGGCAGGCTTGCAAATGGAATCGGGAAAATGCGTCAGGGGATTTCAGTGTTTCTTAACCTGTGAAACGCCCGTCTCTGCTGGCACTCACTCACCCACTCACCCACTCATTTACTTACCCGCATGTGTGCACACGAACACACATTTGTCTCTCTATCATTGTGGAGACTTTCCATCAGCAAAATATTAATGTAGCTAATTGACACTACACCTAACTAAGTTGCTGTTTCACCAGTAAAATATCCATACCATGTAAAAAAAATGTCGGATCTTTCTATCCTTGTGGGTGTATACATTGTTCCAAACACACACTTGTATTACAATAATAAAAAATAACTTTCTGAAATGATGCTATGGTCAGTCATATGATCACTTACTGATGTTGAATAATGGTATATTCAAGCTAAATACTAAAGGCATTTTATTTGGGTTATTTGGAAATTCAAGAAAAAACGTACAAAGAATAGCCTCAATATATTTGAAAGTGCATCCCTGTTTAATCCAACCCTAGACCAGGAACCAACCCTAGACCGGGTTCCAGGTTTTCCTATCGTCGTAGGGACATTTGGTCCTCACAAGTATAGCAAGACAAGGCACACGCACACACACACGCACACACACACGCACACTTTAACCATATGACCTAACGCATGCATTTGGAATGTGGGAGGAAACCCACATACAGTAAATCAAATGTTGTTTTTGAAAGTTTCGTATATTCCACAAGGTTTAGTCACGAAGACTACTTGCATACTACCGTACTACATGTCTAATATACTAACTAATCTATATTGTTAATAAGGTACTGATTTAACAGTACAGTACTCTATATAGTACAGTAGTGTGCTGATTGTCATAGGACTTTTGTCGCCCTTCAGTGGATAAATAATGAATTGCAACTGGTTGAACTGGTTTATCTAGAGAATTACGTGTTTTTACTGCGTGATATGAATAAATGTATAGGTCATTATTGAACTTAAACACCAGAAAAGACAAAACTAGATAAGGTGTTGTGTTAGGTGATGTATGTGCCAATTCCTTGTGTCACAGACGATTGCTTTAAAACTACAGAGGAAGACCGGCGTCCAGTCCAGTTTCATTCAAATGTGGAAAAGTAATCTGCGCGGAATTCAATATATTAGCAAATCAGACGATCAAATTCACTGCAGTATTGCGCTGTTCATTCTTTAAGCATTTTGGTGAGCTGTGTAGCATAGTGTGCAAATTCTTCTTTGAAGCCTCAGACACAACTAATAGAGACTCCTTGAAGCCCCTGTTGCTTGTTGGTATAGTTGCTGTTTTGAAAGGATGAAGAATTACACAGATCGGACAAATGGCTTTGAACATATCATCTTGAGCCACTCCCAGACACACAAGGTCCAACGTTTATTGGACAAAAATAACTTCACCATCACTGGAAGGATATAAAAAGAAGCATACTCTTACATAAATACAAGTAACTTAAACCAACTGGTCCATCATTTCCACGGGTAAGCAATGCACATGCACTTGACCGCCCACGTGATGGCAAAGAAAATGGGACTTGTCAGATACCCTTCCAATTCTCCTGGTCCGGTTCTGACACTGGCATTGGGACCACTTTGAGTGGTCTGTGACTATTCAGCCCCATACACAGCAGGGGGCACTGTACTGTGTGGTGTTCCTTCCATAACCAGTACTAAATATTTCTGTGACTTGTACCACAGCTGTTCTTCTATCCATTTGAACCAGAGGGGAGGGGATTCCCTTTGGCCCCACTCTTCAATGAGCTTTGGACGTCAACACCCTATAGCTCGTTCGTGGTTTGTCCAAGAAACACCTAGATGTTTTCGGAGTTCTGTTTACCTGCTCACACTCCACTCCCTGCAGTAAAGGTTGTGCGTCAAGGCGTGACTCAAAAAGTCTTTTGTCCAAAGAGCATTAATCTTTAATACCACTGAAACAGTGAGTGCATGACCTAATAGACACCCAAAGATGCACAGGATTCAGTGAGTGTCTATTAGGAGATTTTGCATGCAGATTGCACTGTTCATAAGGAAAGAGTGAGTTTAATGGGCCAACAGTGCAACATGGCTCTGAGATATTTAGCCTACATTGCTGCATTTTAATGAAATTATAGGGGATGTTGGTTTTACTGTGTAGCCTACACTTAAAGCAATCGCCTGTGGTCTGTGCTGATATTTTCCACCTCTAAGAGCAGCACTATTATAGGCATGTCCAGTGCTTTTGTACAGTGGAAATATTGCTAGTTCAGAAGTCCCCGTTCCTTTTTCAGACTGGGTTCTGAATGATTAGACCAAAAGGCAACGTTTGTGTGTTTTATTAGTTAGTTTAGGCAAAATAATTTGTTTGTATTTTCACATGAAGTACGCAAAAACGGTTCGATAGTAATTCTTCCAGTAGCACAGTTTAACCAGAAGAGGGAACTATATACAAGCAAGTGGCGGGTGCAGTGACTGACGGTTGACGAATCAGTGGAATGAACAAATAAATTAACACAAACCGATCTATTTATTTGAGTTAATTAAAAGTAGTATTTGATTAAAATTCAAGGCGACTAAGAGCACGAGTATCAGAGGTCAGAATAGTGTTAATTCATGAACTAGCCTGTCGTTGTTTAAGCCTAAGGACGCTAGTCATAAAACATATTCAAATGCAGCTAACAATAAACGAATTCACATTCTACAATATAGGCCTAATAATTTTTCCCTAATAAATAGTTTCCTTATATATCATAGTTAAACGAATTCTGTAGAATACATTTAGTCACAGAATCATTTAAATTGTGCGTTTGCCAACCAACTTCAGGCTTTCCAAAGCATACAGGCTTGAACTTGTGTTGGTCAATGTGCTGCTGATGTCGTCCGGCTGTTCCCCTTAGAGGTCGCCACAGCAGACCATCCTAATCTGCATATTAAATTTGGCAAAGGCTAGGTGTCATTCATCACGCAACCCTCCCAATTTATCCAGAATTGGGGCTGGCATTAGAAGTGTCCTGGGCACTCCTGTGATTGAATATTTGTGCTCTTAACAGTCATTTGTTTGGGTGGCACTGTATGTTGTACTGTCGCAGCACCACAGGATGTGCGTTATTGGTTTTCCACTTGACTGTATGTGACAACTGGAATGCTATAATGGTGACGTTTTCACCAGCATGCTTTGGTTGTCAAGGAGCTTCAAAAGTGAGTGGAACAGAACGTTTTTTTTGGATTAAGGTCAGGACTTTGACTTGGCCATTCCAAAACATTAACTTTATTTTTCTTTAACCATTCTTGCAACTTGATAGAACAACTTGGGTCCTCTTCAGATTCAGTTCATAGAGTGATTAACGTTTTCCTTTAGAAGTTACTGGTAATCTTCTGGTATATGGGCAAGGCCAAACCAGGATACCACCACCATCATATTTCACAAATGGGATAAGGGTCTTATGTTGGAAAGCATTTTCTTCTCCAGGCATAATAATTCTCGTTTGAACCAGAGTTCTCTTTTTATTATTCCAATAGACTTCAGGCTTGTTCATGTTAACTTTAGCAATCTGCACCTTTTCGGAGATCTATGGCTTTCTCCTTGAAACTCTGCCATGCATACCATTATTAGAGACTTTTAGTTGCTTAGACGTTACCCTGAGTTCCTTTATGTCCTGTTGGAATGGAATATCACATTCCTTGATTGAAGTGATCTTTGTAGGACAGACTCCGGATCATGGGGATCATTTGGGACCTTTGAACTGTAGCCTGTGGGTTCAAGGTTTATGCTGGTCTTGTTGACTGTGTCTGGGACAGGGAAGTATGGCAGGTTTTCACTTGCAAGCTTTTGTTGCCTCTCCAAGTTGGGAGATGGTTGGGAGGTGTCGTAAGGATGCCCTAGAGAGAGCAGTTTATTATGATGTACGAGTTTCTATTAATATGTTTAAAAATGGGATTAGACATAAGCTTTGCACAAAGTTAGTGGAATTTGTAAGCTGGAAGTTGTAGAGCTTAACATGCTGGTTTATACCACAGTCTCAAGCAGGAGAGAGATTTTACACTGCTGCTGTTGCAGAGACTCAGCCTGAGGTTAGTTGCAGAGCTACACCACTCCATTTTCTCCATACTTGTCACCAGAATCAATGGAACCATGCCCAAAGTGTGTTTTCAGTTGGAGGCACGCAACAAAGAGGGGGAGCTGAGTCTGGCAATGGGCTGAATGTAATTTTAAGTGAAACAGGATATTCAATTACAGACACTGGAAACTGGAAATACAGGCAATGAACGTCACTGCATGGAGAATTTTGTTGGATATCCTGTCTACTCATTCCCCCAGTGCCCTCGCCACCAGGCCTGCCTAGTCTGTGTCTATGCCTCGTTCTGCATGACACATTTCTCCTACCACAAATGCTTTTGATGCGAGTGAAAACGTGCTTTGGTGCCCCATAGAGAAACTGGAGGACACTTATTATAGGGTATTGCTGTTGCTTTGAATTGGCCTTGAGAGGTCTGGTCTTTCCTGCTAGTAGGTAAAGCCCAGGGAGTGTGCTACTTGTTATCCATGAGAAAGCAATCATACTTGCAGCTTATAGTGCTTAGACTGCTTGGACCAAGTTACTGACTTGGACCGTTTATGTCAGTTATTTTACAGGAAGAGTTAAGAATAGTCTTCTCAATCGTGTTCTGCATTTGTTCTGTGTACAAACACATGATGAGCTGTTGCGGACACGTAAAAATGTAAATAAGCAGACCAAGACAAGCTCCTGTACTGACTGATCGTTGGCCTAAGTCCACTCAGTTTGGTTGGTCTAACTCATGAGTATGTTAAGTAATTTCCAATTGCTCTATCCTGAAAACAGGAAAAGCACTAGCCAGCCTCTAGTCACATTCAAGAGCGTTGCATTAATTGAGACACTCGTTCACGTTTGTTTTAGTTTTGGCAATGAGGCTTTCAGTCTTCAGATTTCAATTCCTAAGACCCTTCATGATATTGGTGTTACCCAGTCATTTGTTTTGGTTAAATTCTTAGCTTTTAACCGAATCGTGAGCAGAGTGTATCATTACACCCTTATGCTGCAGATAATGTGTTAGAGACTTAGCCAAGCTGTTTCTGTTGGGTACTTGAGAAAGGCCCTTTACTCACAATTGCTTGGATTGTAAGACTGTATCAATTGTAAGTCGCTCTAGATGAGGGTGTCTACTAAATGCCTAGATACTTAGTTTTCCAGGCAAGAATAATACTGGTGCTACGTCTTTTTGCAACTTTTTGATGGTAGCCTGTTTTTGTTTCCTACTGGAGCAAGTTCTTTGATGCTATTAGCCTTTTCGTCTGCTATTGGGTATTGGTGCTAGTCATTTCTGTCCTGCCCAGTGCCAGTCTGTTGACATATTTTACCCAAACCATATCCCTTATGCTATAGCTTCTCACTTGAATGTAACAAAGTATATTGCAACATTAACCATGGTGTTCACAATGTCATTTTACAAAACAATTCCCATTTAAACTGAGCTGATGTGTCTTGTATGTACACACTTAAAAATAATGTTCTAACTGTGTATCCTTTATGGTAGCACTTATTTTAAGTACATGTGGCCCAGCCTCAAAGTGTTATGTAACTGGTATGCTGCATATTGTTCATTGTGACACCGCAATCCAACATTGAACACTGTGTATAGTTTTTGTTACAAGGCGTAGCGGAATTTTAGAATTCCAAAAACAGCTGCCCATAGAAGTTTCAAATTCACAGTCAGAAATATGCTATGTATCCATCGATAGGAAATTTCGCATGTGAACTGCACATGTATCCTTCCCTCTGTTTGATACTTGAGAGAGATTTATTGGCCCAACCTAAACAGCTTGGACAACAGAAGGTACATGATGCTTATTGTACATTTAGTCATTATGCAAATTAGATTTAATTACACAAACATACTCTGTAAATGATTTAATTATAAGTAATTACATTTGTCATTATAATACACTGTGTTATTATGCACATTTTTCACATGCCATTTTCAATCACTCATCACTACAGACATTTGACGGCATGACTCACACAATGTGTTGCAATAAAGTTCAAGGATGAGCCCTTATCAGTAGCTATGGATATCAAACTGTACACTAAACTAAACACGAGCCTACTAAAACACAGATTAAAACCGGGTTCTGCTGGTCAGTGAAGTGTTTAACTAAGCATCCCTACTTTTACGCTTTCATGGTTTATCTGGTAAATAAAATGGTTTATGAATTACTTTTATTATTAATTATTATTTAATATGATTATGACCTCCTAGCTAGTACTGCGTCACTGACATTAGATGTAGTGTACTTTACCACTTTCTGCTCCTTTTCTATAATTTGGAGAGAGGGGAAGATTTAGCGGCATGATACAATCCAATGGGTGATCAGACCGAGGTTCCATTGTGAATTTGAAACTGCATGCTGCCTGCATCAGTGGAGAGTTCACATAATCAAGCATGCAGGTACCATATACAGTACTGTGCAAAAGTCGGAGGCCACCATTAGACTAGATATCGTTTTAGCAACGATATAATGACGACATTGTGATCCGTAGTGAGAACAGGGAACAGGTAGAAGAGAACTTGGAGAGGTGGAGGTATAATCTGGAAAGGAGAGGAATGAAAGTCAACTGCAGTAAGACAAAATACATGTGTCTAAATGAAAGGGAGGCAGGTGGAACAGTCAGGCTACAGGGATCAGTGGTCACAAAGGTCCAGGGAGTTCAGGTACTTGGGTAAAACTGTCCAAGGAAATGGGGAGTGGGAAAGGAGGTGAAGAAGGATACAGGCAGGATTGGAGTGGGGGAGAAGAGTGTCAGGAGTGGCTGGTGACAAAAGTCGCAGCAAAAGTGAAAGGAAAGATTTATAAGAGGGAGTAGTGAGACAGCTTTGTTGTATGGGTTAGGAGACAGTGGCACTGACAAAGAGACAGGAAGCAGAGCTGGAGGTGGCAGAACTTAAGATGTTGAGGTTCTCTTTAGGAGTGTCTAGGGTGGACAGGATTAGGAATGAGATCATCAGAGGGACAGCACAGGTTGGAAAATTGGGAGACAAAATTCGAGAGGGAAGACTGAGATGGTTTGGACATGTGCAGAGGAGGGATAGTGGATATATTGGTAGGCGATGTTGGCGATGGAGCTGCCAGGCAAGAGACGGAGAGGAAGACCAAAGAGGAGTTATTTGGTTGTGGTAAATGAAGATATGCAGGGAGTTGGGGTGAGAGTAGAGGATGTGGAGGACAGGGTGAGGTGGAAACGTTTAACTCGCTGTGGTGACCCCTGATAAAGGGAGAAGCCGAAAGAAGAAGAAGAAGAAGAGAAGATAATGATGATATATAATTATATCTCACTCTCTTTATTAGAATACAACTGGAGAATACAAAGAAATTTGTATGCATTATCAAAAACTGATTTTAATAAATAGGCTAGAGTGGCAAGTATTTTAGTATTTACTCCAATTACACTTGAGCAATATCAGCATCTGGAAGCTTCATCTGGATGCCAAGTTGACACTCTGAACAAGCTTGATCAGGAATAGTCTTTTTTGGAAGGGTAGCAGCCAAGAAACCACATTTTCTGAAGAAGAACAGGGTGAAAAGGTTACGATATGCTAAAGCTCAGAAAGATTGGAATGAAGGTCAGTGCAAAAAAGTATTATGGAGTGACGAATCCAAGTTTGAAATTTTTAAGTCCAGTAGTCAACAACCTGTTATATATGGTCATTATGCCACTGCTAAAACAGCAAACCTAATGGAGGCCTAATACGTGTGCACAGGAATGTAGAGCCAAATGTTTTTGGACACCCATTGAAATGAGTAATCTGTTCTTTTTGCTACACTCACTGCTGACAGGTTCATAATATGAAGCATAATGTCACATGCTACAGACCCATCCCCCTCCCTGAGTGTTCGCTATACCTTGGTGGCCTCCAAACACATGGAATGAACGTATACACCCCAGTCTACCTTATGCCAGTCCTAGAAAACTACAAGACTTCTTGTTGACATGAAACACAACCAGCACCATGAACCAGCGGTCTACAACTGAGCCACTCTGGTTTGTTTAACTCTACTGGAGAGGTGATATTATAGTTGTGGTTCAACACATAGAAGCATGGACTCTCCTTAAACAAACAGCTACAGTAGAACGAGTTTGATTAAACACCTCAGTGACTCTCAATATGACCTTGTACATGTCTCTGCCTCCAGCAAGTCAGTTTGTCAACTTTCTGTCCTGCCCTCCATAAAGAAGTCCATAAAAATTAGCTTGCCAACTTTGACAGAGAGCTTCCCTGACTAACACAAAGCCCCGACCTTTAAGCCATCAGACAACTTTAAGATGAATTGTAAAAAGAACTGCGAATGAGGGCTCATTGTTCAGCATCAGTGCCCATCCTCACAGTCATGTTCCAAAGTCTAGTGGAAAGAATAATAGTGCCCAAACCTTTGACGCCTGTATATAGTGTACTTTATATAAACATTGCTGGTGTAGTTAAGGCCTTAAGTACAACAGAACATCTTAACTTTACAACCAATCCACTTAAAAAGCAATGCCTAAAAAGATTCTGCCCTTCTGGAAGTAATAACATAGTCTTAGGGCACTTTTTGTCAAATGGCATGCTCTGTTCATTTTCTAGATGATTGCACACTTAGAGAATGTTCTAGCTCTAGATCTTGTATAATTGCACGTACTGTCTAGTGCCTGTCTAGTGCTTTGTGGCCCAACCTTGGAAATTTTTCTTGAGTACTATGTCACTGGTTTTTTCACATACTGTGTAGTCTTCTACATAACTAGAGCAGGGTTCAGTATGAGAAGCATTGCCAATTCTGTTTAGAACAAAATGTCTGTGGATTTACTGTCCTAGGCTCTAGATGCTATTAGTTTAGAACATTATGTATATTCAAAGTCAAAGTGTTATGCTTAGTCGACTGGAATGTACATATTTGGAATGTGTGATACTGGAAAATGATTTCAAGTGAAGTGAAACTTATTTCTGTAGTGCTTTCTACAATGGAGCGTTATAAAAAGCTGGGCCCACAGCCCTAACTGAGCAAGCCTAGAGTGACAGTGGCAAGGAAAAACTCCCCAAAGACTCACAGGACTGAGGTGGGCGTGTGTGCAAGTGGCGAGCAGCAACATGTGATTAGACAGACTAAATATATTTCATGTTTTCATAATTATCAAGATTGCACGACGACTGCCTGTACCAAATTTTAACAAGGTAAACTTGCCCTGGGTTTGGTTATCCATTTAGATCACGTCATCGCCAACGTCTGCCAAACATGGTGAGGTATTGTGGAACCAAAAATGATACAGATTGTCAGGTGGTCTGTGGCTAATACAGAGCCGCGACTGATAAGTGATCCAGTGTGTTTGGCTTTAATCTCTGCTGTACATACTGTACTTTTTTTGCTGAGTGTTGAAACTTCAGGTCTTTATTTGTTGTTTCTTTGATAAGTGAACCACGGTAGATCATGTGTGATGTTCTGTTGACATTAGATGCAGTGTACTTTACTACTTTTCACTCCTTTTTCTGTAACAACACAACACAGTTGGCTAAAAGTGTTTTTGACACAACACACGTGGCTAAAAGTATTGGGACACAAACCCACATGTGCCTAAAAGTATTGGGATACAAACACACATGTGGCTGAAAGTACTGGGACACAAACACACATGTGGCTGAAAGTACTGGGACACAAACACACATGTGGCTAAAAGTATTGGGATACAAACACACATGTGGCTAAAAGTGTTGGGATACAAACACACATGTGGCTGAAAGTATTGGGATACAAACACACATGTGGCTGAAAGTACTGGGACACAAACACACATGTGGCTAAAAGTATTGGGACACAAACCCACATGTGCCTAAAAGTATTGGGATACAAACACACATGTGGCTAAAAGTATTGGGATACAAACCCACATGTGCCTAAAAGTATTGGGACACAAACACACATGTGGCTGAAAGTACTGGGACACAAATACACATGTGGCTAAAAGTATTGGGACACAAACCCACATGTGCCTAAAAGTATTGGGATACAAACACACATGTGGCTAAAAGTACTGGGATACAAACACACATGTGGCTAAAAGTATTGGGATACAAACACACATGTGGCTAAAAGTATTGGATACAAACAACACAGTGGATGATGAAAGTTACTGGTACACAAAAACAACATGTGGCTAAAAGTATGGGATACAAACACACATGTGGGCTAAAAAGTATTGGGAATCTACAACACACACATGTGGCTGAAAGTAAGACTGGGACCACAAACCACACATGTGGCTAAAAGTATTGGGACAACAAACACACATGGCCTAAAAGTATTGGGATACCAAACCACACATGTGGCTAAAAGTATTGGGATACAAACACAACATTGTGGCTAAAAGTATTGGGATACAAACACACCATGTGGCTAAAAAGTATTGGGATACAAAACACACATGTGGTCTAAAAGTATTGGGACACCCAAACACACATGTGGCTGGAAAAGTACTGGGACACACAAACAAAAATGTGGCTTAAAAGTATTGGGATACAAAACACACATGTGGCTAAAAAGTATTGGCTTACAAAACACAACATGTGGCTAAAAGTATTGGGATACAAACACACATGTGGTAAAAAGTATTGGGACACAAACACACATGTGGCTGAAAGTACTGGCGACACAAACACACATGTGGCTAAAAGTATTGGGATAAAAACACACATGTGGCTAAAAAAGGAAAAAATGGGACAACAAAACCACACATGTGGCTGAAAGTACTGGGCACACAAAACACACACGTGGCCAAAAGTATTGGGATACAAACACACATGTGGCCAAAAGTATTGGGACACAAACACAGACGTGGCCAAACGTTTTGGGATACAAAACACAATGTGGTGACCAAAAGTATTGGGACACAAACACACATGTTGCTAAAAGTATGGGGACACAAAAACAGATGTTGCTAAAAGGTATTGGGACACAAAACACAGATGTGGCTAAAAAGTATTGGGATGAAAAAAACCCACATGACTAAACTAAAATTATTGGGTCAACCAAATACACACATGGCTAAAAGTATTGGGACATAAACACACATGTGGCCAAAAGTATTGGATGCAAAACCCACATGTGGTCACAAAAGTATTGGAACTCAAACCCACCAAGTGGCCAAAAAAGTATTGGGACACAAACAGACATGTCGCTAAAAGTATTGGGACATTAAACACACATTTGGTTCAAAAGTATTGGGATGCAAACACCCACATGTGGCCAAAAGTATTGGGACACAACAAACAGTTTTTTTTTTTCGCGCTAAAAGTATTGGGACATAAAACACACATTTGGTCAAAAGGATTGGGATTACAAACTACGTGGCTAAAAGTATTTGGGACATAAACACAAACATGTGGCCAAAGTAATGGGATGCAAACCCACATGTGGTCAAAAGTATTGGGACTCAAAACCCCCCCGACATTTTGTGGCCAAAAGTATTGGGACACAAACAGACATGTCGCTAAAAGTATTGGGACATAAACACACATGTGGCCAAAAGTATTGGGACTCAAACCCACAAGTGGTCAAAAGTATTGGGACACAAACAGACATGTCGCTAAAAGTATTAGGACATAAACACACATGTGGCCAAAAGTATTGGGATGCAAACTCACATGTGGTCAAAAGTATTGGGACTCAAACCCACATGTGGCCAAAAGTATTGGGACACAAACAGACATGTCGCTAAAAGTATTGGGACATAAACACACATTTGGTCAAAAGTATTGGGATACAAACATATGTCGCTAAAAGTATTGGGACATAAACACACATGTGGCCAAAAGTATTGGGATGCAAACCCACATGTGGTCAAAAGTATTGGGACTCAAACCCACAAGTGGCCAAAAGTATTAAGACACAAACACACATGTGGGCAAAGTATTAAGACACAAGCACACCCGCTGCCAAAAGTATTGGGACACATACAAACATGTGGGTAAAAGTATTGTGCCACAAACCCATATGGGGGCAAAGGTACTGAGACTAACACATTCATACATATAGACATATTCCAAAATTATATAATACTTATCAAAACTGATCTATTAGTAGGTTTTTGACATCTTTCATCTGCTCTGTTTTATGATATTTTGCTTTTTTGACTTTTGGCACAACACTCAGGTCACTCAGCACTCAAGTCATTTTTCCACAGAGAGAAAGCATTAAAATATAATTATAAATGACATACATTATACAGTATTTTTAATCTGTAAAGTGTGGACCTGCTTGTTAGCATAATCTTCTATTATTATTATTGTTATTATTATTATTATTATTATTATTATTATTATTATTATTGCATCAGCTAGCCTCCAGGTTCTCAATCCTTAGTGGCTCTTAATCATTATGCTGATCTCAGTTCTTTACAATACATTCCTAATAGTCTGCATTAAGCTGTAATTGCCTGCATTATATTTCGCATTCATTGAGAAATCCAGTCATATTTTGATCATTTAATTAGAAAATAATTGTATTAGTACAATGATGAATATTATTATGTAGTTGGTGGAGATTTCGGGGTTGGAGTGAGACTAATTTGACCAGGAAAGGGTGTAGGCTCATGTAAAAATGAGTTGTCTCAAGGTAAAGTAGCACTGGGTTTTGTAGTTTTAGACCAACCTAATGAAAAAGTTATATTGATACTGATATTTGTGTATCCTGACAAGATCCCTTGGGCTACTGGCTACTATAAAGAATCATTTTATAAATAGGGCAAGATTCAGTATGAGTTTTGTGTTGCCTCTTTTTATCTTACCATAGCCCACTAATACCATTAAACTTGACATTGTGATATTATGTGGATTTTATCCAGATACCACCAAGTGCCACACCATACACTGGAATGCATTATGAAGATGGAAGTAATCTGGCAGTGTTGGCGTCAATCAGACCATGTTGTTGGTTTAAGTAATCCATGATAGATTTATTGTGTGTGTGTGTGTGTGTGTGTGTGTGTGTGTGTGTGTGTGTGTGACTTGGTTTTTTTGAGGACAAATGTCAGATTATACACCAATATACTGGGAGTAATTTGGCAATTGGCGACCACACACACACACACACACACACACACAGTAGGGTTACAGTAGTCATTATGTCAATGGGCAGTCCCCACAAGGTAGTGAGACATGGTATATCTGTGTGTGTGTGTGTGTGTGTGTGTGTGTTGGTGAGTAGCAACATTTAAATTTGACGATCTGACATTACGTGGATTTTATCTAGATGCCACCAAGTGCCACACCATACACTGGAATGCATTATGAAGATGGAAGTAATCTGGCAGTGTTGGCGTCAATCAGACCATGTTGTTGGTTTAAGTAATCCATGATAGATTTATTGTGTGTGTGTGTGTGTGTGTGTGTGTGTGTTTGTTTGTGTTGGGGGGACAAATGTCAGAGTGTAAACCAGTACACTGGGAGCGGCTTGGGAATTGGGGACAAAAATGCTAGGGGTAGGGGTAGGTGTAGGTGTACCCCTACTGTAGATATCACCTATAGCACTAGGATAAGTAACTCATACAAGACCATGAAAAATATCATATAACGTCTGCCGTTTAAAAAAGTGGTGCAATACTGCAGAGACATTAGCGATATTATCTTAAGATATCCAATTCATGAATATCGTTTATGGAATTGTAGATAAGCAAATTGCTCTGTGGATTGTTTTCAGCAAATTACTTAGCACTTAACAGTAGTAAAGTCGTATAGATGTGAATTACCTTCCTCAACCCTGCCATTACTGAGATTATCATGCCTTCGATCATGCTGTTCGCTAATTGATGGTTTGTGTCAAAGGAATGCTGAGCCAAGTCCTTGACTATAGTCAAAGACAGACAAAAGCACCAAAGCTATGAAACTTCAGGTGAAAATACAGTAGGTACAAAAGTGGAAACAAGAAAACAGGCAAGAGGTTACGAACAGTAAAAAGGCTTGTGAATGTGATGGACTTGGTTGAAACTCCCAGAGAGAATGAACGTATAGAATACGGGCTTGTGGAATATTTATCTAAACTTTGTGACAGTATAGGGTTATCAAAATGAGAACAGGAATCGAAGGAAAAGTATTTGTGCTTCATTTGTGTATTTGTGTATTTGTACAGCAGATTATCAAAGATTCAAGATTTATAATATAAATGTCAATAAACAGTTAGAGACAGGTAGATCTGATGCCCTCATATGGAGAGTTAAATGACAAAATGTAAAGATATATCTTCAACCCCAAAACAAATTCAAAAACATCGAATCCGAACAAAGACAAAGACTTTTAGTAGTCGAGTCCAAGTCAAGGCCAGGACCGGAAGTGGCCGATTTTGAGACAAGACCAAGACCAGATTAAGGTTTTTTTCATCATACAATAATAAAAAAGGGCTGTGGTAGCCTAGCGGTTAAGCTAAGGGACTATGGACATGTATGGGACCAGGTCCAGCGTTCAAATTCAATCTCCACCAAGCTACCACTGTTGGGTCCTTGAACAAGACCTTCAACCTGCAATTACATGGATTGTAAGACTGTATCAGATGGAAGTCGCTCTGGATAAGAGCATCGGCTACAAGACGTAAATGTAAAAAAGAAGAAAATGGAAAAAATGTAAGTCATTTGTAATTCACTTTACATTCGTTATACATGATGTTATGTAATAATAATGATTAATAAATAATATTAGATTTTGGAAAATATAACAACAATTAGCCTAAAAATGGTTATTAATTATTAGTATATTATAATCTTAGTCAAACCAATGCAATGTAACTTTTGGAAGTTGATGAAGGTGATGATTCTGTTTCCCTTCTTCTCTCAAACTTCATCAGAAGTCACCACATAAAGTGAACTGTACATATCAACAACATCCATTCTATACATTTTTATTAATACATGTCAAAACATAACAATAATAACTCCAGATTTTGTGGACTTGTTTTTCCTCTTAGCCAATCAGAGTGCAGATTGTCAATGTTATACAAATTGTAACCACAGATTTAGTAGTGATTTTTGTGCTCAGGGACTGCAGAACAGGCAATGTGTGATAACAACTGGTTACCATTTTAGTTTTATGGAATGATCTATCAACTCAACTTTAGAATGTGTGAATTTTTCTTTGTAATGGCCAACAGCCTGAGGAAAAAACTGTACTAAACTGACGTGTAAGTAACCCTTATATAAGAGCAGATAAACAATTAGTTTTATACAAGCAGGTGAAACCTATGGTAAGATTTCTCTTTTGGGATGTCTTTATATTCCACGTTCAAATTTATCTGAGGCGAATTCCATGACCATGGGACTGTGGTGGCTTAGCGGTTAGGGTACTGGACTATGAATCAGAGGGTTCAGGGTTCAAGTCCCGTCTCTGCCAAGCTGCCACTGTTGGGTCCTTGAGCAAGACCCTTAACCCACAATTGCTTGGATTGTAAGACTGTACCAATTGTAAGTCGCTCTGGATAAGGGCATCTGCTAAATGACATAAATGTAAATGATCAGTCCCCAGATTTAAACATAACTGAACCTGAACTTCTGGAGAGTAGAATGTGAAATAATATTTTATTTAAAGAACCGAAAGACTTTTGTTTTGAAGAAACATCCAAACACAAACCATCAGGACTTGTATGGAAGCTTTCCAAAAAGGATTCAAATCTGTTCTGGAGACAAACAGTGACCTTACTCCTTATTAGGCTTTTGATGAATACCATGTTTTTGGTACCGGTTTCCATTATTTTCTCCAACCTGTAACCTGTGTGTGAGTTTTTAAACAGTATCTAACATTTCTAAATATCAGTTATATCAATAGGATAAGGTCTGGCATTTAAAAACTGGTGCAGTACTGTAGAGGTTACTCAAACTGAAAGATTTTGCTTTGTCCAAGTGCTTAAATAGTTATGTTTGGCTCAAAGTGTGCCCAAACGTGTGTTATCAATTTAGGACAAGTAAGTGCACATAGATTTAAATACTCATGTTGTACTAAAAATTTAATGTTGAACGAAAAGGACTGGATTCAATCAATGCATGACAAATCCGCTGCCAGCAATTTAGTTTAAGGCAGACGGTTGTGCATGTACTGTAAAGTAAAGGTGCAACTAAAGAACTGGCATCACCCTAAGAATTACGAGCCATTAAGGATTAAGAACATACAGGCTGATTGGCGCTATAATTTCAATAACAAACCTTTTTACAGCGTTTAGGGTAATGGGCCTCACCTCCCACTCAAGTGCACAATAAAGCTGCGTAATTAGCTATAATTTCAATAATAAACCTTTTACAATGTTTAAGGTATGCAGAGCCCCATACTTTATTACTGACTGTGAAGATCTGAAGAAGAACAATTCATTCAGGAGGTCCACACCTCATGCTCAAGTGCACAATAAAGAAAGATAATTATGTCTAATTTCAGTAATAAACCTTTTACAATGTTTAATCTGAGCAGAGTTCCATCCTTTGTTACTGACTGTCAAGGACAGCAGTGAAAATAATAATCATAGAAAAATCATTTTTAAGTGTTTTTTTTTTTTACTCTTTGTGTCTTCACTGCTTGAATTACTAGGCTTTTTGTGTTGTACCGACCATCCTAGTAACAATTTAGAGCTGATTTAGGTATAGGCCTTAGTAATGTAAGATTCGTTTTGACATTAAATGAGGGAAAAGGTTTGAGAGCTTCAGTCAAAACACTTAATTTATGTGTCAAAGTTCTCAGTTCTCAGCTGTACCTCTCTGTTTGCCAATCAGTCATAAGGGGACAATTGTGCATTACACATGAACCTGTTTGCATTTTGCAGACGCCCTTATCCATAGCAGGTTACAACTGATGCAGTCTTGCAATCCAAGCAGTTGTGGGTTAAGGCTTACTCAAGGACCCAACAGTTGCCCTTTGGCAGAGGTGGGATTTGAACCCTGGCTCTTCTTGTTTATAGTCCTGTACTACAACCACTAGAGCACCACAGTCTCTAAACACATCATTCTGCCATGGATGGCACTGAAGAATTTTTATTAATGGCATTTAATAGTTTAATAGTTTATGCTAAAGTAACTGATACCAAGTTAATGAATGCCTTTGCCTTTAGTGGTCCAATATGTACTTTTGGTCATTTATACGGTTATAAGGGGCTAAAACACATACCTATAAGCTATCACTACGTTGCCTGCAGTGTGGCTGACTTTTAAATATTTGCGGATGTACTCCATGCAAAAAACCATAGAAACTGGCTCTGCCTGAAAGCATTAGCTGCTCAAGCTTTTGGAAAGATGTATTAATAGTGAAATTGCGTTGTGTGTCCTGTAGTTCTGCTCAGCAATGTAGGATCAAATTGACTTTTTATTGACGTGATTTTAGTGGGGGCACAGCAACACTTTACTGGGGCACGTAACCCAGTAAAGTGGGTCTGATGACGCTCTTGATTCTCTCAATGATATATAAACTCGATCTCCCCTTGGTATGACTGTATTTGTGAGGTCCTTCTACTTCACTACTGAAGCTATACTTTAACACTATCCAAACCTTACCCTTTGTAACCTAAAGCAAATCTTTTTTGAGGTCGTCACAATGTTGGATAAACAGCACACCCACACCCTTTGTATCCCATATTATCCTTTATTATTTATCTGTTTCCATAAACGTTTCTATTACAGTAGATTATAAATGACGCCGCTTTTTCTATTAAGATTGGCTTTTGTTCCACATTGTGGGTTGTTCAGGCTGGCAGGGAGTGACTGTAGCGGTGCGTGCGTAATTACGCACTCACAAACCACGAAGCTCTTTGTGTACATCCCCGTCGTCATCAGACGAACCCCTGCGGGAGCCTCAGTTTGGGGAATCGGGGTCTATATCCAAATGCCAGTATGCACAGGAGCTCAAATCAGATCCAGCGCATCCTTCTCCTTTTATATTTACAAAAACATTCGAACAATCGAGGCTCCATATGATTCGTATTACTTTTAGCAGGGGCGATTCTAGGATCTGGAGCTCTAGGGGTGATGAGCACCCAATGAGACCAAGACTCCCCCCTTGTTAAACAAAAAACAGTACTTTTTAAAGTGGATCATACGATTTGAGAGCCAAGGGGGTCTTTTTTTTGCCTATTTTTGCTGTTAAAAGATTATGTTGAAACCGTATATTTTCTATGGTTTTAACATTGTTTCATCTGAAATATAACAAATGCTTGAGTCCCCCTAAAAATAGACAAGACTATGAGCTTTATATCACGCCGCTTCTGTTATTAATATATTCTATTTACTATGGGTTCCCCCACGCCCGCGCATATCTTCATGAGTCGTTTTGTTATTTATTCAAAAAAGTTACAACTTCAGTTTAACACTGATCAGTGCTTTGTACCTTAACCACGAAGCCTATTGCTTATGTAACGGCCTAAATTCCATTACTCACCCCTAGTTTTAATACCACGCCTGGTGACTGGACAACAAAACGCGAAGTTATAGCACACGTCAGTGGGTATAGTGTACACGGACTGGCAATTCCAGTGTTATTGCTTATTTCAAATTATTTATCTATATAGGGTGTAGTACGATGGCGTAAAATGTATTTTATGTCATTTATTACTTTTAAAAAATTCAGGGCAGAGGTTATACAATGGATATACATGTGTCTATAATACAAAAAGTAATTTACATTTTAATGATTTCTTTTTATTTAAATTACATTTTAATTATTTGTAGAATTCAGGCTATTTATTTTCTTTATAATATATATACGTATATATATGATATATATATATATATATATATATATATATAATATATATATATAGGATATATACCGTATATATATACGTATATATAGATATATATATATATCAGTATATATATATATAAGTATATATATATATATACGTATATATATATATATATATATATATATATATATATATATATACACGTACATATATATATATATACGTAGTCTATATACGTTGTATATGTACGTGTATATACACTTACATATATATATATATATTATATATATATATATATATATCTCTATAGATATATATCTATATATATATATATATATATATATGCCTGTATTACATCACACACAAACAAAAATATTATGAAACAAAAACAAAAAAACAAAAAAACTGAGTATCTCTCTCTCTCTCTCTCTCTCTCTCTCTCTCTCTCTCTCTATATATATATATATATATATATACGTATATATATATGCAGCCTATATACAGGCGAATAGGGCACAGGACGCAAGGCAAGAACAACCCCAGACAGGGTGCCAGTCCATCGCAGTACTGAACATTAAAAAAAAAAATTTAAACAAATAAACATTTTAAAAATAACAAATAACAAAATAAGAAAATCAAAATACAAAAAAGAGATACTAAAAAAAACAAACGGACCAAAATCCTTAAAAACAGGACATCAAAATCAAAATTAAAGTAACATCAAAAAGACAAACCGAAATAAAACCATCAGAAACAGCACATCAACAACAACAACCAAAATCAAAGAGATTTCATAATAAAAGAAACAAACAAAAAAAACGGCAGTTAAAATTAAAGAAGCACCAAAAACAAGATCTCAAAAATAAAGAAACACCAACTCGAGAAAGAAACATCAAGACAGTCGGACCTTTAAGGACTGGGCGTTCTGATTCATTGTTATTCGATGGAAATCTTGTTAACATAAAAAACGAATCGAACACAGCTCTAAATAAACTCAGCGAACTTTTGATAAGTTCGAAAAAGTTTGAAAACGGTTTATGAAAAGTCAATTCATTCACTGTCGCGTTCTCTTCTCATCTCTCGTCTTTGGTTTTGCGTTATACGGAACATAGTTATTATTAGTAAACATGGGAGCGCCGATGGAGAGGGGCATAAAACCCGCCGGACCTGAAATCAGCACATTTAGGACTAAGATTATTTCTAGATAATCTGGTGAACGGTGTCCTCGCGGTAAGGCGGGACTCCTCTGACGTAATCACTATTCAGCAGTTCAGTACTTGATGCTGAAATGAATGACGCAGGCATGCGGGCGTGTTCGGGACTATAACTGCTCGCTCAGAGCGATGGAGATTCAGAAGTTCGGGGTGAGACAAGGAGACAACTTCAAGATTTTCATCTGAAGAAATTCAAAAGAAACGCATAAGGTAGGTTTTTATGCCTTATTCTTTAGGATTCTTAAAGTCTTTCAAAGTGTATGATCATCTTTGATGCTATCACCTTTCAATAGACAAAACTGTATAATCGTATTTAGTAAATCGTTGATTGCTTTGGTTGTTTGTGGACATTTGCTGACATGACTGTGAAATTTCTACATGACATGATTTCATTCCTTTCTCAGGAACTGAGAAGTAAAATGGAAATGAAACCAGTTTTGAGGCGGTTTGGCACTGGAGTGCGAATCTTCTTCACCATGCTCTTTGCTCTCCTCGTGCTTGCGGTGGTCATGATGGCTTACATTGGCCACATCAATCTCTTCTCCTCCCCATATGGCATCCTGGCCTTTGGCTTTTATGGCCTCCTGCTTTGTCTTCATCTGGTCGTCCAGAGTATTTTCGCCTTTGTGGAGCACAGGCGGATGCGCACCAGACGGGACGCTTGTTCCTACACCAAGACCGTCGGCTTCACCATCTCTGCTTACCAAGAAGATCCGGCCTACCTGAGAGACTGCTTACTCTCAGTCAAGGCTCTCCATTATCCTCCGGAGCTGCTCCGCATCATCATGGTGATTGACGGGAACACGGAAGAAGACCGCTACATGATGGAGATGTTCCAGGAGATCTTTGCCGACCAGAATCCAGGCTGCTATGTGTGGCAGAACAATTATCACACATGGGACCCAAAGGCACACGACGGGCAGACGGTTGACCCCCAGTGTTTTGAAGTGGAAGAGCTGATCAGAACTAAGAGGTGTGTCTGTATCATGCAGAAGTGGGGAGGGAAGAGAGAAGTCATGTACACTGCATTCAAAGCACTGGGATCGTCAGTCGACTACATCCAGGTGAGCACTGGTCATCATTTGTTAGAGTTTAGATACATCATAAGTCAATGGCCTATGATCTAATTATCCTCTTCAAATGCTTTTCTTTATCAGGTCTGTGATTCCGACACAAAGCTGGACCCCTTGGCGACAGTCGAGCTGGTCAAGGTGCTGGAAAGTGACCAAAAATACGGAGCTGTGGGTGGTGATGTGATGATCCTCAACCTGAAGGACTCTTACATCAGCTTCATGAGCAGCCTGAGATACTGGATGGCTTTCAACGTTGAAAGAGCGTGCCAGTCATTTTTTGACTGTGTCTCTTGTATCAGCGGCCCCTTAGGTAAATATGAAGGATTGTGTGAAATTGATATCAGAATGTTTTTCGTAAATTAAATTATATTTTTAATAATATCTTAAATGGTTGCTCTCTCTGCTCTTAGGTCTGTACAGGAATGATCTCCTGCAACAATTTCTGGAGGCTTGGTACAACCAGAAATTTCTTGGGCAGCATTGTACATTTGGGGACGATCGGCACCTCACCAACCGCATGTTGAGCATGGGCTACGCTACCAAGTGAGTACTGAGCTGATTTATATGGGCTGCTATTCAATAGATTTAAACCACAGAAACCCGAACGAGATTAGAACAGAGATTAATGACGCATTTCTCTGATCAGGTACACGGCTCGCTCCAAGTGCTACACAGAGACTCCGGCCCAGTTCCTGCGCTGGTTGAACCAGCAGACTCGCTGGACCAAGTCCTATTTCCGCGAATGGCTCTTCAACGCCTTGTGGTGGCACAAGCACAACCTATGGATGACCTACGAGTCCATCGTGGCCGGGCTCTTCCCCTTCTTCGTCACCGCCACCATCATCAAACTGTTCTGGACGGGCACGCTGTGGAACATCCTGTGGGTGCTTTGCTGCATTCAGCTGATCGGACTCATCAAGTCGGTCTACGCTTGCATCTTGAGACAAGACCTGGTGATGATCTTCATGTCTCTCTATTCTGCACTCTACATGACCAGTCTTCTTCCTGCTAAGTACTTTGCCATGCTGACCATCAACAAGAGCAGCTGGGGAACATCAGGCCGCCGGAAGCTGGTGGGCAATTACATGCCCCTTCTGCCACTGTCAGTATGGGCAGCCATCCTGCTGAGTGGTCTGTGCTACACAATCTACAGGGAAAGCCGGGAGGACTGGACTTCGGACGCCAAAGTGGAGGAGATCAAATTCTTAGTCTATGGCACTGTGGCTTACATCAGCTACTGGCTCATAATGATCTTGATCTACTGGGTTTGGATTCGGAAACTGTGCCGGAAACGTTCCCAGGGTTACAAAGTGAGTGTGTAGTGTAGGCTTTATATCATAGTGTTTGTATTTAATGAAGGTTTTTATAGTGAACTTGTGAGCACATGTATATGTCTTATTTATTTATTGTAATATTACAGTTGAAGGATTGCTTGCAGATTAGATATGTCTTACGACAGAGAATCTGCACATTGACTTTTCCTCACTGTCGTCCATAATCGCACAGTATTAAATGTGAAAATCAGCTTTCTCTGCAACGCTCGCATTGTTTTTGATTGTAAGAGACTGTTACGGAATGAAACACTGGAACTGATACTTGATTCTGTTCGTATGAAACACCTTGTTTTGTTTATGGACTTCCATTCATAGATCCTATTGCACAAGTTGTTTTTGTTGAAAAATGTGAAGTATTTATTTAAATGTAATAAATTATATTTTTAAACTAAAGTGTGATATCGGTCTTTTAATTCAAAATTCGAATTCATAATTGGGGCCGAATGGTTACCACTGTCGCCTTGCAGCACCAAGTTCACTTTAAATGATTCAACCAATCACAGATTAGAGCTTCACCTGGGACAAATAATGTAATTAACACATTCCCAGGAGTGTATAAAAAGAACCCCAGCACACCAGACCTTCATGTGAAGTGCAACCTGACCCCTGACAACATGCCAAAGATTCAACGACAAACCAAAGTGCTGATCATCAAGACCTTGCAGACCAAGTCTGCTGCTGAAGTGGCAGACATCTTTAATGTGTCCAAACATCAAGTGGAGAGGATAAGAAAAATATTTCAAGAAACTGGTGACGTTCATGACAAGTCCAGGTCAAGCAGACCCCTTAAGACAACTCCAGAGGACTGTTTGAGCCCTTTTTCAACTGCCGCTGAGCTACATGAGAACTGGTCAGTTTGTCAAATTCTTTCACACAGTGGTCTCCATGGCTGAATTAGTGCTCAGAAACCAGCATTAAACAGAAGACAACAAAAAAATTGTGTCACATTTGCCAAGGCCCACAGCTTGCAGAAAGGATGAACAGTGGAAAAGTGGCAGAAGGTTGATTTTTCTGATGAATCATCCATTGAACTGCATCCCAGTCACCGCAAATACCACAGAACACCAGTTGGAACCCACATGACCCAGGATTCACCCAGAAAACAGTCAAGTTTGGTGGAGGAAAAATCATGGTTTGGCATTACATCTGAGGTGTTTGAGAGCTCTGCAGAGTGGATGGCAACATCAACAACCTGAAGTATCAAGACATTCTTGCTGCCAATTACATTCAAAACCACAAGAGAAGGCAAATTCTGCAGCAGGATGGCACTTCTTCTCATACTTCAGCATCCACATCAAAGTCCCTGAAAGCAAAGAAGATCAAGGTGCTCCAGGATTGGCCAGCCCAGTCACCAGACATGAACATTATTGAGCATGTCTGGAGTAAGATGAAGGAGGAGGCTTGGAAGATGAAACCAAAACATCTTGATGAACTCCTGCTTTCTCCCAGCAATCAGGGAAGACTGCTTTCTTTGCCATTAAGTTATTTGAGTCGTTGCCAAGACGTATGAGTGCAGTCCAAGCTCATGGAAGTCATACACGATATTAATTATTTTTCCTAAGGCACCATGACTTTATGTTCTAATGTTATTGTAGCATGTTTGTGTATTTAAAATGCGACAAGACTTATGTCCAAGCAAAATCTGACCTTTCTGTCCTAAATGATAAAATTCCATTAATTATACAAAACTTTCTTTTGGTACAATAAGCATAATCTTGAGGCCATTTCTGATTTCAGCAAGACAAGTTATTACTTGTTGTTCCTACAACTTGGAAGTGCGACAAGACAAGTCAGGCACTGTACAATTCAAGCAATTGTGGGTTAAGGGTCAAGGACCCAACAGTGGCAGCTTGGCTGTGGAGAGATTTGAACCCTGGATCTTCTGGTCCAGAGTCCAGTACCTTAACCACTAGACCACCACTGTCCACAGTAAGTAACATCTGTGCATGTCACAAGTAAGTCTTGACCTTCAAGTCTAAAGAAAGTCCTGAGTTAATATTGTAATATTCAAGTAACTCAAGTTAGGTCCCTGCTAGTCAAACAAGTCTCAAGTCAAGCTATACAAAATTCTGATGCTCTAACTCCAATTTCCACATTTAAAACAGTCAAAAGACAGTGGTTATAAAGAGTTCAATTTTTTTTTCAACATTACCAAAGACTGGGGATTGGGAGTAGATGTTAGGAGATAAACTAAAATTGTAAAGTTGCTTTGAGACAATGCTCCATTGTAAAAAGTGCTATATAAATAAATCTGACTTGACTTGACTTGACTGTAACATTTCTTCTTGAACTTTTACCGCAAACAGTCATGTGCAAAATTTATGACACCCAATGAAAACCTTTGCTTATTTAAAACATATTTAAACATTTGGACATTTGATTTTCAATATCTGAACAATATTGAGGGATGGACGTAATAGATAATAAGTAAACATATAAAAAGTTAGCTTAAAAGACACAGTCACGTACCTTTTGTAGTGATAGATGTCAGATGTCGTGGTGGTCATGTGGCTGATTTTTTGCATTTCACTGTTCTTTCTTTAATAATTTAATTGTAAACGTAATCCTTGAATCCAAACTTCACTGTTTTTGGAATAGCAGCTTCCATGTTACTAGCTTCTTGGCCTGTTGTCTCTGCTGGTTTCCTGTGTTGTGATAGGTTCCCAGTTACCCAATTATGTCTCAACCAAAAATAATACCTAAAAATGCCTAACTTCTTAATACCTGAATAAAAAATCCAGTCATTTTGAGTCATCTGTCTCAATGGTAAGCCAAGCCTTAAGTCATGAATTCCAAGTCAAAGTCGAATCTTTTATCATTGTTAGTCAAGCAAGTCTCAAGTCCTTAAATTTGCGACTCGAGTCTGACTCGCGTCATGTGACTTGAGTTCCCCACCTCTAGCAACATTATATTAAAATCATCACCTTGAACTCACATGTGACCTTCCTTGTTGTCCATCAAGCACCCCTTCCACACCTTCTAGCCTTTTTCTTTAATCCTCACCCTTTACTTAGTGAGAAGAGTCCAAGTGCTGTTTGTGCTCTATATACACCGATGAGCCAAAATATTACGGGCACCTCATTCGTAACAATGTTTTGGTGGGTGATACCTTCCAAAATATCTTCCACAAGAATGGTCAGACCCAAGCACATGTACACAGCTGTCTACATGATACAAAAGAGTCCTTGGATGAGGTGACCTTCTATTGTGCCAAAATCCTGTTCTGGCACTTGTGCTCCCGTTCAGGTGAACAGAGGTTAATATGGGCAGCCTAATTGGTCTGAAGCGACGCAGATGCAGACTCAGCACTGTGTGATCCACTGTGTGTTGTGACACTTTCTTTTCATAACAAACACAACACATTTCTGTGATTTTTGCCACAGGATGCCTTCTGTTGGTTTGGGCCAGACACTATAGCTTTCATTGCCTTAGGTCATAGAAGAGCCTTGGGCATCCCATACAAGTATGGACTGCATTACGTTCTGTGAAACAGAATGTTGACTGAAATGGATATTTACATAGCCTTTTTACAACTGTAATGTAAATACAAACAGTATTTTCAGGTGAAAATGACAAATGCGTCAGAGATAGAGCTGAAAGCACGCTACCATCAACACAGCATTCCACTGTGTCCGAAGCCTAAACTGTTACACACATGCTAAACTTTTTTATTCTATTTATAGCAGTTCACAATAATTATAGAAAATGCAGTAATGTCCAGTTATGTGCCTGCCTAGAGGAAATCCACAACACTTAAGAAGATGGAATGATGGACGTTTTGTTTGATTGAAGCCAGAAGATAGACAGAATTATGAACAACACGGAAGATCTGCCAGATGAAACAGAGACTCAATAAATGAATGTGAACCAGTTATATAGTTTATATAGTATAGCTAAGAGAGGATATACAGGTAGTGGAGCAGTCTGGGTCCTATCTGTGTGGAGTCTGTATGTCTATATCCGTGTCCATGTGGGTTTACTCCGGGTGTTCCGGTCTCCTCCCTCACCCCCAATTCCAAAGACATGCACATTATGCTGATTGGTGTTTTTCAATTGCCCTTAGTGTGTGTGAGTGTGTCTATGAATGTGCCCTACAATGGATCGATGCCCTGTCTGGGGTTGTTCCTGCCTTGTGCCCTGTGTCGCCGACTAGGCACCGGCTCTACAGCAACCCTGACTAGGATTAAGCGGATAAGAAAATGAACTTACATGAACGGCATTTACAGCTCGTTACAGCAAGTCACTTGTACAAAACAGTCTCTAAACTTATGAACCGAGTTAGAACACCCTCTTTCTTGACCAAACGAGATTTGTATTTGTTATTGTAATTTATTAGAATTTTGAAGACCTTGGTCATTAAAGCGAACGATCGATCAGACGGATGTTAAACACCACATACCTGTATTAGGCTACCAGCTCTTCTTTTGTCTAAGAAATCATTACTGAACATCCCACAAACTGTGTTGTTGTGGAGATGCTGGACCTGGTCGAGGGCCATAACGTTTATCGTTATGCCTGCCCATTTCTCTTGGATCCAACATGTAGACTAAGAGCGCCAACTGGTCACTTGCCATCTAATATATCGAAATCCCTCGACACGTGCGGATATTATGATATCATTGACGTTAATCATTGTAGGATTTGTGAGTAATCATAAAGGTGTTGAATCATTACTGTAAGTGACCAGGTCCATCCTCTGACCTGCCTCTGTTCCTATAAGTTAATTTGAGTTAATTTTACTGTTACTATTTGGGTGCTGGATTAATCTCAGCAGTGCAGGGACACTGACGTGATAGAGGTGTGTGAGTGTGTGTACGAATGTGCCTTACGATGGATCGACGCCTTGTCTGGGGATGTTCCTGCCTCGTGCCTTGTGCCGCCGGCTAGGCACCGGCTCTCCAGCAACCCTGACTAGGATTAAGCAGATAAAAAAAATTAACGAATGAATGAACATACATGAACGACATTTACAGCTTGTTACAAAAGCGGAAAATCATACGCACAAACACAAGTCGGGTAAGGTAGTTCTACACAAACACAAAACCTGAACTCCCGCCTCTGCTCGTTGGTCTGCAGCGTTGATTGGCTGTTGAGGCGACCAGCTGTTTATGGCCAGAGTTAGAAGACAGATTTATTGTCATTTTTAAAACCTTGGTCATTAAAGCGAACGATTGATCAGATGGACGTTATACACCACATACCTGTATTATGCTACCAGCTCTTCTTTTGTCAGGATAGTCATCACTGACCATCCCACAAGCCTTGCTCTTGTGGAGATGCTGGTTTATAGCAGTTTATCGTCATGCCTGCCCATTTCTCTTGGATCCAACATGTAGACTAAGAGAACCAACTGGTCACTTGCCATCTAATATATCAAAATCCCTTGACACGTGCGGATATTATGAGATCATTGATGTTAATCATTATAGGATTTGTGAGTGATCGTAAGGTGTTGATTCATTACTATAAGTCACCAAGTCCATCCTCTTACCTGGCACTGCTGTGTTAAATTGAGTTAATTTTACTTTTACTATTTGGGTGGTGGATCATTTTCAGCACTGTAGGGACACGGACATGATGGTGGTGTGTTAGTGTATGTTGTGCTGGTATGAGTGGATCAAACACAGCAGTGCTGCTGGAGGTTTAAACCACTATTCTTTCACTTTCACCTCATGGCTCCACTTTGTAGATGTAAAGTCAGAGACAGTATCTCATGTTGCTGCACAGTTTCTGGTAGTCATCCTCTAATCCTTCACCAGGATGCTGGTGGCTGGACATTTTTTGGCTGGTGGACTATTTTCAGTGCAGCACTGACACTGAGGAGGTTTAAATCCGCTGATCCACTCTGTCAGTGCAACACACACTAACACACCATAGAATAACAGCTCCATGGGCAATGTCCAGCTTTGCACTTTTACAGCAACTGTCATTTTTTTGAATTATATTTAAATCACTTTACACAAGTACAGAGTGGCAGCAAAGTAAAAAAGAGTTAATAATGCATATTGCAATAAATGGGAAATGGCTTGTTATTAGGCCACTCATGCAGTATTATATTACAGGATTATATAGGACTTGCACAGAACAACAAAACATGATGACAACTATGAGATATTTTTAGAGAACAGCCGAATATTTTTAGAAAACAGCAATGTTCATTCTGATAAACCTACTTTCTCATGAACATCACACAACAAATCGAACTGATCTAGAATCATTACGTTTCTTCAGTGATGTCGGGTTGGTGCAGCTGCAGTGATGACCGAGAGCTTCCTCTGACGTACAGACGAAACTCAAAACAAGAGTTAATTTAGAAGGGAATGACACATACAGGCGGGTTTAGGACTATATGAACTATTCACACAATGACTGACCAGTGCAGACAGAGAGAGAACAAGGTGGACAACGAACCAGAAGATACAACTCATAAGGTACCTTTTCCTATCAGCTATAAGATTGCATAGGCATAAACTGAAGAGTCTGTTTACTGTTGGGTGTGTTTTTAGAATGTAGATTTATTTACGTTTGAATGATTTGAATGAAAACAGCAGTGCTACAAGCTAACAGAATTTCACCACAACCTGTTGGAGGAAAAGGTAAAAGATTATGGTCTTAATAAGGAGTTAATTCAGTGGCTTGGTTATTTGTGACCATCTTATCTAGTTGTGATTGAACTGCCACTCACAAAGAATAATGTTAAAAGTTTACTAGGATTGACTTAATTTCAGTCGATTGAAGTCTAAGAACTTATATTTCATACTAAGTGTTAGTTTGACATGATTGCAACTTTGGCAGCACAGTGGCTCAGTGGTTGTCGCAGAGCTCTAGAGATTTGTGTATAGTTTGCATGTTCTCCCTGTGTCTCCATGGCTTTTCTCTGGATACTCCGGTTTCTTCGTCAACTAGCATCTCTAAAAGTGTCCTAGTGTGTGTGAGAGAGAGAGTGTGTGTGTGTGTGTGTGTGTGTGTGTGTGTGTGTGTGTGTGTGTGTGTGTGTGTGGACTGTATAGGGTCCCCTTGCTTCTAATTAGGCCCCAAACCCCAACCGATATCTGATTAAGCAGATATGGAGTGTGAGTTTAACATGAAGAGTGCGTGACGATTGTATCATTTCAGCATGATTTCATTCCTTTCTCAGGAACTGAGAAGTAAAATGGAAATGAAACCGGTTTTGAGGCGGTTTGGCACTGGAGTGCGAATCTTTTTCACCTTGCTCTTTGCTCTCCTCGTGCTTGCGGTGGTCATGATGGCTTATGTTGGTCACATCAATCTCTTCTCCTCCGCGTATGGCATCCTGGCCTTTGGCTTTTATGGTATCCTGCTTTGTCTTCATCTGGTCGTCCAGAGTATTTTTGCCTTTGTGGAGCACAGGCGGATGCGCACCAGGCGGGACGCTTGTTCCTACACCAAGACCGTCGGCTTCACCATCTCTGCTTACCAAGAAGATCCGGCCTACCTGAGAGACTGCTTACTCTCAGTCAAGGCTCTCCATTATCCTCCGGAGCTGCTCCGCATCATCATGGTGATTGACGGGAACACGGAAGAAGACCGCTACATGATGGAGATGTTCCAGGAGATCTTTGCCGACCAGAATCCAGGCTGCTATGTGTGGCAGAACAATTATCACACATGGGACCCAAAGGCACACGAAGGGCAGACGGTTGACCCCCAGCGCAATGAGGTGGAGGAGCTGATCAGAACTACGAGGTGTGTCTGTATCATGCAGAAGTGGGGAGGGAAGAGAGAAGTCATGTACACTGCATTCAAAGCACTGGGATCGTCAGTCGACTACATCCAGGTGAGCACTGGTCATCATTTGTTTGAGTTCATTGATATCAGGGGTGAAAGTAGGCCGGAACCGCATACCACTACCGGCAAGAGAGGAGAGCGGGTGCCAGATTCAGCAAGAAAACACGTTTGCTAACATAATCTCTATATTAATTGCTAATCTGTTTTGAATTGCTTCTGAACTGTCCGTGCTGTGATTCGATCCGTGCCGGATGGAGCCCAGATGCAGTTCATTACTGAAAGTTAAATTCAGTGCTAGCTTCATGCAACTGACTAATTTCCAGTGTTATGTTTTGGTTTTTTTGGCAGGCAGATGTTTGTTGCAAAATGTCCCAAATAAAATGTGTACTAGATTAGTTTTCTAGTATAAAACAGATATTCCAACAACTTAGATGCCTTTTTCAAACAAGCACGCAGCAGTGAATTCCATAACAACAGGATAGGTCAGACAGAGTTGCCAGATCCCATAAGAGAAGCCACCAAGTCTATGGAAATAGCCCAAAAGAAGCAAATTGACCCAAAACAAAACAAACAAACAAAAACAGGCCATCTACTACAATGAGTGACCTACTACACTAGAGTGACCACTTGATCAGTTTTAAAATAACTAAATAATAATAATAATAATGTACAAAACCCCTAAAGGATTAGCCAATAAGAAAATAAATGAGTGAATAATAACGTATATTTCCTTTTATCTTTAGAGGTTGTGCACAACCAACTTGCAGGTGTATCAGTGAGAGACAGGATCAGGGAGCAAACCCACTAAACAACTACAAACCCCAACAACCTGCTACTCGCAACTAGTACTATTTTTAAGTGACTTCATACTGTAGAAAGATAAGCCTAAAGTCACATTATCAAAGAATGCCAAGAACACACAAAAAGAATAATGCAGAGAACAATTATTCAAACGTTTAAGAGAAAAGTCACTTTGTTAATTATTCTTACGGCTATTTTCCTTTCTTTACTTTTTTGGTTAAAATAAAAATAAAAAAAATTTTCTTCTAGTCTGTGGTCTGCCTAAATATTACTGCAACTTTCTCTCTTCCTGAATGCATTATTTTTTTTAATTTGTATTACGCAACACTGATCATGTACTTAATGTATAATTATTTCACTTTTTTAATTTTCATTAAATATCACTGATTTTTTTTTTTTAAAGAGAAAAGTCAGAGATAGTAAAACATTTACATTTATGTAATTTAGCAGACACTCTTACCCAGAGTGACTTACAATTGACGTAGTCTTACAATCCAAGCAATTGTGGGTTAAGGGCCTTGCTCAACGACCCAACAGTGGCAGCTTGGCTGAGGTGGGATTTGATCCCTGGACCTTCTGGGCCATAGTCCTGTACCTTAACCACTAGGCCACCACAGCATGAAGCCGAGTGGAGGTACACAATATGATGCGATGAAGGTTGTGGCAGTAGTTCCGGCAAGAATTTAAAACTACTTTCACCCCTGGTTTAGATATATCATAAATCAATGGTCTATGATCTAATTATCCTCTTCGAATGCTTTTCTTTATCAGGTCTGTGATTCCGACACAAAGCTGGACCCCTTGGCGACAGTCGAGCTGGTCAAGGTGCTGGAGAGTAACCAAAAATACGGAGCTGTGGGTGGTGATGTGATGATCCTCAACCTGAAGGACTCTTACATCAGCTTCATGAGCAGTCTGAGATACTGGATGGCTTTCAACGTTGAAAGAGCGTGCCAGTCATTTTTTGACTGTGTCTCTTGTATCAGCGGCCCCTTAGGTAAATATGAAGGATTGTGTGAAATCTGTAATGTAAATATAGTGGTACCTTGGTTCTCGACCACCTCAGAACTCGTGGAATTCGGTTCTTGACGCATTTTGTCTAGAAAAATGTGTCTTGGTTCTCGTCATTTACTTGGTACTTGGCGCATTTGCTTAAACTTGGCTGCTCGACTCATTTCAGCCGAAACGATTCACGATTCAGTTCGAAGTGATTCAGTCTCCTGCTTACCGAAGATCTCTGCTGTGTTTATTGTTTTTTTTTTATTTTTACATTTACAATACTGTATACTTAGTGCAAATAAGTCTCCATGGGTCATGAAAAGGTTCATTATAAGAGCCAACCAAAAGAGAAACAAAAAAGAAGACAAAAAAGAGATGCAATTAGCTTAGCTGCTATGCTAGTTCACCAATAGAGTAAGTTTTGCTTTTACTTTTAATCCATTACTCACCGAATTACATGCGATTTTTCAACACTTTATTATAAAATAAGCTTTGTGTTAATGATTTTGGCCAACTTTAGGTTAATGTATAAGTGTTTTAAACAACTTTACATGCTATAGGCTCCGCTATGATATTTGTTAAACTCCTCGGTTCATGATACATTGGTAAATCAGAGAGCACCAGTACAGCGTCACTCCATTAATGCATATAATACATTGTACAGTGTGGATTTTCTAGGGGTCTGGAAGAGATTAATTAAATTGGCATTATTCCTTAAGGGAAACATTTGCTCGGCTTGTCGTTTTTGGTACTGGACAAGCCTTCTGGAACGAAATATTGATGAGAACCGAGGTACCACTATATATCAGAATGTTTATCATGCATTCAATAATGTTTTTAAAACAGTTTCCTAAATGGTTGCTCTCTCTGCTCTTAGGTCTGTACAGGAATGATCTTCTGCAACAATTTCTGGAGGCTTGGTACAACCAGAAATTTCTTGGACAGCATTGTACATTTGGGGACGATCGGCACCTCACCAACCGCATGTTGAGCATAGGCTACGCCACCAAGTGAGTACTGAGCTGATTTATATGGGTTGCTATTGAATAGATTTAAACCACAGAAACCCGAACGAGATTAGAACAGAGATTAATGATGCATTTCTCTGATCAGGTACACGGCTCGCTCCAAGTGCTACACAGAGACTCCGGCCCAGTTCCTGCGCTGGTTGAACCAGCAGACTCGCTGGACCAAGTCCTATTTCCGCGAATGGCTCTACAACGCCTTGTGGTGGCACAAGCACAACCTGTGGATGACCTACGAGTCCATCGTGGCCGGGCTCTTCCCCTTCTTCGTCACCGCCACCATCATCAAACTGTTCTGGGCTGGCACGCTGTGGAACATCCTGTGGGTGCTTTGCTGCATTCAGCTGATCGGACTCATCAAGTCGGCCTACGCTTGCATCTTGAGACAAGACCTGGTGATGATCTTCATGTCTCTCTATTCTGCACTCTACATGACCAGTCTTCTTCCTGCTAAGTACTTTGCCATGCTGACCATCAACAAGAGCAGCTGGGGAACATCAGGCCGCCGGAAGCTGGTGGGCAATTACATGCCCCTTCTGCCACTGTCAGTATGGGCAGCCATCCTGCTGAGTGGTCTGTGCTACACAATCTACAGGGAAAGCCGGGAGGAATGGACTTCGGACGCCAAAGTGGAGGAGATCAAATTCTTAGTCTATGGCACTGGGGCTTACGTCAGCTACTGGCTCATAATGATCTTGATCTACTGGGTTTGGATTCGGAAACTGTGCCGGAGACGTTCCCAGGGTTACAGTGTGAGTGTGTAGTGTATATATAATGGTTTATTTAAGAATATATTATATTTTATTTAAACTGTGCTTTTTGTGTATTACGGTATGTGTGTATTTATAGTTTCGGTTTACAGCTTACAGTTGTTTTATTATGAACTATGAAGACTAACAGCAGACTTTGCCCAAGCTGAAAGTGCTTTGTGTGAGAAAAGGGTTTGCAATATGACAGAGACTTGAGACATCAACCACAAACTGTAAATAACACCATGTGTAAAAATATGTGTGTAAAGTTGTACATAAGCTCACTGTGTTAGTTTTCACCAGTTGCAGTGTCAGGAGATGGATTTTGGAATGTATTTAAATGTAGTTCAGTGGCTCAGTATTTTGCAGAATTGGCGTTTTATATCCACCAACATTATTCCGAATAGGCATAAAACCCAGTGTGTGGGTGAAGGTGGAGTCGTACAGTATTTACACGTTTATTCACTGTGACGCCCTTGAAATAGATGAGTTATGAGACATCCTTAACCACGCAAACACTAAATAAGGGTGTGACTAGGTTTGGACAATTCGGATACAGCTCTGAACAGTTATTGATAAAATCGGTTTTTGTCTGTGTTGAAGTTTGTTAATGAAATGTAATGGCTAGTAAATATCAAATGGTTCTAATTGTAATTCCAGTGCCCAGTTGTTCTTTTCTTTCTTGCCCCTGTTAATTTGTAAAACATGAGGTAAGTGTGACGTGAACTTGGAAGGTGGCATCAAGTGAGAAGGTCCCGGAATGCATGGACGTGACAGTGTTCTTAGCACAACGTAATAAGCTACAGTGGCCTTTAAAATGGAATATCTATATCAATGAAAACTACTTACAACGTCTTAACTATCAGTTGTATTTTTTTCACCATTTGAAACTTAATTACAGCAGTTACACTCAACGCAAATGGGCTGTTTGGGTTTTTGGATATGTAAAAAGGCAGAGGTCCTGAACGCATGTGCTCCATATATGAGAGGTACCGAGTCTTGTTCCAGCAGGATCCGTCTCAAATTAGCACTGCTGGTCAGGGTCATAGGGGGTATCCTGAGACCATTGTGGGTGATCACATATCCTAAATGGGTAGGGTCATTGTGGTAGACCCGGGGCTGATTCCTATGTTCAGCCTCTCCTCCCTCAGACCAAATCTGTTAAATTATCGCTTGTAACTGTAAAATATGAGTGAGCTACATCAAGCCAGTATTTCCATTTCCTTCTTGACTTAGGGGACCTTTTGCACCCGAGGCCCATTGTGGCTACAGGTTTTAAATCCAACCAAACTCCTCAATTGTTCAAAGAGTAAACAACTGGAATCAGGCGTCGCTTCTGCTTGGAAAGAATGACATGCAGCTACACCAGCTCTGGTGAATATGTTTCCCCACCTGTCACTGTTGAATACAAAGAACAAACCACTGATCAATCATAACATTGAAACCACTGACAGGTGGACTCAATAACACTGACAGTGTGACGCCCTGCTGGTATACTTTGGATCCTGGTGGACGTTACTTTGATACCTTCCACCTACGTAAACATTGTCACAAACCAACTATACCCCTGGCAACAGCACATGGCAACAGTATTCTCCAGTATGGCATTTTAGTAGGGCATTGGCCTATTTCAAAGGATAATACATCCTGTCACACTGCAAAAAAAATCCAGAATGGTTTGAAGAACATGACATGAAAGAGTTCAAGGCGTTTACTTGGCCTTCAAATTCCCTAGAAATCGAGCATCTGTGGGATGTGCTGGACAAAGTCTGATCCATGGAGACCCCAACTTGCACTTTACAGAACTGCTGCTACCATCTTAATACCAGATATGACAGGACACATTCAGAGGTCATGTAGAGTCCATGCCTCGACAGGTCATGGCCTTGTTGGGACAAGGGGGACCTGCACAATATTAGGCAGATGGTTTTCATGTTATAGAAGATCAGTAGTTAATAATTTGTTATACACATTTGTTGTTGCTGTATTGTAGCCTCAGGCCACCTACATAATTACTATTTTTCAGCACACAGACAGACAGACACAGTGGTGCTTGAAAGTTTGTGAACCCTTTAGAATTTTCTATATTTCTGAATAAATATGACCTAAAACATCATCAGATTTTCACACGAGTCCTAAGAGTAGATAAAGAGAACCCAGTTAATCAAATGAGACAAAAATATTATACTTGGTCATTTATTTATTGAGGAAAATTATGTGAAGATCTAGGATTAGCAGTTAATTTGAAGCTGAAATTAGAGTCAGGTGTTTTCAATCAGGTGTGAGGGGGCACCCTGTTTTATTTAAAGAACAGGGATTTATCAAAGTCTGCTCTTCACAACACATGTTTGTGGAAGTCATGGCACCTCAGAAAAAAAGTTGTTGATGCTCATCAGGCTTGAAAAGGTTATAAGACCATCTCTAAAGAGTTTGGACTCCACCAATCCACAGTCAGACAAATTGTTTACAAATGGAGGAAATTCAAGACTATTGTTACCCTCCCCAGGAGTGGCCGACCAACAAAGATCACTCCAAAGAGCAAGGTGTGTAATAGTTGGCGAGGTCACAAAAGTAACTTCTAAGCAACTGAAGGTAACTTCTAAGCAACTGAAGGCCTCTGTCTTATTGGCTAACATTAATGTTCATGAGTCCACCATCAGAAGAACACTGAACAACAATGGTGAGCATGGCAGGGCTGCAAGGAGAAAGCCATTGCTCAGCAAAAAGAACATTGCTGCTTGTCTGCAGTTTGCTAAAGATCACGTGGACAAGCCAGAAGGCTATTGGAAGAATGTTTGTGGACGGATGAGACCAAAATAGAACTTTTTGGTTTAAATGAAAAGTGCTATGTTAGAAGAAAGAAGAGTAAAGTTAATGTTCTGGAATGGCCAAGTCAAAGACCTTAATCCAATCGAATTGTTGTGGAAGGACCTGAAGCAAGCAGCTAATGTGAGGAAACCCACCAACATCCCAGAGCTGAAGCTGTTCTGTACGGAGGAATGGGCTAAAATCCCTCCAAGCCGGTGTGCAGGACTGATCAACAGTTACAGGAAACATTTAGCTGCAGTTATTGCTGCACAGAGGGGTTACACCAGATACTGAAAGTAAAGGCTCACATACTTTTGCCACTCACTAATATGTAATATTGGATCATTTTCCTCAATAAATAAATGACCAAGTACAATATTTTTGTCTCATATATTTAACTGGGTTCTCTTTATCTACTTTTAGGACTTGTGTGAAAATCTGATGATGTTTTACGTCATATTTATGCAGAAATATAGAAAATTCTAAAGGGTTCACAAACTTTCAAACACCACTGTAGATAATTACAAACTTGTTTCAGTGACAAATCCCTATTCAGTTGCTCTTTGTGTTTGTAGCTTTTAGAAGTGGGTGTGGTGGAAATGGCGTTAATTGGAAGTGGTGTGAACAGTTGGCCATGTATTGCATTTCCAAAAGTCTTGTTTAGGAAATAAATAAGTAGGCATGCAGGTAGGTAGGTAGGTAGGTAGATCACTGAAATATTCAGTACAGATCGTTTGGTGTGGAGGAAATGGCCAATGCATTTATTACAAGGGGTGTGAACATTGGAGCATGTGTCACATTTCCAATACTCTTGTGACAACATTCAAGAACGGATGTGTGACTCTGAACGGTAACTAAGCAGTTACACTAAAAAATGTCTCTAATTAGGTTTCAGGTTTAATTGCAATGCTTCACTTAAACAAAAATATAACTACAACTTAAAAGGTCCCTAAAACCTCTCTTTGTTTGAGTCTCTTTTGTGTCAGCATTCAAGCCAGATTTCTGCCTCTCTCTCATGCAGGGATAACAGCTGTTTTTTGGGGGTTTTTTTTGCTTCCATAAAGAGATACCTGACAACTGTGTCATTACACCGCAATAATGAAATCAAGGGAAAACATTCTTAAACATGGAACATGTTGATTTTACAAGATAGTACATCATGGGTAAATCAACTGTGAAGTCATTGAAAATGGTGCCAGACCAGCCTGTGTGAACGGTTCCCATTCCTTCGGTCTGAATTTGCGGTACCAAAGAGTGGAATTGTGGAGGCAGTGGTATTTTTAGGGCTGCAGCTTAGTCTGTCACAGAAAGCTAGTCATTCAGCCAATGGGCGGATTTTTGCATTACGCTGGTCAATAAAGTTGAGACGTCTGACTACTCCCTGAGGGTGTATTTTTAAAAGTATTGCAGTTTAATCCCCTGAGAAATTTGCTTACCCTGCCCATGTCTCTTTCTTCCGTCAGCTGTAAAAAAAAAAATCAATTATATCTCATACAGGATATCTGTGACTGTTAAAAAGTAACCAGTAACTGTGTATGTCACATGGGAAATCCAGTGGTGAACACCCATGAAAGTAACTCTGACCACAATGTGATCTAATGCAGGACTCATTTTTTTCTTCAGAATTAAAGTTATGCATTTGTTTACAGTGCATCCAGTCACCAGCCCAACAGATACAACAATAAAACCTGTTGTAAAACTGACTATAAAGCTCTGCTTGATCCTAGACTTTCTTTTTATAGTGGAACATTATAATTCGATGCCATATAGATGAATTGAATTGCAGTCATACATTGTTTCCTGTCCGTGAACATGTCATGCTGTGGGTTGGGAACATCTCAGAGCCTATGAGTTACTCAGCAAAAAGGCAATGGAATGGTAATGATGTAATGCTAAAAAACTGTAATGATGCAGCCAGTGTGACGTGTTTGCTAGCCATCGTCCTTTCCTGGACAAGATGACTCAGTCTACTTACTGTCTAAAAGGATTTTTGAGACATATAAATGGGAAAATTGTGAGTGGTCTCTTGGCATGTTCTGCTGGAATTTAAATATACAAGTCGCTCTGGTACAACTCATTTGGTCATTACTGTGGTCATTTGTATGAAGAACAATGTGAAAACCCTGTACAACAATGAAACAGAATGTTTAGCACCCAGTTTGCTGGTGTTTTTCTACTGTCTACAACCATGGCCATAAGAGTACTGGGCTAGGCACTGAAATGGATTCATCGAACACAGTTTTAATTACATTGAAAGTGACATGAGAGTTCCCCAGTCCCCCCAGTTTCTTTCAGCCAAAAGTCAGGTGACGATCCGACCCCTTGCCACTGGTACAGGGCACCTTATACCTGAGCAAGGTGCTCGCAGGGGTGGTGGATAAATATGGGTGTACCTCCATTCAAGCTTATTCTCCCCACAGAATCTGCTGGTGAAAAACAATTGGCCCCAACACAAGTGTGTAACACTCAGTTTAAGGGAGATGTATGGAGCAGGGAGCTCTTGAAATTAGGGTACTGGGAATATGGGGAATCTACAAATATACTGTATAATATCTATTAAAAGATAATAAACAAAATAAATAAGTTCACATTTAAGGAAAATACCATGACACATTATGTAATAGTCAAATCATTTGATATTCGCTGACGTATCAGAGTTATTACCTGGAATGGTGACAAATGGCATAGGTATATTTAGCTCATTACACAACAATGTAACATTCAGATGTTGAAGTCTTAAGGTTTTATTAAAATACAATAGGGTTCACATTGTCTAATGACGTAATAATGCTGCCAAACAATTGAGTCTTTGCCTTTTGTACTATTTGCAAGTGCATGAACTGCTAGTGTCAACAATACAATTGCATGCAAAGTCAATAGCCTACTGTGGTGCTAGAAAGTTTGTGAAGATTTTCACAGTCCTAAAAGTAGATAAAGAGAACCCAGTTAAACAAATAAGACAAAAATATTATACTTGGTCATTTATTTATTGAGGAAAATGATCCAAGATTATCTATGAGTGATTGGCAAAAGTATGTGAACCTCTAGGATTAGCAGTTAAATTGAAGGTGAAATTAGAGTCAGGTGTTTTCAATCAATGGGATGACAATCAGGTGTGAGTGGGCACCCTGTTTTATTTAAAGAACAGGTATCTGTCAAAGTCTGCTCTTCACAACACATGTTTGTGGAAGTGTATTGTGGCACGAACAAAGGAGATTTCTGAGGATCTCAGGAAAAGAGTTGTTGATGCTCATCAGGCTGGAAAAGGTTACAAAGCCATCTCTAAAGAGTCAGACAAATTGGGCACAAATGGAGGAAATTCAAGACCATTGTTACCCTCCCCAGGAGTGGTCGACCAACAAAGATCACTCCAAGAGCAAGGTGTGTAATAGTTGGCGAGGTCACAAAGGACCCCAGGGTAACTTCTAAACAACTGAAGGCCTCTCTCACATTGGCTACTGTTAATGATCATGAGTCCACCATCAGAAGAACACTGAACAACAATGGTGTGCATGGCAGGGTTGTAAGGAGAAAGCCACTGCTCTCCAAAAAGAACATTGCTGCTCGTCTGCAGTTTGCTAAAGACCATGTGGATAAGCCAGAAGGTTACTGGAAGAATGTTTTTGTGGGCGGATGAGACCAAAACAGAACTTTTGTTTTGTTTGGAGAAAGGAAAAACACTGCATTCCAGCATAAGAACATTATCCCATCTGTGAAACATGGTGGTGGCAGTATCATGGTTTTGGGCCTGTTTTGCTGCATCTGGGCCAGGACAGCTTGCCATCACTGAAGGAACAATGAATTCTGAAGTATATCGGAGAATTCTAAAAGGAAAATGTCAGGACATCTGTCCATGAACTGAATCTCAAGAGAAGGTGGGTCATGCAGCAAGACAACGACCCTAAGCACACAAGCCGTTCAACCAAAGAATGGTTAAAGAAGAATAAAGTTAATGTTTTGGTATTTCCAAGTCAAAGTCCTGACCTTAATCCAATCGAAATGTTGTGGAAGGACCTGAAGTGAGCAGTTAATGTGAGGAAACCCACCAACATTCCAGAACTGAAGCTGTTCTGTACGGAGGAATGGGCTAACATTCCTCCAAGCCGGTGTGCAGGACTGATCAACAGCTACAGGAAACATTTAGCTGCAGTTATTGCTGCAGAGGGGGGTCACACCAGATACTGAAAGCAAAGGTTCACATACTTTTGCCACTCACTAATATGTAATATTGGATAATTTTTCCTCGATATATAAATGACCAAGTATAACATTTTTGTCTCATTTGTTTAACTGGGTTCTATTTATCTACTTTTAGGACTTGTGTGAAAATCTGATGATGTATTAGATCATATTTATGCCGAAATATAGAAAATTCTAAATGGTTCACAAACATTCAAACACCACTGTACTTATCCATTTGGCAGTCCTTAGAAAATTGCTGTTTAATGCACATTTCACTCTTTTCAGGCCAATATTTGGGCAAACAAGTTCTGCCTTTCCATTTCCACTTTTGAAACTCAGCTGTCTCAGACTTTAATATGCTTTTCTCCTCTGTCTTCAAATGACATCTTTCAGCTTCTGGGATCCAGTAATTCCACCTACGTACTTGATCTCATCATATCACCACTTCTTCAGAAGATCACACCCCTCCCTGTCATCAATTTCACCATAAACAACTCCTTGACATCTGGTCATGTTGCTTCTGCTCTCAAGCTGGCAAGAGACATTTCTATTAAAAGAAGGCCCACACTCGACACTTAAGACATAAAAAACGACAGACCAGTTTCAGTCCTTTCTTTCCTCTTGAAGATTCTTGAATGTGCAATCAGTTGTCCACCTTTTTCATACAGATTGACCTCCAGGATTATAAATGGTGGCTTCAAAGCAGTGCAATGAGAAGCTTCATGTTGCCGTGTTTTATCAGTTCTAATCGTTTTTGATCTTCCATCAGACTTTGACATCGCCTTGTCTTCAACAAAATTCCAATTTCCATATTTCCAGCCTCGGAATCACAGGCTTAAGGCCTTTTCACACTAAGTCTCATTTTTATGGACAAAAAAACATGTCAAGTTTTGAAAAAGAACGCACATATATTAACGCCATCCTTCTGAAACCGACGGACTGCAACTTTGTGTAAAATTTTTAATCGGAGCCTGTTCAAATTTCTGCATTGATCGGATGCGTTAAAATCAGGCTGACCAATCAGAGCTCGGTTGTCAGGTAGAACAGCTCATCCTGTTGGTAACAGAGCACAAGCGCTTATAGGACAAGCAACTATACTGTAACCATGACTATAAAAACATATAAATCTCACAGTGACTGTATGGAACAGTTTTGTTGTTTATCTAAGTGGCTTGTAATCTGTTAATGATCACAAATAAACACAAACTATAGCTTCCTGCACTAATCCTCGCTCATGTCTTTGTTTTTCTTAAGTTAACGATGTCAAAAACCCGAAATCTCTGTGACACATTACGAGAAAGGACATTAAAGAAAGCAAAAGCGAACTGGGAGTTTACAGAGAGTTTAGACAAAAAATTGACTGCACTTGGTGTGAAGGTCCCAATACATAAAAATCGCATCTGTTTTTGTTTTTTGTTTTTTGTGGAAAAAAATCACACTCAGTGAGTATAGGCCTTTAGTCTGGAACAGGCTTGCTTACCACCTTAGCACTGTCAGAATATCAGGTATATCTACACTGTGTGAACTCTCCACAGGAGTTCCAGAAGATTCAGTGCTGGGTCCTCTACTTTTTTCTCTCATAAAGTAGCTATCATGGTGAAGTCATGCCCTCATATGAATTTTTATATCACTATGAAATGATGATGATCACAGCTCCTGTGGCCCTTAGGTACAAGAGCCATGGAATTGCTGGAATCAGCAATCCTCTTGTACCTGGGTGTGACAGACTGGTACCCTCTTGCATTCTTTGTATATAGTTATTTTGGTGTTGTTTTGCAAGGTCTGTCATTTGTGTTCATTCTAAAGAGCTTTACATTTACATGGTTTATTCCATGCATTCCATGCATTGTCAAAACTCGCCTCCATGCCCAGAAGACTTGCCTTCCTAATAATATATAATTTATACCTGTTATACCCACAACTATAACAGCTGGTGCACTTACCTCTGTATGTTCTGTGTATTGGTGTAGTGTAATTGATCACAAATAATGCCATATATTTCACAAGTGAGAGCAAATACAAGAAACCACTGTTCCTAAAATGTATTTTCATGAATTTTCATGATTCTTCTCAAACATTCAAAACAACCTTGTTGCCCCGGGCTACACTGTGATGTAGCCAGAGTTTGACTAATGGATTTATGTTTTTTATGTGTTTGTAGATGATTACTCAACCTAAAACATTTTCTCGCTTTATCTCATGACACACCTTAAACCTTTTACAAGCACAACATGGACTGGTATTTTGAATTTACAAGGTGTTAAGTAACATGTAGGCTAATTACGCTTCTGCGAAATATAGCTCGTCAAACAAGTTAAACTGGAACTAAAAGAGCATGTTTGAGATAACTGGCAACACAGTTTGGACATCATTTATTAAGAAGGGCAGAAAGGTCAGATGTGTATCGTGCAAAATCCTGAAAATTATGTTCAAAACACGCCTTAACCTGATTAATCCAGAACATGTTTCACATGTTTGGTCACTCTTAAGTAGCAGTCAGGTGCAGGCTACAGCTAGCAGAACTGGTGCAGTTGTGCTTTTTGTATTTATCTGTTGTGCTGCTACCCCACCCACCATTATGATGCCAACAAACTGTGCAAATAGTCCAAATACTTCTGCTACATCTGTGGTGAGTTGACCTATAAAACCAAAAAATGTTCATTATCAAGCCTCATTAAAAAACTGCTATGTGAAGTATTTTGTTTGTAAAGCTGGTGACAAGGATAGTTGTTGCCCAGCGTAGCAGGCTACAATTCCATAATATGTACATTTTCACGTTCTGGGTAAGGAAGGACGAGGAACTGACGCAAGTGAAAGTGGAAGTGCTTTATTTACATAAAACATGGGGAGAACAAAAAAGGGAAAAAATACAAATCCACAATACAGATTATTGAAATAACAAAGGAAAATCTTTATGGATCTTTGTGTTTCCTGCTGTTAAATGTCATTTCTTTTTGGTGTGGTTGGGGTGTCACATTGCAAATTATTGAAAAAAATAAAGAAAACAAGTTCTGGCATCAGTGGCTCCACCGTCAGCGGTGAGGAATGTCATTTCAGTCTTTACGCTATCTCTCTCCTGAACATTTTTTTCTTCTGACTGATTTTATCTACTACCCAGACAACATAAAAAAAAAAAAATGAGACAAAAGCTATAAAAGAAACTCAAGAAAAAACTATAATTTCTGCTAATTTTTGCCAATAAAGATTTGCAATGAATCACTTTATTCCTTTGGTCTGTGTGTGTGTGTGTTTGAGCTGGGAAAACAAAGCTGGAGTAGAGGGTAATACCAAAAATATTGTTATCTTTAGAGTTGCTACCTGGCTGTGGGAGAAGGTAATGGGTGCAAATGTGAGGAGAACATGCCAAACTTCACACAAACAGGAATAGGGGGTGAGGACTGAATCAGAAAGCGAGGACAGTCCCATGGTCCCCAAGACCCTGGATCTTTGTGCTACCTACTGTAGTATGTCACTTGCATGGGTGTGGTTGGGATGTCACATTACATATTACTCAACAAAAACGAAAGAAAACAAGTTCTGGCATCAGGGGCTCCACCTTCATTGGTGAGGAACGTCATTTCAGCCTTTACGTTATCTCTCTCCTGAACATTTTTTTCTTCTGACTGATTTGATCTACTACCCAGACAACGTAATAAATAAAGTATGAGAAAAAAGCTATACAAAAAACCTATAAATCCTGTTGATTTTTGCCAGTAAATATTTGCAATGAATCACTTTATTCTTTTGGTCTGTGTGTGTGCAAACTGGGGGGCACAGCTTTTCTTTGATACTCGTCAGGGAGGCTCCAAGGAAAAAAGCTTGGGAACCACTGGACTAGAGGGTAAAATCAAAAATACAACAGTTTTATCTGCAGATTTGCTACCTGGCCACGGGAGATGGGTGCAAACATGAGAAGAACATACCAAACTCCACACAAAAAGAAAGAGGAGGTCCCCAAGACCCTGGATCTTTGTGCTGACGGTATGTAGTATGTCATTTGTATTGGTGTGGTTGGGATGCCACATTACAGATTATTGAAAGAAAAAAGAAAGAAAACAGGTTCTGACATCAGGGGTTCCACCGTCAGATAAGAGGAATGTCATTTCAGCCTTTACACTATCTATCTACTGCACATTTTTTCTTCTGACTGATCTTATCTACTGCCCAGACAACATAATGAATTAAAAGACACATAAGCTTACGTAAAGATAATATCTATTTTTGGCACTTCTGAAATTAGGAACAAAAAAAAAATGCAACGAAACTGAGTATGGGCCATCCCACCCTGTCCCCAGAGAGACCGTGTAGTTCTCTGAGTCACATCTGACTAAGGTTAGCATCACAAAGAGAATGTCAAAATCATTCACACTTAGTAAGTAATGGTATACTGTGCTCAGCCTTTTCCATTATTTACAGGTAATACATGGTCTAGAGTTAGGTATACCCAGTATAGGCATTAACTGTATTTTAAAATCAATTATTTCAGTATTATTAAGTTATTAAACAGCCTGCTAGGCTAGGCTGGTCCTTTCAGCAGGCCCCGACAGAAAGACTAGACTACATAGACTAGACTAAATATAGACTACATTATCATAACAGTGGATGAGAATTGGGAATAAACAAAATAGTAGATACAAAGGGTTAGTAGTCCCCCTTCTAAAACTCGTCTCTAAATACGATAAATAGGGTCGTCTAAAACTGAAATACGACTCGTCTTTAAAGCCTATGGTAGGCGCCAGGGAAGTAGTTCTGGCTCCCTCTAGTGGTAAATCAGTACGCATGCTTTCATTTGACCGTTTTATGCTTTTATTTGAACGTTGCCTGTTCACGCCATGTGAAGTGTGTATTTCCTTCTGCGTGGCTCCTGGGTTTGATCTGGAACACTGTCTTTTCTCGTAGAAGACCACCGGTAAAGCAGCCTAACAAAACGCACAAACAGACCAGTGTAATATGACAGCACTGTCGTTAGGGTTAGCATTGCAATACAATTGTGATGGTTTTATGCTTGCTAACTCCTGGAGAGCAACATTTGGATGTCAAAATGTTCAAACTGACAAAACGGGACTTGGCTTTACCCCAAAATGAAGAAAAGCAGCAAGAGCAGTGAACTGAGACAGGCGGCGAGGAGGTCTGGAGCAGGCAGCCTCAGCAGAGCAAATGGAGGTTGAGGGGGCAGGAGTGGGAACTGGCCAGCAGGTAGGAGAGCTTGATCAAAAACACCCTGCAGCTTGGCATGGCCAACTACCGCATAAGGAGTGACTGAGACAGAGAGAAGACCAAGTAGACAAAAGTTTTATTTATTTATTCATAGTTTACATTTGTTGTGGTACGAGGGAGTATGTATACCAATACTGGGTGATCCAGACGAAAATAAAATAACTTTGAAAGAAGTAATGACTCCAGGATCCTGTGTTAAACTAATCCCACCTGAGTAGGGCTTAATTGTATGCCACACAATACAATATTTAATTACTCAGTTAAACGGCATGTGGAAAGTTCCCAGTGTTTGTGTTTGGTAATAACAGAGAGCCAGGAGTAACGACTGTAATGTGGGGGCACGCCTGATCTGCGCCGTGTGATACACACAGACCCAGGAACCACTCCAAGGAATTCTTTGAGTTCTCCTGGGCTCCATGGGGTGGTGGCTGGGTCTGTGCTCATTAGGTAGGGACTCGGAATTAAAAAAGAACATACCTGTGAGATGATAGTAGATGCGGACCAGGGATCGCTCCTGAGAAAAGATCTCACACTGATACGTCCCCGTGTGCTCCATTCGGGCTGATGGTATGGAGTAGAGGTCGTCCACTCCGACTGTCACCTCCTTAAACCGATCCATCAGCACAGTCTTTATCTTAAACGAGCCACATGAGACAAACCTGAGCCACCTATGCTTACAAATGACCAGATTGCTGTATTCCTTTCTGACACACTTATTCTCGCTCGTAAGAGCTGACAGCTAAAACGGCAGATGATGGATGGTAATTACAGGTTTTGGAGCTTCATCCTTACCTCTGCATACCTCCAGACTATCTGTATGTCACTTGGCAAGACAAATGGCACTTTACACCACATCTGAGTCCTGTTGTTTTCCTGCACGGTGATTTCCTGCACTTAAACAGACGTCCATTGCACGTACTGTAAATATCCGAGCCACGGCTCCTCAAGTCATTACACTGCAAACAAGGCCTCTCTCAGCTCAGTGCTCGTAATTATAATATTTAAGCAGAGCCTCTGGTGCGAGTGGTAAAAAGGATTATGCGCCTCGCAGTAATTGCAGCTGTGCCTGGCTGGAAATGAATACCACGGCAGATGGGAGGGGGGTTTGCCACTTTACATCGAGGGCACAGAAGCCAAGGGCATGGAGGCTACCCATGGTGCATTCTGAACTTAATTGTGTTATGTGTCCAAAAATGCCATGATGCTGAAGAATTATGAGGGGATGTAAAGGCTAGGAGAGATTTGAGGTTCTCTCAACACAGCTTGTTTTATGCATATGAGAGGCACATATGGCGGATTTGGTGAACTTCTCTCAGAGCTAATGCTATCCCTTTATTGAGAATATGTCCATAAAGTGACACGACCCAAACCAAGTAAACAGTTTACAGACTCTTACAGTAGCTGAATAAACGAAATATCGCAATCGCCGAAGGATTTCCCAAGCCAGCAACCCAGGATCACTCTTTCATTTAAAAGATTTACAAGCTATAAACGCATGTTTGTCCTGGACACCTGCAATTATGTGTTTGTGGTTTCCATAAAGTCATGGAGCATGGCGTGGTATATGCATTAGGGAGGCGCAAATTTGAAGGACGCTGATTTTCGTCAGGGTTAACTCGTACAAAAATAGATGCAGCCAAACCAGGGTTTCAATACTGATGTCTGAGTGCTAAGTGAATATGTCTCTCACAGACGTTTATCCACATTTGGCAATAAATCCAGCCGGCTTCTGGCTCAACCAGGCACGATCCCCCTCTGATCTGTGTGATAGGCTCCGCATCTAACCTCTACCCAACCCCTGTGGCCCTGACCAGCATAAGCAGGGTTAAAATGTGAAATAAAATACATTATACCATTCACAGATAAACGCGAGTTGAAAGAGAGTTGAAACTTACGAGGGCAATCCAGGGGAAATTCACAGGAGTCGTACTGACAGGTGATGCAGTTATATACCATGCCAAGAGCCTGAAATCCTGCCCGGTGCAAACAGAGGACATTGGAACACCAATTTGTGTGAGTCATACACAAAAAGAGCAAGCTGATTTACTAACAGGATGTACAGTGGCGCTTTGTTGTATTTTTGATATATCTGCATTAATACGACCTAAAACATCATCGGATATTCACATAACTCCTAATGGAAGATAAAAAGAACCCGATTAAACAATGAGACTAACATATTACACTTGGTCATGTATTCATCGAGGAAAATGATCCAATGTTACACAAATGACAATGGCAAAATGCCACTGTGAACCTTGGTTTTCAGTATCTGATGTGACCCCCATTGGACAGCAATAATTGCAACCAAATACATGCATTTCCAGTAACTGTTGATCAGTTCTGCATATTGGCTTGGAGGAACCTTAGACCATTCCTCTGTGCAGAACAGGTTTGGAATGTTGGCCTTTCTAAAAGAGTAAATTTATTCCACTTTAACCATTTTCTGGTGGAACGACTTGTGTGCTTAAGGTTGTTGTCTTGCTCCATGACCCACATTCTGTTGAGATTATGGACTGCTGTCCTGGCCCTCCTGGGCAAAGATACCATAAGACCATTAAAAGCTTAATATTTTGCAGATTTGGGAGTGGCCTGTTTTTTGGCAAGGTGTGCACTTCCAATCCAATGATGTTTTAGGTCAAATTTTGAACCGAATGTTCTCTGCTTCATTCTTATTAATTATAAACAAATCTGAGGTTATGTAACATGGAGGCGCTCATGGTTTGATGTCACATTCCTGGCATTCTAGTCACTCCTAGAGGTAAAGTCAGCAATAACCGAAACCACACAAAAGTCGTTTTTAGGCTTAATGGTGGCAGTACCCGAAACCATATGAAGTCATTCCTGAAGTCATATTTTTACCATATCTTATCTTGTTTCTTGAATGTTATTATGACTTCTCAAGCAGGGCTGCTGAGGCATCTTTATTAATAGGATTATACCTTTTTAATACAAAATATTATTTTTATATGGTGAAGTACTTTATAAAAACACAGTGCCCCTCAACTCTGGAACTCTCTCCCTCCACTGCTTAAACTATCTAATTCCCTCTCTTTATCTAAATCCAATCTCAAAACCTATCTGCTTTCACTTGCATTTTACCAACCTCTACCCTAAATCTACGCCCACCTGGTCTCATCCATGTCCATTACTTTCTATTTATATGTTCTTGTTTCTATGCTCTATGTCCTCAAACTTGTAAGCGTCTTTGGGTTTTGAAAAACGCTTTATAAGAACCAAGTTAAAGTAAAAGTAAAAAGTAAAGGAATAGTGAATAGTGGACCATTTTGTACATTTTTGTTTTACTACAGGTCCTGCGTTACCACATTATCAATGCGCTAACTTTGACAGCCCCAGTAAAACAGATTGTTATGAGATACAGCAACCTACCACAGGGAGGGAAACATCCAAATGCTGTGGAAATAAATAAGAAAGATATGAGTCACATCATCTGAACTGTGCTCTTCATTTGAATAAAGGAATGGAAAAAGCAACGATGCTAAACCAAATCAGCTAAATCAAATGAACAGGTCACTATAAGGGCAGTAGTGTTGTACACAGAGGAGAACTGAGCTCACCTCTAGGCAGGCCCGAGGCCAGTATGACGAAATGGTGTGCTGCAGCTTGTAGTCTGGCTTCGTACTCTGTGTCTGAGAGACATGAGGACGGGAAAGTAGATTTTTACTTGCAGATATTGACAAGTCAAATTTAATGCTTTCTTATACAGTACTGTGGAAAATTATTAGGCCACCATTATAGTTGTTGTTTTAGCAATGGTATAATGGCTATATATAATTATTTATTACTCTCCTTATTAGAATACAACCAGATAAAAATAGCTTCTATAGGCTACAGAGGCAAATATTCAGACCACTTGAGCAATAGCAGCATCTGGCAGCTTCATCGGGATGCCAAGTTGACCCTTCTAGAGTCTGAAGAAGCTTGATACGGAATGGTCTTTTTGGAAGGGTAGCATCCAAGAAATACTTTTTCAGAAGGGAAGCAGGGTGAAAAGGCTAAGATGTACTAAAGCTCACAAAGAATGGAATGAAGATCAGTGGAGAAGAGAATCATAAATCCAAGTTTTACATTTTTGTACCCAGTAATTGACAATATGTTATATAATGGTCATTACAATTTTGCTAAATTAACAAATCTAATGGTGGCCTGAGACTTTTGCACAGTACTGTATCTTCACAATATCTGCACACCTAGCTAATTTTACAAAGCCATGGCTTTAGGGGGAGGGGCTTTGGAAAGAAGTCCAAAAAGAGGGCATGGGATCGAAGGTAGGGGTTGGACTCTTTGATCAAAGTTAAAGCAAGTAAGCTGGTTACAATAAAATACCATTATTTAGCATCTGGTCAAATTCTCTCACGATAGGCATGATTTCAGAGCGCAAGATCTGCTTTAGTACCACATCGAAGCCTCTTCCTGAAAAAGGTGAAGAAACCAGACAGACATGAGGACAATACACAAACGAATGGCATTGTTTTATTTATGTCAGCTGCACAAATGAGAACAAAAGGATTGGCTGTCTTACCCACTTTAGCTGCATTGGTCACATTTGGGTGGCTGAATATCCTGTCCAGGGTTTTGAAGCAGGCGTCTATATTACGAATGTTATATTTAGAGACGACGTGACCCCAGCACAGTCTGACACTCTCGTCTGAATCTATAAAGCACTGAAAACAACTTAAATCCGACTCAAATAACAACATGAAGAGCAGGATCCTAACTAGAGACATTGTGCTCTTCAGAGTGAGCGTTCCGTTTTTTGCAGCAGCTACATCAAACTTTTGGAACCTCTCCACTGATTATGATGTCACAGTCAGCAGCTGGATCTTTGAATCAATACGTTTGGTAATGGCAGGTAAACTGGGCCACTTTTATTAAACTGATTTTGTCCATTAAAACTCCATTCAAAATAATGTCAGTCTTATTCAAAAGTGACACCGCTGGTCAAATAGGATACTATGTTTTGTAACACAACTTAATATGATTTCTGTGCATTTAAATTAATACATTTTAACATTTTGGTCTTGCTTTGCCCTTTTTTGGTCTTACTCTGGTCTTCTCCTGGTCATGACTTGATCTAAATTGATATTGCCTTTGTCTTGCTCTGGTCTTTCCTAGGACTTGCCTACCTACGTCTTACCTTAGTCTTTTCTTGGTCTTGCCCGGGTGTTGTCTTGGGCTTGCCATGGCCTTATCTTTGTCGTTCCTTATACTGATCTTGACTTTTTCTTGCTCTGGTCTTACCTTGGTCTTGGCTTGGGCTTGCCATGGCCTTAAACTGATCTTGACTTTTTCTTGCTCTGGTCTTACCTTGGACTTGTCTTGGGCTTTCCATGGCCTTACCTTAGTCGTTCCTTAAACTGATCTTGGTTTTGTCTTGCTTTGGTCTTACCTTGGTCTTGTCTTGAGCTTGCCATGGCCTTAAACTGATCTTGACTTTGTCTTGCTTTTGGTCTTACTTTGGCCTTGTCCCTTGAGCTTGCCATGGCCTTTACCTTAGTCGTTCCTTAAACTGATCTTGACTTTTCTTTGCTCTGGTCTTACCTTTGGACTTGTCTTGGGCTTTGCCCATGGCCTTACCTTAGTCGTTCCTTAAACTGATCTTGGTTTTGTCTTGCTTCTAGTCATACCTTGGTCTTGTCTTAAGCTTGCCCATGGCCTTACCTTAGTCGTTTCCCTTAAACTGATCTTGGTTTTGTCCCTTGCTCTAGTCAATACCTTGTCTTGTCCTTGTCTTAAGCTTGCCATGGCCTTACCTTCTTGTACCCTTTGGTCCGTTCCTTTAAATTGATCTTGACTTTTTCTTGCTCTGGTCCCTTACCTTGGACTTGTCTTGGGCTTTTCCATGGCCTTACCCTTAGTCGTTCCTTAAACTGATCTTGGTTTTGGTCTTGCTCTAGTCAATACCTTGGTCTTGTCTTAAAAGCTTGCCATGGGCCTTACCTTTGTCGTTCCTTAAACTGATCTTGACTTTGTCTTGCTCTGGTCTTACCGTGGCCTTGTCTTTTGAGCTTGTCATGGCCTTACCTTTGTCGTTCCTTAAACTGATCTTGGCTTTGTCTTGCTCTGGTCTTACCTTGGTCTTGTCTTGAGCTTTCCATGGCCTTACCTTAGTCGGTCCTTAAACTGATCTTGGCTTTGTCTTGCTCTAGTTTTACCTTGGTCTTGCCTTGGTCTTGTACTGGTCACGCTTTGATTGAATTTAATGTTGCTGTTACATTTTATTCTCAGCACACAAATTTACCCATCTACCCAGTCAACAAACACATGGACCCTGTGTTATTGGTTAACTTTGTGTTATTGGCTTACAGTCTGGAAGGCAGTCAATTCAGAAGTGGCTTTTCTTTTAGAAGAATTATTTAAACCACTTCTTTCTTGTGTAATATGAAAGCACATGCATGTAAATGTAGAGTTCAGAATTCAGGCGATACTCTATAGAGTTGTACAAGAAAACCTCAAACTCTAGACCTTATCCTGCTAGTTTTGGTTTCACTCCATTGTCTCCCAAACCTTTCCTATAATGCAGCAGTATTTATTCTGCCGAACATGATAGGGAGAGTAAGAAGTGTGTACACTTGCGGTGTGTATGCATGACTGCAAAGGTTCAGTATATCAAAACGATTGAGAACGCCACGGCAGCGGACAAGAAGTGATAGCACAATTTGATGGAAAAGTAGAAATGCTGTCTTCTTATCTTTGAAGATGTTAAGCCGATGGACAGTCAGCCAGGGTGTGTGCATGCCTGTTTGTCTGATTGGGCAAGGTGGTAAAAACCAATACCATAGATGGAGCCCACAGCAGCTTCATCACATCCTATATCCCCCCAACCCCCTCTCCACCTCCTCTTCCTCCTCCCGTACACCCCCACCCAATCCTTCACTCCCTTCCTGCTCCATCTGTAGCCATAGAAACCAGACAGGGTGCCTAATACACGAAGTTAATATGTTTCCAGTGGCGGCGAGCGACTTGGGTGCTAATGCATTCATCTGTCTCCTCTGAGACAAGGCAATCGATAGTGCGCAGGAGCCCAAGGTGGACTACAAGACATCCGTCAGTCTGTCTACCTGTCTGTCTGCTGTGGCCTTTCAGAGTGGAGAGGCTTGTTTAACGAGAGTCTTTCTTACAATAAGTTCGGCTTGTTGTTTGGGATTTGAAATGCACATGGTATCACTTGGCACAAAGCGACAACCCTTTAAAATGTATTGAAGAAATAAATAATACGGATGCTTTTTGGATCCTTTGTGCTATCATAATATGACGAGAAAACCGGTTCCTGTTCTAAATGCAAGTACCATTGTTATGTAACCACAGAAGTTTGAGAACTTGTAATAGTGTCTTTATTGCATAAGACGTTGTTTTTACAATTGCATACATGTTCATAAACAGGGCACGAAGACAAAAAGACACGCTGGATTATATAAGCTGAGGCAGTTACAGTTCATACCTATTTGCATTCATTTACAAATAACGGATTTGAAGAAAAGCACATTTTCTCTGGTAACACCACCTGACTTTTCAAGCGTCTACTCGTATTGGGTGAATATCTATAGGACTGTTTCTCTTTAAAGATGATACATGCATGGTTTTCCTGGCTTCACACCACCTGACATTGAGACAAAAATTCCAATAGAGGGGGTCTATGCAGTGAGTTCCACTTTAGCATGTGCTTTGATCCACAGGGCTCACACTGAATCGATGTAATGTGGGTCAAACCTGGGCTCACTGTGCTTTATGTAAACCTCAAAGCAGCCTCTCATGTGTGTTGGTTGGTGAGTAAGACATTTATTAAAGTGGGACTTACTTTATAGACACCCTGGATTTGTGGAAGGCCAATTGACCAAAGTGCTCAAAAGGTTTCCCGTGATTTTCTTTAAATCTTATAAAACTGCACATTTTCTCTTGGTTGTGCCAGATGATGTTCAGAGTAAGGGACAAAAGTTTGACAGAATTACATTTTTTAATTATGTATGCATTTTTAATTGGTTTTAACCAAGGGTAAGACCAAGGCAAATACACTCGGGTGGCACAGCGGTCTAATCTCACACTCTCAAGTTGGGTGTCACTGGCGTTCACGATTGGCTACCCAGCTCTACAAGGGACTGACGTACCGTCTAGGGCATGCTTATGCCAACACCCAGCGTTCTCCAGGAATAGGTCCCTCAGCCTCTGACCAGGAGTTAAAATACAATAATATGACGCAAAATTGTGGAGACTCGTTCTCATCATTCTCCAGAAAGCACTTCTGAAGACGATCATACCACGGGGTCACCACCCTTGGCTCTCTTCTGATTGGACACAGGTCAGAACACAAAGCCAGCCTATAGGGTATGCCCCCTTGTGCCACCATGGGAATGGAGGATCCATTAGGATTTAATTGCTGTGATCTGTAATAATAATGCCGTCATCCTTACCATAGAGTCCGTCTGATCGCAGGCACGGTTCTAGCCGAGGATGCTTGCGGCCCCAGTCCTGAGGACCTCACCTGTGACCTGCATTTACTTCACAGGTTAAGGGTCTCAGGGATGGAGACGCCCGCCGAGGAAGGGCTGAGGATTTCCGAGATGCCGCTCGTTAGCGCGTCACACCTGAGCGAGCAGCTCTTGCCGCAAGTTTTGTCTGAGCCTCCGTGCGCGTGCTGCTAATCCATAACTGCACACACACATTGCCGCGGATTATGTGCGCGCAGAACCTCGTCGTGTCAGTCAAAATAAAACCGTGAGGTGGAAATGGGTATTTTCACTGCAAAGTGGTTGTGTCGGCTCAGGCTGGCTTGGCTGACTGTTAAAAAAAGGGCTGCTTTTCGCTTAGCTAGATATTTTGCTGATATTGAGGACAAAGAGGGCGAGCAAACACCTTCTCTACGCACAGGACGGTCAACACTCCCGCCGATTATTTGCCTCACTGGAGATATGTAAATACGTGATTAATATCAAATCAATTCAACATGTCAGATGTGATACAAAATTTGTCCGATACAAAGAAATAACAAATGGTGGATGAGAGTGCTGGTGTTCCCCTCTCGCCTCGTAAAGGGAGGACGAGCCAAAATGGAGTATTCGCATTTCCGAAATGCTGAATATTACCCTGCGCGCAGGTGACAAGATAACAGTTTAAAATTCCCAGCGTTTCATATAATCTAATTTGCACAAAGGTTACATTAGGTCCCGAATACAAGAGCACCCCCTGTGTGTAGACAGCTGCTATAGCAAGCTCAATGACTGAGCTTCAATTTATCCTTAGCCCTCTCGAAATCTTATTCAGTTACGCAGTATGCCTGATGGATTGGTCACTTATCTGAAGGTAAAGAAGAGATGTCTGGAAAGTGCGACACGACGTGTAGACGTGCCGTCACTTGGAACAGCTGTCTGGGATGTCCGTGACATCCTGCAGAGTGGTTGTTCCACAATAAAAAAAGGTATTAGAGTGCATTTTGAGAAAAAATCCAGAACAGGACTCAATCCAGACAAGCAGAGAAACTCTTAAAAATGAAGGTACTCTTAAAAACTGCCTTACCATTACACAGTCCTTCCAGTTCACTCATATATAAGTCGGAATGACACGCCGCATGGTCATTGACAGGTGTGCATGCATGTCAGCCTTGACCCTGGACTGTTTGCACTTCAACTTTGCCCTGTTGGTGCGCCATGGAGAAAATAAAGATAACAATGGAAATATACCAGAGAACAATGTACCTGTGTCCCAGCATCCCGGTCTGGGTCTGTCCGCGATGATCAAGAGTCCCTGCGAAGAGAACCAGACAGACAGACTGAAACTAACAGCAGGTTATCAGACGATCCTCGTGATTCCACACGAAGTGTTCAACCACACACTACGCGCTCACCTGAGTCCACGCGGATTTTCTCTTTCTTCGTCCACAATCCTCCCTCACTTCTTCTTTTTTTTTTCCAGGCAAACATGTCTCGCTTGCCTTCCCCCCTTGCAGTCTGCGTGTTCACACGTCTGTGTGTGTGTGTGTCTGGAGAAAATGTGCGCGAGACAGAGGGAGCAGGGAGGGGGCAGATGAGGAGAAGCGAGGAGGCAGTAGGGAGGAGAGGGGATGTAGGGGGGGGAGGGTCAGGATGGCAACGTAGCATCGCGCCGACAGGAGAGGAGGCGAAGGAAAATATTCCACATGTTTGCATCTCTTAATCAGTCCGTGTACGCATGCTCTTTTGTTTGGATATTGGCCCAACAAGATTCATTTTGGGAAAACACACACACACACACACACACACACACACACACGCGCACGCACACACAAACCGCACTGCACCCCATGCGGTAATCCTTAACGTACCACCTTTAGTATGGATCTTAGAGTGTTGAGTAGTTACTTCTAATTACGTACCTTAAGTGAACATGAAGGCACGCTGCATTCATTCCCTTAAGAGAAAGATACTCACTAAATGTACTAAATGGACGCATCGTTACACTACATTACAGTACAGACTCATGACTGGTACTGCAGCAGGGATAAAAGATGAGGGAAAAAAACCCCGGAATAACCCTGTGAAGCTTCACAATTAATGGGGCTGAAATCTTTTGTTCTGAAGCCAACGTGCCTGCTAGGCAGCAGATCCAGGGCTTGTTGGAATTAGAAACAGCAAGTGCATTCGAGAGTCAAACCACTAAGCTGTAGATTATCGGGTGGTAGTGTTTAAAATCATTTACATCACTCACAAATTTGCACTCTAGGCTGACCGTGCTCTGATTTGTAGATAAAATGTAGGGAATAGTTCATAAGTGATGGTTTTGGATATCGGTGGACTGAACGTGCCATGACTGAACTTTCCTGCAGTAGGGCTGTGCTAAGAAATCGATACAGCAATATATTGCGATTTTTTTTTTGGCAATATTCTACATTGATTTTCAGCTCAGAACAAGCTAAATAAATATTAACAGTGAGAAGTCTAGACTGTCCATGGATGCTGGGTCCCTTTTTCAGTCTTGGTCCTCCCAAGGTTTCTTCCTTGTAACGTTTAGGGAGTTTTTCCTTGCCACTGTCACCCTAGGCTTGCTCAGCTGGGGCTTTGGGCCTACATAATTGTCCTACATAAAAGCTCTTTTGAGACAATGCTCCAGTGTTGACTTTGACTTTGATATATCTCTACTATATTCTTTATTGTACTCTTCATAAAGACAAAGTCAGATAGCGCTTTTTACAATGGAGCATTGTCTCAAAGCAGCTTTACAGTTCTCTGTTATCTTCTTCTATCTATGGCCAGTCCCAAATTGAGCAAATCTAGGGCGACAGTGGCAAGGAAAAACTCCCTAAACGTTACAAGGAAGAAACCTTGGGAGGACCAAGACTCAAAAGGACACTCCTTGGGCGACTTGGATGATAAATATAAGAATTAAACCAAGTTATCTAATTAATAAGTTTACAGTAATGGTTTAAATAAACAGAATGTTTATCATAGTCTATATATTATTATATTTTCTTTAAAAATGTTCTCTCTTTTCATTTCTGTTTAGCTTCTGTTTAAACTAGCTTCTGTTTAATTAGGTAACTTAGTTCTGTGGTAGCCTGTGGTAGCCTAGCGGTTAAGGTACTGGACTATGGACCAAAAGGTCCAGGGTTCAAATCCTACCTCTGCCAAGCTGCCACTGTTGGGTCCTTGAGCAAGGCCCTTAACCTACAATTGCTTGGATTGTAAGATTACATAAATTGTAAGTCTCTCTGGATAAGGGCGTCTGCTAAATGCTGTAAATGTAATGTAAAATGTAGTTCAATTCCTACATATTACTTCTAGGCTGCCCAAGGAGGTTGGGTCACTTTTTGAGTCTTGGTCTTCCCAAGTAGTTTTTCCTTACCACTCTCACCCTTGGCTTGCTCAGTTAGGGCTTTGGGCCTAAATTGATTTTGATTTTGATCTAGCTCGTGACTGCGGGTGTTTCCAAGGTCAAGCAGCAAAAATCAGATTGACGGCGTGTCTGTGAATGCTGTCACTTTTGCTTAATCTGCTTTTTAGTGATTGCTGCAACACACAGTTTTTTGTTGTACAAGCTACACTGACATTGAACTATCTTGTGGGCCAAAAAGTCATTCTGTAAGCATGCCAGGACTCAGTAACAAGAGCTAGGCCTTCTGCATTCGCCATGGTAACTATAAAATAGCATAGGTTAAAAGTCATAGATTTACAGTGTTGCCCTTTTTGTAACATACTACAAAAATTCCCTTTCAACTTAAAGAAATAATACCAGTATCTGGAGAAAATGTCTTAAAACTAGTGAAATCATCTGCCAGCACAATATACGACAATATACGTTACTTTGAAGACAAAAAGGCTTCAAATAAAACAAAAACTGAGGAACTTAGGTTAGGATTTAAGCTAAAGCATAATGTGGAATGACTAGATTACAGACAAAAAATTTTAAAAAACCCTTTTTTGTATTAATAATCAAAATACAGAATTTATGTATCAAATAACAAGCAACGATGACTCAAAATGAGGTTTTTAGTCCATCTGTTTCTTGAACCAGGCAATAACATGACAGTGCACCAGTCTAGGGGTGGCCAGACCAACCAGTCCAGTATAAAGAGATAAAAAAACAACCCATACCACTGCAAAGAGCCACACAGCACATGCAGGCCCACACTACACCAGGAACAGCGACTTATAGGCTTAATGACATAGTACATAGTCTAACAGGACTATTCTTTACTCAGCAGGACACCTGGCAGTCTTTGTTTCCCACAATTCTTTTCAGGTCTGGTTTAGACTCAGTTGTGGCCACTCGAAGCAGTGTGTGTCCCCAAGAACAGAGCGATGTTTTGACTTGACATGTCTCGGCGTAGAAAAAAAACTGATTCACGGACGTAAGTGGATTCAAAGACTGACATTAGCTTGAGTGCAGCCTGTTTGACATTGGGGTATCTGTCTGTGGGCACAATTTTCCAAAACTCTGTGGTTCCTTCCATCCCCGGTTTCAGACTGCTTTGACTGGGTGGGGGGCCAGTAAAACATAATGGGAGGCATGTCTTTTGTTAGACGAATTTTAAAGGCCAAAGCCATATCCAATAGTACGTCAAGTCTACCAAGTATATTTTTGCGGACGATATAGCAAAACCATTAAATCAAAAGAAAAAATGTTTTGTGTCGGCCCTGGGACAGCAGACAGCCTGGTTACCAGATGTTTCTAAGTATTTCTGAGGCAGAACAACGTCAATTTAGTTCGAACTGGAAGAGTGTACACTTAAGTTAGAAATAAGCTTATATTTTCAATGTATCAGTTTATGTAAGTGGAAGATATAATGATGAATAAATGAGGTATAGAACAAAAAAATGGCACTTATTTTAAAAACAAATCTTACTGAGCAGTGTTTAACCCTGAGCATAAGTTGGGATGTTATTAAATCCAATGACAAACTATTAACCAATGAACTCAACTACTGAGTGGAATCATTTTGCATGTCATTATACAAGTTCTTAAAACAAGAACTCAGCTGTTTAATTTCCTCATCTGACAGTCCCACTGGGACTGTGGTAGCCTAGTGGTACTGGACTATGGAACAGAAGGCCCTTAACCCACAATTGCTTGTGATTGTAAGATTGTATGAGTTGTAAGTTGCACTGAATAAATGACATAAATGCAAATGTTCACCAAGTACTGGATGCTGGGGGCATCTCCATTCCCACAAGTGGAGAGATTCCACGAAGAACTTGAAGTTCTTGATGAGAGCTGTAGAGTATGCTCTCAAAGGCTTTCTCTGAGACCCTTGTTGAAGCATGCCAAATTTGTGTATGTGAAGCAGCGGGCAGAATGTGGATGCCCATTACTTTGTGGAAAGATAAGATTTATATAATAATGTCTTCAGAAATGTTCATATTAATTTCTGAAGAGAGCCAAATTCTCAACACATTTTGGCTAGGATAATTCGTCTTGGCTCTCATTGTCTTCTCGGTATTCACACTTGCTCAAACTTGTAGGAGTCGAGCTGCGCAACTCGTTGCAGCCTAGAGTCGATTTATGATTCAGGACTGTGGTAGCTTAGTGCTTAAGGTACTGGACTTTGGACCAAAAGGTCTAGGGTTCAAATCCCACCTCTGCCAAGCTGCCACTATTGGGTTGTTGAGCAAGGCCCTTAACCCACAATTGCTTAGATTGTAAGATTTATCAATGTCTGGATAAGGGCGTCTGCTAAATGCTGTAAATGATTCATGATTCAGTACACAGTGATTCAGTGATTCATAGTCACAATAGCGTTTTTTCTTTATTTTTACATCTACAGTACTGTATTCTTAGTGCAAATAAGTCCCTAAAAAGGTTAGACAACAGGAAAACTGAATCCTCCAGAACACAGGCTGCACCTTGAGTTCACCAATAGAGTAAGTGGTTGGTTTTAGTTTGCACTTTCAATCCATTACTTACTAAATTACACAAGATTTTTTTGTAATTGATTTTAGCCAACAGTAGGTTAATGTAAGTGTTAAGGTAAGTGTAATAGGCTTCGCTAGTATAGACTATATTAAACTCATCGGTTCATGATTTAACTTATGATAAAATTGTTGGAATGTATCCCCTTTGTAAATCAGGGAGCACCTGTACAGTAAAGCTCCATTAATGCATGTAATGCCTTTTCTGGGGGTCTGGAATGGATGAATTCAATTTACATTATTCCTTATGGTAAAAATGTGCTCTGTTTTCGGTTCTTGACGAGCCTTCGGGAACGACTTAACGACGAGAACAGAGGTACCACTGTATATGTTATATAGAGTGAATACAAGTTTGTGACTGTTTCTTCTTTACCACAGCCCACAGGAACGTGACGCATTGGAAAAGGAGGTACTAGACAATCAGACGATGCCTGTGTCTAGCTTGGCACCAGACCCAGACATTGAGGGCTTCTGAGCCAACATGGCAAGCTTAAAACCCAAGTGGGTCTCATTTGAAAGCTTACTTTCACTATGTGAACCTTCCTGTTGACATTTCACGTGACGAGGCTGGGCAGGTCTGAAAGACTCTCTGCAATTGCTAAACTGGTGTTCGTCCTGCTACACTTCAGTGCTGATGCAGAGCGGGTATTTTCTTTGTTTGGATTGAATAAAACAATAACTAGAAACAGCCTGGCCCTGGAGGGAACACTGACATCTCTAATGGCAATTAAAATGGAAGACTCGGAGTCACGCTTCAAGTGGTAGCCAACCCAATCAATAATCAAGGCTGCAAAATCAGCCGCCAGCACTTAAAGCAGAACACATGAGAATGTGTGAACCTGTTTCAGATAAGCTTTCTGGTTGTGGGTTTTCGGGTTTTATGGGTTGCGACTTCCCATGTTGTCAGTACATTTAAGGAAATACTGTTCAGTTGGCAAATGTTTTGGCATTCTCTGATTCTTTTTGATGGATTAGGACATCACTGTATAATAAAATAAATAACCCTAACTCCTACTTCTTCTGTGCAAAACGTACACGCCCACACTTCATTCGGGTGTGGCTCAAGGCTTTTGTTTAATGAGCATTAATCTTTTGTGCATTTTATAACAATGAGTACCAGACCATGCAGTAGACACTCAGAGATGAATGGACTTCAGTGAGTGTCTATTAGCTCTTTGTCACCGGAAGGAATATGAGTTCAATGGACAAGCTGAGATATTGCAGTGAGATATTTCATCATGTGATTCTCTAAAACATTGAATTACACAAGGATTAATGAATGAATTAGACACTTCATTTCATTGCTGCATGTTAATGAAATTGTGGGCCAAGCCAGGACCCCTGTGTAGGCATAAAGCAATCGCCTGTGATGTCTACTACATATAACACCGCGTACAATGGTCTTAAAAACACGACCCAGTGTTTGTGTATCTGACTTAAAAGTCCAGTCAGTATAACACTGATATATGCCCTTATTCCCCCCAAGGAGAGAGAAAGAAAGAAAAGAGAGTGAGAGAGCTAGAGAGAAAGAGATCTGTAACGCATTGCGGATGCTGGCTGTCTGAGCGACTAGCCAGACACACAAGGGGGACACTAGAGGGTGCAGACAGGGGGTGGGGGTGGTGCAAGGGCAGAGATGCGGGAGTCGCACAAACAAACAGGCAAACACACTTTATCCTGGCCTTTCCTGAAGCAGGGCTTTGTGAGAGAGCCCACCGTTGTACAGAGATATGGTGCAAAAACGACACAAAGGAAAATGAACACTTGCAGATGCTCACATCGGATAGGTTCACAATCACTTATTTCTCGAAACTCTGTGTATTTTGCTGTTCATTATTGCCAAGAAAACAACTAATCGTCAACAATGCAATTGTCAAATGACATTTGGTCACGTTAAACTAAAAGACTCGTGAAAATAGTTATATATCCTGTACAGGTAATGTTTAAATAGGACTGTCCCGTGAAGGGTTAACGCTTGCACATGTCCTAAGGCAGGACAATTACAGTGACATTGCCCTTAACCTTGTTGCAATCTCCCTGACGCAATCAAATCGCTAAAGAACACGGCAAGATGCATCTGCAGTCTGGAGAGGTTAAAATCCTGGTAATGAACGAGTCCCATCTCTGTGAAGAGAAGCTCTAGCATCCTAATGACCTGAATGTGAATGATGTCCCTGCCTGCAAAGTCACCGCTATACATGGACAATTACTCGTCAGATCACTGACTGGAGAATGCATATTCACAATCTCAAGCCTTCGTACAACCCTACAGTGCTCTCATCACAACCTCGTCCGCATTGACCACTGAAGCCTTCATGCAACGTCATAACTTGGAAAATATACACTGCCTGGCCAAAAAAAGGTCACCACCTGGATTTAACTAAGCAAACAGTTAAATAGTTAAAAAAAGAGCCCACCATTGGAAAATTACTGCACTAGTGATTATGTTTCAGCTGGCAACAAGTTCTTTAACCCTAACCGATGCCGTGAGGAGCTTCTCATTTGTTAAACAACCATGTAGAAACACATCCTGTGGTCGTGGAAAAGATGTTCATCTGCTCATTCAGAAGGGTCAAATTGTGAAAGAGTGGTTCAGGGAGCATGAGCCATCATTTTCACACATGGATTGGCCACCACAGAGTCCAGAACCCCATTGAGAATCTTTGGGATGTGCTGGAGGAGACTTTGCGCAGTGGAACAAATCTCCCATCATCAACACAAGATCTTGGGGAAAAATTAATGCAACTAATGGACAGAAATAAATGTTGTGACATTACAGAAGCTTGTGGAAACGATGCCACAGCGTGCCGTAATCAAAGCTAAAGGCGGAATATAATATAATATAATATTTCCAACGAAATATTAGTGTGTGACCATTTTTTGGCCAGGCAGTGTATATAGATTAGCGGTGGAGCGTTGACTTAGAATTGAGACAGATTACTTGATTACTTGATCTATTGAGAAGCTTTTAGGGATTTTTGTGCTGAAATGTGATTGGGTGTTTCAACGCACGCAAAACCTGGCAACCTATCAGAACGGCGGAAACCAGCAGAGACAAACGTATGAAGAAGTCGCTATCACAAAAACTGACGTTTGGATTCAAGGATTATGTTGTCAATGAAATTAGTAAAAAGAATACAGTGGGTGGGTAGCACTGTTGCCTCACGAAGGTATTGGTTTGATCCCAGGTGGAGCGGTCTGAGTCCTTTCTGAGTGGAGTTTGCATGTCCACGTCTCCTTGGGTTTACTCCGGGTGCTCCGGTTTCCTCCCACAGTCCAAAGACATGCTTTAGGTTAATTTCGCTACAGTGGCCCTAGTTTGCATGTGCCCTATGATGGATTGGCGCCCTGTCTAGTGTCATTCCTGCCTTGTGCCCTATGCTGCCGGCTAGGGACTGGCTCTCCCTCGACCCTGTCCAGGATTAAGCAGACAAGAAAGTGAATGAATGAATGAGAACCTCAATATGCATAGTCTGCAGATCAAAAGTCAGTGGCACGACCACCATGTTCAACTTCATCCATCATGTTTTTAAGCTACCGTATTTTTTTTAGTAAGAAAGATGATCTTAAGATATGTTAGATTAGGCTTTGAATCAATTGTGTATTTATTGACAGAAATAGGACTTGAAATGCCAAATTAGATATGAATTTGGGCTTCTGACATGCTCTCCATTTGGTGTAATGAGTTTGACATATGAGTTAAAAGTCCAAGAAGAAATGCAACAATATTTGTTAATGTGGAAAATAAAATTCATGAACACTGTCTTTAGACTTCCACTGGAGTTAGAGCATCATAATTTCACATGAACTCAACTTGAGACTTGCTTGAATTACAGGAGGGACTTGACTTACTTGAATGTTACTACTAACTTGGGAATTTCTTGAGACTTGAAGGTTAAGACATGAGTGTTACTCGTGACTTGCACATATGTGACTTAATTCTACCTCCAATATACAGTCTGATTTCACAGCGTGTCCTGCAGCCTTCAACCCACAATGTCTGCTACCAACAGATATGTATGGTGCAGGATCAATACAGGTATCTGCAGTTCATGTGGTTGCTTGCAGATACCCCAATTATGGGTTTAATAAGCAGAAAAAGGAATTGAAAACAGTGTCCAGTCCAGCTTCTACATACTTCCTCTATGAAATAAACAAGATTCCAACAGAGACTGAAACAACAGGTTAAGTACAATAAAATTCAGGAGTGCCTCCAGTTAATTAACCCAGTGATTCATCCCCCATAATCCCTTTCCCCTATTGTAACCTGCACTAAACCACAGCCCGTATGCTTCAGTCATATAACAGACAACAAAGAAGCATCTTTACAGGATAGGGTGCAGCCTATGATCCAGAGACTTCCTGATGATGTTCCAATATTCCAGTATGACAGTAGCCAATACACTGCACTAATTATTTTCAGAAGAACCTTCAAATGTCCTTCACAAAGTTCTGCAGTTTATTTGGTGGGCTTAATGTCTCAAATTAGCCAGGTCTATCACAAACTTAGCACAAATGTGTCAAGAAGCCTCCTTCTGGCTCTACCTCATAAACAGGTACATGATATCTAACCTCAGTTATAGATCTCAAAATAAATAGTTTAATTCACAGCTAATTATTTATTTTAATCAGGGTCCAGAAAGGATCCAGAGCCCTTTCCAGAAACGCTAGGCTCAATTTAGTTTTAGGGGGCGAGAGGAAACCAGTATAGGGACACAGAAAGAACCAATCTCAAAAGTTTTTGGACACACCTAAAAAAACCCTGGTTCTTAGTATGGAACCCAACTTACATTTCCTGCTCCAACAGCTTTCTCATCCAAGAGGGCTTGCTGCTAGATTTTGAACGTGACTGTGAGGTCAGGTGATGATGTTGTACAGCAATCCCTGACTCACAGTTGGCATTCCAATTCATCTTAAAAGTATCTGATGGAGTTAAGGTCAGAGCTTTGTATAAGCCTGCCTTTTTCTGAATCAAAGTTGGTAATCCATTTCTTTATGGACTTTGCTGAAGAGGGCAGGGCAGAAAGGTGATGAACAGACTCGTAGGTGGAGAATTATGAAACTGTCATTTTGAGAGTCACTGAGGTGTTCAATACAACCCATTCTACTAACTCTGTTTGTCTATGCATATTCAATACCTGCATTGCTAATTAAATGGGTGTCTACACACTTTTGGCTATATGGTGCACTCTGTAATGCTAGAACTGGATTGGACTCCCTTTCCCAAGACCCAGGAACTGTGCGGCACCAGCACTTCCTGCTGCTTTAATATACTTTTTATATAGTATACAATAGCGAAAAATACAATAATTTCAATGTTTCCATATATGAGTATTATTTCTAGCCATGTTTGTGCTCTTCAAATTTGCTTTCATGGCAAGATTTGCTTCGTAGCTGTTCATCGGCGTTCAGGTGCCGCTGCAAGGAAAGCTAGAAGGTTGTACAGTTATCTCCGGGCTGTTTACGATGCGAAACCATACAACCAACTACCTCACCCCGCAACGCACATAGGTCTTCTCCATGTCGACGATCCTCATGGGACATCATCAGAAGTTAATCAGCCAAGTGTCGTCTTCTGTGTTGTAAAAGGTCCATCTGCATCTGTCACATTTCCATCAGTCATTCACTGACATTCAAGAGCATTTTCAAGGTAGTTTGTGTTAACTACTGTAAAGACTGAACACTAGGTATAGTAAACTGAATATCTGTGGTAAATGTAAAAGGTAAATATATGCACAGGTACTCCCCATTTTATGATGGCCCAACTTATGATAGTTAAGTCGATAAGTTGGCAGTGCGTGACTTGGCGAGTCACGTCACGGGAGTGATGAACGCTGGGAAATCTAGTGAGGAAAAGCAAAGCGTGGTGGTGCAGTAATTGTTTTTTGTTTTTCACTTTCAATACATTATTCAATAGACTACATGAGTTATTATATATTTTATTATAAAATAAGCATTATATGAAAATTTTAGTGTTTTAAACTAGGGCTGCAACAACGAATCGATAAAATCGATAAAAATCATTTATTAAAAGTGCCGACAACGAATTTCATTATCGATTCGTCGTGTCGCATGATTTATGTATCCCTCGCCTTATCATATCCGGTTACGTTACTCGCGGCACTTGTGGTCAGCGTTGGAAAAAACCACGAGCGATTGAACGGAGCGAGGCGGAGCCGGCGTGGACGCGGAATCTTCAAAACAAGTTAGCATTAAGGCTATGTCCACACGTACACGGGTATTTTCTAAAACAGGGGGTTTAAATTCGTTTATAAAAAACATCCCGTCCACACAAGCACTGTTTAAACAAAAACTTCGTCCACATGAAAACGCAAAAACGCACACAGTCACTGTCCAGAGCAGTGCCAGACCAGCAGTCCTATGTGCCGGCGAAGCAGCTCACTCAGCGACAACAGCAACGTCCTGTGCATACGAACATTTTCTCTCCATTGTTCTTCAACAACCACTTTGTTTTGAAAGCTATTCCACCAACGAGAGGTCCGACCGGGTCCCGTCCCAAACCGGCGACGCTGGGGGCGGGAACTGCTTCGTGGGTGTGATGGATATAGTAGTGACCTCCGTAGCGCTTTCTGACGCCTCTGTTCTTCAGTGTAATGAAAAAGTAATAATTGTACATTTATTTGTAGATTTGTAACAAGTTCGGCACTATTTTGGCTACGTCCGCTATTGCACAAAATCGCCTCATTTAAACAAAGGAGATAACGGCGCACAAATGACGTTACAAGCAAGAAACTCTGTTTTCCCCAGTCCACACGACAACACTGAAAACGGAGTTTCTGAAAATCTTCACCCTGGAAGGAGTTTTGCAAAAAAGTCCGTTTTCAGTGACCTAAAACGCCGTTTTCGTGTGGACGAACGGTCAAAACGCATAGAAAAAGCCGTGTTCGTGTGGACAGGGCCAGTCTCTAAAAAAAGAGAGCCAGCTTTAGAAAGGAGCATGTTGACATGATAACATTTTTGGATTGCAATGCAAAGTTCCTAAAGAAAGGGAGTGTATGTAGTGTTTGCATCAGAGATGCACTTCTTTTTCTTTATTATTTAATTTGTTATTTTAATTTATTAATAAATTTAATTTATTATTATTCATTTATTGTAAGCACTTATTTGCTCTGTTATTTAATGTTATATTTCTGAATAAAGACATGGAAAGTTTTTTTTTTAAACCCGATTCATTGAATAATCGAAAAAATAGTCGACCGATTAATCGATTATAAAAATAATCGTTGGTTGCAGCCCTATTTTAAACATGTTACCACACATGTGCACACCCCTGCCCAGCCTCTAATTACCCGCTCTCTGATTCGCCTTCGTTTTAAATTCTTCCACCTGTTTCCCGTTTCTATGCTCATTTGTACCCTTATTTAAACAATCAATTTCTCTTTCTTCCTTTGCAAAGCTTCACACTTCTTGAATGTGTTTCTGAGCATTTGTCTCCTGCCTGGCTAATTAGATGTTCCTGTACTCAGCTCTCACATTTGTTTAGACTCTCTGCCTGCCCTATCTGTCTATCTGATTGCATGCTCTCCAGCTCTTGACTCTGCGTATGACCTCCAGCTTCCCTGATGCTTGTCTGACCAGTTTGCTGTTAAATTCCTGTATTTAGGATGTAGGACTTCATGCCCTTCTTGGCCTGCCTCGACATGGTGCATTATTATGTTGGAAGTCACCATTAGAAGATGGGTAAAGTGTGGCCATGAAGGGGTGCACGTGGTCGGCAACAATACACAAATATCGATGACCGTTTGGTATAAGTGTGCTAAGAAAAACATTCCCCACACTATTAAACCACCTCCACCATCCTGGACTGTTGAAACATGGCAGGATGGGTCTGTGTTTCATGTTGGCGCCAGTTTTTTTACCATACCATCTGCATGCCTCAGCAGAAATCGAGATCTTTACAGTTCTGGTGAGCCTGAGCCTACTGCAGCTTTAGCTTTCTGTTCTTTGCTGATAGAAGTGGAACCTGATGTAGTCTTCTGCTGCTCTACCTCATCTGCTTCAAAGTTATCTGAGTTAATGTAGCCGTTTTGTCAGTTTGAACCATTCTGACCATTCTCCACTGTCATCAGCGAGGCGTTTCTCTCGTCAGAACTGCTGCACACTGGATGTTTTTTCTTTATTGCACCAGTCTGACTAAACTCAGTAGAGTGTTGTGTTTGAAAATCCCAGGAGATCATCAGTTAGGAATACTCAACCTGGCATCAACAACCATGTCACGATCAAGATCACTGTGATCACATTTCCCCCATTCTGATGGTTGATGAGAACGTTACCTGAAACTGCTGACTGTAATTGCATGGTTGTGTCCATTGCACTGTTGCAACACGATTGGCTGATTATATAACTGTATGAATCCATTGGTGTACTGGCATCTCTAACAGAGTGCTTAGTGAGTGTGTGTGAAGGTACATATATATACGCGTGTGTGCGTGTGTGTGTGTGTGTGTGTGTGTGTGTGTGTGTGTGTGTGTGTGTGTGTGTGTGTGTGTGTGTGTGCGTGTGTGTGCGTGTGTGTGTGTGTGTGATCTGTTAGCCCAAACGCCTTATAAATAAAACAGTAATAAAGCATAAAAATAGCATTCCTGTGCCGTTAATGACCCCCTGTGGTAGCATAAGAAACTGCAGCAAGTCTTCTTCCATGCAGCACTTACACTCGTGTAAAGCTATGAGGCCAGAACTCACGCTCCACTTTATCTAGGGGTATATCTAGGCAGACACACGCTCACACATACAGAACAGCACCCACTACCTCTGCTCTGCTTTACACATGGCTATTAAATACTAAATTTTCCATTACCAGGACACATGATCCCTGAAACAGAATAAAATCAAGTGAAAATGAATATGACTAAATACAATGTAAGTTCATGACGGCTGCTGCTATTGGTTTGGATCGTCTCCCAGCTTTATCGATGCAGTTCAAGTCACGAGGCTAGGTGTTTCGTCTGCCCATTCAGCAACACAACAGCTACAGCCAATCACACACAGGCTAGTTTATATTGATTATCATGTATACCCACAGTTCTCTGTTGCATACTGAATCACTGGCTGACTAGACGCTCGTATGCAAGGTAAAGGATCACAGAATAAAGGAAACAACAGAAGCTTGGAGTGATTGAATTCCTTTAGGTTGATAGCTAGCTCATGGCAGAACATACAATTCTAACAGTTGGCACTTTGTGAGATTTAGTGGCACTATTCATTTTGTTTATTCAAGTGTTAAATCTCATTTAGTGAGTAATGGATTGAAAGTGAAAAGCAAAACACTTACTCTATTGGTGAACTCAGGGCACTAGCAGAGCTGCTAAGCGAGCTGCACCCTGTGTTCTGGAGGATTCCATTCCTGTTTACCTTTCATTTGGCTGTCATTGCTAATCATTTTAGGACCATCGAGACTTATTTGCACGAAGAATACAGTACTGAGCAAGGGTTATTGTACATCTGAATCACTGTGTACTGAATCATGAAGCATGAAATGAGTTTCGGATGAAACGAGTTGTGCGGCTTGACTCATCATACAAGTTTAAGGAAGTGTACCAAGCAAACGACGAGAACCAAGACAGATTTTTCTAGTCAAAATGCATTGAGAACCGAATTCCACTGTATAGTATATCAGCATTGTGGAAGGACTACTGACCTTGTCACTGCATCACAGAGGTCCTATGGACACTTTTCTTAAGAACAAAACAAAATGAACGTTTTCCATTGGATGCATTACCATGATTTAAAAGGATAAAGACATCCAGACTACATGATGCACCTCAAACCTTCCTGAAACATGCTCAGTTCCCAAAGCCCAGTGACCACACTTTGCCCTTCCGTTCTACCCCACAAGGGGGATAGACTTCTGGGTGGAAAGTGTGCACATCAAAGCCCTCCGTCAGCGGCATATTGCCAGTAATGCCATAGCCTCCATTAGTGCACAGCCAGGTGGATTTCTATCTCCACCTTCTCTTTCCTAGATGAGACTCAAATTGCTAATCCCTTTGCTTGGGCCCCTGAGTCTCTCCTTCCCCCTCGTCTTCAATAACTTCCCTTTTTACTCCGTCCCAAAATGCCCCACAGTACCCAGCTGCCCTCTTCACCTTCTTTCCTGTATGCCTGTGTTTCTTGCCAATTCCATGCATCTAGGCCAATTAGCACTATTACTAGTTGGCTATTTGAACGCATACTAATCATAAGTCTGAATTATAGAAGGCTAAAGTCTTTGAAGTCATTCAACCTGTTTTAGGTGGGCTATAGCATCCTGAAAATGTTCCCTAGCCCCCCTCCAAATAAACATGCATTATTAGTTTAAATCGTCAATAGTTTTCTCGTAATGAAAGTTATTTGATGTATTTCACTACTGGATTTAAGAATAGCCTCAGTCTGCTAAAAAATAGATACATTCTAGATAGATATTATTCATAAATCTCTAGTGGCGTCCCTGGCTAAAGTTATATAATGAGAAGCCATTTGGGAGCCAAATGAGTCGACTCCCTAAAAAGAGCCGGGATTCGCATCACTACTTATGAATTTCTCCCACTATTTGACTCTGACACGCCCACACACAAAAACATGGACACACAGACAGACAAGTGCACACACAGACCCGACGGAGACTTTCACTGATTTTGGCTGTTATATTAAAAACAGTATAAAGACTTTAATATTCAATGTTAGATATAATGTTAAAAATTATATCTGGGGCTATACTCAAATTTAAGCCACGATAAAAATGACCAGATGATACAGTGGGGCAAAAAAGTATTTAGTCAGCCACTGATTGTGCAAGTTCTCCTACTTAGAAAGGTGAGAGAGTTCTGTAATTTTCATCATAGGTACACTTCAACTATGAGAGACAACATGAGAAAAGAAATCCAGGAAATCACATTGTAGGATTTTTAAAGAATTTAATTGTAAATTATGGTGGAAAATAAGTATTTGGCCAATAACAAAAGATTAACTCAATACTCTGTAACAACCTTTTTTGGCAATGACAGAAGTCAAACGTTTCCTGTAAGTCTTCACCAGGTTTGCACACACTGTAGCTGGTATTTTGGCCCATTCCTCCATGCAGATCTCCTCTAGAGCAGTGATGTTTTGGGGCAACACGGACTTTTCAGCTCCCTCCACAAATTTTCTATGGGGTTTTGAGGTCTGGAGACTGGCTAGGCCACTCCAGGACCTTGAAATGCTTTTTATGGAGCCACTCCTTCATTGCCCAAGCAGTGTGTTTGGGATCATTGTCATGCTGGAAGACCCCCCAGCCCACGTTCCATCTTCAATGCTCTCACTGATGGAAGGAGGTTTTTGGCTTACAATCTCACGATACATGGCCCCGTTCATTCTTCCCTTAACACCCGGATCAGTCGTCCTGTCCCCTTTGCAGAAAAACAACCCCCAAAGCATGGATGTTTCCACCCCCATGCTTCACAGTAGGTATGGTGTTCTTGGATGCAACTCAGCATCATTCTTCTTCCTCCAAACACGACAAGTTGAGTTTTTAACCAAAAAGTTCTATTTTGGTTTCATCTGACCACATGATATTCTCCCAATCCTCTTCTGGATCATCCATGTGCTCTCTGGCAAACTTTCAGACGGGTCTGGACATGTACTTGGTTTTAAGCAGGGGAACACGCCTGGCACTGCAGGATCTGAGTCCCTCTTGGCGTAGTGTGTTACTGATAGTAACCTTTGTTTACTTTTGTCCCAGCTCTCTGCAGGTCATTCATCAGGTCCCCCCTCCGTGTAGTTTTTTCTGGAATTTTTGCTCATCGTTCTCATGATCATTTTGACCCCACGGGACGAGATCTTGCGTGGGGCCCCGGATCTAGGGAGATTATCAATGGTCTTGTATGTCTTCCATTTTCTTACAATTGCTCCCACAGCTGATTTATTCACACCAACCTGCTTGCCTATTGTAGATTCACTCTTCCCAGCCTGGTCCAGGTCTACAATTTTCTTCCTGGTGTCCTTCGACAGCTCTTTGGTCTTGGCCATGGTTGAGTTTGGAGTCTGACTGTTTGAGGCTGTGGACAGGTGTCTTTTATACAGATAACGAGGTCAAACAGGTGCCATTAATACAGGTAGCAAGTGGAGGACAGAAGAGCTTCTTAAAGAAGAAGTTACAGGTCTGTGAGAGCCAGAAATCTTGTTTGTTTGTGGGTGACCAAATACTTATTTTCCACCATAATTTACAATTAAATTCTTTTAAAATCTTACAATGTGATTTCCTGGATTGTTTTTCTCATTATTTCTCTCATAGGTGAAGTGTACCTGTGATGAAAATTACAGACCTCTCTCATCTTTCTAAGTAGGAGAACTTGCACAATAAGTAGCTGACTAAATACTTTTTTGCCGCACTGTATTTGGTGTGCAGTGAAGGCATAGTGGTTAACATACTGGCTTGACCAAAATGTTGAGGATCCAAGTTTTAATGCTGAAACTACTAAGCCTGATGAGATTTTATGCTTCTGATAGTTTAGTGGTTAAAGTCCACCTAACTGCCAATGTTGGCCCTAAACCTTCAATTACTCTGTGAGTCGTAAGTCACTCTGGAAAATAGCATCCACTAAATGCTCTAAACATCCATTTAATACCTGTATCTCAATAATTTGAAGGTATACACTTGGCGCCTATGCGTGTCTTTGTTCAGCACTTTTATTAGACTGTGTACGTAATTACTGTAAATTCTCTGCTAGCCTGCATGCATGTATAAGGTCAGGGTGATCTTCGAGCCTTCAGGTTTATAACTATTACTCTCTGGATACGTGTAGTCTTAACACACATCACAATGCAGCAATATGCCACAATTCAGCTCAGAGCATAATGGCGATACAGAACGTTTCTTCAGCGCTTAGTCCTTGTGCACGTGTTTGCGCTGATGCGTGTGACTTCATTCTCACATGTGGATGTGTGAGCGTAGTGTGTGCTGTGTTGATTGCACTCCTGCTCTGCACACAGGTAATAAACGCTTGACATGAAGGTTTGCTCATTATAGGAGGATGTGTGAGCCTGTTGAGTTTAATTCTGATCTCAAACGAGAGTAAAGGTGTGCTTTGGGTTTTGCAAGGGCTTTTGATCTGGACCAAATCAAGACGCGTATGGTCTTATAAGGGTTTGAGCACCACTGGTTAAGTTAACACGTAAACAAACTGAAATTTGTCATACTGCTATCAGGTTTGGAGACGTTAGAAAATGAATGATATCTGTACATCTTTCTCTCTCTCTCTCTGAGTTGTGGGCTGTATCTCAAATATATGTTTACTTCTCCCAACATCCTGCATTCTATACAGAGCACTATTAGTTGGTACAGGGAGTAATAAAATTCAGACACTTCCTTATACGCTTTGCTCATTCCTGTGCGAAAGCAGATAAACGCAATTACACACTCCATCGCTTGGCACACGAGATAACAGCTTGCACATGCTGTTTCTTATAAAAGTACCAAATAAAAAGAATATCTTGCATTAAAAAAGTGTCGTCCGGGTACCTTTGATGTCTTGACAGACCTCCATCAAAGAAGTCGCAATGAAATGTTATGATGCAGCAAAAAAGATTTGAAGACATGGGTAAATAATAATGTCATTTAATTATTTAAAAGTACTAAACGTTAATTCTGGTGAGAAATTATTAATTATATATATATATAAGATTGAACACTCTGCCATAAAGCAATAAAGATTGGTGGAGTGCTGCAGTGACGGTTGACCTTCTGGAAGTTTCTTCCGTCTGCACACAGGACCTTTGGAGCTCCGTCAGAGTAATCATTGGATTTTTGGTCACCTCTCTTACCAAGGCCCTTTTCCCCTGATTACTTAGTTTGGTGGGACAGCCAGCTCTGGTCCTGGTTGTTTTAAATTTCTTCCATTTAATAATAATGGAGGCCATTGTGCTCTTGGGAACTTTCACTACAGCAGATTTTTTGTAGCCTTCTCCAGATCTGTGCCTCCACACAATCCTGTCTCCAAGCTCTACAGGCAGTTCTTTCCTCCTCATGACTTGGTTTTTGCTCTGATATGCATTGTTAGCTGTGGACCTCATATAGAGAGGTATGTGCCTTTCCAAGTCATGTTCAGGCAACTGAATTTACCACCAGGTGGACTTCAATCAAGGTGTAGAAACACCAAGAGAAATGTCATGCCACCAGAGTTCAATTTCTAGTGTGATAGCAAAGGGTCTGAATACTTATGTCCATGTGAAATTTTAGCTTGTCCTTTTTAATGAGTTAACACAAATTTCTAAAATTCTGTTTTCACTTTCTCATTATTATGTATTGAGTGCAGATGTGATGGGGGATTTACTTGATTTAATTTTTATTGTAGCACAAGGCCACAACATAGCAAAATGTGAAATAAGTGAAAGGGTCTGAAGACTTTATACAAATCTCTTTTGTAGTTATTGAAATAATTTGAAATAATATTTTGGAATTGAACATAAAACTACTGTATTTAGAATTGCGTATGATTGATAATTGATGTGAAATGACGTTTTTCGTTAGCTGTATCTGTGGTAGCCTAGCGGTTAAGTTACTGGACTCTGGCCCAGAAGGTCCAGGGTTCAAATCCCACCTCTGCCAAGCTGCCACTGTTGGGTCCTTGAGCAAGACCCTTAACCCACAACTACTTGGATTGTAAGATTGTACCAATTGTAAGTCGCTCTGGATAAGGGTGTCTGCTAAATACTGTAAATGTAAATGTAAATATGTGGTAGGGCCGTCACATTTGGGATAAATGTTCCTAAAAAATAAATTGCATTGAAAATAGGTTCACAAAAAGGCAGCGTTGTAGAAATGGCAACAATTAAAACATGTGGGCAAAAATAATGGCCATTCTTTAATTAGAATTAGTCCATGACATCTCTATCTATTCCATTTTTTTTAACTCCTTATCTACATTTCAAAAAATGAAGTGGTTTAAGAGGGTTGCCATAGGAACAGGTTCCCTGGTAACCACTTTCACTTTGGCAACATGCCAAACGGTCGCCATGGCAGTGCTCTCTGTCATGCATGTGTGTGTGTGCCAGGCATGTAGGTGGCACAGAGCTTGGCTGAGCTGTATTGGGGGGAGTTTTAATTTTCCCTTGTCTGGCGTCGATGGAACGAATGTCGGTGGGACGTTAGCGGCGAAAAAGAGGGAACACATTTATGTATTTTATAAATATATATTAATAATTCAGTGAGCCTTTTGGCGATGCCAAAAAACACACAATGGACTGACTGAATTTGCCAAAACTAGAAGTCATGGGAAGGTCTTTATCAGGAGGATCCCTAAACATAAGGCATTCATTTATTATTTATATGATAATAGCTTTCATAGCCAAGATATTTTGGGGATATCCAAATAAATGGTGCAGCTGCACGGCTATACAGTCTAAAGACTTGGTGTGGGCACAGCGAGCAATCCACTACTGAGTAGAACAGAACAGAAGGGTTACAAAGGGCTGGATTCCATACAGGGCTGTTTTTTAGCAGTTTGAGGAAGTCCACAGTAAGGCTAAGTATCCGTATACACCATGATTATATTACAATAACAGCATTTAACAGACACTCGAATCCATGAGCAGTTAAAGAAGAGCTGTTTTGTCCAAATCTCAACCGCTGAGCCACCACTGAAACGAAATACAGTCAAATCCCCTTATCTGAATGTACCTGCTTCTTAATATTTGGGTAATGAGAGCCCTGTTTCCATTATTTCCTACGGGGAAATCCCTAACCGGTTCCTATATTTTCAAAGCCACATCTACTTAGGGTAATGGTGCAGGTAGCTCTCTGATTGGTCTTTTTGTTTGCATGTTATCTCAGGACTGAGTATGGCTTCAGCTATCTAATAAGCAGTGGGTGTGTCTCAATTAGTTCCATATTTCCTACATAGTGGACGGGCAATTCCCTGGTTGGTACACTAATTATTCATAATGTACTGGAAATCTAGTGTCCAACTCCATGCCCACTACGTACACATAGAGATCACACAATGCACAATGATTTCATAACCTTGTTTGTTCTTAACATCATGTTAGTCTTTTGTTAGCACTTAGCCTTCTGTTAGTCCTTAACATCTTGTTAGTTGTTAGCCTCTTGTGAGCACTTAGCTCCCTGTTAGCCTTTGAGTTTGGAGTTTGACTGTTTGAGGCTGTGGACAGGTGTCTTTTATACAGATAACGAGGTCAAACAGGTTCCATTAATACAGGTAACGAGTGGAGGACAGAAGAGCTTCTTAAAGAAGAAGTTACAGGTCTGTGAGAGCCAAAAATCTTGCTTGTTTGTGGGTGACCAAACACTTATTTTCCACCATGATTTACAATTAAATTCTTTAAAAATCCTACAATGTGATTTCCTGGATTTGTTTTCTGATTTTGTCTCTCATAGTTGAAGTGTACCTACGATGAAAATTACAGACCTCCCTTATATTTCTAAGTAGGAGAACTTACACAATCAGTGGCTGACTAAATACTTTTTTGCCCCACTGTATATAGACCTCATTTGTTAAATAACCATGTCGAAAGACACATCGCGGAAACGATGTTAATCTGTTTCAGAAGGGTCAAATGATGGGCATGCATCAAGCAGAGAAAACATCTGATTGCTGAAACTACTAAAATTGGGTTAAGAACTGTCCAATGCTTTATTAAAAAGTGGAAGGACAGTGGGGAAACATCATCTTCGGAAAAAATCTTGAATGATCGTGATCGGCAATCACGTAGAAAAACAACAGTAGAACTCAAAGATATGTTTAATAATGAAAGTAAGAGCATTTCCACACTCACAATGGGAAACGATGCCACAGCGAAGATAGATAGATAGATAGATAGATAGATAGTATTGTCTTATATTCTGTAGTTTTATATTGTCTGTATCGATTATGTATTTCATTTATTATTATTTCTTTAAATATGTTCTCTCTTCATTTTCAGATTTAGCTTTTGTGTATTTAAACTATTACTAAATTGTATTAATTAAATTCTTACATATATCATGTAGGCTCCCCAAAGAGATTTTTTTGAGTCTTGGTCTTCCCCTGGTTTCTTCTTTATAACATTTAGGGAATTTTTCTTGCCACTGTTGCCCTAGGCATGCTCATTTTGTGCTGTGAGCTTATATATTTGTAAAACTGCTATGAGACGATGATTTGTTGTAAAAAGTGCTATGGGAATAGATTTGACTTGACTTACCTGATCATTATGAGGACTGAACCCGCCTGGAGAAGGACAGTTTGCAAAACCAGCAGTTTGCAAATGGGAAGGCCATTTCCTGAAACACATCAGAATTGGAAACAATATAACAATAAATGTTATGAAAACCTTACAAAACAAAATCATACTTAGAATCTCAATGCCTGAGAATAAGTAAATATATTAACAGGCAAAACATTAATTCATTCATACATTCATTTTCTTATCCACTAAATCCTGGTCAGGGTCACTTTTAAACCTGCGTTTCTGATCAGGGTCACTGTTGCAGCATCCCCCAGTCTGGCACCCCTCCCACTGATAATTGTATCTGTGTAAAGCCACTGGGATTCGACCTGGACCTCAGCAATGGGGGGCCAACGAATTGTAAGAGTCTCTGGCATTCAAGTCCAAATAGAGTCTCAAGTCCCTTGGCGTGCACATCTGAGTGGAGTCTCAAGTAGCTGGAATGTGAGTCTCTAGTATGTAAGACTGATTTGAGTCCTGGTTCTGAGACTCGAATCCCATTTCTGCTGGGCTGTTGGAAAAATTGTACCCCTTGCATATATAAAACAATGTCAGATGCACCAATACACAATTATTTATACTCAAGCTCAGGACGCTCAGTGCTACAATGTCATACATACTCCAGGTTGTTCATTAGCATGAATGGAAATCACTCACACACAACATGTGAAAGTGGAGACATCGTAAATCACATACCAGCAGGATGAAACATGAATTCAGGACCACAGTTGATTTGTTTCAGGTAAACAAGAAAACAAAAAGATAAATGTCACAGGCTTTACTGATCTACGCCAAGCTAACAGACTGAAGCAGAGGCATTGAAGGGGCAAGTTAAATTCCCTTAGGCTGCTGTTCTGGGTCACTCTGTGAGAACGGAGAAGGCACTATTCAGATCTTACTGCTCATCACACACACACATTCAACAGTGTGTGAAGGTAGCGTTAGTTTTAAAATGTGCGGTTGGATACACAATTTAGTGTCTTTGTAAAAAGCTCATGAAATAGCTCTGAAATTAATTACTAAAGCTTTTAAAATGAAATTGTAACTGTATAAGCTCATAAAAAATAACCACACTTACATGTGATGGCTTGGCGCCCTCTCCCAGTGACGCTGAATTTCACTAAGTGAGTATGAAAATGAATAAATGCACTAATTTGTACTGTATTATGACCCATCATAAGCAAAACATGCTAGTTCTGGACTCTTAGACCCTAGGGTACAAAAAGCGGGTCCAATCTGTTCAAATTTTACACGTATTTATTTAAGCACTGACCTGACCGGGATGCAGATTTTTTTTATGAACTGAATGGCAACCCCAGAGACCTTGCTGGCCACACGCATGCAATCATTTGTGTCTTTTGTCTCAGTGTGTGAGCGTGCTAGTGTTGGCACGGAAGGCGGATGCACAGAGGAGCCTTTTGTAGCTCGACTTTAGCTAGGAAATTGTAGCCCCTTCCCCCATCTGGCCCCCTTTTCGATTGGCCCCACATGGGTAATGCCTGGCTGACCACAACACCCCTTAAGGGGTCAAAGGCCAGGAAAAACAGTCTGGTGTCATGGCAACGTGGCTGCCACCAACCAGAAGGGTTGGGGAAAAAAAAGGGGGGGGGGTCTTAGGATAGGTCAATCAAACCTGACTCAGAACCACTTTATATGCTTTCAAAAGGACACACGTACACTTCAAACCCAGTAACCAGGGGAAATGAATCGTGAGGGTACTGTCAGGCTTGTGTATATTTATTCGATCACAATGTTTAAAGGTTCTACACCGAGTACTTGTTACTCCATATCAGCTCTAACGGACCATTTAGTGAAGTCTATACAGAACCCATTTTCATATATTTCATATATGTAATAAATGAATATGCAGCAGGGGCAAGGTGGTACAGAGATCTTATCCCACCATTGGGACCCAGATTCAAGTTCTGGCGGTGCCGTAAGGCTGGGTCAAGTGCCACAGGCTTGATAGGCTGTGCCTGAGAGAGAGGAGGCTGGTCAGGGGATCATCCACTGGATCTGCAGCAGCGTTCAGAGCATGCTTATGCTTGAACTTATCTAGAATTCACAAGAACCATTAGAATGGTGGGAAAGTGTTGTCACAGTGTTTTCTTGACCTCTGTGGTATGTGAATGAATCCACAGAGGAGCATTGGTTAGCGCTGTTACCTGGGGTTCAGGTTAATAATGGCTTTATAATGGCTTTTTTTAACCCTGTTAATCACATTTTTGTTCCTTTTTTTGTAACTGTGTGAGGCAACCGTATTTACAGGCTGTGTCCAAAATGGCCCCCTTATCACTAAATCCCTAAATTCTAAAGGGTTGACAAACTTTCAAGCACTACTTGATTTCGGTAAGTGTTTCAAGTTTAATAAAGATCCAAAAATGAGAATTACTGTATTGTGCAGTACTGTCCTTTAATTACATTTAAAATCAAACAGCATGTGCAAAGTATCTATACTATGTGACTATGGTAATGTCAACGTCCATTTCTGTCAACGTCCTATTTCACAAAACGTAATGCGTACGTTAAATGGAGCATACCTCTTCCAATCCCCCTTGTTTCCCAGCTCTTTATATGTGGTCTGCAGCGACAGTCTTCCTCCCTCGTGTTGTTCCTCTAAAATGTGTTTAACTCATTCAGTTATAATTAACATCTTAAAGTCTCAGTGTGAATTCAACATTTTCCACTTCAAATTACACATTTTGAAGTCTAGATTTCAGTGATTGTGTCCTTGATAAACTGTAAAAAACTTTCTTTAGATTTTATCTGTTCCCTTAAATTGCAGAGACTTGACAGATCTTTTATTGGAACGCTTAGACCCTTAGACTTTTCACTTTCAGTTTTCCCATGAGAAGAATGTGTTATTTTCTTAAGTCTGAAACTTTGCAGCCTTAGCTATAATTATTAAGTAATAGGAAACTATTCAATAGGAATTGAATTATATACTATAGATTATTGAATATTTTAAAAAGTTGATGGTGGTGTGTGATAGCAGGTGAGATAGGGAGCATCTTGTTGGGAGTCAGGCCAAGCCGACTCCCACTGGAATAGAATGATAGGTCAGTGGTCAGTGGAAGCAGCATCTTTCCAGACACTTGACATTTGACCCCTGACCTGCCGGCTGTGACCTTGTGTTCAGTCGGAGAGAGCAGACAAGCTGCGAAGCCCATTGAAACAAACCATAGCAGTTTGCTCACTACAAGGTCAGACTTTTGCTTTGCACTCCGTGACATATTTCTGCATTTATTTGAATGTGTTTTGGTTGTCAGGTGGTTACTAGTGTGGTTCTGTGCGTTATGCACATATTTGCTTAATAGCCATTAAATGAATGGCTTTTTGGACGTATTCTCAGCATCTCTCTGTTTCTTCAGGATGCCACTCGTACTTCTCTGACCACAAACAACTCTAATAGCAGGTTCTCACTGTGTGCATCCTTCCTCTGCCAACACAAAATCAAAAAGCACATAAATGTGTAATTTCTGATCCAACTGAAGGTCACAGAGTCACAATGTGTCCCTGCTATAGACAGCAAAGAACAGGGACTCGATTCACGAAATTGTCTTAAGAAAGAAAATTTATTCAATGTGTGTGTTTTCTTTAACGTCTTAACGTCTTAAGAAAAAAGTGAAAAAATTTGTATTCTTCAAATAACTTCTTAAGAATTATATTTTTTTTAAGAACAATTCTAAGAACAAGTGGTAACCGTTGTTGCCTCACACTTGTCTTAGTCTGTAAGAGCTGACCTGTTAAGCATGTAAATTTACCAAATTTGACACAGTTTAGTTATTGGAAATAAGGCCAATGAGTTTAGGTCTTCCTTAAAATACAACAGTTGTCTAAATAAAGGAAAGCAGTTTGGATTTTGGAGAGAGAGGAAAATCCACGAAGGCCTCTCAGAGACGAGGCAGATCCTCTCACATCTATTTCTTGTTTGCTGAGATATTGTGAAAGCTTGGTTTGATGCTTTTCCTCCACTTTGCTGTTCTCTTAGCGGATTAAACTAAATAACAGAAATAACCGGTGAAATTCAAAATGCGTCTGGGCCATACATTGTAAGCTGTAAAATGAAACAGCCTACATAAGAAAACTGCAGATTTTCTTAAGAAGATCTTAAATTTCCTAGAGATAATATTTGAGAACATAAGTTTTTTTTAGAGAATTGCATTTAAGAACATTCTTATGAACATCTCAGTGTTTGTGAATCCGGCCCCAGGGCATGTTTTCCAATGCTGGTATGTTGGTCAATCAGCAAGACCATGTGAGTTGCTGATTCCAACATGGAACTCACATGGTCTTTGCTGCTAAAGCTGGTTGACCAGCAGTGTCCAAAACACAACATATGCTGCCCATTGCTGGGTTTTGTTTGTTTGTTTGTGTTTAGCAGGACACGCCTTAATATCTGTGATTATACATAGGAACGTAGTGGAAATTCAACAAGCTGGCATCTAGACTGCTAACTAGTGTGGTAGTGTTTGAGTCCAGTCTCGGTCTTGGTTTCAGGGTAAGCTGGAAATTGCTGTCGAGACCAGCCGAGTCCAATGCATATGTCTGAAGCAACGTTAATTATTACTGACATCTTTTCTATCATTATTGAATATCAATCCATTCAAACAGAATAAATCAGTCCTTTCTCTACATGCCTAAATAAAATCCCTCAGATTCTCCAACAGGGAAAAACAAATTACCGCTCTTCTCGATCAGTATCCAATCAATGAACACAATTTATTTTGAATCGTCTGATGTTAAGACTTCAATTGTGCATTTTCGCCCAATGACTTTAGTTTACCATGTTTGCAAAATCTGAAATTATTATTGTTATTATTCACATTTTCACATTTAATAATAAAAATGGATAGAATCGATCTTGTTTTTTATAATGACTTTGAGTGAAGAAGGGAAACAGAATCATCACCATCAATTGCTTCCAAGAGTTACATTACCTTAGTTTAAGACTATAATATAATAATAATTAATAATCATTTTAGACTATATATTATTTAATGTTATATTTTACAATATATGATGAATTATAATATTACTTATTAATATATAATGTATAATGAATGTAGAGAATTGCAAACTGATTACATTTTGTCCATTTTCTTCTTTTTATTTTTGTATAATGAAAAAAAAGTCTTAGTCTGGTCTTGGTCTCAGCCACTCCCAGTCTCAGTCTTGACTTGGACTTGGACTTGGGGCTCTAGCAGTCTTGACTACAACAGAGTTTTCTAAGTTTCTATGAACCTTATCATCCTGTAGTAATTTATATAGGTTTATTAGATCTTTTATCATAAGAATCTCCGAAAACTGATTTTCTTTTAGATATTTAAACAAGAGCAAAATGAAAGAATCTGATGAATCTGAACCAGAGCCATGAAGGTGAGAGTTGGCGGACCATCATTGCTTCGATAGATAACAATAACAAAGGGTCTATTTTATGCACCCAAATGATAATGTGCTTGAAATCCAAACCATTGTTTTTTATATCATTATGTACACCAGAGAGTTTTATAGTATGACCATATTCCATGGTCAGTATCATGCCTGAGCATATTGAGTAGCCTTCAATGGTCACCATTGCTGGATTACTACGACAAAAACAACAACAAAACCCAGTTTGAAGTTACACAGTGCCATAAATCATACATAAACAGCCGCCAGGCAGTGAGGACGAGTGCTGCATAGAGCTCCACTTATATAACACCCAGACACACTCTTCCATTTCCTAGCCAGCCCCCAGCACCTCCAGCTTTTAGATGTCTGAGCATGAGAGAGGGGGATCAGAAGCGAGAGAAAAGGCACAAATAAACAGGGGCAAATGTGAAGAAGCTGGAGAGCGAGAAGCAGACAAAAGGAACGAGAGCAAAGGCAGAGCTCTGACCTATTAATGACGATCTGAGGAATTCTTCATGCTGACCCAAAACACATTCCGATGCCTGTTAACCCTCGACGCACCAATGTATGCTGGAACACGTGCACACACAAAGCAGTGTGATGCAGCGCATTATACAGTTAAGCGCTTCCTTAAAAGCTCTAGGCAAACGTAATGTATCACAATATATGCAGGCATGGTTTACACATAAGACTTTCTGGACGTCTTTTTTGTTAGTACTGAAATCCATGATGCTTACATAACTTGGCAAAACTGGCTACGGTACACAACTGCCTGCCTTGGAATGAGAACGCAGCTCATGGAGCTGGTTACTGTTAATGGACCAGAGAGTTCTAACTACTAGTTAGAAGGTTGTGAGTTCAAATATCAGCTCTGCCAAGCTACCATTGGTGTGCCCTTGATGAAAACCCTTACATTTGAACTGCTCAGCTCATTAATGCTAAATTCAATGTCTCTTATATGTAAGAAAGAACACCCAACAAATATGACGGAGGCACTGACACCATGGTGGCGTTTCACAAGCTATTGCTTTAAAAATACACAAGAAGCCTGTATTCCATTTCAAGTTCATTAAAATGTGGTAATGAAATGTTGACCCAAAGTGTCTATTCTGTTAATTAATCTTGGTGGAATTCATTATTTTGGCAAAGCAGTTGATCAAATATCTCGCTGTGTGTTCATTAACACAAACTCCTGACAGTGAACAACACAGTCTGCATGCAGAACCTGATTTAAAGCTCTCGACACCGAGCTAATAGACACTCATTGAAGCCCTTGTGTCTCTGAGTGTCTATAGTGCAATTGAGTATCGGTTAAAAAGACAGGATGAAAGAGTAGTGATCATTGGACAAACGGCTTTGAACGTGTTATTCTGAGCCACGCCCTGACACACGGGCCAATCAACGAGTTTACATGCACTTAGGTAATCAGATAATGACTCGGGTTTACATAATAGGATTTCTAATTTGCAGCCAGCCAATAATCACATAGAAATATGTGATGTAACCCTCAAACTTTAATATTAAATGATGAAATCCTACATTTTCTCAAGCATATACCGCATTTCAGAGTCTCCCCAAAAGTGATCGGTAGCCATTTCGCTGCGTTTAATTCCATGGTTGCCAGATCAAATCCACCACTTCTATGGAAACAAGACAAGTCTCTTATAATAAGCGGACCTGGCAGCCGTGACAGGTTACACTTGCTTGCATGGGCAAGCCTGAGAACAGAATACATGTGCTGAGAAATCAGATTACTGGAATAAAATCCAGCGTTCTTTATCATATTTCATACTCCAACTTCCAGCCCTTAATCTGATCTGGGAAATCAGAGTGTGCTGTTTACATGACCACTTGAGTAATCAGATAACTCCAGAAATCCAATTACGATCGGATTCTTAAGTGCATGTGTATGCATTTATTGCTTCTTGGGCAGGGCTCTTCATATTTGTTCCGCCTTCATGCACGGATTCTCTTATGATGATTGGTCAATCTCTGAAATGGGTGGAATCGGTAACAATGCCTAGACGCTCAGGTGGTCCAGTTGCAATTTGCTAGCACACCACCATGGTGACCTGAGTCCTGGCTGTGGTTTATGGTCAGGTTAGGTATCATATGCAGGCATGTTTGGCTGCAGCTGAAGGTGGGAAGGCTGGTCAGGTGATCATCGCCCAGGAATGCCCTATGCAGTCCTCAAGTGGACTGGTCCAGGACACCAGAAACCCCCCGTGGCCATGGCCTGCAAAAGGCAGTGCCTTACAGCCATTTTGGGAGTCACATAAACACATAATTGGGCTGAGGGGGTCTGAGGCTGGACAAGGAGCAGCGACCTCCACCGAGCCCTCCACTGGAGAATAGTAATCAGCTTCCCCATTCAGGAGAGGTGCTCATTTCATTTTTTTTTTGCCACTGCCCCCCTAGCTGATCATTTGATGTCTAGACTCGTCTTTTTGTCAGTCCACAATGTGTGTTGTTAAAAGCGCCACATAAATAAATTGGATTGGATCGAAGTTACTGCGCCAATGGATGATGGTGATCGCAGGTTCATTTTCTTTTCTTGCAAATAATCCTTTAGTGTTTTCTGTTGCTGTTTTTGCTTGGATTGTCATGCTGATCGTTTTCTATCCTATTGATTCTTCTCCTGTTAAATCCCCACGTCTGTTGTTCTGCTGGTGCTTCAGTGAATCCCTGCTGCTCTTACTCCTTCCCAATTTTGATGGAATAAAAGCATGTTAAAATCCATGTCATTGATTTGTTTTTTTTATTAAGTGGCACAGTAGCAATACACTGATGCTTATTTTACTGGTTACTTTCTAACATGGTTACGGTCCATCAGAGACATTTATTCCCAAACCTGATTACATTTTGGATCAGATCTTTCTGTGGAGTTGTCCAGTTAGGTGTTAATGCCCAGACTTTTGCATGAGACTCCACATTGTTGAGTGTGAATGATACCGTCTGTTAATATTACCCAACCGTAAAGCACTGTACCAATGTTCGTAAGCGGGAAATCATATTTTTTCGCCGTGTACTATGGGAGAGTTTAGGTTTCACTCGGCAATTAGTGGGAAGCTCATTCCTATGGAACAAAAAGCCTCCTCCATTCTAAAAGGTGCTTTGAAGGGTAAGTATACAGTAAAGAGCCTGCAGCTCTTCCTATATGCTGCAGTGTTTATAGTGATGCAAGAGGAGAAGTGTAGCCCATAATGGAGATCATTGATTTTTTTTACTTTGATATTGGATTATATGGATTATATTATATAATGGTATTGTGTTCAAAACCCAAGGGCATGTCATTACTGAACGTCAGGGTGGAGGATAAGGAAAGTAGTCAGGAATCAGTCGATGGTACTATCGAATATTTCGCACACCGCAGACCCAGCCTCTCAACCCAAGGAACTCTGAAAACCCCCTGAACCTGGCAAGGAGCTGGCAACCTTGGACACCATCCATCCTCATCAGGATTGACCTGTCTGTGAGACTCACTAGCTTGAACCACAACTGCAATCTTTCCTCGCCAGAAGCACAATTTGAACCCCCAGCGACCAGGGTGTTGGCATGGTGAGGACTCTCCACTGGTAGAGTTCCTGAGTTTCCACCTCACCAGAGTTCCTAGGGTGTGGATGTGGCTGGGTCTGCGGAACCTGAGCAGACCAGGGGTGCCACTCCTAAGCATTTCAGGCAGTTGTCCTTGCCACTCTTGCCTCTGGCTGCTCATTTGAAATCTAGACTTCGCTTTTTGTAAAGCAGCTACGTGTCTGCTGATAAACCGCTATACAAATGTAATTGAGCCAATAAGGAGAAGACTTACCCCTGATGTTTAAAACCTTTAAATCGTTCTGGTTTCATGTCACACTTTTGTGAACAAATGTTTCTGCGCAGGACAAAACATTCAAAGTTAACTACCTTCTTTAACCTTCTTCCTTCTTTAATATAGTGCTATATTAATGGGGATACATAATGTTGATTGAGAACTATGCAGAGTACAAATTACAATTGCTTAGCAATAAAAGGTTCATTCCACTAAATGGGTGCCATTTGCTTGTTGTTACTTAAAAATTCAACTTACTTAAATATTCATAATGAATATTAGTCAATCTCAAGCATGGTTTCTGCCATTACTGTTACTCATATAACGAGTACCAGGACTGAGTTTCAGCACAGAATAAGCAAATGCATAAATGTAACCACATGGCATCCATACTAAAAGTATTAGGACACTGAGCGCATTCTACTGATTTACCAAAAAAATGTATTTTTACAATAAACAAATAACATCTTAAATTATTTCGGGAAGAGGATGGTAAGTTGAGATCGACCTTCTCAGTCATAGTTACAATATCATCAAATATACAGGAAAAATAAGCGAGAAGTTATTTTTGGTCTTTCCATGGTCTTCAGAAGATCCAAATGATATAACTTCCTACTGAACATGGGACTATGGTCCAGGGTTCAAATCCCACTTCTGCCAAGCTGCCCCTGTTGGATCCTTGAGCAAGACCCTTAACCCAAAATTGCTTGGACTGTTAACAGTTGGAATTGATAAGATTGTATTAGTTGCAAGTCACTCTGGACAAGGGTGTCTGCTAAATGCCTAGACGTAGACTTGTGGTATGTTCCATAATTTTCAGAAGTGGGAACATGTTAGGGTAACAGGACTGAGTGAAAACCTGGGCACATGGGAATTCTTATGAAAAACCTACTTAAGGCATAGATGGGATATGGAGTGACAAACCAGTGCAAGGATTTTAATCATTATATTTCATTATAAAGCGTAATATTAGAGGCCAGGGACAGCTAACAAGGACTATTTTTCAATGTTCTAGGTAGGTTACATTATTTTTTATGAAATTACATATCTTCAATTTGCATTTGCATCACTGTGCATGACACCTTGTTACAGTTACGTATGGCACCCGTTTGGTGGAATGGCTCAAAAATAAAGGTGAGTGACAGCTAAGTAAAACATTTAATGTAAATGATTACAGGCTGCTCCAGTGTGGTGGAGCCACTAAAGACCTGACTATATATAGTGTATATGCTGTGAAGCTTGAGTGCCGAGCCCCTGACACAACTGGAACATATATTCCAGTGGGATTCACTTAACACAGACGGTGACAGCGCGAGCACATCAAGCGCGCTCACGTGATGTCAGCTCTCCGTGATGAATGCCGTCGCCTTGAACTGCCTTCCTTTCTGTCCTTGCCGAGGCAGGACCGTCAGACGCGTCTGCGCTGCACTCTGCATAATTGATAGGTGTTGCTGAGTAATGTTTAATAAAGCCAAAGGCCTTGTGAGTGGCCCTTGATCTATTGCCGTGTCGATTTGCCATCCCATCAGGAAGATCTAAGCCTTTCCTTCCACCCATGGTACGTTGAATCCTGCTGCTAATAAATGGGTTTGCATCGAGGTTACGAGGTTTGTCCAGAATAAACAGTACGGCGAAGTGTATAGGCGAGCATATCGTTCGTCATGGTCAACGCGCAAGCTTAAGGGTCTTAGGATTAGTTATAAATTGTCCAATCCAAAGGCAAATGTGGGAATCCCTTGGGTATGCAAGTAGCACATTAACAAGTGCCCCAAACCTACAACAGTGAACTTAAATATGCAGATTCCTATCAGTGCAGCATAGATACAGAACATAAAGTCATTATGGAGGTTTATTAGAACATCTAGAACATCAAGAGACGATGAAATGCGAGAATCAGCACGCGAGATGGAGGGAAAGCACAAAAGCTAGCAGACGTTTCACGGAAAACTGCTTCCAAATGGCAAAAAAATACACGATTAGACAAGGTGCGAAAGCATGGAAATGAGGATCATGAGAGGAGAGTAAGGGAGAAGGAGGAGGGACCGAAGAAGGGGTTGCCCTGCTTCACAAAAAAATTGGGCAACAAACTGGGAGTATCACTCCAGCCAAAAGGGGCTGAAAGCAAACCTTTTGGTTCCGTACGTCGTCCTGACCAGCCTTATTGAACTCTAAAGTTACCTTTTTGACCCAGATTGTAAGAAAGTAGAGGCTCCTGTTCAATATAATTGAAGAGGACAGGAGAACGACTCCCGCATCGATGGCCTCTTTCAAAGACGAGGATCTCTGACGAAATTCCTAAATAAAAAGGAAACAAGAAATGGCTGATAAATACCTTGCGGAGAAGGCGAGTTGTGCTTCCATCCCTCGTTCCTGTCTGACTTTATTCTTGTGCCCTCCTCCATGAATGACAGTCCTCTTCTCTCGGCTTTCCCTCTCCCCTCTCCTGCCTCTTTCCTTCCATCCCTTACGTATACAGCTAGGAGGGAGAAGAAATGTATGCCATAGACCGAGCGAGGGCTGGATTAAAGTGCAGATCAAGCCTATGAATGAGCAGCATGCCTGCCCAATGAGGGCCAGAGTTGAGAAAGGAAGAGATTTGTTAATGTGGAAGCAGGAACGGAGAGAGCGGAAAAGGGGGTGGCTTAGGAAGAAGCAGCTTAGAGGGAGGAAAACAGGAGGAGGAGTGTAGCTGCTGGGGGGACTTGCCTTCCCACTTTTGCATTTCACCCCTCCGCACACACACACACACACACACACACACACAGATTTGCACTGTTTTGAATCTAAAGTGGTGTGACAGTAATGCCAGCATAAAAATAAGGCAATACTGATTGTATTTCTTAAATTTATTCACTGGTTCTGCTCTGCACTGCCTTCAGGGCACACTGTGACTTTGAACTTGAACCAGAAACCGTCTGGTCTGCCACCCTGTCTGGGCCTCCCCCCCTCCCTCTCCCCCCCCTCCCCCCCCCTCCCTCTCCCTCCCTCTCTCTCTCTCTCTCTCTCGCTCTTTTTCTGCTTCTGTGCGTCTTGCAGGAGACACATATATTTAAGAAAAGCCATGTAAAGAGAAATTACAGTAAAAATGAATATATAGCTTTTTTTATTTACCTTTGGGTGACATATCTTAGTATATCATTTGATTTTGTTGGCTAAAGTACTGCAGATTTAGATTTCTTACCTAAATTAAGATTCTACCTAAAATATGTTGTAGGTAAAAACAAGGGACAGGGTAAAAATAGGAAATAAATAAGCACTGGTTTTAATAAAATATATAAGGATGAAGAGGTGGGACTTCAGTCTCGTTTGAAGATCGAGGGCCATCATGGTAAATGCTGAAGTAGATACAGCGATCTCTTTCATTATGAGCTTAGTAATATATATATATATATATATATATATATATATATATATATATATACATACAGTGGGTGTGTTTGGGATCATTGTCATGCTGGAAGCCCCAGCCACGTTCCATCTTCAATGCTCTCACTGATGGAAGGAGGTTTTGGCTTAAAATCTCACGATACATGGCCCCGTTCATTCTTCCCTTAACACGGATCAGTCATCCTGTCCCCTTTGCAGAAAAACAGCCCCAAAGCATGATGTTTCCACCCCCATGCTTCAGGTAGGTATGGTGCTCTTGAGATGCAACTCAGCATTCTTCTTCCTCGCAACACGACGAGTTGAGCTTTTACCAAAAAGTTCTATTTTGGTTTCATCTGACCACATGATATTCTCCCAGTCCTCTTCTGGATCATCCATATGCTCTCTGGCAAACTTCAGACGGGCCTGGACATGTACTGGCTTAAGCAGGGGGACACGCCTGGCACTGCAGGATCTGAGTCCCTCTCGGCGTAGTGCGTTACTGATGGTAGCCTTTGTTACTTTGGTCCCAGCTCTCTGCAGGTCATTCATCAGGTCCCTCTGTGTAGTTTTGGGATTTTGGCTCCCCGTTCTCATGATCATTTTGACCCCACAGGATGAGATCTTGCGTGGAGCCCCAGATCGAGGGAGATTATCAATGGTCTTGTATGTCTTCCATTTTCTTACAATTGCTCCCACAGTTGATTTATTCACACCAACCTGCTTGCCTATTGTAGATTCACTCTTCCCAGCCTGGTGCAGGTCTACAATTTTCTTCCTGGTGTCCTTCAACAGCTCTTTGGTCTTGGCCATGGTTGAGTTTGGAGTCTGACTATTTGAGGCTGTGGACAGGTGTCTTTATACAGCTAACGAGGTCAAACAGGGGCCATTAATACAGGTAACGAGTGGAGGACAGCCTATTGTAGATTCACTCTTCTCAGCCTGGTACAGGTCTATAATTTTCTTCCTGGTGTCCTTCGACAGCTCTTTGGTCTTGGCCATGGTTGAGTTTGGAGTCTGACTGTTTGAGGCTGTGGACAAGTGTATTTTATACAGATAACGAGGTCAAACAGGTTCCATTAATACAGGTAACGAGTGGAGGACAGAAGAGCTTCTTAAGGAAGAACTTACAGGTCTGTGAGAGCTGGAAATCTTGCTTGATTGTGGGTGACCAAATACTTATTTTTCACCATGATTTACAATTAAATTATTTAAAAATCCTACAATGTGATTTCCTGGGTTTTGTTTCTCATTTTGTGTGTTTTTGCAAAAAAGGCTGTCAGACAGGGTGTATGAAACGTGTGTGTGTGTGTGTGTGTGTGTGTGTGTGTGTGTGTGTGTGTGTGTGTGTGTGAGCTGAGGTAAGCGTGTTAGAGAACGGGCACTTATCCCGCTGCTGATCTTGAAAGGGCACGGTTATCGATCACACTAAGCTCACTGCAGAATCAATACGTTTTTCAAGGCGAAGTGGGCTGCGTGTGCCGCTACCACGCGCTGCTTTTATTGATACAAGGATACAGAATTTTATTCAATAGAAAGACACACACTTGGGAAACTTTAGTAGGAAGCTGCAAACTGAAGGCTATAGAAACCTTTCATTCGCACACAGATCACAGTTCTATACCTTACCTATACCTTACTGGTTCTTTACATACATAAATGTTAGTCTTTAGTAGTGCTTTCTTAACCTTCATTACGTATTCTTGACTGATCCAGGGGCACAAGGCTATCATCTTCCAGAGAAACAGGTCACGTCCTTCATTAGGCTTTGAGGAAGTTAATCGCTTCAAAGGCATTCAGGAAAATGCAATCAGTAGGACAGGAACTGCTAACTAACAACAGATTCACAGACCATTTCCAAGGGGGGTGGATAGAAACAAGGGAACAGCATCTGAACAAGGACCAGGTGCAACAGGCACAAACCTGGACATGTATGTCGAACCCCATAGTGAGTGTTTTTTTAAAGACCACATCATCTGTCCATTTATATATGGAGATAAGGAGAAACAGGTTCACGTTAAAAACAAATAAGCAGTTCTGTTAGTGTAGCCCTTATGCAAACCACGATACTGAGTGAAATCCGACCCTCCAGCACAGCAGTAGATGGTAATCAAACAGTTGGTTCTCCTAGTAGATGTAGATTGTATATGATCGAAATGAGCAGCTGTAAAGATTTATGTGACTTTGACAAGCCCCAGATTGTCTTATCCAGATGTTGGGGCCAGACCATCTCCATAGGGAAGGGCTCGTGAGGTGTTCCAAGTCAGCATTATCTAGCAACAGGAGGGGGTTCGAAGAGGGACAAACCACAAACTGGGAGGTGTTTCAACTCTGTTCTAATCAAGTCATTTCAAGACTGAACCAACGAAATGCACAAAATAGATTAATGCTGGTTAAAGGAGGAATGTTTACCTGGGGAAGAGTGATGGGTAAGAATGATGGCCCCAGGATGCACTTTGGGAAGAAGCCAAGCCAGTGGCTGGAGTGTGATGCCTTGGGAAACATTCTGCTGGGAAATCCTGTGTGTAAACATTCATGTGGGCATCAAATTGATACACAACACCTACCTAAACATTGTTGTGAACCAGGTGGTCATCATGTTTTGGCTCATCAGTGTACTGTACTTACATATTCAAGACACTGCAAGCATTGTAGTTTTAACACTAATTGGGATATGACATATTGTAAATACTTTTGGCATCTACAGTACTGTGCAGAAGTCTTAGGCATTCTATATTTTTCAGTTTATATTCTGTTTATTATTTTTTTACGTTTTAGTGGTCACTGTACCTTGTAGTTCTACAATTACAGACTGTAGTCCATCTGTTTCTCTACATACTTTGTTATTCCCCATTATTCTGTTCTCTAATGGTCAAGATCCCTACAGGACCACCACAGACCAGGTCTTGTTTGGGTGGTGGATCATTCGCAGCACTGCACTGACACTGATGTGGTGGTGGTGTGCTAGTGTGTGTTGCACTGATAGGAGTAGATCAGACACTGCAGTGCTGCTGGAGTTTTAAACACCTCAGTGTCACTGCTGGACTGACAATAGTACACCAGCCGAAAATGTCCAGCCAGCAGCGTCCTGTACGTAGTGTCCTGTGAGCACTGATAAAAGATTAGATGATGACTAACACAAACTCTGCTGCAACATATGAGTTACTGTCTCTGACTTTTCATCTTCAAGGTGGAGCAATAAAGTAAATGTCTCAATCACAGTGAGTGAACAGTGATTTAAAACTCCAGCAGCACTGCTGTGTCTGATCCACTCATACCAGCTCAGCACACAGCAGTGCTGGGAATGATCCACCACTCAAATAGTACCTGATCTGTGCGGTTCACTGAGCATAGAGTAATGGGGACTAACAAAGTACAGTGGTGCTTGAAAGTTTGTGAACCCTTTAGATTTTTCTATATTTCTGCATATGACCTAAAACATCATCCGATTTTTATACAAGTCCTAACAGTAGATAAAGAGAACCCAGTTACACAGATATTATACTAGGTCATTTATTTATTCAGGAAAATGATCCAATATTGCATATTAGTGAGTGGCAAAAGTATGTGAACCTCTAGGATTAGCAGTTAATTTGAAGGTGAAATTAGAGTCAGGTGTTTTTAATCAATTCTGAGGACTTCAGAAAAAGGAGTTGTTGATGCTCATCAGGCTGGAAAAGGTTACAAAACCATCTCTAAAGAGTTTGGACTCCACAAATCCACAGTCAGACAGATTGTGTACAAATGGAGGAAATTCAAGACCATTGTTACCCTCCCCAGGAGTGGACGACCAACAAAGATAAGAGCAAGGCGTGTAATAGTTGGCGAGGTCACAAAGGACCCCAGGGTAACTTCTAAGCAACTGAAGGCCTCTCTCACATTGGCTAATGTTAATGTTCATGAGTCCACCATCAGAAGAACACTGAACAACAATGGTGTGCATGGCAGGGTTGCAAGGAGAAAGCCACTGCTCTCCAAAAAGAACATTGCTGCTCGTCTGAAGTTTACTAAAGATCACGTGGCTATTGGAAGGCTATTGTAAGAATGTTTTGCGGACGGATGAGACCAAAATAGAACTTTTTGGTTTAAAGGAAAAGTGTTTTGTTTGGATTAAGGAAAACCATTTTTTCCAGCATAAGAACCTTATCCCATCTGTGAAACATGATGGTGGTAGTATCATGGTTTGGGCCTGTTTTGCTGCATCTGGGCCAGGACGGCTTGCTATCATTGATGGAACAATGAATTCTGAATTATATCAGAGAATTCTAAAGGAAAATGTCAGGACATCTGTCCATGAACTGAATCTCAAGAGAAGGTGGGTCATGCAGCAAGACAACGACCAAAAGCACATAAGTCATTCTACCAAAGAATGAATAATAAATAATAAAGAAGAATAAAGTTAATGTTTTGGAATGGCCAAGTAAAAGTCCTGACCTTAATCCAATCCAAATGTTGTGGAAGGACCTGAAACGAGAGTTAATGTGAGGAAACCCACCAACATCCCAGAGCTGAAGCTGTTCTGTACGGAGGAATGGGCTAAAATTCCTCCAAGCCGGTGTGCAGGACTTGGAGGAAACGTTTAGCTGCAGTTATTGCTGCACAGGGGGGTCACACCAGATACTGAAAGCAAAGGTTCACATACTTTTGCCACTCACTAATATATAATATTGGATCATTTTCCTCAATAAATAAATGACTAAGTATAATATTTTTGTCTCATTTGTTTAACTGGGTTCTCTTTATCTACTTTTAGGACTTGTGTGAAAATCTGTGAAAAAATGTTTTAGGTCATATTTATGCAGAAATATAGACAATTCTAAAGGGTTCACAAACTTTCAAGCACCATTTTATGTAGAGAAACAGATGGACTACAGCCTGTACTTGTAGAACTACAAAGTGCAGTGACCATTAAAACAAATAAAGAACAAGCAGAATATAAACTGAAAAATAAAGAATGTATATAGAACGACTTTTGCACAGTATTGTACATAAATGCTGTATATAAAAATAAATAAAACAATCTGGAACAGTAAAATAAACTAAGCATTTATCCAGAGTAACTTACAGAAGTGATCTTACAACATAGAATCCAAGCAACTGACGGTTCAGCTAACCGACTTGCTCAAGGGCCCGCCAGTGGCAGCTTGATGCTGTCTGTAGGCCAGTAATGTTACCACTGAGCCACCACTCTACACAAAGATTTACACAAAGCCCTGCATTATTAATGCACACACATACAGGTCTAGCAAGAAACAACACAGTTAAATATTAACTGCAAGTAATATTTTTAACTCACCTATGATTAGAAACAATGTACGAACCTTCTACTCCCTTACTTTGTACACATTCAAGTTGTAATTATCATCACCCACAGTTATGACATTGCATGTAAACAAGCTCATTACCTTGTAAATCAAACCTAGGTCTAAAAACCGCTTCTCAGACATCTCTGTTGTGTACAATGTTTTCATTAACTCTGTAATAAGGTATGAGTATTTTAAATGACTAAGAATTCATAACATGTTATCAGCCGACCTCATTACCAAACAGAAAACACACACAATAGCTATTTTTGTTAACACAACAGCGCTGTCTGGCCTCGTCCACTAACAACTGCAAAACAGACAGCAATTGCTGACTAAAAAATTACCACCAGCCTGTTTGCAAGAAAGAAACCACAATACTTGTTTTGAATCTGTTGTCTTTTATGTATTTTAACCTAATACTGGTATCTGTTTACACTGTAGCCACCAAAGCACATCCATGACCCTACAGCATAGTAAAAAATAAACATTTATCATAGCTTTAATCCTAACACACAGGATAGTCTGAAATAAAGAATGAGTTTGCCCCTCCATGGACCGCCACTACCTTCTACTTTATCTTCTCAGTGTCCCAACTAAAAAATCCACTGGTATTTGCCAAATATCAAGCCATTAGACTTTTGGACAGAGGTGTTTAGTAGCGGTGTAACCATAGACATAATATACGTAGACTCCGCATAAATCTCCAAAGACTGTATTGGACAAAACATGCCGAGTGGGCGGTCTGGCTGAACTGGGCTTCGGTCCTCGTGATCTTGACTCGTGCATCCTTGCCTTAGAATAAGGGCAGAGCTGGGGGTTCATAGCCAAAGAGTCTTATGGTGATCAGAGACGTTGGGTTGCTGTCTTCTGCCTCCCGTGGGGTTGCTAATGTCTCATTTGATCCCTCTTGGCTGTGTTTCCTACCAGTTCTCCTCTTTCTAGCTATGCTGCTATAGCTAATGCTGCCGGGGTCTCATGCTGCACATGGCATCAGTGATTGACATGGCATCAGTGATTGTTAATAGACACTGTGCTCTTAATCAATAACTAATTACATTATCTGTTTTCTCACTGAGCTGTGTTCCGGCAGTTCCAGCCCAACGCATGATGTTCATCCGCTGTAGCTCCACCCAAGCTGCTTCCGTCATCAGCTCCAGCCCCACCATACCCGGGCCACTTAATGCCGATGTGCATACTTCACATTTTATTTGAACTTTGACTCCATGACTTTAGTTTCGCTCTTAGATTTATCATCTACGCCGCCCAAGGAGGTTGGGTCCCTTTTTGAGTCTTGGTCCTCCCAAGGCTTCTTCCTATAACACTCAGGGAGTTTTTCCTTGCCACTGTCGCCCTAGGCTTGCTCAATTTTGGATTGGACGTAGTTATTAGGAGATAATTTAAACTTGTAAAGTTGCTTTGAGACAATGCTCCATTGTAAAAAGCACTATATAAATAGATCTGACTTGACTTGACATGCCTGATTCTAGTCTAATAAATAATAATATAATAAAACAATAACAGTAATAGATTAGCAATAGTACACAGTATATGAAGTATAAATAGTAATATAATAGTTGTATAATATAGTATTCACTAGTTTATATACTGCATTATACTACTATTATACTTATCTACTATTGCTAGTCTATTATTTTATTAATTACATTATTTATTTAGATTACATCTTTTTTGTATTTTGTATTCATAGGCTAATAATATGCTGTACTGTACTGTATATTGCCATTGACTGTATCATTTTGCTGTTACAGAACGCAGACAGTGTCTCATTAATTGATTTTAATTAGTAGATTTTTTTCAGTATTCTAAGTGAATGAAGTGAGTTCTGACCTGGAGCAATAGAAAGGCTCAAATAATGGGGACATATAGAAAAAGTGAAAGGATATAAGGAAATTTACTTTTACAAAAAGTCGGTCCCACTGTCTCTACTATGTCTTGGATGCAGGAAAGAAGCATGTTTTATTGCATATTGTCTCGTGAGACGTCTGCCCCCCACAGCTTCAAAACTATCCACTTGTTGATGTGACTGTGCCTCTGCATTTACATTTACCCTTCATGGCTGATGCCTCACCTCCAGATTGAAAGCGGCCAATTCAAATCCAGCTCCTCAGCTCCCGACCTAGCTGTCTGATCGTGGCTCAGTGGGTGGTACAGACCAAACAGCCAATAACAGAATATATTCATGAAGCTTCTCCATGAAATTTAACATGAACACCCAACAACAAATTTCTGGAGTTATACTTGGGATCCACTTGATGGGTTTAAGGCAGCGATTTACAAAGTTGGGCTGCGTTGTCCTTCACGCTCTGAGAAAGGGCAGCTCCAAGACAAGAATGACTGGCATTCATTTCTAGAAGGAAAGGTTTTTGTATTTGGTCTCTGGTGTATCCAAAGATGAACTTACTCTTAACTCGACTGAAGTCTCCTTCTCAGAATCGTCTGAATTTCATTTATCAGCCAAAGTTTACATTTAAATATTTTGAACACTCTCTGACACCTCTGATTAAGTTTAAAGGTCAAAACCCATTTAGCTCCTCTAGGTTGAGCTAAGGACTCATCAAGCTTTGATAAATAGTGCTTTTTAATGGTGTTAGCATTGACTTGATGTTAGTCCATGCATATTCAGGTACTCCCATCCTTCTTATAGACCTTAACAATAGGAGAAGAGAATGAGCTGCCATTTTTGTTGTTGCCTGGTTATCAATAAGATGCTTGATATGGGCCTTCACAGTTTATTACTTAGGAGGAGGTATGCCTCAGTAGGGCTGATGAACTGGAATTTTGTCTATCAAGGGATTTTCATGATTGATGTAATTTGACAAAAAAGCATTGGTACCAGTGCTCAACTTCTAACTTTGTTTTAATGAGAAGCTAATCCTTAAAAGATGGCTAGGGCTCAACTTTAGGCTCTCTAGTATGAGTAACTACTGAGGATGTACAGCCCCTATCATTTGCTTGTGTGCAGTTGTTGGAAGTTTCTCTAAAATGGTCATTACCTGCACAGTACAAATAAGGAGATAGGAAGCAAATCACACGTCAAACTCTTCAATACTGATTATATGGGCCAAGTATGGGAGACTACACTCATTAGAGTCCTAAATTATTGTTACAGTGAATCTAAGAACATAAGACAAATTCGTTGTAACTGCTGTGATGCGAAATGGGGACAGCATTTGCAATTGCTTCCACCATACCATACGTTAGCCTGTAATAAATCAGTTCTCTGTGTAAATATCATCCAGCAACACATCACAGAGCTTTTCAAAAGAAACTCTAGTAACCTTGCGTTTTCTGTATTTGTCACAATGATTTATTTTCAGCACTAAAACATGTTCATTTGCCTATTTTGTTCCCAGCATTTTCTTTAACATATTCCCCAACTTGCTAATCTCGCCTAATCTGAGGAGAAACTGCGTTTTTTTTGACAAATTAATAACACGTGAAGCTGTTGTCCTTTATATGTAAGTTGGTATAAGTAAGTTAGATTAAGTGCGTTTTTCTTTAAAAAACGTATTTAAACACTCCGTCACCATTGTCTTAAGTCCTGTTAGCATATTTATTAGTTATGCTAGTACAGCCATCTAGTGGTGGGACCACTCACATGTAGTGTTTCATGGAGAATGGTCCCAAAAGTCGAAAGTGTATGTCAAACATGGACAAACAGCAGCAGTAAAAAAAATAAATAAAGCTTCGATTCGCGTGCTGTCAGGGATAGACGGGCCCTTTACAGGACAGGGAGTTCATCCCTCCACAGTACAGATAAAAGTTTTGTCTTCCTAGTGTCCCCAAGAATTTAATGTACAAAGCACGTTTAATATTCTAAGAAATTTCTCATCGAATTGCTGGCTTTGTGCAAAATAAAAAGCTGTTAGTTACACAAAACCATCATCAACTTCCTGTGGTGCATCGTCAGTGAAGAGCAGTAATATTTCAAGGCCAGTGCAGTAACAACATGGTCTCAGCCAACGACTGGAGAGCTACAAAGATGCCTAGTGTTTGCTAACTTCCATCAATTTAAAATGGACCTTCAGCTCAGAAGTGGATTTCAAAAGGAAAAAGAAAAAACATGAAATGAAACCAAGAAGCAGTAAATGTTTTCCAACCCTTCATGAAAGATTTGCTACCACATTTATCTTCAAGCATTCAGATCACAAGATCCCATTTGAGGTTGAGGTAGCATATCACTCCATATAGACGCCAGTAACAACAATCCGATCTCAAAATGATGCCAGTCTTGGTAATACATGTCTAAATCACAGACTTGCACCAACAGGGCATCATGATTACAAGAATATATTAGAACTCTAGGTCCAGAGGGCAGACTTCAGGCTAAAGACTGTTTATGCTTAGTCATAAGTACTGAAAGCAACCATTACAATTCCTGATACAATCCTGATTCAATGTTCCATCAGAACATGGATGGATGGATGGTACACTTTCTGTATATTTTGTATGCTCATGTTCATCCCACAAGAGCTCAAGGGGGTTCTACTCCTTTCCATCTAATTTGTGGATTCCAACCAACAAAATGGATTGAAAGACCTAAATATGGAAATTCAGCTTAGGAGTAGGTGTTAAAGTTACAGCTGAAATCTTGAAATGAAACTAAATGCTTTCAAACAACTCATTAATAGATTCACTACTACATCCATCCTCAAGCATAAGATCACAAAATCCTATTTATGGTTAAGCTGGACATATCGCTCCATCTCAAAGTAATGCCAGTCTTGGTATGTATGTATGTATGGATGGATGGGTGGATGCATGGATGGATGCATGGATGGTCCTTCTGCTAGGCCACCAGAGTCACATATGCTTCCACTTCCAGCAAGTCAGTTTGTCAACTTTCTGACCTGCTGTGCTTAAACAAAGTCCATAGTCTGCCATAGGGCAAACTCCATACTAATAGACATGGCTTGGACGTAACTTTTGGGTGTCCACAAACATTTGTCTATACAGTGCATCATACTAGTGACCAGAACAAAAATGTAATATTTGCTGGCACTTTTAATAGGGTTCTTGTAATTAGGATAGTAATGACTGTGAAATGGAGCTTTACAGTGAGCTGTGAATAATAAATAATAAAACTGTCATTTAAAGCATGAATATTAGTATTTAGAACATTCAAATACATTAATAATAAAACAGATATTCAGCATCCGTAGCCTACTGAGTCAAAGAGACGAGTTGCAAGTGAGTTTCAAGAAAATACATCATTTCAACACTTCCTTAGGCTGACCATATATGGCCTGTTTCCTTCTGAGTCACTCGTCTTATTCAGAGCCCCCTAACAAGGAAATGAGTCACCGGCCGCGTCCCAAATCGCGCTTACTGAATAGTGCGCCTAAAAGCAAGACGCAAACAGTGAAAGCGCACTACTTTTGCAAACTACAAGTAATGTGTTGTAGACGTAGCCGTATTAGTCATTGATGGGAAGGTAACGTGTACAGCAACACGAGTTACTACGAAAAGCGGAAACGTGGAGCACACTAACAAGGAAACAACGCGAAACAACTGAGATCTGCACGATCAGGATACGGATTTGAGGGAAAATCAGAAGTTTTCCATTGTCTGTTAATACATGATAGGTGAGTTGATTTGTACTGATTTAAAGTGAAATAAGTCAGACAATGTGTTATATACAAGCAATATATATTAAGTATAAACTCATTGTCCACTAAATGAGTATAAACTCATTTAATCACCTCCACTTACCATATAGATTCACTTTATAGTTCTACAATTACAGACCATTTGTTTCTCTACTGCTGGAGTTTTTAAACACTTCAATGTCACTGTTTGACTTACCAAAACCAAAAATATCTAGACACCAGCATGCTGTACGCAGCGTCCTGTGAGCAGTGATGAAGGATTAGAGGATGACTAACACAAACTTTGTGAAAACAAAGGGATTAATGTCTCTGACTTTGCATCTATAAGGTGGAGAAGTCGAAAAGTGCAGCTGCATGGTAAGTGGAGCTGATAGAATGGACAATAAGTGTAGAAACAAGGAGTTATTCCTAATAAAGTGGCCAACGAGTGATATATGTATGTCATTACACTATGTATTACATAGATATTATTGCTTAAGTCGCATACAGGTCAAGAATTGAGTTACTACAGTGATTAGTAGTTTAATATTTTATTTAAATATGTTTTCCATAAAGAACAAAACATTTTTTCTTATAGTTTACCCATTAAGAACAAAACATTTTTGTAAGGTTTAGGATTTAGTATTTGTCATTGAAAATACCTGCCAGACATAATGCATTGATCAATCCTAACTCTAAGATGTAGGCAGCTTGGTGTTTATGTCCAAAAACAGGCTAATTCGACCTCAGGCTAACAATAAAAGAAGGAAATTTACAATACACAACAAGTATTGAAGGGTTTATCTAAAAAAGATGACACACTTCTGTGTGACTTAACTAGAAACATGATCAACCTGAACCCTCATCCATTAATCATCAATTAATCATTAATCATCATTAATCATTAGTATAAGTGAAATAAGGTGTTTTCAGTCTTCTAGCCTCTTGGAAACAACCTGCTAAAATCTCCAAACTAGTACCAAAAACTTCCTCTAACCACAGAATAATAACAAGGGAAAAAACAGAATACAAATTTACACTAGATTTGTGTAGAACGGTTCCTATCCACTAGCCTACCAAAAGCATTTTCTGTTGAAACCTGTATAAAATTGGGAGATTCCATCAAGGGAGTTTCCACCTCAGCATGACCTCAACCTCTCTCACAAAGATGAAAATGAAAAAAAGTCATTATATTTCTTACTGTAAAGACACAGTATCACAGTGTAACTGTCATTTGTCAGGTTGAACCAGTTTTAGTCTGCTTTTTTAGCTTTTGTTGACCATGCCATGTGGCATGTTAGGCTGCTGTTTGCTACTTTAGCATTAGCCCTTTGTGTGCCTTTGCTCCCCAGCACTATTCAGGTGAATTAACATGGGGTGTAAACATATATTTGTAAATAAGGATTTGGGAATACAGTAGATTTGGTGTAATCCTTTTTTGTACTGCTTTAAAGTTTACTGAAGCCCATCCATCTGTATCTGTGTTAAGGTAGCTGCATTGTTTACAGCTACGTAGCTTCCTGTACAGTGTAGTACTAGCTACCCAAACCACACCGGATTTAGATGTACATGGTGCTACAGTTGTCTTTATATTTTCAAGCAAAAATACATACTGGCAGTATTATTTTAGTAGTAGTAGTAGTAGTAGCTGTGCCGGGGCCATACCATGAAGGGTTTTAAAGGAAATGAATAATATTTTGTACTTAATATGAGATGTTACTGCTAGCCGGTGCAATTAATTAGTAGTTAATTGTAGCAGTAGTAGTAATAGTGGTGGTAGTTGTAGTAGTGATAGCAGTGGTTGTGGTAAGTGGTCACAGTAATAGGATTTGTATTAACATGAGAATCTTTTTTGTTTTATTGGTACCAATTGAAGGTTGTTAAGATTGGGTGTGACGGTGAGAACTGGTGTCATGTAAGACAGAAGTTTGATAGTCCATTCGTCTGGATATGACATGATGCATACGAGTGATATGGCAGAAAAACAGGACAGGTTGTGTGAGTCATTTGAAGGCCTTCTTTGGCCTTAACTGAGCACTTGAGCTTTCAGTCTAATGCAGAAAGTTACATCATTCACTATAACCGCTAATAGTAACGCAGAACGGTGTCGCCTTTTGTACAGATAAAACGGGTTTTTCTGCTTCACCTAAGGTGACATAAGGATTATTGATGCACCTTTAGACCTATTGAAAATACCATTACCTATGATTATTTATGACTAAACCGTTCTGAAAACCTCTCCTTTGGTCATCCCATAATAGCTGGTCTAATAACTTGCCATTTAGGCTGAGGCCCAAATCACATGCTGAATAGTTCGTGAAGTTAGTACACTGCCAAAAATGCAGTACCCACGAAAGGCTGAGGAGACTTTGAGGAGCAAAGATGGGCAGAACATCTCCAGTTTGGCCACAAATCTGTGAGAAAATTGTAAAAATGTTTAAAAGCAGTGTTCCTCAAAGAAAGATTGGAAATGATGTACATATTTCGGTCCTAACTTTTTCTGATTTGGCTTGTTTTGTGTTGTCTTGTTGAAAAATGCATGAACGTCCCTCAAAAATATGTTGCTTACGTTGCTCTGAAATCTCAGTCTACTTTTCTGCATTAACTCTGCCATCACTGAAGTGTACCAAGGGCACTGACAAAACCCCATACCATGACAGAGCCTGAGTTTTGGACATGTTGCTGATAAAAGGTCATTTTTGTCTTTGGTCCAGAGCAAACAGCGTCCATTTCTTCCAAAAAAAGATCTGGAATACTGATTTTTCTGACCATTATACACATTTTCACTGTGTGATGGTCCATCCCAGATGCCTCTGAGCCAAGAGAAGTCGACGCCACTTCTGGACATGGTTAACACAAGGCTTTTTTTTGCACAGTAAAGTTATAAGTGGCATTTGTGAATGTAACTCCATATTGTTGTACTTGATTGATGGATGATGGTTCTTGATGCAGTGCTCTGAGGGATCGGAGATCATGGGTCTTCAGTTTAGGCTTGTGCTCTTGGCCTTTATGCACTGAAATTAATCCAGATTCCTTGAATAGAGGGAGAAATATGCAAATCCCTTCCGATCTTTCTTTGAGGAACATCGTCTTAAAATTTCAATAATTTTCTCGATATTATTTTCTTGTTTTACTAGATTTTAAGTTCAGCGTTTTTACAGAACTCTGTGGTCTCAACTTTCCAAACGTAACATGACCAACTTCTAAACTAAACCTTAAGAAGTGTCATATTTTATATTTTAATATTTTTATTGTAACTAAGGCCTGTTGAAACAAAGTTAAAAATTGTAGTTGTGCTTTTAGTGACTAACAACCTTCTAAGATACTGTGTAGCAATAACTTTGTGTTGGTGCAGCAGAAAATATCAAATCTATTTGTGGTTTAGTATTTTTGTAATTACTGCACAATAATACAGCATGGCTGGCAAATGGGAGCAGCCTGACCTTCAAAAGTGTGTGTTCTGTAACAGGAAAAGGTTTGTTCACCTGCACAGAGTGTCCTATTTTGTGAGGACAGCCATGTCACTGTGGCAGAAACATCTGCATTATTAGAGTGTCCTAGGAATACAGTAACCTCAATGTACTGAATTTATGCCATGTTTTTTCTTACACCTTTACAAATGGAAGGGCTAAAATAATCCAGATTTGGTTTCAATCTAGTGTTGGGTAACTACTCAGTTTTTGAAAAAAAAAACAAAGTTTTAAAAAGTTTTAAAGGGCATATTAATTCAGGTAGTAGCAGATTTTGTCAGGAGGCTTAAATTGTCACAAAAGGTGCCCAAACTTTGAAAAAGTCCCAATATTAGGGGTGGGCGATATTGTAAAAAATATTATATCACAATATTTAAAGACATTTACACGATACGGGGTATTTATCATGATACAGTAACAAGATTCTTAAAAACTACTATTCAAATACTATACCATACTTAGTAAAGTGATTTATATTCAAATTGTGCCGCACTTCGTCCAGTTACACAGGACTAATTACACTCTTTATAATGAAACATGCAGTAGGTCAGTGTTCTTTAAGCTCTGACGATATCCATGATGTGCTCAGAAAAGCACATCATGTCTGTCACAATAAAATTTATCACGATATGATAAAATATCGTCACATTGCATCTCTCAACTTATAATAAACAGATGGCTGTGTCATTCTTTTGACGTGTGTTTCTGGTATTGTGGCTATTATCTGAATGAAATTTGTCCCTCCAAGAACAGATAGAATTCTTTGAGACGTCTTGTGATAACAACAACTGCTCTAATCTGTCCTTTGGCCTGATACCTCTGTCGGGTTTTCTTTTAATGATGCCATTATTAGTGGAAAAGCTGCACTTGCCAGACGAGTACACCCTGTGCTCCTTTCATGTTTTTGACTTGCATCAGATATTTTACATCTTGTTTTGTCCTTGTGCAGCAGCTCATTTGCCTTAATGGGACCCTGAACTAACAAGAAAAGAAGGGGGCTTGCTAAAGTTGCTAAACTCTTTACAGATCTTAATATTTAAATGAGGGTCAAGATGTCATGGTGGTGCCTTAAAATAAAATTTCAAATATTATTTTTAATATATTTTGCATGGCTACTTATACGAAAAGGAAAAAACGTTCTGTAAAGGAACCAAAAACAGAATATCTAGTGTTTGTAAATGGGACAAATTCATACAAGGAAATTTGGCTTGTATAACAAGATTAAAAATCGTTGATAGTAAAGCTTCATTTTTACATTTGTTTTTCCTGATATGTTGGATCACTGATGCAAACTCTTCCTGATGCTTTGTCATCTGGTCCTTTCCTTTTTATGTTTCTTTAAACATTGAAACAGTTGTGTGGAAGTCTTTCTGTAACATTGCATCAGCATTTGACTCTCGAATGAAACTCGTCAATGTACTGGATTTATGCCATGTTTTTTCTTACACCACAATGGCTGGCTAAAATAATCCAGTTTTGGTTTCAACCTAGTGTTGGGTAACTACAACTACTAAAACCTAGTGTTTTTGAAAAAAAAAAACAAAGTTTTAAAGGGCATAAAAGTTTGTCAGCAGGCTACCTGTTAAAGTTAAGTTAAAGTTAATTGAATTATGCATTAGGCAGCAAGAAGTGTCTTTTATTTCTGGTCAGTGATTGGCTGTTACCAGTCACACAGTAGTTTAGAGACTTTGCCCCATAATGTTTCATTTTACACAATAATATTATTTAAAACATAATATGAAAACTTTTAGTACTGTACTGTGCTGTACAATACAGTATTATCTTTGTATCTTTTATAAAATTGAAAACACTTATTGATAACGACATGAAAGGAACGTTACCATGTTGTTTTCTGCCTGTGAGACTACAGTTTTTTTTGCTTGTACTAGTTTTCGGTCATTCAGACGTGAATTAGATGTATATGAGGCAGATTTTTATTTACTCCTGTAATTCTTAAGATCAGGTAGTGACTCTAAATTGAGCAAGGACAGAACCCTATCAGAACAGAATGGACTGTTTTATTTAGTGTACTGGAGCACAGAAGCCACTTTATCAACACACTATGCAGTCTGCAGCCCTTTCATGCCTACTACAGCCTTCACTCCGAGTCACCAATCACAGGAATGAGGGCGTTTCTCTTATCCTTGACCCAAAGTCTCAAACCAGTCAGCTTGAGTCATGAGTGAGAGGCAGGCGTTGGTGAGCGAGGGAGAGAGAACCACAAACAAAAGATTCAGGTTCAGTGAGGGCTTTTGTCTCATCTGTTGGCAAAGAATTTTTGTTTGGGCGCAAATTCTGGAGAAGGTATAAGGCAGGTGTTTAACTCCACCGTTTAATGCAGCAGGGAAATGAAGAGAGAAGTGAGCGCAGCTGTGAACTTCCTGAAACGCTTGGCCGTGGAGCGAGGAGGTGTGGAGGAACGCAAGGCCAAGGTTTTCGCCTCTAAACTACAAGAACTGCTCTGTGAGAAGTACACAGACCACTGGTACCCTGAAAATCCCGACAAGGGCCAGGCGTTCAGGTAAACTTGTGTGACGACGTGTAAACAACAGACACCGCTGTGTATAACTGATTTATAGTACATGACATTGTTCTTGACTATCCCAGGTGCATCAGGTTAAACAGGACCAGTCCATGTGATCATTCGGTGCTACGAGCATGTAAAGAAAGCGAGCTCAGTCCGTCCGAGCTGGGTCTGCCGCATGAGATCACGCTGTGGATTGACCCACTTGAGGTTTCAGTGCGGTACGTTATGTATTTGAATCTACAGGAAACATTAAGGACAAGGCCTAATGTTTGTAGGGACTAGGGGTGACAGGATCCAAATATGTGAAGATACATTCTGTGTATTGTGCCATTAAACGCAGTTACATTTTTTGACCATCAGAGGGTGCAATTATACATCATGCTCCCAGACCAGAATAGGAATCAGAATCGTAATCGATAAAATGCAAACGATACCCAACCCTAGTTACACCCATACTAGGGACAGATATTGAGTAAGGAATAAACGATGACTGGGAAGCCACCGTGAGGTCGGTGTGACCAAACCACCCAGACATTGATTATTTGCCATAACACCACAACCTAGAGTGCTTTGTTCAAGAACCTTTTGTGGGGAGTTTTCAGTAGTAGAACTTAAATACTGAAGGCCTTTGTGTTTCTCCAACAGAAAAGGCGAGAACTCGCGGCATTTCACCTTGGCTCATTTCGAGGGAGAAGATGAGAAGGTAGAGAATAAGGAGAGGGAAGAAAGCACAGACTCTGTGAGCCTGGACACCTCGGACTACCACTCCGCTAGCTCCTCCGAATGCAGCTCTGCTAACTCCAGCGACACTGAGGACGAGCCGAAGGAGGCCGAGAAAGAGAAGGTGGAGGACAAGAACAAAAAGGAGGACAAGACTGGAGGGATTACGATGGTACCCAGAGTGAGGAATCCGAAGGCATGGCGAGTCCCTGCATCTCAGGTAAGAATCGTTGAAGATCTGGATCCGCCTGGGGCTTTGGCGCAAGCGTAAGCGTGCCCTCAATGGGATGCCAGTCCATCGTAGGGAATACAGGGGTCGCTGTTACAGCTCAAACGGATACCTACCCTCAAACGCAGTCACTCATTTCTGTATGTGGCACCCGATTCAACCCGGAAGGACTGAACCCGGGTGTCTACGGTTGTGGGCTAGCGAATGGCCCGCACTACCCAAGCACTCCACTATGAGCATCCCAACAGTCGATTTGAACAATTTGTCAACATATTGTACTTGTATAATTAACAGAGTTTTTGTTCGTAACCACAGCTCGCGGGAATGCAGTACTACTACCACCCGACTCCAGTCTGGACCCCGTATAAGAGGAAGGGGCCCGTGGTACTCACTGCTGTCTGTGCCCCTCCACCCCCTCCTGTCCTGGGCTTCTACGTTCTTCAGAGTGCCCCGCCTCAGTTCATCGTACCCCAAGCCAGCCTGCAGACGTTTGGGGCAGCTAAAGGGTAGATCAGGATGGAAACGTTTCATATCCAGAGCTGTTTAAACCTGTTAAATGACGTTTGCTGTTCTGTTAACTTCTGCTGACACAAGGTGTGTGTTTTGGTTCTGTACCAATGCAAGGGTGGGGGATTGGTTTTAAATGACAGAAGATAAGTCAGTATAATAATAATGTCTGACGATTAACACGTCCATAGACTTGACAGATGCATTTAAATGTATTCGTTTAGCAGAAGCCCTTATCCAGAGCAACGTACAGCGGATAGAATTTCATTTCATTGCTCAAGCATTGGCAGTTGGCAGGGACTTGAACCCTCAACTTGTGGTCAGGAGTTCAGACACTTTACCACTGAGCCACTACTGAGAATGATTTTTAAGCAAAAAGCTGATTCATTCATTTATTGTGCGTTGTTCTGAAGTTAAAGTCTGCCAAAGTCTAAGTGAAGAGTAAGAAAAAGAAAAGCTTTTAATTGAATAAGATTTTAATGATCTTAAAATATAATAACTTTTCTCGTATATTTCCCCAGCGTTGTCCAGAACCTCCCCTAATTTCCACTCAAATATTTCAGCACACAACCCAAACCCTAAGTGGTCAGTTTACACAGTTTAGAAGTAATCAAAATTTTCATACTAATATGGTCACGATGTCTGATAACATTTTTTCTTTACTTTCCGCAACTACTTTTAGCCTGTATCTTCAATTCAGGGATGTTTTTATGGCACATAAATCACACTGGTACATAGTGATGTCAAAATCCAAAGATTCACTCGGGAGGCATCACACAGGCATGATTGGAAGTGTCTGAGAGAAGATGGGCCGGACGGTGATGGACTGGTTCCCCATTCAGGGACCATGCTTGTCTGTGCCTCCTGTAAGTTTGATAAGATATATAAAAAACATAATTACGTAAATCACATTGCTGTTGGCACAGGGAATGCGTCAAATAAGTCATGGTCATGTCTGAAAAAGGGGTGACTGGAATGGCACTAAAACGGCGACCCCTGCTGGGCCATGCAATGGAATGGTGTCCCATCCAGATCATGCTTCCACCAGTGCCCATGATTTCTGCGACAGACTCCAGACTGAAAACTGGGTGACAATTTTAAGAGTTTTACTTTGATTACCAAATTAGATTTATATATTAGTCAAAGTCTTAAAGCAGCTTTCCAATTTTGTATGATCTAGGCCCAACGTCCTAACTGAGCAAGCATCAGTGGCAAACGAAAAACTCCCTGAACGTTATAAGGAGGACCAAGGCTCAAAAAGGGACCCAACCTCCTTGGGCGGTGTTAGTAATTATTAGTAATAGATGGTTATAGAACAGCTTAATATACATTTACAGCATTTAGCAGACGCCCTTATCCAGAGCGACTTGCAATTGGTACAATCTTACAATCCAAGCAATTGTGGGTTAAGGGCCTTGCTCAAGGACCCAACAGTGGCAGCTTGGCAGAGGTGGGATTTGAACTCTGGACCTTCTGGACCTTCTGGACCTTCTGGTCCAGAGTCCTGTACCTTACCCATTGGGCTACCCCAGTCCCAATACAGGTTAGACTGTTAATACTGTAAGTACAACTGGACAGAGCAAATTGCTCGTTACTCAGGAATATCAATCTACTGTGTCATAATTGCATAGCTTGAATCCAAAGAGTACCAGGTGCTGTGACCTTTGTAATGCTTTAGCTCCATCACTGTAAGACATTTCTCTCTCAGGACTGCATTAATTAATAGATCGTGCTTGAATTGCTTGTGCAGTCATTTTTGCTGTGTCATTCATTTCATCACTGCTAGTCTGAGCTGTATATAAGCACTACATTCTGTGCCATGCTGAAGACTCGAGCGCTGTATTTAGCTTCAGTGCTGATGGCTTTTGTACAGAGCAGAGGCTTGCCATGCCTGATGTAATCAAGTATAGATTTTATAATTGTTCCTTACAATTATGAATGATTATGATCAGATTCTGCACTTTACAGTTGTAAATAGCTTTGGACACTGGAATGTAAGCTTGGCTTTGTTTTTCTACTTTTTGCTGCCTGTTTAAACCTTTCAATTAAGTATTTCTATTTATTTGAGCTGATGCAATCCCTGTGAATATTTCTACTTGACGTTTTATATCCTGTCCTATTGTACACACTGTTTTTACTAAAATAATACTAAACTTATACCTTTTGTGTCACGTGTTCATCTATTGCAATGAGTGAAATGCATTGAGTATTCTGAGGTCTGTATGCTTTACAGGTGTTATACAATTTGGATTAGAGTCCCTTCTTTAATGTGTGTCTTTTATAAGTTTCATAAACATGGCATTAGTCAGCCACTGATTGTGCAAGTTCTCCTACTTAGAAAGATGAGAGAGGTCTGTAATTTTCATCATAGCTACACTTCAACTATGAGAGACCAAATGAGGGGAAAAAATCTAGGAAATCATTATAGTGGAAAATAAGTATTTGGTCAGCTCAATACTTTGTAACATAACCTTTATTGTCAATGACAGATGTCAAGTCTTCACCAGGTTGGCACACACTGTAGCTGGTATTTTGGCCCATTCCTCCATGCAGATCTCCTCTAGAGCAGTGATGTTTTGGGGCTGTCGCTGGGCAACACCGACTTTCAACTCCCTCCATAAATTTTCTATGGGGCTGAGGTCTGGAGACTGGCTAGGCCACTCCAGGACCTTGAAATGCTTTTTACGGAGCCACTCCTTCATTGCCCGAGCGGTGTGTTTGTGATCATTGTCATGCTGGAAGACCCAGCCACGTTCCATCTTCAATGCTCTCACTGATGGAAGGAGGTTTTGGCTTAAAATCTCACGATACATGGCCCCGTTCATTCTTCCCTTAACACGGATCAGTCATCCTGTCCCTTTTCCAGAAAAACAGCTCCAAAGCATGATGTTTCCACCCCCATGCTGCAGAGTAGAACACCTCATAATGCTGGAGTTGAGTTCGTATCAACTTTCACTATATTTCCTAAAGGTGGTTGTTTGTGTTTAGAGAAAGCCAACAGATACCTTAAACCCACAAGCTATTGCCAACCTGTATGTAACGTGGAGCACCCATAAGGGTATGGGTATCAATCTCGCAGATTATAACCGACCAAGTTTGCTGGACCAGCTAATGATGCTTCATAATTCCAAGCCAACACCCGCGTACATTCTGCATAACTTGTGTAACTGGTTTGATGAACACTAGAACGAAGTCACGCTCCTTTGAGAGGATCTGGAGCACAAACTATGAAGTAGATCTAAGACTTGTTACAGTATAATGACGTAAAAGAAATATGACATGATACAAGCATGAAATTCCATTTTGGTTATGTTTAAAATGTCAGTATGTCAGTACAGTACGAATGCTACAAGACATTAAGACCACATAGTCTGCAACGATGTCTATTTAGGTGGAATCTGTCAAACTGACATCCATAAGAAAGCCCAGACCCAGGGTTTCCAAAGCACAGAATTGATGGTTTCTACTAAATATCAACAGATCCACAGTCAGTGAAGCAACTGAAGTGATAAAGAGGCTGGCTATTCCAGTAAGACAGTGATCCAAAGCACCTCAAAATCAACCTTAAAGTACTACAAAAGACTCAAGGTAAAGGATATGGAATGGCCTACACCATCCAGACATGAACATGACTAAAACTCTGTGGGCAGATACACGCTGCCAGGGACGTTGCTAAATACTGACTGACAGGATGGAAAAAAGTGCACAAATGTCATATTTAAGTTCGCGTCCTGCAAACGTTAAGGTCTTTTACCGGGGGTGCCAAAACTTTAGCATAAAACAGTGTACATTAGCATATTAACGACGAAGCTTTCTTTGTAGTGTTGACATTCTTAAACGCTACTCGTACTTCTCTCATGGAAGAAGCACCATCTAGCGACAAGAGATGGTACTACAGATAAAGAGAGCCTAAACTGCACTAAACGAAGAAAAATAGACTTATGGTGAAACGCTGGATCGTCTCTGGTGACTGGGAAAGGTGGTTGGGTGGAGTTAGGTTTTTTAGCAATTAATATATGTTGTTAATGCGGATGTTGGGTTTTACTGCAAGCCGATTTTAAAAATATGAATATCACAAAGGTGGAAAACCTTTACGTATATATATTACTGAATGGGCACGAGATGGCGCTGCAGCTACTCTTAGCCGCTCCATGGTACACCCAGAGAGACTGTTGCCTAGAACCGTACATTACTCAGGACAGTGCTAGTTTTATTGACAGGCAAATGCTAGTATTCTAGCTGGTTTTGCTATGCTGTCTTTGGCAGTTGCTAGTTTGTCGTTGCTAGCTGGCTGCTGAAAGCTTGGAGCCCAGTGTAACTCGCTGTAACAACCTAGCAACTCGCAATAATTGCCTGAGATACCATTTTAACCACCTACCAACACTCTTTGAACTTCCATGGATATGATACCATCATAACCACCTAGCAATGTGGAATATTTTAATCTGAAGCACTACTGCAAGTAGATAATCATAGAGTTTTGAATGGTTTATGACCTACACCTTCTACTTTCCTGTTATCAGTGAGTAACCTAGATTTATTCAGTGGCACAGTGAACATTCTGATTGGCCCTCCAGCTTGGAATACTATATCCCTTCTTCTATCCCGACATCGAACTTTGCTTGTGTTAGGTTGTGTGAATCTCCCAGTGTGGATGTGTCTGTCCAGTATTAGTGTAACCTTGCTCCTGCCATGAATGTCAGTGATGCTGACCCAATGTTACATTAGCAAATAAATCCAAACATCGTGGGCCTATCATGGGTGTATGGTGTCTATCCCGGAGAACAGGGCTGAAAATGTGACCTGGATGGGATTCAGATTTATTTATGACACGCACACCTATACAAGGTAGAACTTGTAGTGATGTTTTTAACGATTGTCCAGTATCTTAGGTAAGGCAGATAGAATAAGAGAATGCTTATGAAAATAAAGATTAAAAAATAGAAATAGGATAGAAGGAATAAAGTAAGAATACAAATATGATGACATATGAGCTATAATATATATGCTGTGCCTTACACAGCCAGTTATGCCTCCATGTAATGTCCGATGCAGAAGGCACCCCTGGGATTCGAACCTGAGCGATTACGGTGATATGCCATCTGTCTGGCCAGAGCACCTCTTATATTTTATGCATTTGTAAAGTATATTATTAAAAAATTATGTTTTTCAATAATTAGGCTATGTTAAGAGGTCAACACAAGATAAGCAGCACACAAGATGCAACAGTATAATCTTGGCAGCTGTCGTGTTTCAGTTCCTGTTTTAGTGGGTGGACCGGGAGGCGGCACAGCATTTAGGCTACTCTATAACCTCCTCTCCACCCATGTCCAATAGAGAGGCGTGAGGGCGCGTGAAACCAGAACGCTCGAGCGCACAGCCCAGGTGGGCGCAGGGTTCGAGCTTGGTGCCATGTCTTCCCCCGTTGGTTACACGAGTGCGCTGGGAGGAGTGAAGGAGCGACGGGACCGAGGACGAGGCGACTGAGGACCGGCGGTGTGTTTGTGTGTGCGCGCGCGCGTGTATTCTGGACCACAGTGCAGTTATGGAGATGAACGTGCGCGTCTCGCACCCTGACGGCAAGGCGGACGGACTCACAAACCACAACGGGGATACGACGGACATCACGGTGTCTCTGTCGCACCCGGCTAAGCGGATGAGCCCGATCGAGGGGGGCAGCCTGTACCGCCTCCGTGACCGAAAGTTCCTGCTGGAGGACAAGCGGCGTCTGTGCGCCTGTGCGCTCGGAGCCGCGCTGCTCGGCATCCTACTGATGATCCTACACGCCGAGCTCTGCCCCGCCGTTTACCTGCCGGTGAGTCACTAAAATCCAACCAGTATGGCCCCAAGGCACAGAATAGTACAATTACACACCCAAATCTCTCGGTAACGCACAATACACAACCAACACGGGTTACTTGTAATATAATTTGAAAGGTTTATTGACAGGACTAACAAAACGTATTACAGGATAATAATACATCCTGTCCCATAAGTCCAGCATCACATTGTTGATGTATATATTTTTTATATACTCACTGTCTGGACAGTAAAATGAGCAGCCAGAGTTGAGAGTGACCACAAATAAAACGCTGAACTGATTTTTCATGATTCGTTATGGACCAGGGTCCATATGAACCTATTTAATTAATTAAGTTAATTAAAAGTTAAAGTTGAGTTCGACTGTGTTTGTGCTATACAGTACGGTTTATGCTGTTATTCATGCTTTGCTCTAAAAGGACCCAGCAGAGTGGGTGGAGCTTTTACTCTGTTTACAAGCAAGAGCCAGAAGAAAGCATGGTAGGAGAGGGATATATCTGAGGTAAAGGATTCCTCAACAAACAGCTGAAGATGAGGAACTGTTGTCTGGATATGGGTTGGCTTTACAAAATGCTGGCAACACTAGCAACCTTTTTATTATCGAAAAATGATGAATGTCAGCAGTATTACAGAAGCCAAGAGATTTTTAGTTGTGAAACGTTATTGGGTGTTGACTGCAAATCCAAAGTGTCAGCTAACGTTCAGAAAGGATTGTTACAGAAGTCTAGCAGACTGAAGGATAGTGAAGCCATTGGGTTTTATATTTGTAAGGTCATGGCCCTGATTTATACAGTAGAAAGGAGCTAATCAAAACCCTTACTTTGTGGTGTTTTATGTATTCAAATAACCTAGCATAAAGCATTCAAGCAGAGGTGAGAAGCTGTAAAGGGAAAAATTAGTCGAAGCCAGACCAAGAAAAGCTAAACCAACTAAACACAAGGTTACCATCATGACACCATCGTGAACATCCACAGCAGACTGTGAACAAAATTTCTGTCTAGATAAGACTGATAACTAACCACTGCAGCTGTCAGCATTAAGCACAGCAAAGCACAGACTGATCTGCTGCCTCTGTTACACACAGACTAAGTCAGGACGTCTAGATGTCCTCAGATTTACTGTAGGTGTAAAACGCTCCTGTTGGGATTCCATTTAGAATCAGAGACTAAACAGAAACTTCCCGTGCATTGTTGCCTTTGTGTAGGTATGAAAAAGGATAGGTGAAGGAGGTCTGAAGGGGATGAAGATCGTAAACATTGCACATAATGAACCTTTTCTGTTAAACACTGTTTTCATTCAGCACATTTTAGGTTAAGTAGGTGTGTTCAGAAGTAGAGATCCATATAAATAATCTGTGTAACCATCTGGAGAAATATCTAACAAAACAAACAACACAAGGAAACATTGAGAAGCAAAGATGTGGGATGTTTATTTTTTAATTGATCATACAAAATAGAAAACAATTCTATATTCTATATTCAGTCTGTATAAAGTCTTTTGACATGGAATAGAACATGCTTTTTCTGTACATATCTTTAATGCAGAGGCGGCACAGTGGCTCGGTGAGTAGCACTGTTGCGTCACAGTGAGAAGGTCCTGGGTTCAATCCCAGGTGGAGCGGTTTGGGTTATTTCTTTGTAGAGTTTGCATGTCCTCCATGTGGGTTTACTCCAGCTGCTCCTATTTCCTCCCAGAATCGAAAGACATTTGTCTTAGGTTAATTGGTGTCTCTAAAGTGCCCCTAGTGTGGAAGTTTTGGTGCCCTGTCTAGGGTTGTTCCTGCCTGTGCTGCCGGCTAGACACCAGCTCTCCCAGACCTTAAATAGGTGTGTGGAGGCTAAGATACTCTACTATAGACCAGAAGGTCCAGGGTTCAAATCCCACATCTGTTAAGCTGCAGCTGTTTCCTTGAGCAAGGCCCTTAACCCACAATTGCCTGGATTGTAAGTGGCTCAGGATAAGTGCGTCTGCTAAATGACATAAATGTAACAATCATGCCACAGTGGAAATCGCCAAGATCACATTTTTCTCCCATCCTGATAGTTGAGTGAACACAATCCAACCAATCTGATGTTTATAAACCAACAAGACACACAAGCAAAGGTTTTTTTTTGTTTTGTTTTTTTATATGCAGTTGTATTTTCAGTCTTCACTTAAGTGCTGAGTGAAGAGGTGAGTCTTTACTTGCCGTTTGAAGACAGCAAGAGACTCAGCCATTCGGACATCCAGTGGAAGTTCATTCCACCACCTTTTACTCCACTACATCATGTGGAATTTACCATTCCTGTTGACTCGTGTGCAAAAAGCGTATAAACCAATCAGGGTGTAGCACTCACTTTTTGTTTCTTTGTTTTGAACTTGTTTAGACCTGATTCACACAAGAACCTTTTCACCTAAAATTAGTTGATTAAGCAAGAGTCTTGGTACAAAAATCATAATAGGACATTAGAGCCATAATAAATCCTGGTGCTTTTGCTTTTGATACTTAAGTACGTTTGAAGGCAAATACGTTTGCACTTTTACTCAAGTGGAGGTCTAAAGGGAGGTCTTCTACTTTTACTGGAGTAATATTTCACTTCAGAAATGTCTGCTTTAACTCAAGTACATGGTTTGTGTACTTCGTCCACCACTCCCTAAGTCACGCACTGTCTCATCCGATACCGGAGAGTGTCATATCGTAATGTGTAGCGTCTCTAAAACATGCTTAAAACACTTACATTAAACTACAGTTGGGCAAAATCATTAACATAAAGCTTATTTTATAATAAAGTATTGAATGTCCCATGTAACTTTTGAATAATGTATTGACTTTTCCTCACAACATTCCCCAGCGTTCATCACTCCTGCTACGTGACTCCCTGGTTTCTAGCGGGAGAGAGAGAGTGTTTCATAATGCATATCGCTTGCTCGGGAAAACATCGAAATCCGAATTTCAGATACAGTTTCTGCTGAATGGGTATTTTTCTTTGTTCCCATCAGAGTCCTATTGTAAAAAGTCATCTTAAGAGAACACTAGAATGACATTCACATGCTTTTAGGAAGACAGGCTAAAGAGTGTTGTGTTTCTACGTTGTATCAGTAGGTGGGTACTGATAATAAAATAAATGAATATATAAAATAAAAAATATATATGAAATGGTTTCATATACCTGGATTCCCAAGTATCACTGAGTTCTCGTTTGTTTCATGTTTTCAGTCCATTCGGTATTCACATGTGCTCAGCAGACATGTTTTTCTAAGGTTTCTCTGATTGGCAGCTAATCAGTGTTTGCGGTTTGAGATCTCGTATAAGTTATCTGAGTTTCCCGTGTCAGGTCGGTTTCCCAACGATTCTATTGTTGTGGGAGGGAGACCAAATTATTTGGAAAACATCTTGCATCTTGATCCGCTTGAAGCAAGTTTTCGTTTGCATGTTAAAACTGTTCCTCGGGGCGTGATTGCATACTTAAGCAGTGCTTTCTCCTGGAAACAGGTTCAAGCAGTTAAAAGTAGAAAGAGTTATGGAACTTTTTCCACATTCAGCCTCCCCCTTTCGCGTTGGACCACCCGCATGTCATATCCACATATCGCGTCTTTTCCACATCATTTAATGTAACATTAGCTCATTGTTTGAATAATGAATTGGAGGTTGACCTTCAGATGCTGATTTTCAGGTGTTGTCCTCTCCACCGCATACCATGCTAATTGGAGCGGCTGAAGCAGCCCTCGTTCTCCTGGAAACCCATTTATGCAGGAAAACTGACTATTTATGGATGTTTTTCCACATTTCGCCTCCCCCTTTTGCACTCCTCCGACTGCCCGCGGTCATATTGTGTCTTTCCACATCATTTAACGTAGAAATGGCACCTGTTTGAATAATAGCTTTGGTGGAATGACCTTCAGTGAATCAGCAGGGGAAAGGCAGATTTACAGGTCTGATTTATAATGGCGTCAACAAAGTGGGTGAAAAAACTCCGCCTTGATATTGCTAATCTTATTGCCGCTAGAATTCAGATCTATTTTCAGAACCAGTTTAAACTGTGCGACTTCTTAGAGTCAATCAAAACTTAATAGTCATTACATTGCAGTGTTCACATGCAGTCTGGGGTGACAGAGGAAATGTGAAAAACCACTGCGGGCCGTGGCTTTGTTCATGTAACTCAGGGTACATACTGTCTATACGATAATTAGCAGAGTGTGAAATATACAGTACAGTCAGTCTTGAAATATGCGCGTGAAATATTAGCCTTTTACAAAATAGGCTACAGTATTACAGTTACAATATTCTTGTTGCGCGTAAGTCATCTACAACATGTAGCTAGCAATATACGTTTTATGTCCCTGTGTCCTGTTAGCTACATGAGCCTGTTAGTATTAGCTGAGTGTGACAGTTAGCTGGTTGGAAAATAGGCGATGACATGATGATATTATTGTTTCTCATAATGGTGATTTAGTGGTGCAGCAGTTCAAATAATGGAATATTGGCCAGAAGGTCCACAGTTCTCTGGATTCACTCTGGGCAAGAGTATCCACCTGCTGTCTAAATGGAAATGGAAATGTCAAATGGAAATGTAGCTCAAACCACTCGATGAGCATCATCCAACTTCTGTCAAGCTTCAGGGAATGGACCACAGTCCTGACATTTCTCTGTAAGTTTTCTTACGACAGTTTTGGATTTTCTTAACGGTTGCAAGGTGTAATGTCCCTAGAGTAGTCAAACACCCAAACTGTAATTTTCCGTCACCATGCTTCACAGGTGGGATGAGGTCACCTCCAGTCCTGTATTAGATGTAGATTATTTCAGTCCTTATTTTGATTTTTAGATTCTCTCACAGGGCAGCATGGTGGCTCGGCTCACAGGGAGAAGGTCCTGGGTTCGATCCTAGGTGGAGCAGTCTTGGCCCTTTCTGTGTAGAGTCTGCATGTCCTCCCCGTGTCTGCTTGGGTTTACTCCAAGTACTCGGGTTTCCTCCCACAGTCCAGAGACATGCTTTAGGTTAATTGATTACACTAAAAATTGGCCATAGTGTGACTTTGCGATGGATTGATGCCCTGTCTAGGGTTGTTCCCGTCTTGCACCCTGTACCGCCGGCTGGGCACAGGCTTTCTCCTACGTCCCTATCCAGGATTATAAGTGAGTGAGTGATTCTCTCACTTATGTTCTATGCAGGTTCCCAGCTATGAATTGAACACTGAATCCATTTTGATGTCTGATATGGAAGATTTATGAAATATACATCTCAACTGCACCCAATATGGGACTGAAATCCAAATCATGTCGACCTGACTGTGGCGTTATTAAACAAAAAGCAGCTTAAAATCCCAAAACTGTGCCAACACTGTAGTCAGTCAGTGCTATTTCATTCGATACAAATGAACAGAATGCCTCGAAATGGTGTTGATTGCGCTCTAGCAACACCACACACAGACGCAGAGGATGAAATCGTGGAAAACAATACATAACAACACACGCTGCCAATGCACTGACATCAGCAAACACATTCCGTCCTGAAGATTTTCCTAATTGTCCCGTACTCCATCCCACGTCTGTTCTCCAGCTCCTTAACACTGTTAAGTGATTTCATTAAAACTTCCATTGACATCACCACCGGCGCTCTTGTAATGACCATCACATGACCTGCACGTCCTTTCACACTCTCACAGAGCCACGGCGTCGAAGTGAACGAATGGAAAACTGTTTTGCCGATGATGAGTTTACGAGGGAAGGGATGGGATGGGAGGGATTAGTTTAATACGTCACAGTTGGGCTGCGGATCTGTTGTTGTGATGCTAAAATGTATTGGATGTTTTATTCCTTGTTTAACACATTTATAATGATTTTCTGTAATTTGGGGGCACGTCTGGTCTGTGTCACATGACACACAGACACGCAGGATCCTCCGGCGAAGCGGAACACACACTTAAAAATGTCTGTAAACATTGCAACATTAGACGTTAGATTTAATCACATTTTTGCCTGCGTCTATTTAACACTAAAAAATAGTAATCCCGTTATAGTAGCACTACACAGCAAGACGAGTGGATAACGTAAGCTTCAACAGAATGCATTTATTACTGTTGAATAATGTGATAATATTATTTTCTCGTCTTGTTTGCACAACATTTCACGGCAACTTCTCTTTTGGAGGGACACAAAGCTAAGGCGGTTACCGGTCTGATAACGTTTTATTGCAAAACATTAATGTTAGTAGGTATTTTTTTATAGGACACAGCTTGTACAAGCTGTTATCTCATGTGCCGTGTGACCAGAGGTGGAAAGAGTACTAAAATATTCCTTCCCAGTAAAAGTAATATTACTCTAATGAAATTCTACTTAAGTACACAATTACTGGTCTAAAAATCTACTCAAGTAAAAGTAAAAAAGGAACCCATATAAAATGTACTCAGAGTTTTTACTCTATTACCTTTTTACAAAAAAGGTAACAAAATGAAACATGTCCACACAGGACACACAAATGTAGGGAGGTATAATGCGTCATTTGGTGCAGACATGTTCAAACAGCAATACAACCACTGAAGGTCTTTAATAAAGCATCATAAAGCTGGTGCCTTTCTTGAAGGCAAGGTAAAGAATGGATCTAAAAATCTACTCAAGTGAAAGTAAAAAGTAGTACTTTTTGTATAGACTCATCAAACATTTTCAAACAATACAACTTTAATAAACACTTGAAGGCAAAGTGGTCCCTTAAATATGGCCACTTCATTTCCTTCGACAGGGTGTCGCTGTCGGATGGGACTGCACCACTGGGGTCTGACTTGCCCATCTCCATCGTTCCTGGGATTTTAGTGCCAGTTCTCCTGCCCATCATTAGTTCCATTGTTTTAAAATATATGATTTAAACTGTAGTGAAGTACAAGACTTCAAACAAACCATCCTTAAATAAAAGTCCATTTAAAAAACGACTACAAAAAAGTACAAGTACACTAAAAAACGACTCAATTACAATGTGAGTAAATGTAATTACTTACTTTCCAACTCTGCGTGGGACAGAGTTTGTAAGCATGATTGTGTGATGGAATCTGCTCTCACATAGGAAAGAGAAAAGCGTATAAGAAGGTATTGAACATCGTTTACCACCCTCACTAACTCTGTTACCTGTAGGATAATCATGCTGTATGTAGTACATAGAATGTAGTGCATAGAGACTTTTGGAAAGAGCCCATACCAGTGAGTTCATCACAGGATACAGGAGTGAAAATGTGATTGAGTGTTAATAGGAAGGTTTGTTAAACGTTATGAACTTATTAGTTTATTATAATAATCTAATTAAGAAATAGAATCTACTAAATCTGCTTCAAGCTTTTTTTTTCATTGTATCACTTTTATAGTGTAGTAGGTTTGTTGTGTGAGTCTGAATGTAATGTGTGCTTCTGTGTCCCGTGCTCAGTCGGTGGTGCCTCACTTCTTGTTAAACTCGTGATAACAACCAGTGCTAAAGTGAGAGATCCAGTTAAACAGTAGTCAAGACTAATTTACATAGCAGGCTTTGTGTGTCTGTGTGTTTTTCCGACCTGGTGCTTGGCTTGTGTTGCGCTGCTGGAATTCGCTGTTGATGACAGGAAAACGGTTCCTTTCTTTTCAAGTTAGATTAGAACATCGAATTACATGTCTTGTTCAGTTTCCAAATGAAAAGATCTGAGCACAATCATCACAAAGAACAAACTTAAATCCAACATATTTCTGCTCCGTTTTATGTATCATTATCCAACGCTTGCGGACTGGACTGGAAAGCTGTCTGAACTTTTACATGGTGCTTCAAAGTTTGTGAAACCTTTAAAATGTTCTATGTTTCTGCAGAAATATGAGGTAAAACATCATCAGATTTTTACACAAGTCCTAAGAGTAGATAAAGAGAACCCAGTTAAAGAAATGAGACAAAGATATTATACTTGGTCATTTACTTATTGAGGAAAATGATCCAATATTACATATTAGTGAGTGGCAAAAGTATGTGAACCTCTAGGATTAGCAGTTAATAGGAAGGTGAAATTAGTCAGGTGTTTTCAATCAATGGGATGCCAATCAGGTGTGAGTGGGCACCTGTTTTATTTAAAAAACAGGGATCTATCAAAGTCTGCTCTTCACAACACGTTTGTGGAAGTGTATCATGGTACGAATAAAGCAGATTTCTGAGGACCTCAGAAAAAGAGTTGTTGATGCTCATCAGGCTGGAAAAGGTTACAAACCATCTCTAAAGAGTTTGGATTCCACCAATCCACAGTCAGACAGATTGTGTACAAATGGAGGAAATTCAAGACCATTGTTACCCTCCCCAGGAGTGGTCGACCAACAAAAGATCACTCCAAGAGCAAGGCGTGTAGTAGTTGGTGAGGAGGTCACAAAGGGACCCCAGGGTAACCCCAGGGTAACTTCTAAGCAACTGAAGGTCTCTCTCACATTGGCTAATGTTAATGTTCATGAGTCCACCATCAGAAGAACACTGAACAACAATGGTGTGCATGGCAGGGGGTGCAAGGAGAAAGCCCACTGCTCTCCAAAAAGAACATTGCTGCTTGTCTGCAGTTTACTAAAGATCACGTGGACGAGCCAGAAGGCTATTGGAAGAATGTTTTTGTGGACGGATGAGACCAAAATAGAACTTTTTGGTTTTTAAAAAGAAAAAGCGTTATGTTTGGAGAAAGGAAAGCACTGCATTCCAGCATAAGAACCTTATCCCATCTGTGAAACATGGTGGCGGTTTTGCATGTTTTGCTGCATCTGGACCAGGACAGCTTGCCATCATTGGAACAATGAATTCTGAATTATTTCAGAGAATTCTAAAGGAAAATGTCAGGACATCTTAGACAAACGACCCTAAGCACACAAGCCGTTCTACCAAAGAATGGGTTAAAGAAGAATAAAGTTCATGTTTTGGAATGGCCAAGTCAAAGTCCTGACCTTAATAATCAATCGAAATGCTGTGGAAGGACCTGAAGTGAGCAGCTAATGTGAGGAAACCCACCAACATCCCAGAGCTGAAGCTGTTCTGTACGAGGAATGGGCTAAAATTCCTCCAAGCCGGTGTGCAGGACTGATCAACAGTTACAGGAAACGTTTAGTTGCAGTTTATTGCTGCATGGGGGGGTCACCCAGATACTGAAAGCAAAGGTTCACATACTTTTGCCACTCACTAATATGTAATATTGGATCATTTTCCTCAGTAAATAAATGACCAAGTATAATATTTTTGTCTCATTTTGTTTAACTAGGTTCTCTTTATCTACCTTTAGGACTTGTGTGAAAAGCTGATGATGTTTTAGGTCATATTTATGCAGAGAATATAGAAAATTCTAAAGGGTTCACAAACTTTCAAGCACCAGTGTACACACACCAATGTATAATTAACTTCCTTTTTTATTCTTTTCATTTAAACATGAAAAAATTTGCCTAGGACTGTATGGATAAATGTTTCTCTTGGACGTTGGTGAAGCATGCTACACAGAGGTGATGTGGGTGCAGTACAGAGTGAAACTGGGTGATACATCTAAGTGCAGTTTTAATGTTAGTGGTATATATTAATTTTATACACAACACAACATCTTGGGTGACCTATACAGACAATCCTCTATCACTATTTTCCTACCGTAATTTTTTTATTAGTCATTAATAGTCATTTTGGAATAGGTTGTATTAAATAAAAATATTTTGGGTTAATATAGTGAACTGATAAATTGCTACTTGGACCTATAGTTTGTACACCTGTCAAAGTCAGACTTATTTCTATAGCATTTTTTATAATGGAGCATTGTCTCAAAGCGGCTTTTACAATTTTATAGTTTCTTGGCCCAAAGCCCAAGGGTGACAGAGGCAAGGAAAAAACTCTATAAATGTTTAGAGAGTTTGTAAAAGAAACCTTGAGAGGGACCAAGACTCAAAAAGGGACCCAACCTCCTTGGTGTGGCCTTGGTGATATATCTAAGACTTAAACTAGGCTACCTAATAAGGTTAATAATAAGTTTATAGTATTTGTTTAAATAAACAGAAGCTAAATAATAATTAACAGAGAGAACATAATTAAAGGAAATATAAATAGTAAAATAAAATATAAAAATACATAGAATAATAAATTAAAGATAATGTAATATTATGAAGAAGTATAATAAAATAAAGAATATAAAATGAAAGCTGTCAACATACACATGCATGACAACAGTTAAAAATACTCAGCTTGGCCAAAAAAAAAAAAGGTCACCACCTGGATTAACTAAGCAAATAGTTAAAAAAAGAGCCTCCCATTGGATAATTACTGCATTGGTGATGATGTTTCAGCTGACAACAAGTTATTCAACACAGAGTCCAGAGCTGAACCCCATTGAGAATATTTGGGATGTGCTGGAGAAGACTTTGGGCAGTGGTCCGAATCTCCCATCATCAATACAAGATCTTGGGGAAAAATGAATGCAACTCTGGACAGAAATAAATGTTGTGACACTGAAGAAGCTTGTGGAAACGATGCCACAGTGAACGAGTTCCATAATCAAAGCTAAAGCTGGTCCATTGTGACCTTTTTTTTGGCCAGGCAATGTATAAAAAGCATAGTCTTCAAAATAATCTTTAATTTTGTGTGTTCGTCATATAAACAAGGAATCCCAGCAGTACTTCTGGCTCTGTGGGTGTGACTGGGGACTGGTTAAGGTACTGAACTGTTGACACAAAAGGTCTAGGGTTGAAGTCCCCTCACTGGCAAGCTTCCACAGTTGGCCTCTTGAGCAAGGTCCTTAAGCCTCAATGGCTTGGATTTTATTGTAAGGTTATATCATTTGTAAGTCAGTCTGGATAAGGGTGACCATACTATGCTGGGCTGACTACCTAGTCCATGTTTACAATATGAACTCTTTGGCCATCCATACTTTGCAACAAGACTGCAGGCAAATCCCCAATTTCATAGAATTCTCCCTTCACTGGTTAGCAATGGCTGCTCTAATAAGCCCGAATGGGTCTGCACCTACCAATCAATCCATCATAAAAGTTAATGACAACCTAACCAGGAAAGAACATGCAAAAAAGTCACCAGGGAGATCGGTAACAGCATGACATCAATAAACTTAATTGTCCATTACATAGTACGGGGTGCTTAAACGTCTTTTGGTTTAAAGTTTTTCACTGCTCCATTGGCATTAAGTGCCCACAGAAATGTAATGCATGACAAATTGTAATGACACACATGGTAATAAAACACAAATGAACCAGCCTTTTACATTCTACTGATATAGGAGTGTTTAGATTTAGCAGTGAAGGAATCTGCTTTAAGGTTTGCATTTAATGATCCAATAACTTTGTTTTCGGATTATTTTGTCAGATCAACGGGTATACATGCACTTGAGTAATCACATAATGGGAAACCTCTGGGTTTACATGACTCAGGAAATGATCGGATTTTAATTTGCACCCAGCCAATAATCTCATAGAAAGTTGTGATGGGAAGGTTACAACTTCAAATTTTAATATTAAATAATTAAATTCATCATTTGCTCGAGCATATACTGCGTTTCAGAGTCTCCACAAAGTATATTACAGCCATTTAGCAGGTGCTTTGTTTAATTCCAGATCCAGGTTGCCAGATCCCAAAAGAGAATCCTGTACCATGTCTATGTACATAAGCTCAAAGAAATTAAATCTCTCAGAATTGTTGAACCTGGAAACCATGTTCTTTTCCGTTGGTCGCTCTGCACACATATTCAGACTGAGAAAACCAATTAAAACCGAGTAACCGGTATACATGCTATGAGAAATCCGATTACTGAGGTAAAATCCTGCTCGCTTTTTCAAATTGCTTCACCTGATTTCTAGATCAGAGTATGCTGTATACATCAGCACTTGAATAATCAGTTAACTGCAGAAATCAGGCTGTAATCAAATCATTAAGAACATGTAAACCCACTCAGTGATATGCTCGGGAATTTCCAGTACCACCTTGGATGCGTGTGTTGCTCTTGTTTGGGGAACCACCGTGTTTTGGGGGTTGCTGACCATGGTGCTGATCACATGCACTACAGGTGCAGCGAATGTCCCCCAACATTCCTCATCAAAGCACCACTGGCCTTGGGTTGGATTGTTACCCCAGAGGGCAGAGTGCAGCCTCTGTAAGTCACCAGCTATTCCTATGCACATTACTAGGGAAGCTCCCAGAGTGCCCGTCTAAAACCAATCTGAGATGATCTGACCTCAACTGACCACACAGGATGGTGGGTAATGGGGAAGCAGGTCATTGATGACTCATACTGCCATCAGTGCAGCTTTCTGCTCTGCGGTCACCGTATACAACCTGTTTAGGGTAGGCTTGTATGTGATGCCAGTGCTGGTAGACAATCCTGATCAACCTAACTGAGAATTAATGAACAGATTAAAACTGTATCATCTCTTTGCCTCATATGTCTCCAAATTGTCTGCAAGCCAAAGTTCTGAAGGAGGAATAATTGCATTCAGGTCTGCCTCAGAAAAGAAAGTGACAAAGAAGTCACAGAATACAGATACAATGGTATATTACAACATATCCTTATCCAGAGCGACTTACAAAGTGCTTTACATTCTTCTTAGTAGAACACAATCCATATTAATTAACCAATTTAATATAATTTAATATAATTGTATTAAATATGCAGTCAGACGCAGAGCGTGTTTTTACTATATCTGTTGATGTATGTTTCATTCAAATAATGTCCTCTCCCCTTTTTCTGTGCTTTTTCTCAGGGCTCGATATTTGCCCTCTCTATAAACTGCCTCATCAGCTTCTCCACGGGCTGTCTACTCATCCTCATCATCGCTTTCCATTATAAAGACATCCGGGTGAGTGATCCCGATCTCGACCTGAGTGAGGAATGCTGTTGAACAAATCTACCTGTTGGCTGGGTGCACTATTCAGAAAGGTGACCAGGAACAGGAGCCATGTTGCATGATTTAAGTAAAGACTTAGGTCTTATCACAGCTCGAGAAATTGTATATTGACAGCTATATATCATACTGACATAGGCAATGTGCAATGCTGCTTGTGTTGGCCAGCATACAGGAGATAATGTTAGCTGATTACAGATCCTGATGTCCTGGTGATGTAGTCGTCAATGGTTTAAAATCCTACAGTTAACTGCCAATGGTAATTTCATACTGATAAATCACACTGTTCCTTCTGTAATTAAAGAAATTCACCTTCAGGACTAGTATGTATGAAGGCCAGTTATAAACGGTGCCTTACAAACCATGACTGGGTGTGATTCACAAAGTCTGTGTCAGAGCAGGGAGATCCGCGAGTGCAGCATAGAGATAAAGCGTATCACATAAAGCATGGCTGCCTTATCTTGTAAGCCATTAGCAGTCATTAGAAGCACAAAAAGCAACAAAACAGCAAACTGCTTTGCACTGATGTGCCACAGAACTAGTAGGTTTTAGACCCAAGTGCGAGAGACAAACCACTTTTGCTCACTAGGGAGCACTGGAAGAACCATTTGCTAGAGCGGTCCCAAAGTGTGTTATGTAGAGAGGGTGTGTGTGAACTTGAGTGTGTGCTGCTTTGACAGTGTATCTTGACTTCCACCCAGAGTGGAATTTGGAAGGGATCTTATGTGCTCAAGACATGAGCTATACCACTGCTCGAGTGTGAGTAACCTCTTATATAGTGGAGCAGGAAAAAGGCAGGGAAAAAAACAACAGACTTCAGTTCTAAAATGGCATCCGCCAACAATCAGGAACTTCAAATGGTATCTACGAACAATGAGATTCCTAAGATTTCGTCTACTAACAATGAGGGAATCATAACCAATGAACTCTTTTCCCAGCCTCCCAAAATCAAATAATTGTTACAGGTTCACCGTTGTAATTTTCACCCTACTAATAATTTTAAAGGTATATTGAAGTTATACTTTCTGTTTGCTATTGCTTGCCAGTTTTGCTTTCCAAATGTCTGGACGAGTCTCAGTTTTCTCAGTTCTGTAGTTTACCCCAAGCTTCATCAGCCCTCTTGTTTCAAATGTGCTTTTACTCTAATTTGTCTCTCAACCCTGAACTAGTAGATTATTCCTTCTTTCTCAGCTTTCAATTTCAAACTTCTCTTTCTCACATTCATATTCTACTTTCCTTATTAGTCTTTCTCACCCCTAACTCTTCTATATATACACACACACTTCCAATCAGAAATGTTCAACCCCCCTCACACTGGAAGGTATTACGGTGATGTATATCGAATTTAATTAAAATATACAACATTAAGTCCAAGTAAACAAAGAAAGAATATTTATTGTTACATAGAAGCAATTTTGTTAACAGAATTTTGTGTTGAGAACAAAAAACATCCAGTTCTCTTGACAAATGTCCATGTGCTATTACCGTATTTTTTGGACCATAAGGCGCACTTAAAATCCTTTAACTTTCTCAAAAATCGACAGTGCGCCTTAAAATGCGGTGCGCAATGTATGAATTAATTCTGGTTATGCTTTCTGACCTAGAACCGATTGTAGATGGTACACGGCGCTCATAAATCTGTCAAAATGTTTTAGCACGGCTTTGGTAAATTACGAAGCTTACGGCAACCGTAGTGCGCATCATCGCGAAGTAATACGGTATGTGCTTCAGCATTAGGGTACGTGCATTCATTCATTCATTTTTGAAGCGGATTTCAAACTCAACGCTATCGGTCACGCAGTACAACATGGACATAGAGCAGCTGCGAGAGAATTCAACATTAACGAATCAATGATACGGAAGTGGAGGAAGCAAGAACACGCCCTGCGCCAGGTAAAGACCAAACTGAGCTTCCGACGGAACTTAAGAGTTTTGTTTCATTTAATGCGTCTTATAACCCGGTGCGCTTTATGGTCCGAAAAATACGGTATTCAACCCCCAACCCCAGTACTTGGTCGGAGTATCCGTTTGTCTTGATAAGGTCTAATAAGCAATTTCAATAAGTGACAACTTTTGACACCTCTCTCGTGGAATCTTTGCCCATTCTTCTCATGCAAAAGCTCTGTGCTCATTGAGGTTTCATAGCTTCTGTGCTACAACTGCTTTCTTAAACTCTTTAAAGATTTTCTAAGGCATTTTAACCTGGATACTGAACTGAATCCTTAACCAAGCCTTTGATGACGTTCTTGGGATCAGTATTTTGCTGGAGAGTTCAATTATCACTATGGTTCAAGTTCACCCCAGAAGACATAACATTCCTCCTCAAAATGGCTTGGTATATCTGACAATCCATGATGCCAGTCACACCTTCACAAGTGCCAGTTGCTGCAGCACAAAAACATCCCCACATCATCACTGATCCCTCCCCATGCTTTACAGCAGGAACTGTACTGTTTTGGTCACAAACCTAAAGTTCCAGGAGATCCCACTAAATACTTGCCACTGTAACCTATAGAAGCTGTTTCTGTTTTTCAAAATTCCTGTATTCTAATAAAGAGACTTGGAAATAATGATACACGTTCATTATACCTTTGCTAAAACAATAAACCTAATGGTGGCCTAAGACTTTAGCATAGTACTGTATATATAAAAGTTCTATTAATGGGGCTGCCAACTGAATGTAAAAGCATAAAAACTTCATGCCAATATCAGTTACCTGCACACAAATGGCATGGCAGCAGTGGGGTGGTTAGCTCCCTTTTTGTCATTGTTCTTTTCATCCTGCTAATCTTTTTTTCTAAAGTGTTCTTGAAATTATGCTTGAAGAAATATCTGATATTCTGTTATGTTTGCTGTTGACTGCCATTTTTGTTCTCAGTTCTCTTTCTTTAGGGTTCACCCCATGCTTAATCAGCCGACTTTTTTGAAATGGCCTTTTACCCTATGTGGAAACTCATCCTTTAAACTTCTTCTGAAAATAGGCTCTTCCTTATTTGTCGGCTTTCAAATTCAAACTTCTCTTTCTTACTAAGTTTTGCTTCATATATTAGACTTCTTGCCTCTTACTCGTCTGCTTTCATCCTCTTTACCTGTTCTCAAGTCTTTAGGGTTGACTCTCTTTCATGCTTTATTTTCTTTTCAAATCTCCCACACATACATGTACAGCCAAACAATGTCCTGGGTTCACCCCTCTACAAAGGTACAGCCATGAACCTTGTTCTGCTTTATGTATGATGACATAAAGCTGGGGAAAATGGTTAAATGTGGCTAATTAGCTGAAACTCAAACTGAACAATAAACATCATGTTTTCGGTAAAGTTTAGTTTCCTGGACTGATTTGATCTTGTCAAACCTTTGACTTTGTAGATATTGGATTCGGAAGCTTGTTTTGGACCAAACATGACCCAGTAGCTTTTTGGCAGAGGCATACAGAAGTATGCCCTCTTAGCACTTCATAATCACTATAATGTGTTGATGATACACCATTATTAGTTTATTCCATGGTGGTCTACAGTAAGAGCCACCTGCTGGAAAGAGCAGTTTCTGAGGACCTGGGTTCAAATCCAGGGCTAGGTCTAAAGCAAAGATCTGCTGATGTGGTTATGGGCTTCTGGGATGGACTTTCGTCCCATTGAGGCAGTACTTTCAAATGTGCCCAATGAATTCTGGGATAGGCTCCAAGGCTGCCCAGGATTAACATGACCAAACAGATCTACAGCACCACCCAGTGACCAAAAATTGTGGTTCCTTGTATTTTTAGGCAGAGAGTTTGCTCCACCACAGTGCACTTTCACTAGCCTGTTCTGCCAGCCTTTTGCCAAGTCCATTAAAAGCCACCTAGAGCAGGCACACATTTTGAATAATTTTTCTTTTTCACTGGTGCGCCCTGACCACCCTCCCCCAAGCTGTTCCCACATGAGGTGATTCAATCATTAGCGATCAAGAAGCATCTGTGTTTCTTATTTACAGTACTGTGCAAAAGTCTTAGGCCACCATTAGGTTTGTTGTTTTAGCAATTGTGTAATGACCATATTCAAATTTGGATTTGTCACTCCATAATACTCTTTTCCACTGATCTTCATTCCAATCTTTGTTAGATTTAGCATGTCTTAGCCTTTTCACCCTGTTCTACTTCTAAAAAAGTGGTTTCTTGGCTTCCAAAAAGAACATTGCTGATCAAAGAGGGTCAACTTAACATCCCGATGAAGCTGTACAATGCTGCTATTGCTCAAGTGTAAGGGGAGGTCACACTAAATACTTGCCACTATAGTCTATATAAGCTGGGTTTTTTAAAATAATTTCTGTAATTTTTTTAATAGCAGATACAAATTCCCTGTATTTTCTGATTGTGTTCTAATAAGCTAATGGTGGCCTAAGACTTTTGCACAGTACTATACCTTTGCTTGAACATTGTTTCAGTAACACCCTTCCTTATTGATATTTTTCTGCTTTTTTCTCACCAAGCTCTTCATCATAGACCACAACCAGGTCGACTGGCGCATCGCCATGACCACCAACCGGGTGCTTGGCATCTCTCTGGAACTTTTAGTATGCGCCCTTCACCCAGTAGGGATCTACCTGGGTCCCTTAACCTCAGAGACAAACTCTTCGTCCTCATTCACTTCTTCCGTGTCCACACCGCTGTGCCTCTGCGGCAGTTCCATGGAGCCGTGGCTTGAGGTGGAGTTACTACTGTCAGCACTGATGTTTTTGCGGCTTTACCTGGTGCACCGGGCCATGCTGCTGCACAGCAAGGTGCTACTGAGCGCCTCCTACAGGAGCATCGGCTCTCTCAACAACATCAACTTCACGTTCCGCTTTGTGCTCAAGGTGCTCATGAACAAGTACCCGGCTCGCACGCTTCTGGTGTTTATCATGTTCTTCTGGCTTTCCTCCGCCTGGATGCTGCGGCTGTGCGAGAGGTAGAACACGCACTTATACGATCAGGAACACGTTTTTTAGATGTAGCCTACATGTAGCACAAATCCATCCTCCTGCCGAGCCCAATGCGTTTGTCTGAGGTAACGTTAGTTATAAACAGAACTTTTTTCAATCGTTATTGAATATCAACAATCCAATCAAACACAATCAATCGGTCCTTTCTCTGTGTGTGTAAATAAAATCTGCACTCTGATTGGCTGACAGGGAAAAGCAGGGAAAAAGCCAAGAGCTATTGCTCTTCTCGTTCAGTATCCCTATCAATGAACGCGCTTTATTTTGAATCGACTGACGTTAAGACTTCAAGTGTGCAATTTCGCCTACTCGCTTTAAGGCCGTTCACACCAAGTCCGATTTTCAAGGAGTTTCTGCGTTGCTTGGATGTGTTAAAATCAGGCTGACCAATCAGAGCTCGGTTGTCAGGCAGAACAGCTCATCCTGCTAGTAGCAGAGCGCAAGAGCTTATAGGACAAGCAACACGCTGGCTATAAATACCTGGATATTAAAGAAAATATCTGGTGGAATATAACTGAAAGGCTGGAGAGTGATGCTTCCTGCACTAGCTGACCTGTGTCTTTGTTTTGTTAAGTTGACGATTGGAAAAAGACATGGCGAAATATCCATGACACATTAAGAGAAGGGAAATTAAAGAAAGCAAATGCGGTCATGGAGTTTTCTGAGTGTGTAGACTCTGAGTGTGGACTGTGGTAGCCTAGCGGTTAAGGTACTGGACTCTGGACCAGAAGGTCCAGGGTTCAAATCCCACCTCTACCAATCTGCCACTGAGCAAGGCCCTTAATTGCTTGGATTGTAAGACTGTACCAATTGTAAGTCGCTCTGGATAAGGGCGTCTGATAAATGCTGTAAATGTAGACTTAACGTGTCCCACTACGTTAAAAAGGCGTTTACGTTACCATGTCCACAAAATCTGGAATAATACTTATTATTATTATGTTTTATTATGTATTTAATATTTAATGTATTTAATAATAAAAATGGACAGAATGGATGTTGTTGGTTATATCCAGTTGATTATTTTTGATAGAAGAAGGGAAACAGTAATGTAATGTAATTAATGTAATAATAATTAAAAATTATTTTAGGGTTATATTTTACAAAATCTATGATGAAACAATGTTATTTATTAATAATAATATTTGTATAGGCTTAATGAATGTGAAGTGAATTACAAACAATCTTTTTTTCCAGTTTCTTCTTTTGATTCTCGTATGATGAAAAAAATCGTGGTCTCGGTCTTGACTCGGACTCTACTACTAAAAGTTTTGGTCTTGACTCGGACTCGGCTCTAGCGGTCTTGACTACAATACTATGAAATGAAGCTTGTAACACTACAGTTGATTTGACTGCAGAGATGTTTACCATAAAATATACAATACAACACTGTGCCTGGTGTCTCCCCCTACAGGCAGGCCCAGGTGGTGACTGGTGACATGGGCACAGCTCTCTGGCTTATCGCCATCACCTTCCTTACAGTAGGTTATGGAGACGTGGCCCCTAAGACCACCTGTGGCAAAGTGGTCTGCCTCTTCACAGGCGTCATGGTATGTATGTTAAAGCTCTGAATGTTTGCTGATCAAAAATCTTTAGTCATCTGAAATGAAAAGAAAGTACTAGAAGTAGAAGTTTAAAATTGTAAACGCAATGCTCTACTGTAGCTTCACCATATCATTAAACAACCGAGTGAAATATTCCTGTTTTATTTATAACTAATAACAATTCAAAATAATGTGTACTTTTCTTGTATAAAAATTTTAACGAAAAGAAAGAAGTCTCACTACGAACGGGATGTGCATCTGTGAGCATGACACCCTCTGGTGTTCAAAAAATGCAATTGCATTAGATGGCATGATTAACAAAAACGCGCAACCCAACTCAACACTGCACATCGTCCCATTTTTGTATCAACACCTATATCGCAAACTACTTGAAATACTAAATAATTTCTCTACATCCCAAATATTAGTAATTGGGAATATCATTAATGTAATGTACTGCTGCAACGCTAACAAATTTAGTTAGCAGCATTAATGTCTGTGTGGTTTCTAACTGTGGAGCTGATGCTACTCTGGTAACATCCGAGTCACATGTTTTTTGTGTTTCATTTGTCATTTGATTACAAGTCAGATATCAATGCAACTGTAACTTTCTAAAATGTTTAGATTGTTGTTACACAGTCCTGTGCTGATTCAGCTTCCTCTTTGGGCTTCCTGAGTTCTTCTGACAGGGAAATAGTGAAGTTACCATGATTGGTTGTGTGATGTCTCATTACTATAAATGAACTGAAATTTGTTATTGCCAAGCAGCAGACGCATATTTACATCCATTAGCTCTGAAGTGATTCTTCTTTACATATAAATGCACATAGACCTGTATTTTTATATAAATGCCACTAACATAAATCTGATTAATAAATTAACCTTATTTGAGGGTTGAAATCATGTTAATCTAATATAAATAGTAGTCAATTAATAAAGCAGTTAAAAGATTAAACTTTTGAGAATGTCCATGGACATAAAGAGACACAGTAAGTAAAGAGTTGCAGACCAGCAGTGCGTTTGTGCCCCAAGCAGCTTGTTCTGATGTCTCCACTCCTGGGTTCTGCTCCGAGCTGATAAGCCAGCAGAGTTGGACACCAGAAGTGTGGGGCTCAAGCTGGACACAGACACCTCCCTGACCCAGTGGAAAATAATCTTTCACTCCTCACACTCTCCCCAAAACTGTGTTTTTATAAGTGCTTTTCAGGGAAACTTTCCACCATTGCCATTTTTAGGTGGTTTATAGCATTTGGCACCAGTGTTTCTGGATGGCGTGCCAACCTGAGTCAAAGTCTTGGAAAGTAGAAGGAAAAAAATTTCCCTAATCCAGTCGGAACAATACAGTGGGCTGTTTAGGTGTGGGATTGCCCTCTCACCTGGATGAGTATTACACTGTGGAGGGCTTTGTATCAGGGAGAGGATCAGAAATGGGAACTGGCACTGAATCGAAAACAGAACCAAAACCAGACCGTGGGTGAGAGATGGGACCAGAACCAAGGACTGACATTGGATCAAAGATCTGATCAGCGACTGACACAAAATAAAAGACAGAAACTAGCACTGGAATAAATCTGGGAATAGGAATGGATGCAGCAGCTGAGACATGATCAAAAACATCCTGATCAGAAACAGGACCACAGACACTGGCTCAGGGTGATGAACAGAGGGCACAACTGCACTGGCCCAAAGACAGAGACTGGCATTGGATCAGTGCCCAAACCAGAGCCAAGGATTGGCATTAAATCAGACACCTTTACAGAGTCAAGAACTGACACCAAATCAGAGGTAGAGACAGACTCTTCCAGTAGATCTGAGACAGGATCATATTCAAACATTGGCAAGAGATTAGAGACAGGACCATAGCAGCATATACATTTACACATATTTACACAGCTTAAATAGGCCACCAGCGGCAGCTTGGTGAAGGCAGAATCCAGAACCTTAACCACTGTCTTTATGGATGAGTCATCAGAAAAAGCACAGTTAACTTAATCCGATATGGAATTTGTTTTATTGCCAATGCCATCTGTTTTTGGGAGGTGTTCACATGACCCATATCCTCTGTTTGGTGAACAGATCCCATTCTTCCTCCATACAAGAAGAAACAAACATTTTGTTTGCCCAGGTATCATTTTAAAGAGTGAAGCCATTCTAAATGTTTTTTTATGTATTTCATTTTTATATATGATTATATGTTGAAGTTTCATGGCATGCAAATCTTGGAGACTAATCTGTTAGAATTCAATAATAAGCGATATTTGAGAAAATGTGTTCATGTTTCCTACACGTCACATCACTAACCCTTTGTATCTGGCTTTTCTTTAATGCAAGCCTGTGAGGATAACAGGTAATAATGCTTAAGTACTAAAACAAGACGTGGTATGTCTGACGTAAGTTATGTGGTGTCTTGGAATCCTAAATACTTTATGCTTATCAGCAACTTTTTTACTGTAGCTAAAGATGCCTCCTTACATAAGTCTGAAGTGTGCTGGAAGTCAGAGCCATGGTGAGATTGATGACAACCTGTGTGTGTCTGTGTGTGTGTCGTAGGGTGTGGCATGCACTGCTATGTTGGTTGCAGTTGTGACAAAGAAGCTGGCCCTGAACAAGGGAGAGAAGCACGTGCACTTTTTCATGATGGATATTCAGATCTCCAAAGAGGTATGGGAACATCCTTTGCCACTTTAACAGCACTGAGTCTCTTATATTCTTTGATGTTCCCTCTTGATTGTCACTTATAAATTCTAATTATAAATACATAATTATAATAATTATAAATATATAAATACCCTGTTCCTAAGGTCTTTTGTGCCAGGACACAGAAGTGCATCATCATGTCTTTCTTTCTTGCAAGAGTGTTTGTATTGCTGTCATCGAAGCCCTTTTCACACATTCACTACAACAAAGAACTTTTCCGAACACTATCTGGAGTTGCTGCGGAATTGTTGGAATCGACTGTAACTTTATATATGTAAATGTAGTAATGATATATGTAAGTGATTACAATATTAGTATGGAAGGATACATTTATTGGGGAAAACTGTAGAAAGGAGGCTCTAGTACCCTGTTAAACTGCCTCTAGCCTGGATACAAGATGAGATATGGTTAGGCATTTGCCCAGAGATGTTGCAGCTGGGCCTGTGGATCCTCCACACTCATAGGTTACAGAAGCCAGCTTGGTCCCATAAATGCTGGATTGGTGATAAATCTGGCAACCGGGCAGGCTAAGGAAGTGTTACAATCTGTCAGAGACACTCCTGGGAAACCCTTGCTGTGTGTAGCTGAAAACTACCTGGTGGAAGCCCTGCCATGAGAGCCAATACATGTGGCTGCAGAATATCCTGCACATATCGCTGAATTGCTAGTGTCCCTCGTATCACTACTAGGGGTACCCGACTGTCATATGCGATGGCTCCCCAGATCATCACACCAGCAGTCGGGGCAGTGTGAGGCAAAGGCAGGACTGAAGCGCTCACCACGAGGCCTCCACACTCAAACCCGACCGTCGTCGGATCCCAAACAGAACCTGGATTTGTCGGTAAAGACGATACTGTTCCAGTCTGTGTAAGTCTGGGTTTGAGTTCATGTCACCATGAAGGCAGCTTTCTGACATTTCTATCTGGGTGCGTTATTTCTTGTCAATGAGTGTATATACAGTATATATTACAATTCTCGGTTTATGATAAATCCAACTTATCATATCGATTTGTTGGAACGTATTCCCATCTTAAGTCAGGGACTGTCTGTATAGCAAACCCCAGGAGCATATTTCTTATTTAATTTTTCTTATCATCCCAGTGTTGATGAATATCTAATGGAATTCAACCTCTGTATCACCTCAGATTTCTACTTTAATAAACACTTAGCTGAACATAATTAGTCAAATATAATTGAGAACATGCTAGAACTTTAACTAATTTACTTGTAGGGTTTGTCTTATTGGTAGTGTTGTATTAAGTTACTTTTTAAGCTACTTAAGAGATTTTTTTCCAAAAATTCCAGAGCTGACTGTACATACCGTCTACATGACAAATGGCTTATGAGACACTGGAGCATCATAAGTGGTTTGAGGAGGTTGTGTTCTTTTCCACATGCCACGTGTGTTATCTTTCCTAGGACCTTTAAAAAATATTGTTTTCTTTGACAATGGGAAGCGTGGTGTGAGAAATGCCTAGTTCCAAAAAATGCCGCTGGTCTTTTAATGGTCTCCAAAAGGCGTCAAAGGCAGGAAACAATCAGGTCGCTGTCAGGAAAAGGACTTGTGTCAGTCTGAGCCAATTTTTGGTAACGGACAGGAAACCTCCTGCACTGGCCTGCGCATCCTGCGAATGTGTGCACGCCAGTGTGTGTTGTGACAGTGCATGGGAGTAGGTGGGGTGTATGGATGGTGAAGGGCTGGGGGAACTGGGTTACGCTCCTCTAACAGGATCCATCTGTTTGCATATCAGAGGGAAGGAGAAGCCCAAAAATAAACAGGGCCTGGCGGAAGATGGTGAGAGAGTTTCCATAGATGAAACGGAGAGATAAAAAGGGGGATGTATGTTTTGACTCAGGTGAAATGAAGGGAGCCCTTTTTTTATAGGGTCAGTGGGTTGGAATGGAGACATTTTGGGAGAGGGGTATTTAGTAGGCATCGGATAAACTCACAGTTACACTGAGGTAATATTACATCATCCCACCTACACTACTTACACTGTCGATAATATACACTGTATTATTACATCATCCTACCTACATGGTCTATAATACATGGTCTTTGTTATTACCTAATCCTTCCTACACTACCTGTAACTAGGGCCCTACCTAATTCAAGGCTGTGAAAATTGTGTCACGGACTGTGAAGTGAGCCTTTTCCTGTGTAATAGACACTTTACCGTGAAATTCAACTTTAAAGGAGGTTTATGCGTAGTGATTTGACCTGTTTTATTCAGGTAGCGTTTCATTCACGGCCTTACATTTATTGGTTAATTTGTACTATGAGGTGGTCCTAGCAAACAGGTGGTGTTATCCCGACTTCGGGACCTCTTCCGTCATATGCATCCCCTCTCGCGCGCGCAACGTCTTTTGCTCAAAAATGGAGGTAATCCGCCATTACTTTGCTTATATTGACTGGCAGAACTTGTATCTGATGGCAGCGGTGCCGAATTCGGCACAACGGCGGATTACCTCGGTTTTCGAGCAAAAGACGCTGCGAGCGCGCGCGACAGGGGGTGCAGCTCACGGTAGTGGTGCCGAATCTGGCGTAACACCACCTGGAGCGCGATCTCAATAGCGGTCTAGGGTTAGCATGAAGCCTAGCACCATGTAGGATAACATTTAACCGTCAACGTAGGCTATGGCGTGTGTTGTAGAATTATTTGCGAATTTCGAGGGTTATTTAATGACTTATTTAATGACTGAATGAAATGTGGCACTTTAAAAAAACTGTGAAACCTGTGGTATGTCCGTGAAATTAAGGACATTTTCCCCTGAATTTAGTAGCACCCTACCTATTTCTTACAGTGTATTATACCACAGATAGTTCCGACCCTGCAATTTGATTGGCTGAGAGACGGTTTTCCCGTGACTTTATTGCCAATAATGGCACTCTGACCAACACTTTAATAAGTATTACTCCAAGGCATACTCACCTAACCTTGCAACTATGCCCACCCTAAAAATCAGCAAAGTTATCAGCAAAGTAAATGAGTAAAACACTGCCGAAATGAAAGCTATAATTTAGTTTATAAAATATATTGGTTTTGAAAACGATTGATTTAAATTTGGAAGATGAAGCTAGTAATGACCAACCTGAGCCAAAGGTTTATCGCCTTGGATTTGGAAACTTTGGAAAAGCGAAACGAAGTCAATACTTTAAATCAAACATCTTATCTTAATAGTTTCACAGCTTAACTAAAGATCAACGAGACTGAAGATCAATTTTAGTCCTATCAACAAAAACGAACTGAATCAGCTTCATCACTCACAAACTTTCATTTCATTTCATTAAACACCATCCGCGGTTCATTGATCTGACAAGTACGTTATCTGTAAGTTCTGCTCTTAACACAGTGAAGCTGCTGATGCTCTGTAACTCTGCCCTTACATTTCTGACTGATAAGATTAACATTAAGAGCTTCATCATACAAATTTATAATCACTAATCCAACGGGATAGTAGACTTTGGTTATAACACTGGAATCTCACTCCGATTAGCTTCAGTCGGTAGAAGTATCTTAGTAACAGCCTGCCTTATAAACCCGACCCATTTTATTTGCTGAATGTAAATAAACTTTCTTTTTAATAAATTAAAACTTATCAATCGATATTTTTCTGTTTATTGTCTGTATAATAAACAGCTATTGGTAATTTTGTTCCTCGCCTTTAATGATGGAAGGGCTTAGATGCAAGGTAACGATAAAATGGAACTATTTTACCTCGTGCAAGGGTGATAAACAAAATTCTTTTTTCTGTCCTCTTTATCTTAAAATCTAAAAATAAATTGCGATAACGGAACTGTGATATAATTGCAATAATACCTTCGAAGTCGTGCTTTAATGTGAGATATTGGCACGGGTGTTCTGATCTGTACTCGGCCTGCTGCCTTGTGTGTATGACCACAGCACACCCATGCCAATATCTCACGTTAAAGCACTCTCTCTCCTGTATTATTACTTAAATATTACATCACCTGACACACACTATCAATCACTGACATCACTTAGAACCACTCATAGCTGTGATCAACGATCCGGCGTTGTCCGTACTACAACAGTTAGATAACATGGTTTTCAGGTCTGTAATTTCACACAGTGTGTTTTGCCACTGGTCATATCCTGTCACAGGGCGCATCCTTACTACAATCTACCATGTGAGCGTGTGGATGTCCTGTAAACTCTCACTGTCACTGATTTAAAGGAAGACATCTGGGCGTTCTAATAATAACCGACACTGTGTGGCACACCGCTGCCAGCATGTTTGTGACATCATTACAAGCAGCCAGGGTTCGAGCCGTGCCCTCAACAGGAAGACACACACGAAAATAGAATCAAAAGATACAAGAGAACATGTAAAGCTCAGGAATGTCTGCAGCTTCACATGCTCTGGCCCCACAAATACTACCGTGATAATGTCTTCATTTCCGTTTCTCCTATATATAGCATGAAATAGAACGAAATATTGTGATTCATTCGTATACGGTAAGTGCTTCGTCCTGGTTGGGATCTGTTCAGGAAACACAGGGCTGAAGGCTGGAATACACTTGAGATGGGATATCGGTCAATTGCATAACATTATGTACATTTGTAGCTGTTCTTCCCCCACATTTTATCCCTTCTTCTCTACTTCAGGGTGGTGGTTTGGGCTGAGTGGGTGCACTGTGCCTATACCTGGAGAATACAATAATCAATTCGTGCCTGCGTGAAAGACACCCAGCATGGCCAGATGACACTTCCAGACTTGACCCTGGGTCACCTCGGAGCTGGATATGACTGAAGCTAGTGTGGCTTTCAGAATGTACAGTTTTAATACAAGTCCTTAGGTAGCTGTAGCTTTAAGCTTTTTTGTAATAGGACTAACTAATGAGGCTACAATGCTACTAGAGGAGGGCTATTCTCAACTCAGTAGCAGGGCTAGCTATCTTGACATATAGTCCAGAGGGTGCTAAATGCTTTTGTCAGGAACTATCCAAGATATCCAGACTGCAGCAGTGTCTGTTCTGTTTTTAAAGCCTCTCTATAAATTGAATTGAATGCTAAACAGATTTGCTCGTTCTTTTGTGCCAAAGATCCGCAACGCTGCTGCGAATGTGCTGAGGGAGTGCTGGCTGCTCCACCGAGCCACCCAGGCAAAAGACAAGCATGGCGAGCACCGGCACCACCAGAGATGCCTACTGGAGGCCATCCATGTGTAAGAAAACTTAGCTAATAATAGTGCATTTGACAGAAGGGCGTTTGTGTTAATCCCCTTTCCTGGAGAACACTGAGAACAGCTGTAAGCATAGCCCTAGATTGGGTGCCACTAAATCGTAGGATGGGCAGGGGGTGTTGTTGCATCTCCAGGGGATGATCCAGGGTTCAAATCCCACCTCTGCCAAGCTGCCACTGTTGGGTCCTTGAGCAAGGCCCTTGACCCACAATTGCTTGGATTGTAAGACTGTACCAATTGTAAGTCGCTCTGGATAAGGGCGTCTGCTAAATGCTGTCAATGTAAGTAATAGCATCACTATTGGTCATGCACTAGTAAGTAGACACAATTTAGTAATATAATACAGTCCCTTACACCCCAGCAAGGTTTCTTTAACCTTTTTTCCTTATCAAAAAGAAATCATAACTGAGGAGGGTCTGTGGAAATGAGAAATAAAAGTTGACAGATATTTTTATTTATAATAATTTTCGATCTCAGTTCTATCTATTTGTCTACAATCTATTATTCTTATCATTACTACTGTATTTCTAGTGAACCACATCTCCTATCCTGGGTCTATTTACAGTCTGCACTCTCACCTTCCTGTTGATAATTTGTTAACTGTGAGAACTCAGGCTTAAGTTCAGTCGGGCTCTCAAGCGCAGGAAGTTCAGACGTGTGAATTTGTGAGCCACCGATTAGCACCATTAGCAAAGGCATCTGGCCTTCACACTGTTCCATGCTGGCACGAGCCAGAAAGAAAACGAGCGGCTGCCGATGTGTGTCCGCGAGGGTGGAGGGAGTTAAGCCTTCCTGTTTTACATTCGAGAGGACCACTAAAAATGTTTTGGAAAGAAATCAGGGAGAGCGACTTCCAGACGGCCAAACATTACATGTTGCCATTTTATTTTTGGGAGACTTTAATTGCTCCATGCACAAAATGCTTTACAAAAAAAGGTTTAAAAAGACAGCGTGCACAATACTGCATGATTTTCAGTTTATTCACCAGTATGTGACTTTTAAGAATTCCCTGCCACCATTTCGGTTCTACATTTGATATATTAGTACAACATTCTAGAATGGGCGATATTTGTCCCAGTTCATCATCGAATTGCTCAAGTTCAGCTATTTTTTCTGGCAGTGTGGCTAAGGTTGTTGCCATGCTGTAAAATTTACTAATCTTCTTGCAACAGAGCCATGCAGGCTGGCTTAGTGCAAAGCTTGTGAGATTGCTGTCAGACGCACAGATTGACCAATATCAGTCATCAAAACATTAGCTAACCATTCCAAGGAAAGTGCTGAAATCATCATGGAATCAAGTCCATCTCCGGATACGAGTGGCATCATATTTAAGATCCCACTGTTTAAAGTAGCTTCTGTGGGGTGCAGTGGGTGGATGTGACATTTCCTATTTTCTCCATGTAGATTTCGTCACCTGAGGCTGAAGCAGAGAAAGCTGCGGGACTACACGAGTGAAATGGTGGATCTCTCCAAGGTAGATGCACCACTTTTTTTTCAGTCAGTACAACAGCCTATTTATGAATTGTAAATAATCTTTACCACCAAGACACTATGTCAATATTTTATGATTATCTTAGCCGCATTGGCATGGCTTCCATTCAGGTTTTCAAACAATTGAACGTTGAGCTGCATTGAGAAAGTCCTGAACATGGTTTTTTATTTTTTTCAAAATTTGCAACAATTATTAGGCATCCTTATCTAGAAGTGCTTTCTATTCTACTTAGTAGACATTAATTCATGGTAGACCCCATATCTTGACCCCATGTGGCCAAAAACAAAACCCATTAAGTTCATTTCCCCACTAGGTGCCAGTGATAATTTGATTACATTTCTATTATGTCATTTCTTGTGATCACCATTTTTTACAATTTTTACATTTTTGACATATTACAAACAACCTTTTGCCTATCTCTGGAAAACACCAGACACAGGCATACAGTGGTGCTTGAAAGTTTGTGAACCCTTTAGAATTTTCTATATTTCTGCATAAATATGACCTAATACATCATCAGATTTTCACACAAGTCCTACAAGTAGATAAAGAGAACCCAGTTCAACAAATGAGACATAAATGTTATACTTGGTCATTTATTTATTGAAGAAAAATAATCCAATATTACATATTAGTGAGTGGCAAAAGTATGTGACCCGTTGCTTTCAGTATCTGGTGTGACCCCCCTGTGCAGCAATAACTGCAGCTAAACGTTTCCTGTAACTGTTGATCAGTCCTGCACACCGACTTGGAGGAATTTTAGCCCATTCCTCCGTACAGAACAGCTTCAGCTCTGGAATGTTGGGGGGTTTCCTCACATTAGCTGCTCGCTTCAGGTCCTTCCACAACTTTTTGACTGGATTAAGGTCAGGACTTTGACTTGGCCATTCGAAACTTAACTTTATTCTTCTTTAACCATTCTTTGGAAGAACGACTTGTGTGCTTAGGGTCGTTGTCTTGCTGCATGACCCACCTTCTCTTGAGATTCAGTTCATGGACGTTTTCCTTAAAAATTTTCTGATATAATTCAGAATTCATTGTTCCTTCAATGATGGCAAGCCGTCCTGGCCCAGATGCAGCAAAGCAGGCCCAAACCATGATACTACCACCACCATGTTTCACAGATGGGATAAGGTACTTATGCTGGAATGCAGTGTTTTCCTTTCTCCAAACAAAACGCTTTTCTTTTAAACAAAAAAGTTCTATTTTGATCTTATCCGTCCACAAAACATTCTTCCAAATAGCTTTCTGGCTTGTCCACGTGATCTTTAGCAAAACTGCAGAGGAGCAGCAATGTTCTTTTTGGAGAGCAGTGGCTTTCTCCTTGCACCCCTGCCATGCACACCATTGTTGTTCAGTGTTCTTCTGATGGTGGACTCATAAACATTAACATTAGCCAATGTTAGAGAGGCCTTCAGTTTGCTTAGAAGTTATCGTGGGGTCCTTTGTGATCGCCTCAACTATTACACGCCTTGCTCTTGGAGTGATCTTTGTTGGTTGACCACTCCTGGGGAGGGTAACAGTGGACTTGAATGTCCTCCATTTGTACACTATCTATCTGACTGTGGATTGGTGGAGTCCAAACTCTTCAGAAATGGTTTTGTAACCTTTTCCAGCCTGATGAGCATCAACAACTCTTTTTCTGAGTTCCTCAGAAATCTCCTTTGTTCGTGCCATGATACACTTCCACAAACGTGTTGTGAAGAGCAGACTTTGATAGATCCCTGTTCTTTAAATAAAATAGGGTGCCCACTCACACCTGATTGTCATCCCATTGATTGAAAACAATATTGAATGTAATATTGAATCATTTTCCTCAATAAATAAATGACCAAGTATAATATTTTTGTCTCATTTGTTTAACTGGGTTCTCTTTATCTCCTTTTAGGACTTGAGTAAAAATCTGACGATGTTTTAGGTCATATTTATGCAGAAATATAGAAAATTCTAAAGGGTTCACAAACTTTCAAGCACGACTGAAGGTATGCCCTGGACGGGGCCAATCCATTACAGGGCCAACAGGGTTGCTGTTGAACGATCCCTCAATCTCTATTCCCGCTGCAAAACCGTATCTCCTCAAAATAACAAACATCTCCATATACTGTACAACAAACACTGCATTTTTACATGAATACAATACATTACATGACCATAATTACAGCTAAATGACTGTATTGATGAAATATATAGTATTCATGTGGAAACTATATCCATATCTGAATGAAACACACAGATGCAGATGATCATGTGCGACCTAAGTGCCAACTGGAACAACTCGTACCGGGAGCTGGAGCAGCGCATCCTCTCCATGGAGCAGAAGCTGGATGAGCTGGGACAGTCGTTTCAAAGCACGTCAGAGCTGCTGAGCCAAGCGCTGCAGCGTCACCGCCTTGACCACAGGTGTGACCACAGATCCCACAATGCCTTGCAAACGATGTCAAAACTGTCACTGCAACAAAAGGCTTTTGATATACTCACCAGACAAAAATGAGTCACCTGTGACAAACGTACTTAATAGCGTGTAAGACTGGGAAATTCAGCCATTTCCTTCACACTATGGTCTTTGGCACGGCCACATGCAATCACTCCTTTTGGCCAATCGTTACTGTGCTTTGCGACAAGATACTCACTGCACTGGTTTAAGCTTCGGATGGTTTTCAGCAGTGTCTCTGATGCATTTACGTATCGTTTCCACGCAGTTTTCTTATGACAATACCCTTTATATTAACTTTACAATACCATAAAAAGAGTATGTGACTATGGTAATGTCCAGTCAACATCCATTTCGGTCAACGACCCGTTTCAGAGAATGCGGTTCTCATTCCTGTACCTGGTATTTATAGAGGTGTACTGTATGTTTTCTCTACATCGCACAGGCTTATATCACTGGATGTTATTTCACAGTTGTCTAAAAGGGTATTTGAGGTACATATTGAAACACAAGTGTTACAACACCAATATTTCTGACCAAAACAGACACAGAGGTAAACTGTTTACTCGCACACCACTCTATTTATGTTGGACATAAGGAAATGGAAACAGGGACCCCGTGAGGTTACGTCTTACTGACACTCTTTTTCCAAACAGGTGACGTGTGGCTTATTTCGGCCCTGAAACACCACAGGAGAGGCGCTGCTCAGTGTTGCAGCACGCCACAAACAGAGGACTTTTTATTTTTCCATGGACTTCCAGGACTGTCTACCCAGGAAGTCTTGATGTGAAAAGAAAGATGAACAAATCCATATCCACGCTGGAGTATGGGACAAATCAAATGTATTTATGACTATATTTATGTGTATGCATATCTGTGACACTGAAAAACAGCCGTCTGACGCTTCGAACAGTATGAGATCCTCCTGGGTGAAGGAGGCATCGCTGTGTCGCTAAGAAGAACATTCACAGTTATGTTAGTTCATTTGCTCATTCTAGATGTTAGCAGATACAGTACAGCCAAAAAGTCAAATAATAAGAAGTAAAAGAAGCTCAAAGTTCCCGTTTTCACCCTGATTTAGCTGGGTCTGGGTTACGAACCCTATCCTGGTATTCATTGGGTGCAGTGCTCATTTTTTGCAGTGCAAAAGTGCTCATTAAAAGGGAGGACAGTCCATCGCAGGGCCTCGTAAGCACCCCACCTGACCTTTATGTGGCAGGCCCAGCCCTGGATTACAGGAACATGGGTTTTCAGGAACTGCTGTGTCAAGCAGCAGGTCCTTACCTCTGAGCCACAGGAACTGCAGTAGGACTAAGTTTTCAGAATAAAAAAAAAGCTAAAAATTAAATTAAGTTGTTAATAAAAATTTATGGGGAATGGTCACGTTTTCACTACTTCTACCAGATGAAAAATGGGGGAAAAAAATAATTCACACTCAAAAGCATTTCCGAGAAAGAGGCCAACACACTGGACCAGTGACGTCTGTAAGCAGGAGGTGAACGCCCAATTAACAACGGCGCAGCATTAACTAAGAGGTACAAACGCAGTCTGGAAAATGAATGAAACACAGTTCTATTTTTAACGCATCACACAAATCATGTTTAGTTTGGTGGATTTTCAGCCACAATATAGCATCTGAAATGTCGAAATATAGTTCTTGACTCCATTGGACTCATTTTTGGATGCTACTGTATACAGTCACACTGTTCCATGTGAATATAAAGAACCACAAGTTGGTGATTTTATGCCTATGTTGTTTTTGCCACTGCCACTTTGGCTGACGTGATTGATCAGGACTTGAAGTTACATTTACATTCAGTCATTTAATGACTAATAACCGATACAGTCTTACAAGATGCAAGTCAAGCAGTTATGGGCCCAACTGTGACAGCTACCAGTGCTGGAGATTGAGCCTACAACCTTCTTGCCAAATGTCCAGTCAGCAGTCCAGTAACTTAACTGCTGCGCTGCTAGAGAATTCAGTAAGAATGGAATAATGCTTTCACTTTTTCACTAAACACTTAAAACCTCAAAGTGAATGGAATAATGGTTTCACTTTTATGCACACTATTTACACAAGCCTACCGCAGAGCAGGGGGTCGAGAAAACGTTCTGAAGCAGGCGGTAAGTCGAATGCGTTACTCTGTATTGAAGCAAAACCTGTCCTAAAACGCAACAACCAACCAAACCGCTCATTGGTCTCCCCCATGTGGTCTCTGAAGCGACTGTACACATTAGATTGAACGCAAATTCACGTGGCCATAAACACAATCATATAAAAACAAAGTGTATGCACCATATGGTCTCATTCGAACAATTTTCCATTTGACTTTATTCCACAACACCAGTAGAAAAAATGGAGTCAACATGAGCAACATATCAGCAACATAAAGAAGTTCTCGAAAATGTTTCCACAGCGTTCGCACGTGAAGTACACTGAATGTGGCTAATCTGAATGCACACATTTTGCTAGTTCTTGTGAAGCACCTGAGGAAAAGGCTGCGTCGAAAAGACCTTATCGCGTCAACTTTCGTGTTTTTACAGTTGAAATCCTGAGGTAGTCTTCGCGAAAATAGTAAACCAAATCCCATGTCGGATTTATTGCGCCCTCTGGTGATCAAATGAACAAATGACATGACTGGCCAATAAACCGATTAGCGCCAATCTAACCGTCTGGTTATTCACTCAAAGAAAACTTTACTCGGTACACCTCCTTATTTCTACTCTCAGTGTCCATTTTTATCGGTTCCACTTATCATATAGAAGCATTTTGTATCTCTATAATTACAAAATAGTACCTGATCTGTGGTGGTCCTGACCATTTGAGAGTCCAGGGGACTAACAAACTATGTAGAGAAACATGGACGACAGTCTGTAGTTGTAGAACAACGAAATGCTTCTATATGGTAAATGAAACAGATAAAATGGACAATGAGTGTAGAAACAAGGAGGTGTACTAGGTACCGGAACTTGTGGGGACAACTTGAGAAAAAAAGACTACATGAATTAGTCATCAGATTTCTTTCAGTAGTAAAGCTGTTTCTTACTTTCTAGTAGTGAGGTAGTACAATAATTCCTAGCAGCATAACTTAAGATCTTCGCATACCTGCCAAAATCTGGTCAGATTATTACTGTGCTATAAACTTTTTGTACATAAAAAAAAAAAAAGATTTGACGTGGGCAATAGAAGGTCGTTTTAATTTAGTACCACACTATGACGGCTCCGAAACTGAGCCGCAAAGATCAAAATCTATACATAAAACAAAGACAATCATTATACAACCAGCTGCCCAGTCACCAGAGGGTACTTGAAATTCTTACGAGCAGAAACATAGTCCTTCACAACGTAAAAGGGAGTGTTTCAATTCAAAGCAGCCACTGCTACTTCAATAATAATTTTTAAAAAGTACCTACGTTGACACCGGAGGGCGCTTTTTTAAGCGTGACTTGCGAGCGTTCGAGTTTTTAAGCATATGCCAGAGTAAGGCGGCGGGTCTGGCGAACGCCTGCCCGCAGGGGCACTGAAAAACGTTCCTGCACACTTTCCTTGTACTAATTTTGCCATCTGTCGGTGTGATCTTGAAGAGAGCTCTTGGAAGGTGGTTGCCCAGCTGATGTGTGCCGCGGAAAGTCTGGCCACAGGTGGCGCACACGTAGCGCGATGCCTCTGCGTGCTGAACCTGGTGGCGCAGTAGGTGCAGGCGCTGCTGGAAGGCTCGGCCGCACTGGCACCTGTGCTGACGCGGCCCCCGGTGCTGGTAGCGGTGGCGTATGCCTAGAGAGGGCTGGCGCGACATGGCGCCACACTGGCGGCATTGGTACGCCGTCTTGGAGCGCCAGCTCTGGCACAAACGCTTCTCCAAAGCTAGCTGCTGGCTCTGGTTGACAAACATGGCCACTATTTTCAAAGGGCTCTGAGGTGAAGAGGCAATCTGAGTTGGGACAAGAGAGACATTGGATTGAGGGAGAATCCTTGCTTGGGTTGGAGTGGATAATGACTTTGAGACTTGTGATGGAGCAGGAGGAGGCAAGTGACGTCCTATTGTTGGCTTCTGCTTAGGGAAGTTGGTTTGGGTCAAAACCTGTCCCAGCTTTGGTTGTGAGCCTCCAGATATGGGAGCCTCCCGTCTTTGGTTTCCATTTAAGACAGTTACTTTCTGTTTCTGGTCACAGCTCAGAGATCTACCAGCCATGTCTGGGACTATTTGGGTATCAGAAACGGATGGACTATTGGACAAACTTGACGCAGTGTTAACTCTCTGAGGAGCTTTAACAAATTTGAAGACAGTGAGGGAAGAGCCGTGCTGATCATTAGCTTGTTGCTTGATACGGTCCAAAAACATGGCCGAAGCACTGTTCGAGCTCATCTGTGGTTTCCAGGACTCTCTACTGAGTACGTTAGACGTGCTACAAATATGTTTACTAAAGGTGTCCTGGTTAGGAAACAACTGTAGGCATCTCGCACACAGATAATTGGCTAACGGATGCATATCTGCTTGATGCTTCATGAGCAGTTGTTTCGTTCCAAACGTCCTTCTGCACAGGCTACATGGGAACGATAGCATGCACTGCTCCATATGTCTTTCCAAATTAGGAACTTTGCTAAGGCCACACTGAGTGCAAACTTGTAGGTTGTCTGATGCACAAGAGACTGATTTCTGTTTAGTACACATACAGCCTTGTTTTAGTGCAGGATTCCCACCCATCCTCCCTTTGAGGAGGCTTCGGGACCCTTCCTGAGAGCCTCCTGAGTCAAATTGCAGAGAGTGCTTTTCTGTATAGCCCGGAGGCTTTTTTGACTTGTCCCGAGATGAAATGTGGTGATCCTCATGGTCAACGCTCACAATATATTCCTCGAATTCTTCTTGATCTTCTTCACAATCAAGTAAGCTGGAGGCCAACAACTGTTCATTCTCGGGGTTCTCAGGTTGCTCGTCTGATTCGGTATTCAAGTCAGAGTATGCGTTTATGGTATAGTTTGTCTTCTTTCTAGTGTAACAAGTGGTCTGTGCAGGTACTTGTTCTGAGACAACGGGATCGGCAACACTAGGAACAGAACGATGGTCACGGAAGGCATTGCACACTCTCTGACCATCCGCTGGGGACTCCTGTTGGTCGTCTTCTGAACCCGAGTCCTCGGAGGACAGACTAGTGTTCGCTTTGTCATTACACAAAGGTAAATCTTTAGCGTTGGCGTTCGTAACGTCGCTCGCGAGCTTTTGGACAGAACTGCGCGTGTTATATGAATACTTTTTTGTCGAGACAACAGGGCTTGCCAGGCTTTGTCTGGAGGAATAAGTATGATCATGCAAGCTTTCACATACACTCTGATCATCCTCCGAGGCATCCAGCTCGTCAAATTCAGTAGGTAAGTACTCAGAGACTTCACTGCTGGTGTCTGTAGTGTCTGTATGGGGAAGGTGTTGCTCGGAGAAGTATGTATGATCATGCAGCCATGCCATCGTATTCAGCTCAGAGGTCTCCGGAAGGTTTTCTTCCACCTCTGTCTTTACCGCGCCAAGCTCCACCTCTTCGTCTTTCACGTTATTTATGTCCACCCCTCTATTCTCAGTTATCTCCTGCTCTTCTTCCTCCTTCACTTCGACTTGCTCATTCTCAGCAAACCCCTTCGCAGCTCCCATTTCCCCCACCTTACACTCAATGATCACCTCCTCCTCTTCCTCCTTTACATGCACTATCATCACCTCCTGTTCTTCCTCCTTCAAATTCCTTACTTCCTCTTCCTTATTCTGATCGATCACCTCCTCGATCTCACAAAGAAATTCCTCTTGCGTTAACTGATTAGGACTCGTTTCCTTATGAACGTCCACAGTCCTTTGCTTCTGTAAATGCATCCCCATGTGCCCATTCATGTGCCAGACGTTTGTGAACGTGATGCTGCAACTTCTACAGAACAGCAGGTCCTTGGAATGGACATTTTCAAGATGTAAAGCCAGGGAGACGGCCTGGTCAAACACCGTCTGGCACAAGTGGCAACGCACCTTGTCTTTGTGAATTATAAAGTGGTCGCTGAGCTCATCCAGAACAGCAAAGCATCTACCACAGACGCAGCACACGTAATCCTTAAACCCACCGTTGAGCAGTTGTTTTCGGATGAGATCGCCCTCTTCTTGTTGGATAGTGTAACGGTTTTGATTAAAACAAGTCGCCGGGCTCTAAAACAAGAAACAATAACAAATCAACTTCCGTTTTGCTTTTTTTTTAACAATTTTGTTTGAACTTTAATATTGTCTGAATCTGTCAGGTGATTTATTTATTTAACCTCATTAATCGCACAACTTTTATCACGTCAATCGCGAATCATCGCATTTTAGCTTCATCCTCTTTGATCTAAACGCACAGTCACACCCATACATGTGAAAACTTCAACAAAAATAATTCAATAGCATTATTTTCATCTCTTGTCTTAACTTGTTTGCTGCCTCACAATACTTTATTGCAAGGGTGTCCAAACTTTTTTCAAAGGGAGCCAGATTGGACCATATGGAAATACCCAAGGGCCGGTCGAAAATGATTCGAAACATTGTATTCAGCTTAAGAAAAAACCCACAAATGTACTGAACCCAGTATTTACCCAAAGTTTAATTACTGAATTTCATTTAGGTTTGGTTTGAAAGCAGTAAGATGTCATGTAAGTGGCGATCAGCCAGTCTGAACCTCGAACGGTTCTTGTTAAAGTCATTCACTTAATGCTGCCACCGTCAGGCGAAAGGAAAAATTGCAATGTGCTGGAAGGCCACTAACAACGCAGGCTTGATGGCGAGGGGCAATTAAAAACTGTCCACAGGCGACATTTGGCCCTAGGGACATCTCTGATTTCTCTGACAGAGGGTTGCCAAGACATTGCAATTACCAAAACAAACCTTTTTTTTGCAAAATATTAATTTTATTAATAACGGAGTGGGTTGGTGTGTTTAAGTGAGTAATGAGTAAAGAACACAAGGAAGTGTTTTTCTATTACTCTCACCAGTTCTGCTCCCCATAGGCTAATAGTGCTCTATATAGTGTGTAGAATGTAGGAAATAGGACCGTTTCAGATACAGCCCATAACTACGGGTCCTTCACAGGGTCAAGCTGTGAAAATGTGATTAACTGCATTAAAAACTGAGTTAAAAATATTAACATGTTAACTCTGACAGCTTTTAAAGACACATACTTGATCCTGTTCATTGACTGTGTTTTCAGCCCCCGACATTTCTCCACAGGGACTCGCCACGATCTCGGTGCTCTGCTGCTGAAACAAACACATGTGAGGAAACCGAAAACACCTACTGACTTATAGATACACTGCCTGGCCAAAAAAAGGTCACACACTCTTAATATTTCTTTGTACCGCTTTTAGCTGGTTACACAGCTGTTAAGTAACAATCCCTTGAGTGTGGAAGTGCTCTTAGTTTCACTATTAAACATATCCCTGAGTTCGACTGTTGTTTTTCTAAGATTTGATGTCAAACGTTTAAGTGATTGCTGATCACAATCATTCAAGATTTTTTTCTGAACACATTCCTTCCTCGAGGATGATGTTTCCCCACTGTCCTTCCACTTTCTAATAATGCGTCGGACAGTTCTTAACTCGATTTTAGTCGTTTCAGCAATCTCCTTAGATGTTTTCTCTGCTTGATGCATTCCAATAATGTGATCCTTCTGATACAGATGAACATCTTTTCCACGATCACAGGATGCGTCTTTTGACATGGTTGTTTAACCAATGAGAAGCTACTCACTGCAACAGTTAGGGTTAAAGAACTTGTTGCCAGCTGAAACAATCACCAATGCAGTAATTATCTGATGGGAGACTCTTAGCTGTTTACTAGTCAGGCAGTGTATGTATGTATATATGTGTACATATGTATACATGTATATGTATATATATATATACACTCAAAATAGAGCAGCTACAGAAAATCATACCATGTCTAACTATTTCCAAGCTACATTATTATTTTAAGCACATTATAACCCTCCAAATCAAAATAGAAACAAATAAATTATTAATTAAAACATAATTCAGTCAAACCTGATTTGGGTAAGTGACCATCCCCTTTAGAGTAACTGTTACAAACTTGCTCGGGTACAACCAATAACCTTCCACATCACACACCAGGTTAATTGGCCCCAACCTGACCTAAGTTCCAGTGGCTTTAACTACTTCAGAACAAAACTGACTATTCCTTGAGGATTCCACTATTAGTAATGCATGGTTTGTTATTTAATGTCACATCAGCAGGCTATTCCCAGCAGGTAATTCACAAAACAAGCAAGGTTATATTGATACTAGTCAAACACATTCACACCGGGCTAATATAGAGGACCATTTAACCTAATGCATGTCTTTTTGAAATGTGGGAGGAAACCGGAGTACCAGGAGTAAACCCGCAAGGACACGGGGAGGACAAGTAATGTCCGCACAGGCAGAGTCCGAGGTCCGGATCGAACCCAGGGATTTCTGGAGCTGTGAAGCGACTGTGCGAACCGTGTGCACCATCGTGCCAGCAGTAACGCATGGTGTAACAGAGAATTCACTGTGGTTTCTACATCAGTCTGGTTTCTGCTTAGTTTTCTTGTAGCATTTTATCTTACAACCACTGCACACAATTTCAAGTAAAAAGTTAAAGTAACTCAGCAATAGGAGGGAACTGGAGGATGTAGGTAGAAGCAAAACAACAGATATAGTGGCTTGAACATATTTCAGTTGGCTAAAGTTTTTAATCATTTACATGATATTCCAGAATATACCAGTATCGGCCAGCTAAAACCTGTTTAAACCGGTTTAAGCTAGCAACTACTTAATGGTAAATGTCATTTATTTTATTTGCTGCATCGTTTTGCTGAGGTATAGATTCAAAATTGTATGAAATCGATAAAAACGTACCGAAGACTTACAGAGCATCATATTTAATCATATATTTTTGAATATGTTACTATGTTTGCTTTGTAAACACTAAATTGCGAACAGAGTTACCGTGAGATCGCAGCTAATCAAACTGTGGGACGAACCCAAATATCTTGCCCCGCTCAACGTAGTGCACTTGACACGAGTGAGTATTCCATATGCTGTGTGGGACACTTCTATAGGAAGCATGGAAGCGTTTGGGGTTGCGCCTGTGTGTGACAACTGGGGTGCCAGTCGGTGTCGTGAGAGAATATGACAGTTAGTCTACACTTAATTCTAAAGCGAACTTAATTAATCGGGCTTATACTAAGGAGGGAAATACTTACATCGTGCGCTTGGGTAGTCGGCTGTACTAAAGTTGGAACGGCTCCATCCTTGAGTCGTAACTTCTGCGCAAACCCTGCGCTATATTGCGCCAGGTTGATAAAACAGTCTGCGCTGAAATGAGCCGAGCAGACCGTCAGATTGAGGCTGAATTTCTCTGGTATTTGGCAATAAATAAACTTAAGCCATTCGTGTTTAATCTTTGGTTCTCTGGGAAGGGTGTGTAGTGACGTGTTTTCCTCTCGACAGCCAGCGATAACACAGTGTTTTTGCATTTTCCCCCACATATCGAGCTGACTTCAATACTAGAACTGAAATCGAAGCCAAACAGGAACTGGATCACCAGAACAGGAGGCTAATGGGCTTTCATTCAGTCGCACTTCCGTCTCATTTTACTCACGATTGCGGAATGGGAAATACGTCACAAAGTAAGGCTTGCTAGAGGACTGCCTCAGTTATCGATAGACGTAGCACCAGTGCCAAGGGGGCAAGATGTGGCTGATTGGGGGCATCCAGGGGCTATTATGTGCATGCTCGGAGGTATTCAGCATGCCCTAGTGGTCAAACGATGTAAAAGCAATTATGAAGCTCTATATTAGATCTGGCCTTATTATAGTAATACTCTTTACCTCTGATTACACTGGGAAACGACTTTAACAACAATTTTAACTGTTTTTGTCCCTCAAACTAAACTTTGTGGACTTTATAGTACCTTTTACACTGAATTAGGTTCTTACTTTAGATTTTTTTTTGTATCGGGCATGGTTTGTAAGTGACAGAGCAGTTCATGTTACAATACGTCTATTTTATTCATTCATAGATAAGTATCACTCGTAAAAGATGTACAAATGTATAAATATTGTCCTCTGCCTGGACTACTTTCCCTTCGTTAGTCTCTGGTACAGGTGATTCCTGTCTTTGAGGTACAGATCTCATGGCAAAAGGTACATTATGGCATTTACACAAACAGTGTCTGGATAGTCTGCTTTCGCGCAGTAATGAGCAAAACATGTAAGCAAGCGTTTGTCTATTACTCTCACCAGTTCTGCTCCCCATAGGCTAATAGTGTGCTATATAGTATGCAGAATGTAGGGAATAAGACCATTTCAGGTACAGCCAGTGAAAGGTTCAAGCAGCGAAAATGCGAAATGGCCAAGAGTTAAAATAAAGTCACTGACCAAAAAAATAACGCAACCAGGGGGTAAAAATGCTTCCCCTGCTGCCCTGTAAAAAGGCTCTCAGAGGCTACTTTTGGTAAGTGTACCTCTTGGTGAGAGATGGTTGACTTCTAGACATGCCTCTAGAAGACAATCAAAGACATTTTGCCCAGTCGATTAAGAGACATGATTCCAACAACTTCTTTTTCTCTGTACATTGCCCTGACCCTGCCAGAAGGAACTGCCAGGACTTACACACAGGTCACTACAGTGATGGGCTAGCAAACTGCTGCTGTGCCACCCAAGTATTGCTTAATAGTCATTCACTACTTAAATACACGTAAAGGTAATGATCACACGATCAAGAAGATTCTTGGTCAATTGATTTTTACTAATAACAAATAAATACAAAAAAGAATCCGACTTTCATTAATCATGAGATCATGATCCTCAATACTCAGTCCTGAATTCTTGGTGTGGGACACTGAGGTGTCAGATACTGGTTTATTCCGTCCGCCGATGATTAGTACAAGAGCCAGCATTCTCAGTGAACAGTGCAGCCCCTGCAGACATCACTTCTGTAGCTCTGCATCCACTGGCTCGATGTGTGGTTCTGTTCTGCTTGAACATGGAGGACACAGCCCGAACCCACAGTGCTCATGACGATCCTCTTCACATGCAAGGTTATCTAATTCTGCAGTTCCCGGCCCTGTGTAAGTTCAGTCTATGAAAGCAAACGGCTGTATTCGGACAGTGCTGAGGACTTCTTCACGCCATCCCAAATTCTGGCTGCGTAATGGAACCTGTGTAGGGGAAAAAACCCATAAGTGTTCCGAGTCTTCTACAATATTAAGGTCATACTATTTACAAATACAAGTACATAAAGAAGACAGTGTGACTAACCTGGCATATAAAGACTATTCTTCTACTTCTATACTCTATACTTCTATATTAATTGAGACCATGCGTCATATAACGTATAATATGGCTAAACTCCATATTAGTTCTCATGGTCTTGGAAAGAGATGTTCAAAACAGCATGAGCCAAAGCACCGGTGACCTGGTCTACAATGTTCAAATTTTTGTGTATGTAATGTTCATAGTTCATAATGACAAACCGCATAACAGCACTACTCCACAGACTTCGACACCATAGACTTAATTTACCAGTTTTTCTCCGTCAGAATGGTGTGGGAGAGTTGGTTGCGAGACATGGCCAGGACTTGGCTGCGCAGTTTGGACACCAGTGAGGAGAAGCTCGGGTGACCTTTGTAACCGGGCAGCAGAGAGAAGAGAGGAGAAGATCCCGAGCCTGTCATACAAAAGCAGAGTAAACAGTCAGCAGTACAGAAGTAGCGAATTCAAGGGAAAAATTCTATATACAATTTGATTACAATTTTCATGCACAAGTTAGGCACCATGGTCAATAAAAAAATGTTCTGACCTGCCCTTGTCAAGGCCTCATCTCCATCACCCTCCAAAATGGGCAATAGGAAGAGATTCACTTCGTTTCCAAGGTAGTCTCGATCCAGCCCAGGGAATATATTACAATCCAGCATGGAGAGCGTACCTAAAAAACAAAAAGAAAGTGAAACAGACAGAATAATAATATCAAAAACAAGAATATTATACTATATAGTGGTGCTTGAAAGTTTCTGAACCCTTTAGAATTTTCTATATTTCTGCATAAATACGACCTTAAACATCATCAGATTTTCACACAAGTCCTAAAAGTAGATAAATCCCTTCGGCTTGGAGGAATTTTAGCCCATTCCTCCGTACAGAACAGCTTCAGCTCTGGGATGTTGGTGGGTTTCCTCACATTAGCTGCTCGCTTCAGGTCCTTCCACAACATTTCCATTGGATTAAGGTCAGGACTTTGACTTGGCCATTCCAAAACATGAACTTTATTCTTTAACCATTCTTTGATAGAACGGCTTGTGTGCTTAGGGTCGGTGTCTTGCTGCATGACCCACCTTCTCTTGGGATTCAGTTCATGGACAGATGTCCTGACATTTTCCTTTAGAATTTTCTGATATCATTCAGAATTCATTGTTCCATCAGTGATAGCAAGGCGTCCTGGCCCAGATGCAGCAAAACAGGCCCAAACCATAATACTACCACCACCATGTTTCACAGATGGGATAAGGTTCTTATGCTGGAATGCAGTGTTCCTTTCTCCAAACAAATCGCTTTTCTTTTAAAGCAAAAAGTTCTATTTTGGTCTCATCCATCCACAAAACATTCTTCCAATAGCCTTCTGGCTGGTCCACATGATCTTTAGCAAACTGCAGACGAGCAGCAATGTTCTTTTTGGAGAGCAGTGGCTTTCTCCTTGCAACCCTGCCATGAACACCATTGTTGTTCAGTGTTCTTCTGATGGTGGACTCATGAACATTAACATTAGCCAATGTGAGAGAGGCCTTCAGTTGCTTAGAAGTTACCCTGGGGTCTTTTGTGACCTCACCAACTATTACACGCCTTGCTCTTGGAGTGATCTTTGTTGGGCGACCACTCCTGGGGAGGGTAACAATGGTCTTGAAATGCCTCCATTTGTACACAATCTGTCTGACTGCGGATTGGTGGAGTCCAAACTCTTTAGAGATGGTTTTGTAACCTTTTCCAGTCTGATGGTTCTTTTTCTGAGGTCCTCAGAAATCTGCTTTGTTCGTACCATGATACACTTCCACAAACGTGTTATGAAGAGCAGACGTAGATAGATCCCTGTTCTTTAAATAAAACAGGGTGCCCACTCACATCTGATTGTCATCCCATTGATTGAAAATCCTGAAGGGTTCACAAACTTTCAAGCACCACTGTATAAGATATTTAATAGTGGGATTAATGGTTTAAATATCTGGATGTTCTTTAGTAAATGAATACAGGTGCAAATCAGTCAGGACTAACCTTTATATTTCAGGTGAGAATGAGCCATCAGCTTGTCCACAACCATGTGCATATCCTTCAGATTTCGGGGACAAAACTCCTCCCTTCTTGCTTTGTTCTGCAGGAAAACTAAAAGACACAAGAGTTAGGGGTGGGCGAAATATCATGGCAAGATTCGTTTTAGGCAGGATAACAATCCACGATATCACAATTATGTTTCATCTAGCTTTTTAAGACTAACGGCAACTGAATAGAGCATCCAAATTAATTTCTCTACTAATAAAAACCAGAATCAGCTTAGGCTACTCGTAGCTTTTTTAAACAAACTAAGAAAATTGCACTTGTCTTTTATATTTTGCTAACAACTATTTGTGTAAAACCCAAACCAGGTCCATACGACTGATCATGAATTTTTGTCACGAGCTCATATGAACATATTGTCAGCCATGCTACTGTGTTGCCAAACAAACTGCATTCTAAGGGCACCCCACACTGAGGGTGAATGCACTAGCTGGTGGAACTAGTGCTCTGGCCATGTCTGACAATCAAATGACTTGATTGGGGTTCCTACTGGCTGATTAAGGCGCACCATGAGTGCAGGACTACTGAGGAGCGGTATATTAATACTATATAAATGAAGTAATGGAAACAGAAAAGGTACTGCTTTACTCCTACCCACTGTTGGTCTTCTATCCTTTAGATAGTACACAAGCATTTTTTTTCCAATGCATCCGAAACTTTCTCAAAATTCAACTTTGAGAGCAAACGCATGGGAACAAATATAAAAATACGAAATAACACCAATGGGGGAATGCTGACTTTGATGAAATAGTAGCGGGAAAAACAAGAATATAGTATGATTACTGAGGTGGGGGTAGTACTCTAATCCATCGTCCGGTCCTGAGGACCCAGCACTGTCATGACTTGCAGATGGAGTCGAGGGCTTCAGCATCTCCGCAGTCTGAAGAAACCTGATGAAAAAATGAATTGCAAACCTAATTAAATCCACCAGTGCAGCTCCAGTGGTTCAGTGGTAAAGAGACAGCTGCTGGAAAGAGCAGTTCCTGAGTTTGTGGGTGGCACTGTGAACCACTAGCCCCCTCTCCAGGATAATCAGGGTTTAAACAGGATACATCCACTAGCATTATAAGAGTTTCCTGACCTGTAGAGGTTGATGTCTGTGAACCAGTCCTGAATCACGATCACAACGTGGCACACGGTGAACAGAAAGGCAGCTATCTGCAAAGACTAAAAAGACCAGAGACAAACATGCAGGCCATTGATATGTGCATTACGTAGAACCTATTGAATTTAGGTAAACCAGAGGAAAATGTATTTGCAGCATCACTAAAAAATAGGTTAATGTTAGTCTAAGTCAGAGAGGAGACACAGCCAAAGGCTGGAGTTCTGCACACTCATTCAGAAAGCGAGTCGGAATGCCTTCCTGTGTGTGTTTTAGCCATCCCAGGGCTCTACAAGTAACCACAGGCTGTTTCGCCCCAACGTCTTCAAACTAGGCTTGTGAGATATGATTTTATCATCCCATCACGATATCCAGGGACACCAACTCATTATATTCTGTTCTTATTGGGCGGGCGGGTCAGTTAATGCTTGACTTCACTCTTTGTAAATGATGAACGCGTAGAATTTGTTTTGTTTTCGTCCGGACTTATGATTGCTGTGTGTTTGCTGGTTAAACTCGCTGCTATTTCTGTTCATGTTTAACTACTACTGTTGGACTACTCTGTTTCAAACAAAGTACAGGTAGTCCCCATTTTAAGATGTTTTTTTTAACAATGGAATCCAATAATACACACAAATACACATTCAACAGATGATCCAAGCAGCAGCCAGCTGACTGATCTGAGCTGAGCAGCAGCGCACCACTGACTATGGACTAGAGACCAGAAGGTCTAGGGTTCAAATCCCGCCTCTGCCAAGCTGCCACTGTTGGGTCCTTGAGCAAAAAACCTTAACCCACAATTGCCTGGATTGTAAGATTCTGCTACATGACATAAACGTATTATAATATACGCTTTATGTTAATGATTTTGGAGCTTCATGTAAGTGTTTTAAGCACGTGTAAGTATATCATAAACACTCTTCCAATAGCCGTCTGGCTCGTCCACATGATCTTTAGCAAACTGCAGGCGAGCAGCAATGTTCTTTTTGGAGAGCAGTGGCTTTCTCCTTGCAACCCTGCAATGCACACCATTGTTGTTCAGTGTTCTTCTGATGGTGGACTCAGGAACATTAACATTAGCCAATGTGTGAGAGGCCTTCAGTTGCGTAGAAGTTACCCTGGGGTCCTTTGTGACCTCGCCAACTATTACACGCCTTGTGCTTGGAGTGATCTTTGTTGGTCGACCACTCCTGGGGAGGATAACAATGGTCTTGAATTTCCTCCATCTGTACACAATCTGTCTGACTGTAGATTGGTGGAGCCCAAACTCTTTAGAGATGGTTTTATAACCTTTTCCAGCCTGATGAGCATCAAGAACTCTTTTTCTGAGGTCCTCAGAAATCTCCTTTGTTCGTGCCATGATACACTTCCACAAACATGTTGTGAAGAGCAGACTTTGATAGATCCCTGTTCTTTAAATAACACAGGGTGCCCACTCACACCTGATTCTCATCCCACTGATTGAAAACACCTGCCTCTAATTTCACTTTCAAATGAACTGCTAATCCTAGAGGTTCACATACTTTTGCCACTCACTAATATGTAATATTTTATTATTTTCCTCAATAAATAAATGTAAGTATATCATAAACTCCTCAGTTTACATACATTCAACTTCGGGTGGATTTACTGGAGCGTTTCCCCGTCATAAAACAGGGACTACCTGTATGTCAATTTAGTAAGCGTTTCCATACACCATTTGTGAGTTGTCCTGACTTGTCAGTCACAGCGATCAGATCTTTTATTTTTCACACATTCCCAATTCCAGCAGCTTTAATTTGACGCTTCTGTTTGAAAACCTAATTAGCAAACTTCCCTGGATGGACCCACTGGATGCCGGTGATCCTGACGCTGCACATTCTGTAACAGATAGCACCTTTGAAACGCATGCTTTGACACACAGACTGACCTGCATCTCCACGTAGGTGTGTGGGAGGTTATACTCAGGCGGCAGCTTGCGGTCGTTATTAATGAGATGATCCAGAATAGAGGGACTCAGAATTGGCTGAAAACAAACACAGTGGTAACGCATGAAGTTCTAATAACTCGGTATAAAGAAAAGTACAGCAAGAACGCATCCAACCTGCGTGTCCAGGAAGATCACCCTCTCTTGTGTAATGTAAAAGTCGATTCCACTCGTCTGGTTGCCCCCTCGCTCCCTGATCTCCTGGGTCTGAGCCCTGAACACGTACGCCCTGTGAAATACACGGTTACGCTACTTATACATGCATATCCCACAATTCATAGCGACTTCTTAATGCGAACCCTTAATCTTCTGAGCACTCATTCTGTTCAGATGGAGTTCTGTATGAAAGTGTAATTAGTTACTAGGGATTACTAAGTGTTTGATTCTGGGCTGAACCATTCTTTGGACCGTGGACACCAAATGACCGAAGCCTTACCTTTGGTCTTCTTCAGGAGTGTTGGATGATAGGAATGACATGACAGTGGACTTTCCTGTCCCCTGAAGCCCAATAACTCCAACAACCAGCATGTCGGTCTGGTCCCGTAGATACTGAAAGAGAGAGAGACACACTTACCAGACATGTACATTCCTGTGCATAAGTCTTAGGCCACCATTACAGGTTTGTCTAAGCCAGCGGGAAACAGACACTTAGACACTTGCCTCCATAGCACTGTCACACCAGTTCATCTGATCGTCCACTAGCTTAATGCTGTGCTTCATCTTCTCAGGGGGGAGGAGTTTTGTCTGGCCAATCACAGCTGCCAACGAAAAACACAAGATAAACATAAACCAATGAATAATGAGATATGCCCAGAAACATAGACCAATTAAGCTGTTCCTCTATATAGTGGTGTATTTTAGAGGACTGGGACTGTGGTAGCCTAGCGGTTAAGGTACTGGACTATGGATCAGAAGGTCCAGGGTTCAAAACCCACCTTTGCCAAGCTGCCGCTGTTGGGTCCTTGAGCAAGGCCCTTAACCCACAATTCTAAGATTGTATCAATTGTAAGTCGCTCTGGATAAGGGTGTCTGCTAAATGCTGAATGCTGTAAATGCTGGTTCCTAATGAGATGTTTAGTTAATTGATTTTAAAGATGATTATTGACATGGTTCATTCCGATTATTATTCTTTCATATGCTTCAACACCTTAACATTAAGCAAGGATGTACTGAGAATGTGTAATCAATACAGTGAAGTATAATGGTCCAGTCATAGATTGAGCTTTGAGGAGTTCAAAATACTGAAAGCTTATTGAAAATGATGTACAAGAGAACCCGAACAGAGGTTGGATCTGATGAAATCTTACGATCAACAGCGCAAGTGGATGCAGCAGAGCCCATTCCTCGATTCTGTATCTGATACACCGGCTGTGTTGGTCGCTGACCCTCCCTCTCCAGCTTTGCCACACCAGGACCAGAAGCTGGAGGAGCAGCGTCGGATGTAGAGCCTGGTTTCCCTCCTTCATCTCTGGATTTCATGAGCATAATCGGCTTCTCCGGTGGGGCACCACTGGGAGCTGCACTCGGCTTCGACTGGAAGAGCACAAGTCCAAAGATAATGCATTTGCTGTTGGCATGAATAAACTTTAAGCTTGCTGACATGGAAAATAACTTAAGTGGAATATTCCAAATGAATTTGTGAGTCCAAAGCAAAGCTGCTTGGAAGACGACAAGTACTCTTCAAGTGTGCCAATCATCCTGGAGCTTACTGTACTATATATGGGAACCAGGTTCAGACTCACCCTCTCTCCGGGCGGTTTGGCCAGAATGATCGGGGTTTTCTGTAAAAGTGGACCAGACGCTTCCTCGCTTCCATCCTGAGAACATACATATACATGTCTAAATGTACAATAACATAATTATCATCAAAACATTCAACGGGCCCTATAAGAGACATAATCACCCTGCGCTCCCGGGGACCGTAATCTCTATCTCGGCTCGGTCCAGACAGATTCTGGCCAGGCGGTCCGGTTTCTCTGTCTCTCCGTCTCCTCCTCCTCCGGCCCTGACCGTACATTCCGGGCTGACTGTGCCCAGACTCCGACATTTTCCCTCCAGTTGCTTATAAAGTGTCAAGACGTTAGCTAAAACTGAGTCGAAGTGAGAAATACACAACAAGACGCTGTATGAATGTACAAGACAAGACTCACATCGATACAGGATAAGAAACGGGCCGTATCGCAAATTGCTTCTTTCTCCCTACTTGGGTAGCTTCTGATTAATACGCCCTACTGTCTATCTGGTGCACTATGTAGTACAGAATATACTGAATTGTACATAAACCAGTAAGAAGCTAGCAGCTCTGACTTGTCCGTTTGCTCATTTTCAGGTTAGTATGAATCCAAAATATATTCAATTAATTTTATTTTATTTTATTTATTCTCTTTTAATTCTTTCCATCCTTAAAAAAGCGCATTTAGCTACGCTACATTTTCCTCTTGTCAGCACGGACGAAAACAAACACACTGCCGATCGGAAACGCTGGCTCAGTGTTTATGTTCCGGCGAAAATGTTCCGAACGAAGAGAGTAAAAAGACAGTCCACCTACAAGAAATATTTACTTAACCCTCTGGAGCCACATGGATTCAGTGATGATGATGATAATAATAGCTACCGTTTCTGCATAATACATTAATATTACACAAATACAAATATCTGGTGTTTAATGTCTTCATTTCGTTCTGAAATGGACGTGGATCCCAGGAAAAAATCTACTGTGAATGTTCATAGTAAAACTGTGAATTGCTTGACAGTTTTAATGTGAATTTTCACAGTTTGACCATGAAGTTCGCAGTTCTACTATGAATTTTTGATGGTAATTTGGCCACTTCATGGTTCTACTGTGAAATTTCATAGTACAACTGTAAACTTGGTTGACTATGAACTGACCATGAATTATTTCACAGTTCTACTATAAATTTTGGTGGTAATTTGGCCACTTCATGGTTCTACTGTCAAATTTCACAGTACATTTTTTCTGGGATTGGACAGTTGTTGATTAACTTGATTAACAATGATGTCCTCTTTTGGTCAAGCCACTTCAACTGGGTTAAGATAATGTGTGTTTTTGGAAGGTAGGATTCATTGACTCTAGTGAAAAAAAAACCCACAAGATTCCATGGGAATCAGCATCGTGGATGTTGGGAATGTTATCCAGGGCTGGAGGGGTAGGTGTCACGGTTAATGGAAGTTTCACGTTACAAAACATGTAGCGGTAGGAATTTTCTGGCGATCACTTCCAACATGAATAAAGGCAGCTCTCGTTCCTACCTCGACTCAGTCCACGTACAACTCAAGATGAAACATCTGAGACTGTTCGTCCTCCTAAGTGTACTCTGCTGCAAAGGTACATGTAGAACATGCTTTCTAATTCTTTGTACTGTAATAATGGTCAATGTGTCTTTTTTTAACCAAATACAGTTTGATTTCTGTGTAGTATTGCGAGTGTTTAGTTTGTTTCATAAATGAAAGGTTTGTGGGTTTTAACTGTAACTATAGATCACTAAATAATCTAATGATGCTGTTTCTGTCTTATGCCAGTGTTTTGTTCATTTTCGAAGTGGAAATGACTCATCACAGCCTCTGCAGGAACCAAACCTACATGTAGAACAGTTATACTTGTGTGCAAAAGTCTGGGAACTTTACAAAATATTCACTAATAGTTTCAGGACTTAACCGATATCCTGAAAAGGTCATGGGCGAGGGATTTAACCTGGAATTCACTGGGCACAGGCACACCCTGGACAGGCTATCAGTCAATCTCAGTCTTCCATAAATGCACCACCACTTTCACTTTGCAAGACTCATCTGGGGTTCAATCCCAGGCCCTCAGAAACTGCCATTTAAAGAAGCTGGTTCCTCACATTTGAGCCACTGCAGATAATCATTTTATAAGAACACTGCACAACTGAGAAAAAAGAACGGATGAATAATAATACAGAAATCATTCATTTTGACTCTAATTAAAATGGGCATGATTGTATTACATTTTTGTTCATTGCATGTTTTAATACAGAATAAAAATGCCATTTCATTAGGGGTGCCAAAACCTTTGCAGGCTGTATCTGTGCAATCATTATTGCAGGTAGTAACAATGGTACAAGGGCGTAACTACTTCTCATAATGACTTCCCAAGGGAATAATGTAGAAATTTATAAAATACCTCAGCAGATACTTTCATTTATACCTATTATAGATGGACATACGTTTCAATTGAAGTCACGAGTCGTGATGAATTAGGAAGGTAAATTATAAATGCACAGTATGGTAGAATGAACCACATTCAAGAGAATATTTTTAAACCCAACGTAAACGGAAGCGATTACTGTTTTATTTCAGCGCTGTCCCTGACCTGCTATCAGTGTATACCTGAGACGTCACTGAATTGTACTGAAACACTGGTGGAGTGTGTAGTGGGTCAGTGTGGTTACATGGATACCGCAGTGTATGAAGGTAAGAATGAAGCCCTAAGAGTTCAGAGCTTTGGTAACCAAAAGAATTAGGTCACATGTACAAATGTCAAACATAAGGTTTCTACACAGGGTTACTGGGCTTACTGTCTATTACAGGAGGAGAAGTTTGTCAATCTGACCTGATAAATGCTATGCCAATCACATATTCATCCATCAGACTGCCATATGATGAAGATTTGTTCTTTGATCCAGAGTATTCTATGGATTCAGTATCCAATGGTGGTGTTCTAACATGACATAAGTACAGTGGGGCAAAAAAGTATTTAGTTAGCCACTGATTGTGCAAGTTCTCCTACTTAGAAAGATGAGAGAGGTCTGTAATTTTCATCAAATGAGAAAAAAAAATCCAGGAAATCACATTGTAGGATTTTTAAAGAATTGAATTGTAAATTATGCTGGAAAATAAGTATTTGGTCAATAACAAAAGTTCAACTCAATACTTTGTATCATAACCTTGTTTGCACACACTGTAGCTGGTATTTTGGCCTATTTCTCCATGCAGATCTCCTCTAGAGCAGCACGGCGAGTTGAGTTTTTACCAAAAAGTTCTATTTTGGTTTCATCTGACCACATGATATTCTCCCAATCCTCTTCTGGATCATCCATATGCTCTCTGGCAAACTTCAGACGGGCCTGGACATGTACTGGCTTAAGCAGGGGGACACGCCTGGCACTGCAGGATCTGAGTCCCTCTCGGCGTAGTGTGGTTACTGATGGTAGCCTTTGTTTACTTTGGTCCCAGCTCTCTGCAGGTCATTCATCAGGTCCCTCTGTGTAGTTCTGGGATTTTTGCTCACCGTTCTCATGATCATTTTGACCCCACGGGATGAGATCTTGCGTTGTGGCCCCAGATCAAGGGAGATTATAAATGGTCTTGTACGTCTTACAATTGCTCCCACAGTTGATTTATTTCATCACCAACCTGCTTGCCTATTGTAGATTCCTCGTTCCAGCCTGGTGCAGGTCTACAATTTTCTTCCTGGTGTCCTCGACAGCTCTTTGGTCTTGGCCATGGTTGAGTTTGGAGTCTGACTGTTTGAGGCTGTGGACAGGTTCTCTTTTATACAGATAACGAGGTCAAACGGGTGCCATTAATACAGGTAACGAGTGGAGGACAGAAGAGCTTCTTCAAGAAGAAGTTACAGGTCTGTGAGAGCCAGAAATCTAGCTTGTTTGTGGGTGACCAAATACGTATTTTCACCATGATTTACAATTAAATTCTTTAAAAATCCTACAATGTGATTTCCTGGATTTTTTTTCTCCTTTTGTCTCTCATAGTTGAAGTGTACCTATGATGAAAATGACAGACCTCTCTCATCTTTCTAAGTGGGAGAACTTGCACAATCAGTGGCTGACTAAATACTTTTTTGCCCCACTGCATGTAGTCTGTAATGGTAGACCACTAAAACGTAAAGTGCTGTGACCACTAAAACGTAAATAAAGAATAAGCAGAATATAAACTCATATATAGAACGCCTAAGACTTTTGCACAGTACTGTATGTGTCTGGTTGAACCAGCTGCACAACGTCCTTTTGGTCTGTACTTTTTCACAACAGGTGGCGCCATGACTGTGGAAATGGTTACGAAGAACTGTTCACTGCCTCAGCACTGTCACACTGCTTCAGTTAACTTCGGATACACAAAGACAAAAATCAGCAATCAGTGCTGCGACACCAGCCTGTGCAACAACATAGGAAGCCCAAGTACGCTTTGAACCCTCACGTCCTGGTCCATACACAGTGCTTTTATTTAAGTTTCAGGCAGTAGCTGTGGTTTTGTTTATATTTTATGACTTGTTGTTGTTAAGTTCAACCAAAAGTTTGGGCACCCCTGGTCAAAGTACATATTGAGTTCTTAATGACAGGATCCTCTGGAGGGAACTAACCTAAATATGACTCATCTTTGCCGACTGTAATGCATTTTAAAACATATTGGGTAAAGAATGAAAAAGAACTTGGCATGTGCAAAGGTCTGGGCAGCTTTCCAGATGGCCGGCTAGTCTGGATCGCTCATGTCACATAGTCTAAGACTTGTTAATGGTTTGATTCACAGGTGGGAACAAGTCACTAAGTTGCAAGTAGGTCTCCCTATTCAATCAGTCAGGTCCCAAGTCATGATGGGCAAGTCTTAAGTCAAGCCCGGGTCTTAAAGGGGAAGTCCTATTCAAGTCATCAAATGCTAAATGGTGTTTTTTTTAGTGTGATCTCAGGGAAACTAAACATAGCCAGAAATTTCCAAAGCTACTGAGAGATTGTCATTTACAGCATTTAGCAGACGCCCTTATCCAGTGGCAGCTTGTCAGAGGTGGGATTTGAACCCTGGACCTTCTGGTCCATAGTCCAGTACCTTAACCACTAGGCTACCACAGTGATGAGATTCTTTTTAACAAGATCAGCAAGAACAAACTCAACAATAAACAGTATGTTGGGAGCTCCATTCACATTAGCTAGTCTTTATCATTAGCTCGCTAAGTTAGCTAGCCAGATCATTACTATGTAAAGTATATAAACACAGACGTACTGTTCTTTGTGTAGCCTCAAATGTCAAAACAAAGTTTGAAGTTGTTGCATCTACATCGGTGAACGTCACTTATGTTTTGCATGTTGCAGGGTTTTTTTATCACTACACCATAGTCTTTATAGCTGAAAGGGATTCTTTTTCTTGCATGTTTGCAGCTCGTACGAACGTCAACAGTTACCTGTGACTGGCTGTAGAATCCCCCTTGTTGCTAGGTCACGGACAAACAAAGCTGAGCAGCTTAGTTCCTTAGTGGTACAGCGATACAGCACCATGCCAGCAATGCAAAAGTCTCAGTTAGTCATTCAACGTTATTTCAAAACTTGGAAATAAATCATTATGTTAAAAAATGGGTTTATGGAGTCTAAGTCTTAAAGCTCAAGAAAAATTCCAAATCCAAATCACTGACGGTGAGTCGCGTTGCAAGCCCATTTTTGATTTTGTCGAAGTCGAGTTGCAAGTCCACGCCTCTGATTTGATTCAAATGTTCAGAAATATGCAAAACGTTGGTCCCTGGGTTCCCGAATGTCTGTACAAGACCATAGATTAATGAAAAGAACTGGTAACCAAACACATTTTTACTAAGCAGAAATTGAGGGGTTCAGTAAGTGACCGGATTGTTAACCCACTATGTTCCAGAGATGATGAAAAATGCTCCGAATGGCATGAAATGTTACATGTGTATGGGAGAGAACTGCTCATTACAACTGGACTGTGTCGATGACGAGGACCGCTGCATCCAATCAACAGGTAGAACAACAATGCAGCCAATATATTGATTTGTCTTAGGTACAGATGACAGGGGCATTCCTGGTGTGCATTGTATGCCACAGACCTAGAGCCCACCTCAAGTGTGTAGTGTAGCTCAGGTGGTCTCTGGTGATAGATACACACACATACAACCTACAGGTCTATAGGGCACCGGGAACTTTCGGTTCTTCTTGGCTATTCTACACCAGATGCTTCTTTGTCTCTCAGGCGAAAGCTCTTGCCAACACAAACCACAAAACCTCTCCTTGCCAGAGGTGGGATAAAAACAGAGTGGCTCAAGGGGTAGAGGGTTGATTCGTGTTGAATTTCAAGTTGGCAAGGTTACAAAAAGGCACTTTGCTAGAACGGTCTTTCATCTGATAGATAAGGGGTTGTTTGTGTGCGTATAAGTTCCGCTTCGTCCCCCCAACGTCCAATCAAAGATGGGAGCTGGGTCAGTGGCTGGTGATGCAGACCAGGGATACCTCTTACAGTAAAAGAGCCAGAACTGGTCTGAGTAATGTGATGTACAGTTCTGTGCAAAAGAATTAGGACACCATTTAATTTGTTATTTTAGCAATGGTGTAATGACCATATATAACATATAGATGACTGGACCCCAAAATTTCAAACTTGTATTTGTCACGCCATAGTACTCTTTTCCACTGAACATCATTGCAATCTTTGTGAGTGTTAGCATATCTTATCATTATCACACTGCTCCTTTGCCTTTTTGCTGCACGCAGTTGCCGCTGATGGCCAGACGTTAATGATGAGAGGCTGTGCCACCACGAGTTTCTGCACTGGTGCTCTGTCTCCTCGCTTCAACCAATCCAGCTCACTGGCTGATTTTACCTGCTGCGAGGGAAATCTGTGTAACAACGCAACATGTGTTACACACAACCTCCTAACTATAAACATTCTTCTCTTATTCCTGGTTCTTCACCAAGAGCTGCTTCTTTTCCAAAGGCAAGGTGCTGCCACACTAGAGCGGTCATGAAATTCTTAGTTTTATATTTAAAAATGAATCTACTAAATGATAAATCATAGAAAATATTCTGATATTAACCAAATTCCTACAATAATATACTCTGCAAAAGTATTTAGGCACTGTATATTATTTAAGTAACTAACCTTTTCATCTGTTTTGTTCTGAAACTGAGATACTGGACCAAACCGGCATTACATTTTCCATGTGTAAGGGTTTGTTGCTGAGATGATAAACAACATAAAAATAGTAACCAGATTGTAACCTGAAAATCTTTCCATAACAGGAATAAAGTTTCAAGCCATCCTGACCCCCATTGTACTACAGATGAATAAATGCCTGGAGGATAGACTCCATTCTGTCATACGAGGGTCAGTTACACAAAAGCAAAAGTCCCTGTTTTTTATCACATATATCAATGTCTAGTAAATGACTATGAGTGCAGAAATAATTATCATTATGTGAACAGCTGAATCTGCATGAAATAAGATTTACTTCATAGGTACAGTGGTGCTTGAATGTTTGTGAACCCTTTAGATTTTTCTATATTTCTGCATATGACCTAAAACATCATCAGATTTTCATCATAAGTCCTAAAAGTAGATAAAGAGAACCCAGTTAAACAAATAAGACAAAAATATTATACTTGGTCATTTAATTATTGAGGAAAATGATCCAATATTACAGATTAGTGAGTGGCCAAAGTATGTGACCCTCTAGAATTAGCACTTAATTTGAAGGTGAAATTAGAGTCAGGTGTTTTCAATCAATGGGATGACAATCAGGTGTGAGTGGGCACCCAGTTTTATTTAAAGAACAGGGATCCAAGTCTGCTCTTCACAACACATATTTGTGGAAGTGTATCATGGTACGAACAAAAGGGATTTCTGAGGACCTCAGAAAAAGAGTTGTTGATGCTCATCAGGCTAGAAAAGGTTAAAGAACCATCTCTAAAGAGTTTGGACTCCACCAATCCACAGTCAGACAGATTGTGTACAAATGGAGGAAATTCAAGACCATTGTTACCCTCCCCAGGAGTGGTCGACCAACAAAGATCACTCCCAAGAACAAGGCGTGTAATAGTTGGCGAGGTCACAAAGAACCCCAGGGTAACTTCTAAGCAACTGAAGGCCTCTCTCACATTGGCTAATGTTAATGTTCATGAGTCCACCATCAAAAGAACACTGAACAACAATGGTGTGCATGGCAGGGTTGCAAGGAGAAAGCCACTGCTCTCCAAAAAGAACATTGCTGCTCATCTGCAGTTTGCTAAAGATCACGTGGACCAGCCAGAAGGCTACTGGAAGAATGTTTTGCGGACGGATGAGACCAAAATAGAACTTTTTGGTTTAAAAGAAAAGCGTTATGTTGGAGAAAGGAAAACACTTGCATTCCAGCATAAAGAACCTTATACATCTGTTGAGGACTAAAAGGGTTTCCCCCTGCCTCCCTCCCGAGGCTTTACCTTTTCCGTTCACGTTCTTTCCCACCCAGTTTCCGTCCCATGCATTTTCACTTTGTACCTCCACTTCAGTTGACCTCTTTTCTTATTTTTTTTTCTCCTCGTGATTCCTTACAACTTTCCCCTTCGTCACACGCTCCTCATTCTCTATTATTTCTATTCACTCCTCCATCCGTTTTCCAACAAAACTTTTTAACACGTTCACTCTTTTCTTATTCTCATTACCCCCTTCCCCGGTGTGGACCGATCATCCCCCCTTTTCTTCCCTTCTGCCCCACGCGTTATCATGCCTTATTTAGATTTCCTACCTATTGGTGTTCCCCGGAACCAACCCCGGGTCTTTTAGACCTACGCGGTCGTCTGCTCGAACCCCACCAGCTGTAGTCAACGAGTTATTGAATTCTCTGCGGGGGAGCTCTCATTTATTTCCACTACCCCTCAACGTTCTTATGCTCGTGGCACGGACTGATCCGTCGGGACATTACGTACTCCGGGTATCTCTACTCACCGAGTCCCTACGGTTGTGCTACCAGCCGCTATTATCCTTCCTCCCATCTATGATACGCCGCCTGAGCTTTCTCCCACACCCTCTCTCCCTCCAAGCTCGCCTCACACGCCCCTTCTTACCGTGGTTCATTTGAATGTATGCAATTCCGCTGCCCTACCTACTACTGCCCCTTCAAATCCCCTCCCCTTCTCTCTGCCCTCACTCACGAGTTTTGCTTCTCTTCATATCCATCCTTAACAGTCTTTTCCCTATCATTCCAGTTGGTCTCACCCCGGATGAGACCAAAATAGAACTTTTTGGTTTAAAAGAAAAGCGTTATGCTTGGAGAAAGGAAAACACTGCATTCCAGCATAAGAACCTTATCCCATCTGTGAAACATGGTGGTGGTAGTAGCATAGTTTGGGCCTGTTTTGCTGCATCTGGACCAGGACGGCTTGCCATCACTTATGGAACAATGACTTCTGAATTATATCAGAGAATTCTAAAGGAAAATGTCAGGACATCTGTCCATGAACTGAATCTCAAGAGAAGGTGGGTCATGCAGCAAGACACCGACCCTAAGCACACAAGTCGTTCTACCAAAGAATGGTTAAAAAAGAATAAAGTTAATGTTTTGGAATGGCCAAGTCAAAGTCCTGACCTTAATCCAATCGAAATGTTGTGGAAGGACCGGAAAGCGAGCAGTTCACGTGAGGAAACCCACCAACAAGTATAATATTTTTGTCTTATTTCTTTAACTGGGTTCTCTTTATCTACTTTTAGAATTTGTGATGTTTTAGGTCATATTTATGCAGAAATGTAGAAAATTCTAAAGGGTTCACCAACTTTCAAGCACCACTGTACTTGTATTATAGGTCTTAGAGAATTCACATCTCTGTGGTCTCCCACCCTGACCAGGATAAGTCGGGTTTAAACTTGGGGCAAAAGGTAGAATGTAGAAAATCCAGGCTGGAAAATGTATTTGGACCATTAAAGTGCCATAAGGGAAAAGGTCCTAGATTGAAACGGTATGTTGGAAGCACTGGCACCTCAAAAACAGGATTTGTAGATGGAAACATTAGATGAGAATCAATTTGACCTAGGGGGCTCAAATGTTTGACCACGACCATTCATAAAGCGCAAGATGATCAAACAACACAAAAGTCTCAGTCAAAAAATAGGAAGCATGTATAAAATATTAAATTATTATTGTTTATTCCACGTAGATGAAATTACATCCCCCCTCCCCCATAACATTTATGCTTGGTGTTTCATATGAAAATACCAAAAACATGAAAACAAAGCTAGCTAGCCCAACAGTAACGCCCCTCCCCCTTTAACTACTTCATAGCCACATGCAATCTGGCAAGTATCAAAAAGTATAAATCAAAAAGAAAACAAATAATAATAAAACCAAAACAGAGCACAAGAGGACACGACGGTAACTAAGTATGCATGTAAGGAATGCTTGATGCTCTGCTTGTGCAGTCTGACACGACAGGATCAAGCTCATGTGCTCTTTGATCTTAGGGGATCTCTACCTCGTTATACTGTTAAAGGAGGAGAAAGGAAATTAAATCTGCAGCTCAGCCATGACGAGGAACGAGCAAACAAACTGGCGGTACATGGAATGTTTCCTTACAGTATGTGCTTTACTTACTGAGGCGTGAAGCAGCTGCTCCCTTTACTACCTACCCTGTCGCTCTTCTGCTGCCGCTTTGAAACCTAGGGAAAGTTGCAGATGTGCATAATGACTACAGCAAAGCGCTCAAACTTTGGCCATCGATGGACGTACAGGATCTACGATGATGTAAAGAGACAGAACAGAGTTCGCCCTCACCCGCACACTTCCACAAGCTCGCTGCTGCCGCTCCCTACCTGCTCCAAACCAGGTCTCCCTCAACCCCATCCCACCCTCCCTCACACAGAAAGCCCCAGGGGGGAAACAGAGACAATTACAAGGAAAGGAAGGAAGGAAGAAAACTAGAGACAGATGTTGGACGAGGTGTCTCATTGAGAATGGGACAATGAAAGGCAGACGTCAGGAGAAGGTTGGGTGTAGATCAGTTTTCTTTGCCCTCCTCGGTGTCCTCGGCATCGCCCTGTTTGTCTGAAGTCCACAGCTGCGAGAGAAAGGGAAAGAGAGACAGACAGAGGGGTATCAGCACCAATTATAGATACTTAACATTTGAATACAGTCATCCCTCGACACTCAACCACTTTGTAACACTTTGAAACACCAAAAACAAAAAATCTCCAATAAAATCCAATGTAAATTTTCTCTTGTTTTTTTATTATTACATATATTCTTCATAAGTGTCCTCTTATGCTCTGTTTTGGTTTTATTATTATTTGTTTTCTTTTTGATTTATACGTTTTGAGTAGAGGACATGGAGGACAGGGTGAGGTGGAAACGTTTAACTCGCTGTGGAGAAGCCGAAAGAAGAAGAAGATACTTGCCATTAATGCGTATAATGACTAATGCATGGATTTTCTGGGGGTCTGAAACTGATTAATTCAATTTATATCATTCCTTATGGGACAATTCTATCGGGACTCGTCCTTTTCACCACTCGACGTGCCTTGAGAAACAAATGAATGACCACTGTACTAAACCCTAATCCACTTCCACTCATTACCGAGATGCTTGTGCGAAACGTCTTTTCATGGTCAGTTTCCACTGCTTCCTACAGCCTTGGATAAACAATGCGCTAAAATAAAATATTAATCGCGACCTCTCATGAGGAGATAAGTTAATCTTCAGTATCACGTCACAGTCCTAAATCAATTCATTCCTGAAGCGATTTTCTAATCGCCTCAGAATTCAGTAGCTTCCGTACATGTTCTGCTCTTTTCAACCTGAAGGGGGCGGAAGATGCAAACTTTGCCGCGAGTCATGACTTACACTAACTTACACGAACGAGTCGTACTACGCTTTATTAGCACAAAAACGTAATTTTAATTATGTAAACCCTTTTAATATATATTGACAAAACTGTCAAATGATAGTGGGGGTCATTTCAAACTGAATGAACTTGAATGAAGAACCCTAATCTAACAACGAACAGTCAATGGAGTTGTGTGAAAATCAACACAGTAGGGATTCTAATGTGTAAAATTCAGCCTGTTATCCAGTAATTTCTGGGCGTTCCAAGTAACTAAGTAATATTGTTCTATAAATTTGTAACTCACTGTCAGGTTGTCTCGCAGCAGCTGCATGATCAGCGTGCTGTCTTTGTAGGATTCTTCGTTCAGCGAGTCGAGCTCTGCGATGGCCTCGTCAAAAGCCTAAAAGGAAAATCGTAAAAACACGTTGTAGCACTTCATCTCATTCTCATTCCTCTTTGATGATCATACTGTGGACTTATATATGAACACTGGTAATTATCAGACACATCTACCATATGGTTGCACCATCTGCTGCTGTGTACCATTTGTCTGGTTCCTCTAATCATCCATGGACAGAGACCAACACAGTGCCACTACTGGCCAGAAATCGTTCATTATAATAATAACAGAATTTTATTTCTTTCAGGAAACTCAAGGCTCTTAAACAATAACAAAACACACAAATAAATAGAAAAGAATTTGAAAGCAATTCCAAACAAGTTCGTTTTAAGTGCTTCTTGAAATCTGAAAGTGACGAGCAGGTACGAAGGTACAATGGGATTGAATTCCAGAGCTTGGGACCAACAAAGCCAAATGCTCTATCTCCAAACTTGCATAGTTTAGCAGGAGGCTGAGAGTAACTGCGCTTCAGCAGATCATATCACGCGAAATGGGCAATGGGAAAACAGAATATCCGAGAGATATGAAGGTGCTAAACCATGTAGAGATTTGAAAACCAATAACAGTATTTTGTATTGAATATGATAATGGACCAGAAGCCAATGTAGATCTTTAAGTATAGGGGTAGTGTGTTCCCATGGTCGTGTATAGGTAAGAACCCTTGCGGCCAAGTTTTGTGCATACTGTAACTTCTTGAGGCTACTGGAAGGAAGCAGGGGAGAGAAGCTATTAGACAGAGTTATTAGACATCCAAAGTTTAATATCAGTTAAACAACGAACAAGTGCAACTGGTGACAACACATTTGGAAGTTTAGTACTGATGTAAATTTGGGTATCATCTGCATAGCAAAGAAACTGCAGACCATGTTGACAAAATGTTAGAGTGGGAGCAAATAAATGATAAAAAGTATTGGACCGAGGACCGAACCCTGGGGTACACCATAATTGATAGGAACAGTGTCAGATCTGAAACTATCCAGAGACACAAACTGGTGCCGACCAGTGAGATACCACCGAAGCCAGGTCAAAGCCATACCAGTAATCCCAACACAGAAATCCAACCGATGAAGGAACGTGGTATGACACGGTCAAATGCAGCAGTAAAATTCTCAACACACTTCCCTCAAAGCCAACCATGCCTGGGTGACATCTGTCCTGGTCAATACCATGTTAGGTCAATCTCCCAAGCCTAATATGCAGCCAAAGACTAAGAGGTACATTGACTAACAAATCAGAGGAACTCTCAACCTCAGGTCATCACCACCACATACCGTTTTGGCCAGACTGCAGGCCTCCTCGGGCGAGTTCAGGATTTCGTAGTAGAAGACGGAGAAGTTGAGCGCCAGACCCAGGCGGATCGGGTGTGTGGGCTGCATCTCCTTCTTGCTGATCTCAAACGCGTCCTTATAGGCTTCTTGAGAGTTGCTGATGATAGCTGAGGACGGAAAAACGCAGAGAGCTGCTGAGTCAACCTCTGACCATTCTGTTTCATTGAGTGCGGATCAAAGTCGGATTTCTGCAGTTATCTGATTATTCCAGTGGTCATATAAACAGAATGCTCCGATCTAGAAATCAGATCAAGAAATCTGATAAAGAGAGCTGGATTTTATTCCAGTAATCAGATTACTCATAGCATGTATACCAGTTACCCGATTTCCTAGTCAGACACGGTTGCCAAGTCCTCCTATTGTAAGGATTTGGCTTTATATTCCCTCTTTCTTGACTGTGACAAGCGTTTTCTCGAGGGATCTGGCAACCCCGGAATTAAGTGCGCTATGGAGTTAAAGGCAGCAAAACGTCTATCAAACATTTCGTGGAGACTCTGAAACGCAATATATACTCGAGAAAACGAAGAATTTGATTATTTAATGTTACATTTTGAAGTTTGTCACATATTCCTGTTAGACTTCTGTCTTGTTGCAAAGTAGAAAACTCGATTTACATGAATCAGGCAATCAGATTTTTTTTTTGCAACCAGCCAATGATCTCTCAGAAAAATAAACTTCAAAATTGAATATTAAATAATCAAATTCCCACTTTCTCGAGTATACACTGCATTTCAGAGTCACCACGAACTGTTCGATAGTCATTCCGGAGTTGCCAGATCCCACAGTCAATGGATAAAATAAGCCAAATAAAGCCACCTCTTTAGAATAGGCAGATCTGGCAACTGTGTCGGGTTAGAAAATCGGGTAACTGGTATACATGCTACGAGAAATCCGATTACTGGAATAAAATCCAGCTTTATCGGAGTTCTAAATCTGATTTCTAGATTGGAGTATGCTCTTTACATACACTTGAGTAATCAGATACCTGCAGAAATCCAACTACAAATTTAAGTGCATGTAAACACAGTTACAATGTGATGACCCCGACGTTAAACAGTGACTATAAAAATAGATTGTGAGCTACGAGATGCTCATTTTTATATTTTAATAAGAATAATGGGAGTTGGCAGTCACCAACTGAGCACAGTACTGTGCATTACGATAACTGGCTTTTTGGTGTCCATTCATTGTTCAGCACATCCGTGTTGACTCAGCTATTGTGATAAAGGAGAAGCAATCAACAGTTTGAGCTTGAATTCTACAAGCTTTCATGTATTATGCAGAAAGGTGAAATCTACAGTACATATACTACAATATATAATACTGCAAGAAGTGTACATAAGCTCATTATGCATTTTACTGAACCACAAGCACCTTAAGAACCTTAAGCTGCGTTAGTGTTGCAGCTCTAATAGGTTCAGGGAAATTCATTTGAAATACACATTCTTCACTGGGTTTTGAGGCAAGCCGGGGCAAGCAAGAGATTTACATATTTGCTGTGCTCTGGCGTCTTGCTGGTTTCACTAGTCTCTAACTATCCAGCTTTTTACATCTAGACTTCAGATTGCTCTGGTCCAATTGGTACGTGCAGTTTACTAGCATAAGGGAAGGCAAGATATATTACAGGCTTGCTCAGGTGTTTAAAGCTACACTGGAAAACCAAAAAGAACCCAATTCAATAGTGACGCACCAAAAGACATTTCTGAAGCACATCATTTTGAACACACCCAGCAAAAACCTGAAACTGAAGGCTTTTACTTTCTTCTTAATTTTTTGAACGATGTAAACAAGTATTTCTTTACCCTATATTACAAACCGCTCTGCTCTTTGGATCAGCCTCGCACTAAACTTGTATAAAAAAAATAATAAAAAAACAAAAAAGTGTGGCCAAAAACTGAGTTTTCAATAGCTGAAGTTCCACTGCATTTCTACACACAGTGACACTACCCATAAGAGATTTAACAGCGGTGACTGGTCAATACGCTGAGTTCACAATGTGTCCATACAACTCATTCCTTGCATTAGAGAAGAAATCATGCGTTTAACGTGTTTAAACAAGCATGCACTTGTCACCCCCACTGAGCCCATTTTTTTTGTATGCATGTATGAAAGAATCCAACTGTAAGCACAGTAGTGGTAGAACCTGCCTATGACACATTTACCAGCTAAGAAAATACAGGTGAAAAGTTCAATAGTACAACAGCTAGTCAAAAGGGAAAATGCAAACAGCTGAACGCGATCGAAACCAACACTTTCTGAAATACTGTATAAATCAACTTAACATTTACACACAGTATAATCTTCTAATCTCGCCGCATGTCATCTCACCAAACTTATCTCTCGTCCTCTGTGATAGCAGGACGGATTTCCCTCCGTGCACTTTATCTCAAAAAGCCACCAACCTCGGCTCTCGCCCTTGCCATACATGAAATGTGACAAATGTCTTTCCAGCAATGAAATTCTACCCCACTAAGCCGGCAAGTTTTCAGACCGTACCGTAGGTGTCACTTTACTCTCTCCTCAGCTGGCAGCTCACCTTGAAGGTGGGTCTTATTTATATATATATATATATATATATATATATATATATATATATATATATATATATATATATATATATAGAAGATCATCAAAAAATGATGTCATCTGATGCAACTGCGTTTCTTGAACACCCAGAGGGGCGCAAGAAAAGGAAATGTACCATGTTATTTTGAACTGACAAAAAAATGTGTCTTTTACTTAAGATGTGGTGAAGCTACAACGGAACATTTTACTTACAATTTTAAACCTCTGTTTCTAATAATTTACGATGGATTGGAGCCTGTCCTAGGTTGTTCCTGCCTTGCGCCCTGCTCAGACGGCTAGGCACCAGACTAAGATCAAGTGGATATGAGAGTGAATAATCATTTATTTTAATTGCAGGGGATTAAATTTTTTTTTGTTTCAAATCATATTCAAGAAAATGTGCATTGTGTCTCACTGCAAAATAAAAAAAAAAATGACAAAAAAATTAAATCAAAAATACAAAAAAGTAAGAACACTGAATCATGAACAGTGTGCATGGTTACACCCCTAATATTCGGATAGCGGGGCCGAACGAAAAATCCCAGATGAAACTGAACAGCTTTCAGTGACTCATGACCAAAACAAGAACTGTGATAGAGGGAAATAAAGAATGTGTGAGTTCTGTTTTCCTCATGCTGACTGACACAATAGACTGCCTGTTTTCAAACAATGCATTCTATGCCCAGCAGAACTTCCTCTGCTCCCAGATGGTCCAACAGACTCAGCCCTGTCTCCTCTGAGACCGTAACACACAGGAAACGTGACTGCTGACGTCTAATATCTGATAACTGTTCCTATAACTACCTAAAATATCTGAATTCAGAAGATTAACAAGAACCAGCTACAAAAAAAAAAAAAAAAAAAATTTCATTCAGAATAGATGACAACTGAAGGTCTGATTCATCAAATTCCTTACTCCTGACGCAGCCCATGCTCCTATAAACCAAATGCATCCATTCACTCTGCTCTTTAATTTCAGACAGTAACACTGAAAATGGTGGATAAATAAGCCTTGAATGATAAGTGGTCACGTTCTCTTCTGGGTTCTCAACATCTCCCGACGCCCTACGAACCTCCAGAGACAGGAAGGCAGTGGTGACAGCCATCCTGTTATGCCCATCACTGCTTTGTTAGTCCACTTTCCAAACTCACAGAGAGCACGTGACGAGTCAAAATGATTCATTCATTTCAATTAGCATCTACTAAGCTGATTCACGTCTGATGTGTCAGCAAAGAAATGAGCAATGCTTTGCCATCCCTATGAAATCCAGTCATATCCTGTTACTTTACCTATTTTAATATCCTAACCTGCTACACAACCCGCTGCCTCTACTTCCTGATGGGAAATCAGAGGAAATCCACACAGAATATCGCCGTAACCTGCAGGTTACACTTCACCCACGAGACTGCCTCGCATGTTTCTACACTTTAACTAGAAGCCAACTGTTATTTAGTTTATATTATGATACAGTTTTACACGATACAGTCCAAGGGCCCATTTGTGGTCACTTATTGATCAATAATTCATACGTGGACTCATTTAGAATCCTCCAAATAAGAATCATATGGACCCTCGAACTTGACTCACTTAGGACACACTGTCGTGATACATTTCTGACTCTCCATCTTGACTCACTAAGTACTCTCACACTTGACTCACTTAGGACCTTCTGACCTAATGCAGTAATTTCAGAACCTCAGACTTGAATCACTTAAGACCATCTGACATAATTCATTTCAGACCCTCTAACGTGACTCACTTAGGACCCTCTAACATGATTCATTTCACACCCCCTGTCTTGCCTCACTTCGTGCACTCACACCTGACTCACTTAGGACTCTCAGACATGATTCATTTCAGACCCTCTGACTTGACTCACTTAGTACCATCTAACATGACTCAGTTAGGACGATCTGACGTGATTCATTTCAGACCCTCTGACCTGACTCATTAAGGACACTCACACTTGACTCACTTAGGACACTGATATGACTGATTTCAGACCCCCTGTCTTGACTCAGTTGGTACACTCCCACTTGACTCACTTAGGACCCTCTGACGTGACTCACACAGGACACTTCCACTTGACTCACTTAGGACACTCAGACATGACTCATTTAAGACCCTCTGACTTGACTCACTCAGGATACTCACACCTGACTCACTTAGGACCCTCTAACATGATTCATTTCAGACCCCCTGTCTTGACTCACTTAGTACCATCTAACGTGACTCACTTAGGAACCCTCTGACACGATTCATTTCAGACTCTCGGACTTGACTCACTTGAACACTCGACACTTGACTCACTCATGATATGATTCATTTCAGATCCCCTGTCGTTACTCACTTGCTGTACTCAGACTTGACTCAAGATTCTCTGACACGATTCATGTCAGACCCTCTGACTTGACTCACTCAGGACACTCACACTTGACTCACTTAGGACACTGATATGACTGATTTCAGACCCCCTGTCTCGACTCAATTGGTACACTCACACTTGACTCACTTAGGACCCTCTAACATGATTCATTTCACACCCCCTGTCTTGACTCACTTTGTGCACTCACACCTGACTCACTTAGGACACTCAGAGATGATTCATTTCAGACCCTCTGACTTGACTCACTTAGTACCATCTAACGTGGCTCACTTAGGGACCCTCTGAAGTGATTCATTTCAGACTCTCAGACTTGACTCACTTAGGACACTCGACACTTGACTCACTCACAACATGATTCATTTCAGATCCCCTGTCATTACTCACTTGCTGTACTCAGACTTGACTCACGACTCTGATTCATTTCAGATCTTCTGACTTGACTCACTTAGGACACTCGACACTTGACTCACTCACAACATGATTCATTTCAGATCCCCTGTCATTACTCACTTGCTGTACTCAGACTTGACTCACGACTCTGATTCATTTCAGATCTTCTGACTTGACTCACTTAGGACACTCAGACATGACCCATTTCGGACCTTCTGCACTGTTAATTTGGGATAATTACTAACGAATTAACAGTATTTATAACTTTAGTCCGATCCCAGTCTGATATTAGATTTAAGCAGTAGTATACGGACATCCCTCTGCTCTCATGACGTGTTCTTATTTCCATCTAAAACCAAACCCTAGAGAATGTGAGTCATTTTTAATGAATGGGCTTTAAAAAAAGAAGGGAAAAAATATCCTCTGTTAACGCATCACATCCTTCAACACTTGCCATGGTGTCAACAGATGAAGAAACAGGAAATGGTTACACACTCAGTGGAAACCACGATGCTCAAAGGCACGGGTGCGATTGTATTTCACGGAAACATGAATGAAACAAAACACGCAAACACAGCACCTGCAAAGTACTAAGCTAAAACCTCTTCTTTAGCTACTGAATTGGACTTATCCATTAAACAAACATGACGCTAACGTTTTATTCTGTTAGATAGCTTCTAGGTCGATCACGTAGACCACTTTAAACAAACTTAAAAGTGCACCACAAGCACAACAAAGGAACTGAAAGTACGAGACACCAACCAGAAAAAATAAGTAAATGAGTATGGACTGTGAAACGAAGAAAGCTTGCTCTTTCCTGGCACTTTTACCTCAAAGTAATAAAACCTCAATGCCAGGAAGAACCACGACCGCAACGATGGAGGCACCTCAAGCCTGATTATGTTATGCTCAAGTTAACGGCTTAATTATGATCGAGATGATGACACGCTGTCTCGTCTAGCCCCACATGATCACACCCAAGCGCCGCTCAGTGAATGAGATCATGGAGCGAGTGAGTGCGAGTGGCTCACCCAGCTTCTCGTCTCCCACAGCCACCTCGGCTAAGTAGCGGTAGTAATCGCCTTTCATCTTCAGGTAGAAGACTTTGCTCTCGGCCGGGGTCGCATTTGGGATCAGATACTTGTCCAGAAGAACCTGAGATGAAACAGAGAGAGCGGTTACAGTTGTCAAACTGAAAGCCTCAATTTCAGTTGGTGAATCTATTGTCTCTATGCATTTTGGGTACATCAGAGGACATGCAACGTCTAATAAATGCCTGCTACCTGAGTGGGCTTGAGTTGTACTTGTACCCTTGCACTAACTGGTAAAAGGCTCTTGTCAAGGCTGTAATAACAGACCCAGGTACAAGCCAAAAGCTCCTGCTATCTTCCTTTAGCAATTGTTTCTGTATGGTGTCAAGTCAGAATCGGCCAAAAACGCAATCAGTCGGTCATACATTTTTAAAAAATCGAAATCGCCCAAGAAAATTGCAATCGGTGCATCTCTAGTGCATAGTAACAAGAATCACCTATTTATAGAAGTCACTTAAAACCTTTGTGTTCAGCCACTTCGTTGGGCATCATATCCTCCAACGCTTGTTATCTCGTACTGAGCTTCCTCACCACTGTTGTAACTACGTGTGGCCCTCACACCGCCTGGCTTTCAGCGTGGTTTCCAGCCATTTCATTGCATATTTGGAAACAGACTGCTGTTTGCTGTTTGCAGTCTGTTGTGTACGATCCAAAGCAGTTTCATAGAAATAATAAACATTTTGAGTCACCAGTTCCATCATGTGTTGCAAAACAAGCAAGGACTTTACATGTCCTAAGGAACCGCCCACTCGTATTGGTTTAACGTGTGTATGACTGGGAAAACAGCGAATAAATTACCAAAGAGTTTGCTTTTGGTATTGGTGTTCAATTGAGGGTATCGAATTGGTGCCAGTATTGAAAAATGTCTAATTGATACCCAGTCCTAGTGCTAATAACCACATATTACAGTACAGTCAGCACTAGAGGTGGGAGGAAGTAGTGGTCCTCATTATTAATGTTGCTGACGCTCAAGTCCTTTCCATCGTAGGTGACGGGAGGGAGAGAGAGAATCGGATGAGTATGTACACTTCATCTAGTGGAAGTAGGTCACTGAGCATGCTGCGTCTGTCCTGATTGCTGACACACACCTATAAGAATCAATCCAAATTATTTCTGTAGGGAAGCTTGCTAAATCAAAGACTGCAGTAAGGTTAAAAGAACCGGGTATCCACTGGATACTGCTAAACTATCAAATCACCAGAAATGGCAAGGCGTAAGGCAAACCTGCGCAATCTGGGACTACCATGACACACGATCTCAGTTTCAGAAAGAAAGTTCATGATTTCTATCCCGAAATCCCTCCCACATCATGTGCTGCTTAGCGTTTCTGTGTAAAACCAAATCAGAGCCCAAATTCAGGTCCTGTCCAACATTACAAGCCTGAACCTGTACAAATGTCAAACATGAGAAATACCCAAGACACTCCATGTATGCCTTCACACTATCGGTTCTTTAACTGGATAGCAGTCGTACTGTTTCTTGTTTAAAATCATATTACCCAGCTAGACCAGAACTCAAAAAACAGGTTTAGTTGTTAATGTTATTAAATTCCCCTCACGTCACCCCACTGGCTCCCTGTAGCTGCTGACGCTAAAGCTCAAGGAACAAATCAAACTGTGCCCTGTACCTCCTACCCTTCAAGACACAATCAAATGGACACGAACTTCTTGGGTTTATCTACACTAACTCATAAGAGGATTCTAGTTAGAGGGTCTGGAGGGTATTGGAAATAATACTATAACAATGCAAAGCACTTAGCTTGTATCAGCTGTAAAAGAAGTCTGGATAAGAGCGTCTGCCAAGTCATGTAAATACTGCATTCACAACATTCAGCAGACACCCTTATCCTTACAACTGATACAATCTTACATGGGACAACCCAAGTAATTGAGGGTTAATGGCCTCGCTCAAGGGCACAACAGAAGCTGCTTGGCAGTACTCAGACTTGAACCCTCAACCCTCCGGGCCATAGTCCAGTATCTTAACAGCTGTGCCACCACCAGCCATTAACCTAGGTGGCTGGGCCTTGGTTTGAAAAGTTGGACAAATCAGTTAATCACATGCTACTGAGAGATCTAAGGTCTGTGCTCCAATGAAACACCTACATTTAAGCATCTGACAGATCCAAAATGATGAACGATTTAGACAGCATACAATCCAAGCAACTGCGGATAATGGACTTCAGGGACTTAAGATTCCAACTGTAGTAATGGCAACTGTCAATCTTCTGGTCAATATGGTTTAACCGGTGAACTTAGCCCCCAAATTTACATTTTATCAGCAATCTGGCTGTCTGGCAGTCCGCAATGTTCAGTCCTCATTTACATAAAGGTGGGAAATTTACATAAAGGTGGGATTTCTTTCCCCCGCCTTACTGCTTTTCACTGCTCTCCTTCCCACAGACCTTTGGGAAGACAGAATTTTGCACATATTCTCTAAACTTTTTTTTTAAAGCATGAACATTTGACTTAGGAAGTTGATCGGATTACACATCAAGTTTAAGCTTTTACTCAAATATCATTTACTAGTAATTATTAATAATATTAGGCTACGATTAGGCTATTTTTTGTGGTTCTGAGGAGGAGAGGGAACAACTGAGAGCAAAGAACGTAACACCATGTTTTTACTTTTGTGCCGAGTATGAAAAGGCTGCCAGTGGAGAGGCAGACTGAAAATACAGGAGCCCCTTAATGCAGAACATCAAGCTGAGTGGAAGATTCGATTATTATACTCAAATTAATTTACTATAGTCCAAATAAATCTCACGGAAAAGTCGCTGTGTGTAACAACCTTAAGGAAGCCAAATTACACTGATATTTCTAATTATCAGGTCTACATTTTAACACTCGCAATTCAGAGATGTTACAGTTCTGTCTGACAGAAATGAAAAACCCGTTCAGCAACATACCTGTGAAACATTACATCTTTGCTGGATGTAATGGTGGTCGTATTTCAAATATTTGAAGAACTAAACTCCTCTTCGATTGTTCCCTGCAGAGGCTGTGTTGATGTCTTTTCATTTTGACAGTCGACACACAATGCAACTAGACCAGAAGTGACCAAATTTAGGACTGTGTGTGGGTGGGACTGATGGTGGCGTGAAGCGCAGTGTGAATGAAATCGAAATCTCACTCCTTGTCTATTATCTATGGTAATAGTGTAAAACAGTCTGTTAGCACCACGCCGAGTTAATAATGCATACCAGAGCATTACAATATTATTCTCGGTACAGGGTAACAGACGATAGATATCACAATGTAGTATTTTTAAATAATTAAAAACCTTGGCCTGGGAATCACTAATATTGTATGAAGTATAAGCATTTTCCATGCGAGTGTTAGCCTACTGAAGCAACAACCGGTCAGGACATCGAGTGTATACAGGATCGTTTTTATTTTATGCACACATTCTGTAAACTCGCATATAAATCAGACCCTCATATAAAATCAGGCCTCGTTGTAGAGAGCTCTCGTCTGCAGCACTCATCCCCCAATGAGGACACTTGTGCCTGGGACAAATGAGATCAAGGCTGAACTAATAGGCTTGGCTGAAAAAGGTCTCTGCTCATAGTGACTCATTAGCGTAAGTAGTGGAGACTTGTGAAGATTATCAGTCTGCATTACTCATCAGCATTTTGGAAAAAAACAAAAATGGACCGGGTGTGGGCAAATGCACCTTTAAACCATTTTAAACCCCTGTACTAGGCCTGTGCTGACAAATCAAAGCTCTTCGCCCTTATCCAGAGTTCCTACAAGTGATAGAGTCGTACAATCCAAGCAATCGTGGGAGAAGGGCATTGCTCAAGGACCCAACAGCGGCAGCCTGGCAGAGGTGCCATTAGAACCGTTGACCTTGTGGTCCATACACCAGCATCTTAACCACTAATCCATCACAGACCCTGTGTTATACAGTGGAACCTCGGAATTTTAACGCCTCTTCAGTCAAACAATTCGGACATCGAACGACCCGTTTGAATTTTTTTTGCCCCCAAATTTGAACAAAAATTCCGACTGAGCATGGGGACCCTAAACAGGACACTCAATGGTGTGATCTTCCAAAGACGATGCACATAATCCAGTCCAGTTAATGATGATAATGCACCAATATGTTATGCCAATGGCCATATCCCAAAAGAAAAAAAACAACAACTTAGGGCACGATCATAGACATATTATGTATATTATATTATTATGTAATTATATTATATCAGTCTATGGGTGTGATTTCAGACACACCCTCAGTCTTGGCGCCGCTGTCCCAGTGATAAACCCTGTTCGCCTCAGTGGCTATAAAGTTTCACTTTACTTTGTATTTTTGTGGCAGGCTAATTTTTAAGGTACTGGACTATGTACCAAAAGGTCCAGGGTTCAAATCCCACGTCTGCCAAGCCACTGTTGGGTCCTTGAACAAGACAACTTAATTGCTTGAATTGTAAGACCTTATCGGTTCACTAATTTCATGTCTTTATATCTCAATTATTTCATGTCTTTATTCATTATTATTGTATTACATGCCTTTGCTTTATTCATGCTTTTAATCATTCATTACATTTGAATATAAATGTAAAAAAAAAAAAAAAAACATTCCGGGGTCGGGAACAAAATCCTATTTACAGTATTTTTCATGGGGAAATGTGATTCTGACAAATTGAGTTCAAACATCCTTCTGGAACCAATAAAGTTTGAATTCTGAGGTTCCACTGTATTGGCTAGGGTTAAGTGGGGTATATATGTAAATTGGTCAAGTTGTTCCATTAAAAAGACTAGACAACAGCTTTGATAACTTCAAAATCTGCCACTTTGGAATCAACACGCCACTGCATGGGCTCTCCAACAACAGGTAGCTGGGTCACCGACATGTGAAGAGTGAAAAAATCCAGAGAGCAGTAAAAATAAATTGAACGATAACAATTTACTTAAATTTAAAGAAATTAAAAACAAAGTCTGTTCCATCACACACCTCAATCAGTCATTACAGACCATTCAGTTTTAACTCAGTGCGCTAAAATAGCAGTTTCAGCCAAGAATTTTTATTTTAATCTTTCACTACTATATAGTCACAAATGGTTAGGGCATTATTATGATAGGAAAACGTAATACTGCCTGGCTACGATTCTCCAGATTAACCATCCTACCCATAGCTTGGGGAATATATAGCTCTTACCAGCACGTCATTACAGATATCCTTCAGCTCTGCCTCGATCTTCTCCCGATATTCCTTGGCCATCTGTTGCTTCTTGCCGCCACAGTCTGTCTTCTGTTCGATGCTGGAGACGACCCTCCAGGAGGAGCGGCGTGCGCCCACCACGTTCTTGTAGGCCACGGACAGCAGGTTGCGCTCTTCGTTTGACAGTTCGGTACCGCCCTCTGTCACCGCCTTCATGCTGGCAGCCATGTCGTCGTAACGCTCGGCCTGCTCCGCCAGCTTGGCCTTCTGCACCAGTTCTTTCGTGTCCATGGCTGCTTGGAACTTGAAAGAAATGTATACGGCATCATTTCACCAAGCTTCGGAAATGCTCATGCTCTATATCAGAAGCTTCCGTGCTCTCAGATAGATCAGATGTGTGTCGTGATAATCTGTTACATGATGTTGGCTATGTACAATATTTTCACTATAACCAACCAACCAACCATTCACTCACTCACTCAAGCAAGCAAGCAACTAACCACTTAGCCCATCACTCACTCAAGCAACCAACCAATCAACTCTTTACTCACCCACCCATTCACTCACTCAAGTAACCAACCCTTTACTCACTCAAGCATCCAAACAACCCTTTGCTCACTCAAGCTAACAACAAACCCTTCACTCACTGAAGTAACCAACCAACCATTTACCCATCCAAGCAACCAACCAACCAACCTTTAAGTCACTCAAGTAACCAACCAACCTCTCAGTCACTCAAGTAACCAACCAACCCTTTGCTCATCCAAGCAACCAATACACCCTTCGCTCACTCAACCAACCCTTCACACCAATTCTTTAAATGCCACAGCCTGCCTGAGTATTGTTTCTGACCATGTGCACTGTGTACGCATCTTCTGAACATACCATGTCACAACGCTCCTCATCTCAAACCAGTTTCTTGAACCTGACAATGAGTTGACTGTACTCAAACAGCCTCCACAGTCCAGACCTCAATCCAACAAAGCACCTTAGGGATATGGTGGAACAGGAGAAATACACACCCGACAAATCTGCCTTAACTGCGTGTTGCTGTCATGTCAACACGAACCAAAATCTCTGAGGAACATTTCCAGCACTATGCCACGAATAACTAAGGCAGTCCCATTGGCAAAGGGGGTCTAACTCGGTACTAGCAATGCGTACCTTGGCCGGTGTGCCTATATTGTTTACGTTTTCTGTGTTATATATGACCTGTTGAAGTTAAATATGCATTATGTATACGCTCTAGTACGCACTTCTTGCCTGAGTGACTGGGTTCATTCCTGTTATTCCAAATAGCGAACACCTCCCTACACAAGCGCCATAGCTACGGATATGCACCAATGGTTCATGCAGCCTATGTAGGGCACTTCGTTACCGACTCGGTGCCATTTGAGCGAAGCGTTCTCGAAGCGGGCTCGTTTTATTAACCCTTAATGCCATATTGTACACATATTTGGCACACATATACTTCTTAAACATAGTAGGAGCAGGACAGAAAGCATTTTGGATACATTTTGTTACGGGAAATGTATCACTGGTGTCATTTATGTGCCAATAAAAAAGCTAGCAGGATACGGGTAGGTTAAAAAACACACACACACGCCTCTAGCAAGTACCTGTCATTTGTTTTGATTTATCACGCAACAGTCTTGCACAACATTGTGTAAAAACTGAAGTCTACATGGAGGTTTAGGAGGCGGCAGTGCCACAACGAGGAAAATGCGGATGTGCTTTTATTCCCCACCACACCCAGTCCTACCCTCAGCTCACTCTCTTTCTCTCACGCTTTAAAGCTTATACGCCGGCGTGATTAAATCACACAAGAGCTGTAACTAACAACGGAGACAGATTTAACGTGATCACACATCACGACCAGCTCAAACCTTACGGATAACAAGCAAATATCCTGGACGTCATCGCATTGAAGGCATTCTGCATACTTTCAGACATCTTTAATTATATTTCTATAATTAATGTTGTTTGCATGCTTATAAAACGCATCTGGTCAGAGCAGTAATGAAAAATAATAATAATGTGATAAGCGATACGTTCACCTTGTGAGCAATCAAGTTTGACAAGTAGGGCTCAACTGCATGCTGTGAATATCAGGTCAGAACAGTTATTATAGCTACTAAATTATTTTATTTTGATCTAACTACATCACATCTCCTCTAACCTATTATTAGGCAGCACTTATGTCAAATAAACATCGTATCCTGTTAGTAACCTAGCGGCCTCATTAATATTTATATTGCAAAATAAACAATTCTTAACTGCGCCCTATTTTATAATATAAATGTTTAACCTAAATATAATATAAACGTTTAACCTAATATAATATGAATTTATATTAACCTACATATAACGGGTTCATAATTCATTTCCATCTAACCACGCGAGCAAACAGAGCAAGGCGGGTGCACTCGCGTACTCTTTAGTAAGACAGTATTCATTCTGCTCCATCTTACACCCTATACTAGCATACTAACCAGTACGCGAAATCAGTCAAATCCTATACTACCGTACTAAATAGTATGCCAAATGACTGCACCGCGTAATCTCCCGTCATTATCATGACATACTATGAAGTGCGGTAGGTAGTACTGTGTGATTGCAGTGTGAAAGCTACAGCTAATTAGCTCAAATCCCCGCGTCCCATTTTGCAGCTCATTTATGTAACATGGCGATACAAGACGGCTGGACACGCTCGCGTTACGGATGGAAGGTAAAACGCGGATAATAGCGCAGGTCTTACCTAGGCGAGATGTGGGAGAGGAGGATGCTCTTGTTAAGCGCTAGCTAGCTATGTGCGGCTCACAGCTGATTCTCGCGGGACTCAGTGGCGCTTGAGCGCGGGGTTTCCCTCAGTGCACACACCGGCCGCAGGGGCCCGAACCGCGCACGCTTACGTCAGCAGTAACCACGGCGACGGCTGATCTAGCGGGTAGTACAAAATGCTAATGCAGCGTAATTGAAACCACATACCAAAGTACAGTACTACATAGGAAAGCTTGTGTTCTGTACATAAACCACAGACTACATAGTACAGACTGTCTAAAGCAGAAGTTATGACAGTCTTTAAATGCATACAGTACTACTATACAACATACGGTACAATAAACTGTATTATAAACCGGAGCTATGAGTGTAGCACACTCTGACGAAACTAGGCTATCGATGTGTCCTAAAATGCATAGTATAGATCATCACAACGAGAAGTTAGAATTGTGTAAAAAGGCATACTACAAAATGTAATCTACAGTGGTGCTTGCGACTTTGTGGACCCTTTAGAGTTTACTATATTTTTGCATAAATATGGTCGGAAACATCATCGGATTTTCACACAAGTCCTAAACGTAGATAAAGAAAACCCAGTTAAACAAATGAGACATAAATATTATACTTGGTCATTTATTTATTGAGGAAAATGATCCAATATTACATATTAGTGAGTGGCAAAAGTATGTGAACCTTTGTTTTCAGTATCTGGTGTGACCCCACTGTGCAGCAATAACTGGAACTAAACGTTTCCTGTTGATCAGTCCTGCACACCAGTTTGGAGGAATTTTAGTCCATTCCTCCATACAGAACAGCTTCAGCTCTTTGATGTTGGTGGGTTTCCTCACATTAGCTGCTCGCTTCAGCTCCTTCCACAACATTCCATTGGATTAAGATCAGGACTTTGACTTGGCCATTCCAAAACATGAACTTTATTCTTCATTAACCATTCTTTGGTAGAACGACTTGTGTGCTTAGGGTCGTTGTCTTGCTGCATGACCCACCTTCTCTTGAGATTCAGTTCATGGACAGATGTCTGGACAGATGTCCTGACATTTTCCTTTAGAATTCTCTGATATAATTCAGAATTCATTGTTCCATCAATGATGGCAAGCTGTCCTGGCCCAGATGCAGCATAACAGGCCCTAACCGTGATACTACCACAACCATGTTTCACAGATGGGATAAGGTTCTTATGCTGGAATGCAGTGTTTTCCTTTCTCCAAGCAAAACGCTTTTCTTTTAAACCAAAGTTCTATTTTGGCTTCATCCGTCCACAAAACATTCTTTCAATAGCCTTCTGGCTTGTCCACGTGATCTTTAGCAAACTGCAGACGATTAGCAAGGGTTTTTTTTTAGAGCAGTGGCTTTCTCCTTGCAACACTGCCATGCACACCATTGCTGTTCAGTGTTCTTCTGATGGTGGACTCATGAACATTAACATTAGCCAATGTGAGAGAGGCCTTCAGTTGCTTAGAAGTTACCCTGGGGTCCTTTGTGGCCTCGCCAACTACTACACGCCTTGCTCTCGGAGTGATCTTTGTTGGTCGACCACTCCTGGGGAGGGTAACAGTGGTCTTGAATTTCCTCCATTTGTACACAGTCTGTCTGACTGTGGATTGGTGGAGTCCAAACTCTTTAGAGATGGTTTTGTAACCTTTTCCAGCCTGATGAGCGAAGAGCAGACTTTTTTGTGAAGAGCAGACTTTGATAGATCCCTGTTCTTTAAATAAAACAGGGGGCTCACTCACACGTGATTGTCATCCCATTGATTGAAAACACCTGACTCTAAATTCACCTTCAAATTAACTGCTAATCCTAGAGGTTCACATACTTTTGCCACTCACTAACATGTAAAAAAGAAAGTCAGCCACACAGAAGACAAGACAATGATAACTCATAACTATATGTATGGTTAATGCAATTAATAAAACTTCTTTAGTGTTAATTTGTTCTTCAATACTCATCCATGGCAGAGTAACGTCCACTTTACAGTTAAACCACTTAATCTCTTTAGTGTTTAACAGACAGTCTTATTTTCTCTCTCTCTCTCTCTCTCTCTCTCTCTCTCTCTCTCTCTCTCTCTCTCTCTCTCTCTCTCATTGACAAGCAGAGGGGAACAGCTGTGCCCCTCTAAATTCTGTGTGCCCCACTACAACAGTTAGTCTATTAACACCTCTGCATGTATCTAAACTAGAAGCTGACTATATCCTAAAATGCATACTACTGTACTACAACCCCAATTCCAATGAAGTTGAGACATTGTGTAAAACATAAATAAAAACAGAATACGATGATTTGCAAATCCTTTTCAACCTATATTCAGCTGAATACACTACAAAGACAAGATATTTAATGTTAAAAAGGATACACGTTATTGATTTTTGCAAATATTCACTCATTTTGATTTTGGTGCCTGCCACACGTCCCAAAACAGTTGGGACAGGAGCATGTTTACCACGGTGTTACATCAGCTTTCCTTTGAACAACACTCAATAAGCATTTGGGAACTGAGGACATTAATTGTTGAAGCTTTGTAGGTGGATTTCTTTCCCATTCTTGCTTGATGTACAGCTTCAGTTGCTCAACAGTCCGGGGTCTCCGTTGTCGTATTTTGCGCTTCATAATGCGCCACACATTTTCAGTGGGAGACAGGTCTGGACTGCAGGCAGGCCAGTCTAGTACCCGCACTCTTTTACTACAAAGGCACGCTCCTGTAACTCGTGCAGAATGTGGCTTGGCATTGTCTGAATAAGCAGGGACGTCCCTGAAAAACACGTTGCTTAAAACCTGTATGTACCTTTCAGCATTAATGATGCCTTCACAGATGTGCAAGTTACCATTGCCATGGGCACTAACACACGCCCATACCATCAGAGATGCTGGCTTTTGAACTTCCGGAACAATCCGGACAGTCCTTTTCCTCTTTGGCCCGGAGGACACGAGGTCCATGATTTCCAAAAACAATTTGAAATGTGGACTCGTCAGACCACAGGACACTTTTCCACTTTGTGTCAGTCCATCTCAGATGAGCTCGGGCCCAGAGAAGCCGGCGGTGTTTCTGGGTGTTGTTGATATAAGATTTTCACTTTGCATTGTGGAGTTTTATCTTGCACTTGCAGATGGAGCGACGAACTGTGTTCACTGACAATGGTTTTCTGAAGTGCTCCTGAGCCCATGTGGTAATATCCGTTACAGAATGATGTCGGTTTGTAATGCAGTACCGCCTGAGGGATCGAAGGTCACAGGTATTCAGTGTTGGTTTTCGGCCTTGCCGCTTACTTGCAGAGATTACTCCAGATTCTCTGAATCTTTTGATGACACTATGGACTGTAGCTGATGAAGTCCCTAAATTTTTTGCAACTGCACGTTGAGAAACGTTGTTCTTAAACTGTTGGACTATTTGTGGTGCACCTCCCCCCATCTTTGCTTGTGAATGACTGAGCCTTTTGGGAATGCTCCCTTTATACCCAATCATGACACTCACATGTTTTCAATTAACCTGTTCATCTGTGGAATGTTCCAAACAGGTGTTTTTTTGGGCATTTCTCAAGTTTCCCAGTCTTTTGTTGCCCCTGTCTCAACTGTTTTGGAACGTGTTGCAGGCATCAATTCAAAATGAGTGAATATTTGCAAAAAAACAATAAAGTTTATCCGTTTGAACATGAAATATCTTATCTTTGTAGTGTATTCAACAGAATATGGGTTGAAACGGATTTGCGAATCATCCTGTTCTGTTTTTATTTATGTTCTACGCAACGTCCGAACTTCATTGGAATTGGGGTTGTACATAGTATATCCTGTATCGAAACCACGACTGTCATAAACCAGATGCTATACTGTGTCATAAAGTCCATACTACTGTACTACTAAGTTTGGAATGTCTAAACCAGATTGTAAATCAGATCGAACACTTGTTTAGAGAGTAACCCCAGCACGGCAGCATTCCTGTTTACACTATTAATGTTATATTTCTCAGCTTCTCATTTTGATCCAAGTTTCTGCCATGCTATGCTTTTGCCAGCGCTATATAAAACAGTAGTATAACTGGAACACACAGAACACAGAGCATGCCTGAAATAAGAGGAGCTACTTATACCCTCTTCTACTACTTTTCCCTGGGGGGGTCTATTTTTCACATTATCATGTGTCCTGCTTTCAGGCGTGTCATCCTTAACCTATTTCAGGAAAGATCTCTGTAATATTGAAGCCTTTATTGTGGTGAAGCTAGGGACAGAAGTCTGGGTGTTGGTTTTACCTTCATCAGCTTGAAAGTTCTTAGTCATCAATGTCATGGTAGACCTGAGTGTTGAATTGAAAGCAACTGGACTTCTTCTTGGTTCTTGAAGATGTTTCACCTCTCCACCAAAAGGACCACTTCCATTTGTTTTCATTGCGCCAGAACAAATGATATCTAACTTTGCTTTATTTTTATTATTACACCAACCAACCACTTTGAAGCATCAGCAAATCCACTGAAATACTATAACCACACACGTCACATGATATGTTAGGCTGAGTATGTTGTATGACCGGTGTGGCAGGGTGTTTTTTCACACAGTCACACCTCAGTTCAGAAATATGCCAGTTAGTGAAAATTAGAAATATTTCATAGCTAAATAACAAGATCACTGCATTGCTGTGAAATTCAACTGGAATAATAAAAAAATGAGGGGACACCAATGAGTCAACCATGCCTATTCATGCCAGATTGGCCAGCAGTGGTGGTACGAGGTGTACGGGTACTGGACTGGCCTGCCTGCAATCCTGACATTTCCCCAGTAGAGAATGTGTGGTGAATTTTGAAACAAAAAAATGGCGAAATGACCTCATACTGATGCACATCTTAAGACGAGTTTTCCAAAAGAATGGGTCAAAATAACACCTGAAACACTTCATCGCTTGGTTTCCTCAATGTCAATACGTCTTCTAAGTGTTGTGAGAAAGAATGGCAACATTACAAAGTAGTTTATGCCATACTCTCCCAACATTTTTGAATTGTGCAGCAGGCCTGAAATACAAGAATGGCTGTATATTAACAAATGAAATGAAGCTGAGGAGACAAAACATGAAATATCTTGGTTTCATACTGTCTGCAATGAAATAAAAGTAAATGTAGGAAACACTGCAGGATTTTTAAAAACTGCATTTTCCACACTGTCCCATGTTTTCCGATTTGGGATCGTAGATTAGGTAGATCACTTTATCCCACTGGGATATTCACACATTACAGGACCAGCAGAATCAGCGGAAATGAAAAGGGATCTGAAGAAAAAGTATAAACACAAAAGTAAATATTATTAATTCTTTTGATTGACATTGAGAGGCTAACATAATTTAGGTTTAAATTAATGCTTAATGATATTAAATATATGTTAAGTTCAGATTAGTTTTAATATGAAATTGCTTTATATAGGAGAAAGCAATGGGATAAATCAGTGGTTCTCAAACCTTTTCTGCAGTGCCCCCTTTTGTAGATTATACACGTTAACCCTCGCTTAAATTTATTTTAAACATTGAAGCTTCTTGAACAAAACAAATTAGAGTAACGAATCAACTTTACAGTGGAATTCTTACAAGTTACGTGCGTTAACTATTTCAATTTTTTACTGTGTAAAAACACCATTCATTTGCCTTGCTACGCCCCCTTGCAATAGCTCTAAGTCACCCTTAGGGGGCGCCCCCACTTTGAGAACCACTCGAGTTTCACTGAACCGAGTCGTTCAAAGGAATCGATTCAATGTGTTGAAATGTGATGAACTTCACTCTGAATGTTGTCAAAGTCGACGCCATTGCATGAACAACAGCCTACTAGCTCTGCGAAGTAAAGTAAATTCTAACATGGGGAAATTAATGGTGATGTCAGTTGTGGTTGTGCTTGTAGCAGTGCTGGTTGGAGAGAGATTTATTGCACTAAGGTTGGTTTGTTTTGGAAAATTAATAACACTCCCACTTGTGCAAGAGGAGGCATAAACTGCTATTACTAGTGGTTAGTGTTTCACAATATGGTTATTTCACGAACTAACGAATTAACGTAAGTTAATAACTCGTCATTAATGAAAGACTTTAAGGTACGGGTGTGTCATATCTGCTGTGCTGAATTTTGGGTTAGTGCATTTATGTAGGGTGTATTTTTTCAAGTAATGGGAAGAATGGAGTTGGTTGTAGACAAATACTATGTAAACGGACACTGAACACTTCATTAAGGTATCCCTGAAGTACTTTTGCCTGTTAAATAATGGCTTAAGAAGCATTTATGTAGTGTGAAGGGTTTGTGATAGCTACCTCCCCTTCGAAATCCTTCAAATTATGGTTTTGAATAATGCCTTGGCTTTAAACAGATCAGAATCAGATCTTTGTAATATATATGAGGTCTGGATGCTTGAACTAATTGTATTTTTAAATAGCTCTAAACAGTTATGATGACCTCAGATTGTGCTAATTTAGTAGAAAGGTCCGTATACAGTCAAACTCCGAATGTTGAATAGATCATATAGGGAATATTCAGATAGTGGGAGCCTGTTTCCATGATTTCTTATGGGGAAATCCCTACCTAGTTCCTGTATATGTAAAACCCCAAATGCATTCAGTGATGTCAACATGCAGGCATAGAGCTGAAATATATACAATAACCAGCTAAGCTTTTACCTTATATAGTCTGTTTTTATGTCCAAGTTTTACTTTCTTAGTTGTAGTTTTTATGTAGTTTGGTGTATTTTTTATCCGAAATTTTATCCAACATTTCTAAAGATGATTTCTTTTTTTTCTTGAAGGGATGTAACGTTGGCTTTCAGAGAAGTCACCCAAAAACACCTCCCCAACTGTCATGTGATAAAGGGGATTGGTAAGTATTAAATTATGAAGCATGGCTCAGATGTTGAAGTGATCCTGAAATTGCAGCTCTTATCCTGTGTTCACACAAGCTGTGTTTTTTCACCTCGAGCAATCAAGTCGCTCACCTTTTCTTAACTTGTAAATCCACATTAATATTGATTTAAAATTAGTGTAGTATATTGATGCCTCTTATCTGTCACACATACGCTCCTATTTAAAACTCCTTTTTTCCGTATTCACCCCTGCTCTCTGGCCCAGCCTAACATTATCTGTGTATAAGTTCATTCCAGAAGGCTTATCGAGAACCAAGCAATTTTTCCTTAAAGAATAATGTAAATTGAATTAATTTGTGCCAGACCCCCAGAAAATCCACACTGTATAAGGCATTATATGCATTAATGGAGGTGTATTCCACAGGTGCTCCCTGATTTTTGAAGGGGTCACATTCAGACAAATCCATCATAAGTTAAATGTATCATGAACCAATGTGTTTAATTTAGTCTATACTCTATCACTTTGGAGCCGACCTTATTGTTCAGAACACTTACTTTAACCTACAGCTGGCCAGATTCATTACCAGAAAGCCAAATAGTGGAGACAAATTTTTCTAGTCAAAATGCGTTGAGAAATTCGACAAGTTCTGACGTGGTCGAGAACCGAAGTACCTTGCTCAAGGTCTCAGCTTTGGCTTCTTGAAGGCCCTGTGATTTGAACTCACAAACTTCTGGTCCATAGCACAGAAATATCACCAGCAGCCTAAAGCGAAGTCTCTGACCCGGCACTAAATGGGCTGTATTCTTTTCAACAGACATGGGATCCGAAGACATCGAGATTGTTGAAGACAGACTGGCCTTCATAAGCTCTGTAGGTACTTTCAGTGTTATTTCAAAGCTGTTTATAACAATCCAGTATTTCTTGTGCAGATATCCCCATTTGATACGGAGAAGTGGTAAGACATATGGTATGTATGTATACGTAATAGTTTTCCAGTTTCAGAAGCTGAGTCAGCTTTTTGTGCAGTTTCTGCTGGAACTTGCAACATTGCAATCAAGACTCTTGTACCAAACACCAGCAGCTCACAGGTTGAATGTGGCATGGATTATTACCACTACTTCGTCGGTAATTTACAGAGTGCAGCTTATCAGTGAACACACCTCAGAGTCAAAAAGCAGAACATAGCAATATACTTTGTTGGCTTGCATGAACAAAATCTAATACATTTACTCATTGTCCTGACAGCCCAGTTCTAGCTTCTTGGAAGATGCAGCCAGATTTTCACAGCTGGTACTTCATACAGTTCATGATGCCATACAGTTGGGCAAAAAAGTATTCAGTCAGCCACTGATTGTGCAAGTTCTCCGATTTAGAAAGATGAGAGAGGTCTGTAATTTTCATCATAGCTACACTTCAAGTATGAGAGACAAAAGGAGAAAAAAAAATCCAGGAAATCACATTGTAGGATTTTTAAAGAATTTAATTGTAAATTATGGTGGAAAATATGTATTTGGTCACCCACAAACAAGCAAGATTTCTGGCTCTCACAGACCTGTAACTTCTTCTTTAAGAAGCTCTTCTGTCCTCCACTCGTTACCTGTATTAATGGCACCTGTTTGACCTCGTTATAACCGTCGACCTGTATAATAGACACCTGTCCACAGCCTCAAACAGTCAGACTCCAAACTCAACCATGGCCAAGACCAAAGAGCTGTCAAAGGACACAGGAACAAAATTGTAGACCTGCATCAGGCTGGGAAGAGTGAATCTACAATAGGCAAGCAGGTTGGTGTGAATAAATCAACTGTGGGAGCAATTGTAAGACATAAAAAACCATTGATAACCTCCCTCGATCTGGGGCTTCACGCAAGATCTCATCCCGTGGGGTCAAAATGATCACGAGAACGGTGAGCAAAAATCCTAGAACTACACGGAGGGACCTGATGAATGACCTGCAGAGAGCTGGGACCAAAGTAACAAAGGCTACCATCAGTAACACACAACACCAAGAGGGACTCAGATCCTGCAGTGCCAGGCGTGTCCCCCTGCTTAAGCCAGTACGTGCCCAGGCCCGTCTGAAGTTTGCCAGAGAGCATATGGATGATCCAGAAGAGGTTTGGGAGAATATCATGTGGTCAAATGAAACTGAAATAGAACTTTTTGGTAAAAACTCAACTCGCCCTGTTTGGAGGAAGAAGAATGCGGAGTTGCATCCCAAGAGCACCATACCTACTGTGAAGCATGGGGGTGGAAACATCATGCTTTGGGGCTGTTTTTCTGCATAGGGGACAGGACGACTGATTTGTGTTAAGGGAAGAATGAACGGGGCCATGTATCGTGAGATTTTAAGCCAAAACCTCCTTCCGTCAGTGAGAGCATTGAAGATGGAACGTGGCTGGGTCTTCCAGCATGACAATGATCCCAAACACACCGCTCGGGCAACAAAGGAGTGGCTCCGTAAAAAGCATTTCAAGGTCCTGGAGTGGCCTAGCCAGTCTCCAGACCTCAGCCCCATAGATAATTTGTGGAGGGATTTGAAAAGTCCGTGTTGCCCCAAAACATCACTGCTCTAGAGAGGAGATCTGCATGGAGGAAATGGGCCAAAATAGCAGCCCTTACAGTGTGTGCCAACCCTGGTGAAGACTTACAGGAAAAACGTTTGACCTCTGTCATTGCCAACAAAGGTTATGTTACAAAAGTATTGACTGAACCAAATTTATTGACCAAATACTTATTTTCCACCATGATTTACAATTAAATTCTGTAAAAATCCTACAATTGTGATTTTTTTCTCATTTTGTCTCTCATAGTTGAAGTGTAGCTATGATAAATTACAGACCTCTCTTATCTTTCTAAGTCGGAGAACTTACACAATCAGTGGCTGACCAAATACTTTTTTGCCCCACTGTATATCCTAACCTGATTTCCAGGCGTTTGGAGTAAAAATGTAAACAAAACTGTCAAGATTATAGTCTTTTTTTGTTGACTCACCCTTCTTGCATCTAAACCTACATTAAGTATTAACTTAACTTTTATCTCGTTTGTCTATAAGCCATTCCAGTAGCCTCTAGTGAACTACAACAGCTGTGGTTAGATGACAGAATAGGACTTCAAAATAGTTTGTTGGCACAGAGGATGTGTCTACTTTTAGATTCAGTGACTTAGTGACTTCAAATTCCTTTGGGCTTCCATAGATGATCCAAAGGATTTTGCCTCTCTAACACGTTTACCAAGTGTTAACTGGTATTTTACCGCGTAAATCCTCTGATACTTATTGAGGCTGATCAAAGCAGGGAAACAACAGGAACGTTAACTAATATGTAAACAAGAGCTTCTGTTTTGCATTTTATTTGAATGTAATACACATGGTTTTCACTGCAAATCATATAATCAGCATAAGAATTAGAGTGAATTGTTGATTGTTTATGAAAAATACAGGCATTTCAGAATGTAGGGATGTTTCCCCTTTGGCTGAAATGACAGGGTGCACTTGAGCTGGTGTGGATTCCACATCTGATGATCCATGGTATCGCAGCATGGTTTCGCAATATTCCAAAGAGTACCTTTCTCTTCAAGTGCCCATAGAAATGTAGACATGTACTTTTTATGTAATATAATCTTTCCAGAACCCAAATCACAAAGATAGTTTACTGCAGCAGTAACTAATTATCCCACCTTCCTGTGGAATTCCCTAAAGGACACATATCTGCAAATTGGAGTGATTCAAAATCAAGATCTTATGACCTCGATTCAAGGTTCAAGTATTGAATGGCAAGTGTGTAATGAGGAACCATTTATGACTGAATCATTTATGATTCACTACAATAACACGGTGTTCCAGCAGAAACATGACAACGTCTGACTAAAATCACAGAGACAGGTCACTCTAGGTAACTGATTAGTCCTGTCTAATGTAAATCCTGTTCGGGATTGTAAGTTGTGAGTGAGTGATTCACAAACATTGCAGTTCTTCAGCAGAAAGGTTTTAATTATATTAAGTCTAGAATCTAAATGAGCAGACGGCTGACAATGGCAAGAAAAAGCTCCCTGAGATGCATAAGAGGCAAAAGGCCTATAATGAGGAACTCACCCTGTAGGCTTGGCTTTTCATAAAGCTTTGCAACAATGCCTGTTACAAGCACTACATAAATTGAATTGAATTGTGGGTCAAAAGGATTATGGGATGAAACAGAGTAGCTAGGCAATGTTTGTCTTTTTACTTGCGAGTGTAATTATAATGCACATCATGTCCTGCTCTCACATAGGGTGTGAAGTATCCGGGGATCCCACGTTACTCAGACGCTCCTGGAAAGATCTACGTACTAAATCTGCATTCTGGGATGGATCCCATTGAGCTGGAAATCAAGGGAGATTTTGATGCAGGCTCTTTTGGCCCACATGGAATCAGTGTTTATACAGATGAAGAAAGTACGGCTGATTTCTTACATACACCACATTGAAATGACTATTTATTGATATATTAACAGCTTCCATGGGCTACAGTGATAATTACTTAGTGTGATCTCCCCTTACGCTTGAGCAATAGCAGCATCTGTCAGCTTCAACAGGATACCAAGTTCTACAGTCTGAAGAAGTTTGATCAGGAATGGACTTTTTGGAAGGGTAGCAGAACAGAAACCACTGTTTTGGAAGGCGAACAGGCTGATAAGGCTAAGATATGCTAAAGCTCACAAAGATTGGATGGAGATCAGTGGAAAAGATTATTAAGGAATGAGGAATCCAAGTTTGAAATTTTTGGGTCCCATCTCCGGGAATATGTTATATACGTATGGTCATTATACCGTTGCTAAGACAACAAATCTAATGGTGGCCTAAGACTTTTGCACATCTCAGGGCTGGGTCTGTATGTGTTCAGTAGATAATATAGCATTAATATAAGTTTGTTATGACTTCCTTTTGCTTCAGGTGGCTTCCGGTATTTATTTGTGGTGAATCATCCCCATCACAACTGCCAGGTTGACATTTTTCAGTTTGTTGAAGAGGATCTTGCTCTCGTCCACCTCAAGACTATAAAGCACGAGTTGCTCCATAAGTAGGTCAATCCTGACAAATATTACGTATATTTTTAGTTAAAGCTACTCTCTGAATTCCATGCCATTGTGTTTGTTTGTTTGTATTTGGTGGTATAGCATGAATGACATCCTAGCTGTGGGGGTGGAAAGCTTCTACGCCACTAACGATCACTTCTTCACTAATGAATGGATTCAGCTTCTGGAGGCCCTGTTTACTTTGTCCTGGTGTGACGTGGTGTATTACAGCCCTGAGGAGGTTAAAGTAGCTGCAGGTGGATTTTTCGGTGCCAACGGCATCAACTTTTCACCAGATAAAAGGTAAGTCTTTGAGAAATGGTTGATGTCGTCATAGATTGACCTACAAAATCTGGGAAATAGAATGAAAATGACTAATGATGGGCTCATAGAGATGCAACATCATAGCGACATAGACATAGTGTATGCAAAGAAAAATTCACCTGCGGTGTCACACTTTTAATTATAATTAAATATCTAATTTCATTTATGACGTCTTTGACATGCATTGGTCAAAATACCACAAGGATCAATCACCACGGCATCTTTCTCACGCTGTTTAACAGCTTTTTCAGAACAACCAGTTTTGAGTGCATGTTCCTTTAAATGGTAATGAGCCACACCTCTCCCCACCCCTCTAAGTGATTCACACCAAGGATTCAAAACAAAGTAAAGGTTAATAAATCAATAAGACATCCGATTCAGCTGTCAGAACTCCGGTGAGCTGGAAGGCCAGCCAAGGCACTGATGACGTGACATCAGAATTTAAAGCATGTCATCCATTATTATCTAATCTAGATGATAATCCTTATTTCTTTGGGACAGGTATTTGTATGTGTCAGATTTAATGAATCACAAAGTTGTCGTGCTGGAAATCCTGGAAAACAGAACACTGTCCCGTGTTAAGGTACGCAACTGAATTAGTCAGTTTGTTATGCATATACATGATTTGGTTCCATTGTGTTTGAAACTGATTTGTAGCACATACAGTACACACACATATATATTTTTTAATGTTTTTTTTTTTTTTGCACAGGAAGTGGCAGTAGGCTCTCTTTGTGACAATATCGATGTGGACAGTGAAACTGGAGACGTGTGGATGGGCTGCCATCCAAACGGAATCCGATTCCTTCTACATGATCCGAATAATCCCCCTGCTTCTGAGGTACATATGATGGAATACAGAAAGTTTTATATCGAGTGTTTTAGTGCGTAGATATTTCTAAAAACAGAAATAATGGGAGTAATCTTCTGGCATAGGCGTGCAGCACAGTCTCAGCACCCCTTAAAATAGTAAATAGCATTTTTTGGAGTTTTTTAAACAGGCGTTTGTCTCTGATAAGCTAAAAATATTAAAACCATACATATGGTTAAACATAATATTTTAACATCGAAATTACAGCAGTCCCCCCTTGCCAGTTGTTGGGCACCCCAAAAGTTGATTCTAGAATCACCCCTGTCTAAAGTATAGTAAATTATTAAGGTATAGTAATTCTGCATAAATATTGTGTCACAGAAGAACGCTCTTAGTGGTTAGATGTCGGCAGTCATGCCATCTCCTAACAGCCCTGAATTGGATTATGCAGTTATGAAAATGTATGAATGAATGAATTCCAGCCAGTTTTTACTGTATAACATTATATAATGTTGCAGGTCATTCGAATTCAGAACATCCACTCTGAAAAACCAGTGGTGACTCAGGTTTACATGGACGATGGAAGAGTGCTCAAAGGATCCTCAGTGGCAACTCCCTATGGAGGAAAACTGCTCATAGGAAGTGTGTACCACAAAACGCTGCGCTGTGACCTTAAATAGATCATCCACTCAAAACACCTAACGCTGCTCTGAAGTGCCTTACATAGTCTTTCGTAGCGGTGATTGGTGTGGATAAAATCATGTTGCCTGTGATTTCAATAAATTCAGATAAATATTTCTGCGAAAATGAATATACCTCAATGATGATTGTTAAACTAATTAGCTCAGGACAAGTACGCGCCGCATATTGTCCGTTTGGCTATACGTCTCTGGTCCGGTAAGATTATTATCTTTATTATTGAGGTTATTGATCTACTTAACCTGTAACCTTACAGGATACATCAGCGTTTATAATGACACACATAACGGCGCAGCCTCTAGTGCAGAAGGAGTGACAACATCACAGTGTCTACACATTTCTTGGTTCCCCGCTCTCTTTTGAAATATCAGCTTGCGTCATAAGTAGAATTGGAAATTGCACTATCATGTAAAAGACAGTTTTTTATTCTATTAATGTGTTTTATGTGTGAGAGAGGGAAAGGGAGCATACACGTAAGGAGATGGACGTGACCCATTTAAATAGTACAAAAAAAAAAAGATAGAAAATTTATATCTGGTTGTCAGGGTTGATATTAAATAAAGCAATGTTTGGGAATCATACCTTTGGAATATGTGTGTGTGTATGTATATGTATGTGTGTGTGTGTGGTGTGTGTGTGTAGATATATATATATAGATATATATATATATATATATATATATATATATATATATATATATATATATATATATATCACACATACACACACACACACACACACACACACACACATATAATATATATATATATATATATATATATATATATATATATATATATATATGTATATGTGTATGTGTGTGTGTGTGTATATATATATATATATATATACAGCGGGTGAAATAAGTATTGAACACGTCACTATTTTCTCAGTAAACATATTTCTAGAGGTGCTATTGACATGAAATTTTCACCAGATGTCGGTAACAACCCAAGTAATCCATACATACAAAGAAATCAAACCATAGATGTCCAGAAATTAAATTATGTGTAATTATGTGGAATGGCACAGGGAAAAAGTATTGAACACGTGAAGAAAGGGAGGTGCAAAAAGGCATGGAAAGTCAAGACACCAGCTGAACTCTCTCAGTAATTATAAAGCAATCCTGTCCCTTGTCAGTGCTAATTAATATCAGCGGATTCAGTCCCAAATGATGGCCTGGTATCACACAAGAGACATCTCATGATGGGCAAAAGTAAAGAGCTCTCTCAAGACCTTCGCAACCTTATTGTTGCAAACCATAATGATGGCATTAGTTACAGAAGGATTTCTAAACTTCTGAATGTTCCAGTGAGCACTGTTGGGGCCATAATCCGGAAGTGGAAAGAACATCATTTCACCATAAACCGACCACGACCAGGTGCTCCTCGCAAGATTTCTGACAGAGGAGTGAAAAGAATTATCAGAAGAGCCAAGGACCACTTGTGGAGAGCTTCAAAAAGACCTGGAATTAGCAGGTACAACTGTTTCAAAGAAAACGATAAGTAATGCACTCAACCGCCATGGCCTGTATGCACGCTCACCACGCAAGACTCCATTGCTGAAGAAAAAGCATGTTGAAGCTCGTTTAAAGTTTGCTGCACAACATTTAGACAAGCCTGTGAAATACTGGGAGAATATAGTCTAGTCAGATGAGACCGAAATTGAACTCTTTGGATGCCATAATACACATCATGTTTGGAGGTCAAATGGCACTGCACATCACCCCAAAAACACCATACCAACAGTGAAGTTTGGAGGTGGGAACATAATGGCGTGGGGCTGTTTTTCAGCATATGGTACTGGCAAACTTCAAATAATTGACGGAAGGATGAATGGAAAAATGTACAGAGACATTCTGAAATAAAAATCTGCTGTCATCTACTAGGATGATGAAGATGAAAACGTGGGTAGACATTTCAGCAAGACAATGACCCCAAACAAACACAGCCAAGGAAACTCTCAATTGGTTTCAGAGAAAGAAAATAAAGCTGCTAGAATGGCCCAGCCAATCACCTTACTTGAATCCAATAGAAAATCTATGGAAAGAACTAAAGATCAGAGTTCATAGAAGAGGCCCACGAAACCTTCAAGATTTGAAGACTGTTTGTGTGGAAGAATGGGCCAAAATCACACCTGAGCAATGCATGCGACTAGTTTCTCCATACAGGAGGCGTCTTGAAGCTGTCATTGCCAACAAAGTACAAAGTATTAAATAAATTTCAGTAAGCGTGTTCAATACTTTTTCCCTGTGCCATTCCACATAATTACACATAATTTAATTTCTGGACATCTATGGTTTGATTTCTTTGTATGTATGGATTACTTGGGTTGTTCCCGACATCTGGTGAAAATTTCATGTCAATAGCACCTCTAGAAATATGTTTACTGAGAAAAATGGTGACGTGTTCAATACTTATTTCACCCGCTGTGTGTGTGTATGTATGTATGTATGTATGTATGTATGTATGTATGTATGTATGTATATATACACACACACATACATACACAGTGCGTTCAGAAAGTCTTTGTACCCTCATTTTTTTTTTGTTGAGGCTTGTACTGAGTTAAAAAATTCAAGTTTTCCCCCATCTATCTGCACTCAACACCCCATAATAAGAAAAGTGAAAACAGAACTTTAGAAATTTTATTAAAAAGGAAAAATTATAATTTCACATGGACATAAGTATTCAGACCCTTTGCTCTAAAGCTTGAAATTTCGCGTGAAAATATCTTACACCTTGATTGGAGTCCACCTGTGGTAAATGCAGTTGATTGGGCATGATTTGGAAAGACGCACACTTGTCTATATAAGGTTTCACATAAACAATGCACATCAGAGCAAAAATCAAGCCATGAGGAGAAAAGAACCTTCTGTAGAGCTCAGAGACAGGATTGTGTGGAGACTCTGCTGCACTGACGTTCCCTGGTTCTGACAGTAGCCTCCATAATTCTTGAATGGAAGAACAACCAGGACCAGATATGGCCGCGCCACGAAATTAAGTAATTGGCGAAGAAGGGCCTTGGTAAGAGAGGTGACCAAGAAGCCAATGGTCACTCTGACTGAGCTCCCAGGATCTTGTATGCAGATGTTGGAAACTTCCAGAAGTTCAACCACTGCAGCACTCCACCATTCTGGGATTTAAAAAACCACCTAAAATTCCAGACAGGCTTTCATGTGTTTTCTGTCTGTGGAGTTTAGTTTTTTCAATTTTTCCTTTTTAATAAATTAGCAAAAACTTCTGACCATGTCATTTAAGTGCATGGGTGGCAATGCCCAGTTTGAATAACAGCACTGTGACAGTGATCCCATCAAGCTCTACGATGGACTGATGTCTGCCTGCGCCCAGTGAATTCTAGGACAGACTCTGGACTCCCTGCTACCCTGACCAGGATAAGCAAGGGTAAAACAGGGGGAAATTGTTTATGGGGAAATTGTTGATGCCCCAGGATGCCCCATCCTGACTGTTTTAAGAGAAAAGATCAGAAACTCAGAATTTGACCAGGTTAATATATTAACACATTTAATTACAACATCATTATTAAAATGTTGCATCGTCTGTACAAAGAAATATCACTGGCAGTTTCGTCACTGTACATTTAAAATAAATCCTTTTCGACTTCCCCTCCTGAGCTACGGCCGCTTGCAGCACGAGTGTGCAGTAGGGAGCTGATTTTTCAATCAAGTGTCACCTTGATGGCAGATGGACAAAGTACAAGTCCGTCATGGAACTTAATGAAGCGAAAATAAGCAATGAATTGGATGGCATTGTAAAATCCAACTGGAATGTGAAATGAAATGCCAAAAAATGTGTTACCCAGCATTTTATTGCTTCCATTTATAAACACCATCTGGATCCGTTTGAAAAGCATTCTGGGCTAGTGACTCCATCAGTTTGAATGGAACGTTAATAATGATTGACAAACTGATAGACTACAGTATGTATTACAGACTTGTGGCACATATTATTAAAAGGTGCTTCAGATTTTTAGTTTTTTGACTGTAAAATTACACAAAGAGGAAGCCTGACAGCTAGGGGGTGGCTTTGTTTTAAGACAATTCTGTCTCATGGCTAAAACAGTAGGAGTTGGCAATTTCAAGTGCAGACTGAAACTGACCCTTTAAATAGATGTTTAAAAACACAAGTTTGCCAAGTTGATGGTCACGAGATGTCTTCAAGTTGCACTACATTTGGGTGAAGTGGTTCCTGCTACAGTACGTTCACCTCAAAAAGAGATTTTTGCAGACATAGCTAATTATATTTGGCTATATATCTGTAAATGTGATGTATCAAGCCAAGGCTGCTCTGAAATTGGGGGAAAACAGATTGAGTTCTGGGTGCAGCATGCTACATACTGTGTTTGATTCACTGACACGGACAGTTTGGAATGATCAGTTTGGTAAATTGAATTGCCAGCTCACTTGCTGGCTACATTTCCCTTGTCACTACCAATCTGGGTAGGTTGGAGATCTGACACATTACTGTAAGACATGTAAATAGGTGCTGCATCAATCATAAGGCTGTACTAGGTTTGGGGGAGCACTATTCTCCTCCACACACTGCCAGGAACTTCTAAACACTTCAGATTGACTAGTGAGTATGAGAGTACAACATGATCAATGTTTTATTGTTGTGCTACTGTGTATGGGCATGTGATCCCCCTCAAGGGAAGGGGAAGTCGATACTTTCAGCTTTACACACAGTACAGGACCAGACTGTAGGGAAGGTTCGCTACTTAGTGATGCCGTCCAAGCCAAAGTAAGTCTGTTGTCTGTTCGATGTGCCGGCAAATTGACACAAACACCCTGTGAGCCATAATCTGACGTGTCAGGTCAAGTGTGCTGTTGGGTGTAATCATAAACAAAGTTGTAATCGTTAGGTTCTTTGGGCACAGGAGGTGGAACCTCTGGAATATGGACGTTCTCCAGGTCTAAGAGGCGGAGCTTTATCTCCATGGTAACCAGCGTGTCCAGGTCCGACTTGGTGAGCTCGCTCGTCATTTCTTTCCCCAGCAGTGCGTTGAGACCATCGGTCCAGATGCAGTACTTGAAATGAATGGGAAAATAGGTGAATGCAGGGTTGTCATAACTTCAATATACACTATATGGACAAAAAGTATTGGGACACCTACGCATTACACCTGCAGCTGCGTTTATGACATCCCATTCTAAATGTATAGGCATTCAAATGGAACCGTTCCTCAGCTTTGGAGCTATAACAGCTTTGAGTTATCTGGGAAGGCTTTCTACAAGATTTTGGACTGTGTCTGTAGGAATTTATGCCCCATTCGTCCATAAGAGCGTTTGTGAGGTCAGATACTGACGTTGGACGAGACAGCCTGGCTTGCAACCTCCATCTCTCCATCTCTAGTTCATCCCAAAAGTGCTTGAAGTCAGGGCTCTGTGCGGGCCAGTTGAGTTCTTCAACACCAAACTCACCCAACCTGGGGCCCATTCATGCAGGACCAGAAAGGGGCCTTCCCCAGACCATACCTACAAATCTGGAAGTGTACAATGGTCTTGGTATGATGTAGTATTAAGTTTTCCCTTCATTGGAACTAAGAGCTCTAGGTCAACCCCTGAAAAACAGCCCCCTAGCATTATTCCTCCTCCACCCAACTTTAATGCAGTCAGACAGGTAACGTTCTCTTGGCACTCTCTATCAAACAGATGGAGAATCGTGATTCGTCACTCCACAGAATACATTTCAGCTGCTCCGGAGTCCAGTGGTGGCGTGCTCTACATTACTCCATGTTACTCTTGGCATTGTGCTGTGGCCAGGTGCTTGATCTTCTACACCTATGTCAATGGGACTGAACGAAACACCTGAATTCAATGCTTCAGAGGTGTGTCCTAATACTTTTGTCCATATACAGTATAACTGTTATTACCTCGTACTTGTCCGGTGCAATGAAGTTCAGATATTCATCAGATTCGTATACGATAGAGAAGGCCAGCTCGGACATCTCCTACAGAGCAGAGGAGCAATAATTAATTCTTAACAGACCTTTGACATGGAGTGCTCACCTTCTGTGCCCATCAGCATTTTTTCAATTGAGGCACTGACATGCCAGATGGCAGACCTGTCACTGTTCTACGTGCCCTCCAATGTCCCTTGGATACCAGTCATTGCTGTAATGTAATAGAAGAAATTGTTCTGCAGGGTTTGCAGCATTAGATCTGAACATATGACTCCAATTGGCTCCAGCAGACTAAAACAATTTCCAGTGTGATTAATCAGTCTCTGTTTATGACTGATGGCACTGAATTACTGGCCAAGGTTTAAGTTATGGGGGGAAAGGGAGTGCACATGTACCTTGTTCTGCTTTAGTGCTCCTTTCTCCTTCAAATGAGGGCAGTCTTTCCCAGTTATCACCGCCTTGATATCTGCCACTGTTACTGCAGCCAGACAAGGACAAAGTTCGTGTTAGTGTACAGCTTATCTGCTTGCTCTTTGGGTTATTCACAATGTCCTGTGGAACATAATTAGAATATCCTGTGTGGAAAGACAAGTCCCTAGCCAGCCAGCTATGAAACCACTGAGGTCTGGACCTCTGCAATGTTTAGAGCTAAAAATAAAAGTTGACGCTAAATACTAGTGGATTACAAAAACAGGGGTTCAGAAGTTCAAGTACAAGCTTAGGTACAGCATCTGGAGTAAATTTGATAATAAATATGAAAACTCGGGCCATGATGAATGTGTCTAGGTTATTTCTTTCATGTTAGTAGGTAAACCATTAATTTAAAATAAATTACATGGGCAACACTATCAATAATTCTAGGCCTAGTATGAGACATTTCAAAGGCACATTTGCACAAAGACTTGGTTGGGCCCCCTTTTGTTTTCAGAACTGCCTTCATTCTTCGTGGCACGGATTCAACAAGGTGCTGGAAACATTCCTCAGAGACTTTGGTCCATATTGCTGTGAGAGCATCACGCAGTTCCTGCAGATGTGTTGGCGACACATCCATGATGTGAATCTCAAATCTATTGGTTTGAGATCTGGTGACTGTGGAGGCCATCTGACTACAGTGAACTCATTGTCATGGTCAAGAAACCAATTTGAGATGAGGTCGTAGAGGGTTGGACATGGTCAGCAACAATACTCAGGTAGGCTGTGGGGCTTAAATGATGCTCAGTTGGTATTAAGGGGCCCAAAGTGTGCCAAGAAAATATCCCCCACACTTACATCACCACGAGCAGCCTGAACTGTTGATACATGGCAGGATGGATCCATGCTTTCATGTTGTTTACGCCAAATTTGCAGAAATCCAGACCAGGCAACGTTTTTCCAATCGTCTATTGTTCAATTTTGGTGAGTTTGTATGAGTTTTGGCCTCAATTGGCTGCGTCTTATGATGCTGCAGTCCGTCTGCTTCAAGATTTGTTGTGTTGTGCGTTCAGAGATGCTCAAACCAGTCTGGCCATTCTCCTCTAACCTCTGGAACAAGGCATTTTCACCCAGAGAACTGCCACTCACTGGGTATTTTCTCTTTTTCAGACATACTCTGTAAACCCTAGAGATGTCTTTGTGTGAAAATCTCAGTAGATCATCAGGTTCTTAAAAACTCAGACCAGTCCATATAGCACCAACAACCATGCCACATTCAAAGACACTTAAATCACAATCACACTTCAATAAACCCACACGGACACAGGGAAGACATGCAAACTCCACACAGGCAGAGCCTGGGGTCAGAATATTGGGAAAACCTCAACACAAAGCAACTGAACTGCATGTCTACGGCCAAATTACATTTGTAGGATCTAAAAGACTCACATTTTTCCTGTAGAGATTCATGGGGAATTTGTCCTTGTGAAAACTCCTCAACATCCCCGTAGTGCAACACTTTATGATTCGGCGACAGTCGACAATACCAGAACTTGTCTAAAGACAGATGGAGCATATTGTGTAAAACAGGAAACACTAATATAATAAACTTAACTGATGGAAACATGGGTAGTTATGTTTTTGCACTGTGATGCCTTTCTATCAGCTCGAACCAGTCTGGCCATTCTCCTCTGACCTCTGGCAGCAACAAGGCATTTTCATCAAGAAAACTGTTCCTCTAAGGTACTATCTCTAAAGGTGCGTTGTGGTATATGGCACTAAGACGTTAGCAGTAAATCCTTTAGTCCTGTTAATTGTGAGGTGGAGCTTCCATCGATCAGACTTGTTCCAGTACATCCCACAGATCCTAGATTGGATTGAGATCTGGGGAATATGGAGGCCAGGGCATGACTGTACCTGGTCCACAATGATGTTTAGGTAACCATCATTAGTTATGCAACAGCACAAGGTTCTTTGTCAGTTAGGGCCACATTGAACAGACTTTATTTCTCATGCTTGTAGATGAGCCTTGTGTACCCAACATCCTGTTACTGGTTTGTGGTTTGTCCCTCCTAGAACCTGCTGCAGGATAACACCCTAGAAGCCTTGCTCAGTCTTGGGATCCTCCAACTTAGCTGTCTGGTCACTACGGTCTTTACCCCTGCCCTAATACTTCCAGCTAGGAATATTACTGTGTAATATATCCCTGACCTAGACATGCGCAGTTATGACAAGATAATCAGTATCATTCCTTATTCAATCTCTGAGTGACCTTCATCTTTTTTCTCATTGTTGTGTAACATTAATCTATTAAAGATGGAGCATTAAGGATAAATGTAGGTTTACTGAGTGACTGGACAAACATGCTAAAGGGATTTCATAAAGGTAGCTCCATTACTATGCTGAGAAGAGAGCTGGTTTTAGACCAGATTAGGAAAAGAAGCAGGAGGCCCAGATGCACAACTGCATGTGGTGAAAAAAGCATTTCAGAGTCTGTAGTTTACTGGCCTTTAGTGGCTGCTCTCATTGCACGTGGCAAACACCTTTGCCATTAGATTTGCTGTTGCTTGCAATACCACCTTTCTACCAAAGAGGTCTCTAAATCCCCAAATTCTACAGGCATATGTCTCATCTATCCACTGATGCTGTAAGGAAATAAATACAGATGTTGTGATATTATAAGGTCTAGAGATACTGTACCACACAGTGATAAAAGATAACATAGCTGAGGGTTGTTCAGTAGTGGAGGACTAAGTGACTTACCCTGTCTACGGCGAGTGCTGATCTTCCTGAAGCAGGTGCCCTCACACAGCCGGTTCAACCTCTGCTGTTTGATTAGTTCGGACACCTCTGGCTGGAGCCTCTCGCGCAACTCTCTAAAACATAGCCATAAGCACTCGTGTCACTACAGATACAGTGGAGTGAAGGCCAAATGTATGACAGCACTAGTGAAAATGCTTATATATATATGGGACTGTGGTGGCCTAGGGGTTAATGTACTGGACTCTGGACCAGAAGGTCCAGGGTTCAAATCCCACCTCTGCTAAGCTACCACTGTTGAGTCCTTGAGCAAGACATTCATGCAAGAAACATACACTAAAAAAAAAAGCAGACAGAAGACTGTGCTCACTGCATTGGGTGTGTTTTTAGTTCGTCTTGGTTCATCCTTCGGCGTAATTGTGTGACACGGACAGCTTTAAATCTCTGTGGCACAATCTGGAGGAGCTGATGTCATGACAGCATCAGCATCTACGGAAATAAACACAATTTACATTTTAATCATGAACATAAACACGACAACAGTTAGCAAACAGATATATTCCACTGCAAAGATAAACAAAACCAATCATTTCTACATCCAAATTGGTTGAGTGATAATAGGTGGAAAGCTCACTGAATATCTGCAGCTACGAAGGGAAAAAAGACGAATATTTGAAAAGTAATCAACCCACCTTTGGAATTCTGAGCATTGTGCTCAGTAGGGCTATTAATTTAATGCAAAACTTGTAGTACCCCGTTCCGAAGTTTGATGCTAATGAAGCTATAGTGGTTGGAAGAACTTGCAGAGGTTGTACTGGAGTTATTGGAATCATCTGCTTTGTACAAGCTTAAGATTTCCAGCTCAAACCAAAACACAACCCTAACTGATTATTCATCCTTCAGAAGCCACAACTCCAGTACCATCTAGGGTCTGTTTATTACCATGTTTCTTTACTTTCTGAGCATGTCCATTTGGGGCATGTCATTGGCCTCCAATTACAACCAATGGCACCAGTTATGACTTTCAACATTATAGTCTAGTGCTTCATACGGAGCAGTGAGAGTTGAAAACTAGTGAGTGCTCCTTCTAGGTCTAACATCGAACACATTATTTCCATTCCTACAATCAGCACAGTGGCACTGCATTTCTAACTGTTCTTGTTTTTTTAACCAATGGCCAACTGTGCAACCATTTGACCTCATCTACTGAACATCCCATGGATCCGCACTGCAAAACATACTTGTTATGGGCCACTCCTGACCTGGTCTGTGAGGGGAAAAAAAGCATTTTGCAGACTTCTTTATTCAGAACGACATACGTTTTAACTCAGAAGCTGATGGATAGAGCCTTGTTGAAGTGGCAGCTTGGTTGGACCTGGATTTGAACTCACACCTTTCCATAAGGTTATGAGTTCCAGAGCCTTAACCACTGATCCAGAACCTGAACCAATGTCTATTAAGATTCATCAGCCAAAGAAACTCAGCAGACGATCGAGAAATATTTTAACCTAATCACTAAAAAAGAGGAATATGAAGAAGAAACTTCCCATTGTAAAAATGGGAAGTGAAAGTGAAAAATCCAAGGTTTTCAAGGTTTCAAGGTTTTGAAAAATCCACTGTAGACAGGGATGAATTTTATAAAAGGCTGAAGCAGATTGTGGCAGATCATCACAATAAATTATTACACAGTATGTCAGCAATGCTTCCTAATGCAGTAGCAGTTTGAAGAAATATACTTGGTTATTCATACCGAAAGGGAATACGATCAGCTCCATTAAACATAGGCTCAACTGAATGCAAGCGCTTGCTGAAATGGTACCAGGCGTTCTATACGGTGATGGATCTTGTACTTACATGCCAGTGCCACAACCATGTCTTCTCCAGCACCGCAGTCACGTACATATGAACCGGTGAGCAGAGTACAGATGCAGTCAGAGACTTGGTCGCTGCGGTGATGAGAATGAAAAGAAACTGTAGAGAATAGAGAAGTGAGAGTAAGACCGTCGCTCCTCCTTGGCATACAGACCCAGTTCTGATTCATAAGCATGCAGCCTTTGCTTATGTTTACATAAGCCCAGTCGATTGGACAGGTATCTCAATGTCTTTGTGCCAACAGCCAATAAAGAGCTCGCTGTGGTCACATGCTTGGCGCACAAAGGAGGGAACGTGAAGAGGATGGATGGAGGGAAGGGGGAAGGGATGGAGAGAGGAATGAAATCCAGTGGATTTAATTGTTGGCAAGTTCACGGTGATGGAGAGTAAGGTACAAGCTTGGTCTACACACACAACTAAGCATACGCAAATATTACTCACCACACGTTGACCAGCGCCAAGAAGTACGCACACATCGATGCTCAAACACAAAGGAAGCAGCCACTCCGTAGCAACATTTTTTTTCTTTTTCATTTTGCTGAAACGACGAGCAGGGGTGCCGTCATTAGGATTCTGTTGCTATGGAAACCATCTCCCCACCTGGTTGCTGCTGGCAGTGACATTGTGTGCCAGTCTGACATAGTGCAAGCTGCCCACCCTCCTTCTTTCTCCATGTCTGAGCTTGTCATGCCCCTCTCCTTCTACACTTTTCTGATATGTGAAAGGGGATCAAACATGAGGTCTGGATATTGGGAAGAGTAGGAGTAAGATGATAATCTATATCATCATCATCATTTGGCGCTTGTCCCACCGGTGTGGGGTCTGCCCACTGCCATTTGATGCGACTGAGAATACTCCAGTCGACCCGTCGCTCGCCAGAAACCACACTCAAACCATGCCAATTTAGCATACTCAATTAACCTAACATGAATGTCTTCAGACTGTGGGAGGAAACCGGAGTGCCCAGAGTAAACCCACGCAGGCACGGGGAGGATATGCAGACTTCACACAGAAAGGACCCATGCCACCCCACCCTGGCCCAGGCCCAGGCCACCCCTACGCGACTTACAATTGGTACAATCTTACAATCCAAGCAATTGTGGGTTAAGGACCCAACAGTGGTAGCTTGGCAGAGATGGGATTGAACCCAGGACCTTCTTGCTGTGTGGCGGGGGTGCTACCCACCGAGCCACCAATCTAGATACATACTATATATCGAAACTTCTACCTATCATGAACACTATATGGCCCAACGTATCATAGGTTTCCACCTCCAACTTTCTGCCCTGCAGTCCTACCACAAAGATGGACTGAGTTGGAGTCTGGCTTGCACAGATCCCTAACCGTGTCTCCGTCAGATAATTGATGAACTGGGATGCCAATTGTGAGCCATGATTTATCCAACATCAGTGCTCTAAAATCCAGTGCAAATACTTATAAGAGGAGAAAAGGCTTTTGTAGCAGCAAAGAAGGTTGGCAAGGGTTACAAATTCTATACTGATACCTGGTTGGGTGCCCCCAAATTTTGGTTCTGTTCAGGGAGTCTATGAAGTAAGTCCCACTTTACCATTTTTAATGCGCATTGATGCTTGTCACACTGAATCGAAGTAATGTGGATAAAACCTGGGCAATCTGTGCTTTATATAAATCTGAAAACAGCCTCTTATGTAAGTTGGTTGGTGAGTAAGAATTTATTAAAGTTGGACACCCTATATATAGTGAGAAAGTTGGTCACCATGCTCATCAGTGATGACTCTTGCGTGTTTAAGGTGATAGTAATTCAGGCCCCTGCAGGTGGCGTTGCATGAGGATACAAAATGAATATAAATACCTTCGGGTTGTGCAACAGGATTCATAAATTGAGAAGAGAAAGAGAGGAAACGGGTATGGGACTGTGGTAGTCTAGCAGTTAAGGTACTGGACTATGGACTAGAAGGTCCAGGGTTCAAATCCCATCTCTGCTAAGCTACCTGTTGGGTCCTTAACCCACAATTGCTTGGATTGTAAGATTGTACCAATTGTAAGTCGCTTGAATAAAAACCAGGCAAGAATTGTATCTAGAAGACAATGCAGGTCCTGTGCTGACTTCTAGAAGCCCTGTCTGTCAGTTTTGTCTGACAAGAATTTCCTGTAGACTGGGATTTTTTCCACTGCTGGTAGAACCATATGACTGTCCGCTTGGATACACCTGCAAATTCAGCTTTGTCACTCCTTTTGCCAATCATTAATATCTACTTTGTGACCCATTTTCCAAACATCGAACGACACATTCGCTGCACTGTACCACCTCTTCTCAGTCTATGACTCCTGTCGCACACCCCTTATCATCCTTGTGCAACGCATTCTGCAGGAGCCTGAAGTTACTACCACCTTTAACAAGCTTATTTTCCAGTCATTTTAAATACGATGGCAAACAGGGCAACACAATTAAGCTTGTGCAGAAGTAAATCACCATGGTACGATAACAGAAGATTTATAAAGGGTTAAAGAACTAAACATTCTCTTGTAGAGCGAAACTCTCTTATTGCTGAAGAAATTATGTAAAGTGATCAATTCACCATTTCCTCCCAATTATATATTGCCATCCACAAGCTGAGTCACCTCCATCACATGACAGCTACCATGGAGAGGCACACGCTGACGCATGACTCCTTCTACTGTGTGCCTACTGGGCTAGTATTGCTCTGATTAATAGAGGGAAAGAAATGGCACCCAAATATGCTCATTTGGAATTGTGGCCTAGATAATTCTATTAACTTAAGGTTAAGGTTATGCAAATAGTTCTGGATATAGTACATTCTCACAAAGGCACAGGGATGTCCCTCTGTGTCACAGACCCAGCATCTGACAAGGTCACACCTGCTCGTCTCACACCCCCTGTGGCTGCAACCTATTTCTGGACCATGTCACTTCAGACACTGACTGAAAAAAAAAGTCCTAAATATGATGTTTAAATTAGTACTTGTTTTCTTTAACTCCTTCCAGGACTCAGTTCACAGCTCTGTGCTTTTATTTTGTTACATATCAATCATGTGACTTTATTTTATTATGTATTTTTTTTAAATATGCTCTCTTTTTGCATTGTTATATTTAGCTTCTTTGTATTGAAACGATAACAATAAACTTATTACTTAGGTAAATTAATTCTTACTTATAACATCTAGGCTGCTCAAGGAGGTTGGATCCCTTTTTGAGTTTCTGTCCTCCTAAAGTGTCTTCCTTATGATGTTTAGGGAAATTTTCCTTGCCGCTGTCGTGCTAGGCTTGCTCCTTTAGGGCTGTGGGCCTAGATATTTGGAAAGCTGCTTTGAAACAGTGCTCCAGTGTAAAAAGTGCTTTACGAATATGCGCTGCGTGGATATTTATGGTCATTACCATACATTCTCATGGTAATGTATGTACTTTCATTTTAATCAATAATATAAATTAGAACACAAAATGAAAATATTGGTACAGTTCTGTACTGTACTGTACAATACAGTACAATACAATTGTTATTGTTGTATTGTTTATAAAATTTGAAACACTTTTGTTTGCGTTGTTTAATCGTAGGGAGCGTTGGGTTTCGCACAGACACATCATTGGCTCACTGTGTCTGTTGAAACAGCGACCCCTGCTGAGCAATGAGCATTGCACGGGTGCCCCGTCTACAATACTGACTCACCTGTGCCCCTTAAACTAAAGGATAGTCTCCAGACCACACACACAACTCTAACTATGATAAAGCAACCAATATTTGGTCTGAGAAAACCAACATTTATCAGATTCTGTTGTTGCTTGTATTTTATAGTCTTACATTTCATCAAATAATGTAAATAATGTGATTTAGTGATCAACTGGCAAAAGTCTTCCGTATTACACCACTTACAGAATTTGTGGACAATTTGATACGACAATCCAGTCATAGAGCGCTACCGTGGGGCCAGCAATGGAACTGCATAAAGCTGGTAAAGTCTGGAATGTGTTCAAAAGTCAACCACCTTTCAAAATTATAGTCAGGTTTGCAATATATTACTACATTTTTAAAAAGTGTGTGTGCGTGTGTATGTATGTGTGTATATATATATATATATATACATATATACTTTTTCATTACCGTTCTCACTCAGATTTCCTTTGCTGTATGCAACATGTTGTCCTGGGGCACACAGAATTTAGAGGGGCACAGTTGTACCCATTTTCTTGCCAATCAGTTGTAGGGGCCCAACTGTGCATAAAAATAGGCCTGTTTAACACTAAATAGATTAAGTGATTTCACACTAAAATTACTTTGCCATGGATGACGAACAAATTAACATTATTGCATTTAATTGCCTTAACTAAATATATAGCTATACAGTGGGACAAAAAAGTATTTAGTCAGCCACTGATTGTGCAAGTTCTCCAACTTACAAAGATGAGAGAGGTCTGTAATTTTCATCATAGGTACACTTCAACTATGAGAGACAATATGAGAAAGAAAATCCAGGAAATCACATTGTAGGATTTTTATAAGTAGGAGAACTTGCACAATTAGTGGCTGACTACATACTTTTTTGCCCCATTGTAGGCTTTTCAATATTTTGCAGGTGTCCATTACTCCATGAGAAAAACCAAAAGGAAACTGGTTCTGACTAAAATTATTAGCTGCTCAAGCTTTTGGAAAGATGCTGGGGCATTATGGGAAACATAGTGCCTGTAGTGCACTTGGCCCAATAAAGTGGGTTGAAGAATGGTCTAATGGAATGAACTCACCAATTAACTGTCTGGTGTAGTAAGCAGGAAACTCACCAAACTGTGCTCTACAGTTGTTTCCCCTGCCCTATATTTATGCCTGGAGTTCAGTAATTTCTCTGGTTTTGATATAAGCCTGCCTGCTTGTGAATTGTGATTATGGATTTACCATGGATTACAGTGTCTACCTGGGTTTTGACCCCTGTAATGCCTTGTCTGAATGAAAAAGCCCTACTAAAGTACACATAGTCCTTCGTCCAATCCCCCCTGGCTTCTGAGTTGCAGTCTTTGAGGCAAACAGCTGATCTACTATAATCATACACAACATTTCTAGATAAATATTTTGGCAGAAAGGTGTTCGTAGAGAGTGCAAAAGTGGTTCTGAGCTGTTGGATGTTGGATGTTTTCCTTTCTCCAAACAACACTATTCTTTTAAACCAAAAGGTTCTATTTTGGTCTCATCTGTCCTCAAAACATTCTTCCAATAGCCTTCTGGCTTGTCCACACTTTAACAAACTGCAGACGAGCAGCAATGTGCTTTTTGGAGAGCAGTGGCTTTCTCTCTGCACGCCTACCATGCACACCATTGTTGTTCAGTGTTCTTCTGATGGTGGACTCATGAACATTAACATTAGCCAATGTGAGAGAGGCCTTCAGTTGCTTAGAAGTTACCCTGGGGTCCGTTGTGACCTCGCCAACTATTACACACCTTGCTCTTGGAGTGATCTTTGTTGGTCGACCACTCCTGGGGAGGGTAACATTGGTCTTGAATTTCCTCCATTTGTACACAATCTGTGTGACTGTGGATTGGTGGAGTCCAAACTCTTTAGAGATGGTTATGTAACTTTTTCCAGCCTGATGAGCATTAACAACTCTTTGAGGTCCTCAGAAATCTCCTTCGTTCGTGCCATGATACACTTCCACAAACGTGTTGTGAAGAGCAGACTTTGAAAGATCCCTGTTCTTTAAATAAAACAGGGTGCCCACTCACACCTATGCAGATCTCCTCTAGAGCAGTGAGGTTTGGGGCTGTCGCTGGGCAACACGGACTTTCAACTCCCTCCACAAATTTTCTATGGGGTTGAGGTCTGGAGACTGGCTCGGCCACTCCAGGACGTTAAAATGTTTTTTTACGGAACCACTCCTTCATTGCCCGAGCGGTGTGTTTGGGATCATTGTCATGCTGGAAGACCCAGCCACGTTCCATCTTCAATGCTCTCACTGATGGAAGGAGGTTTTGGCTTAAAATCTCATGATACATGATGCTTCTGCAAGTTTGGTACATCGGATAAAACCATTATTTTGCATAACATGATGTTTCAGAGCAGGTTTAAGGGGTTTGGTGTGTAGCACTGTGGAACTAAGCCTCGTAAACAACTCCTTTAGTATGCCTGGTGCACACTCCGTCTTCGTAGGAATGCATGGAATTCAGTGAGCTGCGACCAACGATAAAAACAGCCAGCAGCTTCACTGGTGCAGTTCTTTTTAGGTCTTGGATTGTAGACAGAAGTAAACAGTCAGCTGGTTAACCAGAGATGGGTAGTAACATGCTACATTTACACCATTAGATTTACTTGCGTATCTTTTTGGGAAAAAAAGGGGGCCACCGGAGAGCAATTGTTTGGGATATTTTTTATTTTACTGTACACACTTTTACTCCATTACTTTTCATTTTGTTGACTGAATTACCAGTTTGCTGTTGCTGAATTTGAAATGCCTGTATATGAATTCATTTGTGAAAACAAGTCTGTTGAATCATTTGTAATGCATGTGCACAGCAGGCAGAATTACACGTCCTGAAAGCGACCTATGAAAGATTGCAGAAAAAAAGGAAAAAATTATTTTGCATGTGGTCTAAGCTGATAAAGAAAGCTTCCATATACATTTTAATGCTGTTTAAGCCAGGCTAACATTAAAGAAGAAACTAAACTTTACACATTTGAAAGCTAACTGCTATGTCTCCCAGATATATCATTTATCTTCTTCTTCTTTCAGCTTCTCCCTTTATCAGGGTCACCACAGCGAGTTAAACGTTTCCACCTCACCCTGTCCTCCACGTCCTCTACTCTCACCCCAACTCCCTGCATATCTTCATTTACCACAACCAAATAACTCCTCTTTGGTCTTCCTCTCCGTCTCTTGCCTGGCAGCTCCATCTCCAACATCCTCCTACCAACATATCCACTATCCCTCCTCCGCACATGTCCAAACCATCTCAGTCTTCCCTTTCGAATTTTGTCTCCCAATTTTCCAACCTGTGCTGTCCCTCTGATGATCTCATTCCTAATCCTGTCCACCCTAGACACTTCTAAAGAGAACCTCAACATCTTAAGTTCTGCCACCTCCAGCTCTGCTTCCTGTCTCTTTGTCAGTGCCACTGTCTCTAAGCCATACAACAAGGCTGGTCTCACTACTCTCTTATAAATCTTTCCTTTCACTTTTGCTGCGACCCTTTTGTCACACAGCACTCCTGACACTCTTCTCCACCCACTCCATCCAGCCTGTAACTCTCTTCTTCACCTCCTTTCCACACTCCCCATTTCCTTGGACAGTTGATCCCCAGTACCTGAACTCCTGGACCGTTTGTGACCACTGATCCCTGTAGCCTGACTGTTCCACCTGCCTCCCTTTCATTTACACACATGTATTCTGTCTTACTACAGTTGACTTTCATTCCTCTCCTTTCCAGATTATACCTCCACCTCTCCAAGTTCTCTTCTACCTGTTCCCTGTTCATTTATACATCCTCATATTAAGAGTATCTAAACAGAAAAAGTTTTCTAATTGTAAAAGTTTTAAAGATGTAAAACTAAAGGACTGTCATTACTGGATTAAAAACCATTCAGCTTATATCGTAGTACAGCTCGAATATTTAAAGATTATTGAAGAAAGTTGATTTAAAACGTGGGAGGAAACCCACTGTTAGAACATGCAAACACCACACAAGCAGCAGCCAGTGCGGGAATCGAACCCGGTCTCTAGAGCTCTGACTGCTACTGCTAGTTATTTACATGCACGTTGTTTCTTTTTATCTAATTTACCCACTGTTTTATACATGATACTTTTCTACTTTTCAAGTAATTACTTGGATAACACTTTTACTTGTACTTAAGTAAATATTATAAAAGCAACTATAGTACTTTTACTTGAGTAACATTTTGCTCCTCTACCCACCTCTGTGGTTAATATGTAACGTTAGAAAATTGGAGTAGGCTACAGTTAACAATACGTTTAACTCCACGATGCCCTTAACAGAAGAAAGCAACGCACGATGCCATGTTGTCTTTGTGTTTTTAATACTTAAAAATGCGCAAGAAATTTCAATAATTAGCATAAAGCCATTCGGTAAACAATTCTCACAAACGCGAATAGCATAAATAACAGTCCAAAAACAGTAGAGCTGTGCTGAGGGTTAAATGCAAACCCACTCCCATTAGAAAACATAGTGCACTATATAGGCTGCACGGACGCTCTCTGTCGCACTCGGTCTATGGGACTAGTGTAGGGAGGACGGTTTTATTTCGGCTGGGTTTGAAACGCGGAACGGATATGTGTTTAGTACGAAGAGTTGAAGGAGCTGCATTGAGATTTCGAAGAACGGGGCTTTGTTGGGAGACCGCGCGCGCCGTTCGTTATTAAACTTTGCATCTTAAAACTGACTATTTTGCTTGGAAAAAGTCAGTACTTGAGAAAATAACAACTTAAACGAAGTTTATCAAACTTGGGGATTTGAGATTAACCGCAGAAGCTTGAATTAAGTTCAGCCTGAAGACGCCACTGGTAGGTTTGCTATGTTTTTTGCTGACTAAATCTAAAAATAACACGCATGGGTGTGCTTGATGGTTTTAAACCGCCTTGCATATATTAAGATGGGTCATGCATCTTAAAGCGCTTGCTTTTATATAAAACACAATTAATGTGTTGGTACACATTCTAAAATAACACAAGTGGGTCACTTGCTCGGCTATATGAGCTGTGTTAATTGTATTCGACTTGTTTTGCAGAGCTGTGTCCACAGCCTTCGCTATGAATGAAATATCAAGCTGTATTCATTAGTATATAGCTGCTGGAGATATGCAGACATGTTTAAACCTGTTTGTTTCTCCACTTAAAGTGGCAAATATGTGTGAAACTGAAATAAAGCCAAAGAAATGTCTGAGTGTGGTGTTTGCCAGTTTTGTTTATAGCCCATTACATATAGAACGTTTCTCAGAAGCCCTGAAGCCTTCCACTATACAAGGTGAAATTTCCTATTTTGAGAAAGGTACAGCTTGTTTCTTTATGGTCTTGAATCACAGACATGCTTGCTTCTGGATGCCACCAAGTATCAGCCGGCACACCATCATTTTCAGGTGTCAGTCCTGAAATCGAGATCACTTGCTTTTCTTAGCTCCATGGTGGGGTTGATGTAAGTGATCTCACTGGAGCAGCCAGTGTCCAGCTCGAAACACAGCTCCATGGAAGTTATGATTTCATTATGTGACGTGCTGCCGTCTGTAGTGCATAAACAGCACTGGTTTAAAACAGCATCAAGAAACTACTAACTTTCCTTATGTCTACCTCTCAATTCCTGTCGACCGTGTGAACGGAGGATTAGCACAGTAAGAATTTAATTGTTCAGTGTACCGTAACCGCCTGTTTTACTGTGCGTATGATAATAAAACTCTTGAATCTTGGACATGATCACACATTTTCCTTAAGGTTTTATCACTCGGACTTTGTCCAAATGAATAATCTCAATACAGCCCATGGTAGAAATGATGGAATCACCACACTTAGAAGACGTTTTACTTCGCAGGCCATGAACAAATCACTGACATGAGTCCAGACAATAATAGCTGAACACACTGGCTTCGTGAAACAGACCATAATCAAATGAAATAACATTTTTAATTAATGTTTTAATTAACAGTCTTTGGACTGTGTGGAGGAAATCAGAGTACCCGGAGTAAACCAACGAGGTCATGCAGACGGTCCTCACAGAAAGGACCTAGACTGCCCTATCTGGGGTTGATCCCATGACCTTCTCGCCGTGAGCCGACAGTGCTACCCATCATGCTGCTGTGCCGCCCACATATAGAGAAGCCAAACAAAAAACTGTGGTGGCCTAGCGGTTAAGGTACTGGACTATGGACCGAAAGGTCTAGGGTTCAAATCCCACCTCTGCCAAGCTGCCACTGGTTCAATTGCTCTGGTTGAGGGCGTCTGCTAAATGCTGTAAATGTAAATTAAATGGCATAAATCTTTCCAAATCAAGTACACCATGCTGAGGAAACAATTGTGGAATCGCCTTGTAATTTTCATTTCTACAACGAATAGTTGCACAAGCCTGAAAATGTGAACGTGTCTGTAGGTAAACATAACAGTACGGTCGAGTAATGCCATGAAAATAGAAAATGCACAACAAAATGAATGAAGACCAAATGGTCCGGAAACAGGACTTAACGTTTGTGGGAAAACTGTAAGAACTCGGCTGAATGAAATTGAATCTACATATACAAAATTCATTCCCTTTCTTATCCGCTTAATCCTGGACAGGGCCAAGGTTGTTTTAGGTTGCCTAGCTGGCAGCGCAGGAACAACCCTAAACAGGGTACCAATCCATCATAGGGCACATACACTCACACTGGGGCCACATTTGGTGTAATCAATTAACCTAAAGCCTGTCTTTGGACTGTATGGAGGAAATCAGAGTACCTGGAGTAAAATAGCGAGGACATGCAGATGGTCCTCACAGAAGGACCTAGACCGCCCTATCTGAGATTGATCCCAGGACCTTCTCACTGTGAGCCGACAGTGCTACCCATCGTGCCGCTGTGTCGCCCACATATAGAGACGCCAAACAAAAACCGGTACTAACACATAAAGGAAGAATAAAAGGTTACAGTGGGCTGAAGAGAAGCAATCATGGAGTTTAGATGGTTGGATGAGCCAGGTGAATATTGAGATTTTGGACACTTTTTGCATTCAATCCATAGAAAATGATAATGCATCTTGCCACATATCAAAGAGTGTTAAATCTGATTGACAATCTTTGGTGGAAATGTCAAAAATTGGTCCATAACAAGGCTCCGTCCTGCAAAGCTGATCAGTCAATCACTTAAGAAAGTTGGAACCAGCTTAAAGTAGAATATTGTTAGTGAAGTCCATACCTCAAAGAATTCAGACCTTCATAAAAGGAGCAACAAAGTACTAAATTTTGAGTTCTCTAATTGGTCTGGGGAAAAATATGAATTTAAATAATTTATTTTGCCAATTATAATAATTTGTAACAAAGTAGGAAAGCTTGGTGAACATCCTCCAAGTGTGACCATTAATGTTTCCCAGGGGACTGACATTCCAAGACGGGATTCTCCCATATCAGGAAAAATACAGAACAGATAACATGGAAGACCTTTTCAAGAGGACACCTCCCACCAAGGTCTTAAACTTTAAGATAGACTAAATGTAAACCTAGCCTATATGTGCTGATATGGCAGTAAACACAACAACCAACCAAGACCAAAAATATTTCCTCAAGCCTTTCAGTCAGGGCAAATGGCTTTTGAGCATATCCTCCCTTAAACCTGAGCAAACTCACGGCATCTCCAAAGCCTTTCCAAACAGTGATTTTTGTAAATGTGTTGGTTCTCAAATACTGGCTCTCAGGATGGGGAAACTCCTGATTAAATCTATTTCCTACTTTAATCAGTTCAATAATATGCACATGTAATGACTGTGAAGTGGCATTTGAGCTTATCCTGCAGTATCATGCACATCATCTTTACTAATGAACTTTAGTTAACTCAGAACTTCAAAAGCATCTCCAGTCCCTGCTAAACGAACCATTTTGTTTAAAAGACCCTGCACACCAATACCTAACACAGCAGAGCAAAAACTTTTGGTATCGGATGTTCTGCTGCTTGCAGTGAATATTTGGACTGGCCCTCAAGTGATGCTCCAGAACTAACTAAATCCTTTACATTTTTCACTCAGGTTTTTTTTCAGTACAATTTATAATCTCAACAAGCAGAATTTGATCATAGTCTTTACTAATAAACCTGAGCAAACTCGCAGCATGTTCGAACAATGCCTTTGTATGGGCATTGGCTGTAAATATGGTTCTGTTTTGATGAGCCTGCACACTGATGCCAAAAACAACACTGAACAAAAGCTTCATGTCTCTTTGTTGGTGAAGGTACAAACGATATACACATGCGGTCATATGAGAATCACTCTTGGGGTGTACTCGTACTATGACTGGTTGTCTTGTACCGTGTCAGAGCATGATTGTACAGCCAGGTTAACCCCATGAGCAGATAAGGGGGAAGATGGGGGTGAGTGGTTAGAATGAATCTGCAGGTTAGAATGAACCATGAGTATTTACACACAGCCAGTCAGCCAGCCTGATTGTAGTCCAATTGCCTATAATAACACTCGATCATGGGGTGCTTGTGTGGGTCTAATACGCCTGCCTACAACCGTGGGGACCCTTCTGGCAGGGCTGGGTGTCTCATGCAAACATGATTGTCTGTGTCTGTGAGTTGAGGCCTGTCTGGGCATCATCCCTCGGCACTGCAGCAGCAACCCTCATGTAGGTCTGTAATGGACTGGCATCCCTTCCTGAGGAGAGGATTTGAGGATAGGAGCCAGTGTGACCTGACCAGATAAAAGTGGGTTTTGTGCAAAAGATCTGGATTAAATCAAGTGGTTTGAGTGGTCTCTTTTAAATCTTGCATTGTTATTGCTTTAAAGCTTGCATTTTTGTGTTGCTAATCCCAACCTGGATACAATTGATACACAAGATGTCAGATGGCCAAAGCAGAATTTTTGCAATGCCAAGACACTTTCCTCACAAAGAGGTGTGGTAGTATTAGAACAAAGGACAATTTACAATTATATCAATTGTGTGCATTTGCGTGCAAAGCGTTTTGTCCTTGACCCCTTTTGTTAGAACACAATGAGCGGAGTAAATGATTTTTTTTCAGGCTGCAAAGTTTGCTTCCATGGAACACTGGTGTATGGGCGCCCATACAAATTTGAACCCCCCTGCAGTGTTGCTTTTTCCAGACACTTTTTATGCTCTTGACAGTTTTTGGCTCTTGATCTCCTTTCTTCTCAGATCTTCAGGAGTTGTCTGTACTTTTTTTTATTTTTTATTTTTTGCTAGATTAATGTGTTCATTCTATTAGTGAGATCTAGTGCTGTAGGCAAGACTGCTAGAGTTGAGTGAAGACCAGGACTTTTAGTAGTTAAGTGCAAGTCAAGACTGAGATGACACCATGACCAGGTTAAGAGTTTGGAATTCACTTTACCTTCATTCATTCATGTTACATGATGTATTATATGCATATATCTTGTAAAATATAACATTAGATAATGTATAGTCTAATGTTATTGTTATATTATAGTCTTAAACTGAGGCATTGTAACTTTTGGAAGCAAAGGATTCCCCTCTCCTCTCAAACTTGTTCAGAAGCCACTACATAAAGTCAACTGAATATAGCCAGCAACATACATTCTGTTCATTTTTATTGCTAAATGTGAAAACATAACATTTCAATCTGCCCTCAGACAAAAAATCCTAACCTACAGTGGTGCTTGAAAGTTTGTGAATGAGATTATACTTGGTCATTTATTTATTGAGGAAAATGATCCAATATTACAGATGGACAGATGTCCTAACATTTCGAACTCTCTGATTCATTGTTCCATCAATGATGGCAAGCCGTCCTGGCCCAGATGCAGCAAAATCGGCCCAAACCATGATACTACCACCACCATGTTTCACAGATGGGATAAGGTTCTTATGCTGGAATGCAGTGTTTTCCTTTCTCCAAACATAACGCTTTTCATTTAAACCAAAAAGCTCTATTTTGCTCTCATCCGTCCACAAAACATTCTTCCAATAGCCTTCTGGCTCGTCCACGTGATCTTTGGCAAACTGCAGACGAGCAGCAATGTTCTTTTTGGAGAGCAGTGGCTTTCTCCTTGCAGCTCTGCCATGCACACCATTGTTGTTCAGTGTTCTTCTGATGGTGGACTCATGAACATTAACATTAGCCAACGTGAGAGAGGCCTTCAGTTGCTTAGAAGTTACCCTGGGGTCCTTTGTGACCTCGCCAACTATTACACGCCTTGCTCTTGGAGTGATCTTTGTTGGTCGACCACTCCTGGGGCGCAGGGTAACAATGGTCTTGAATTTCTCCATTTGTTACACAATCTGTGTGTGACTGTGGATTGGTGGAGTCCAAAACTCCTTAGAGATGGTTTTGTAACCTTTTCCAGCTTGAAGAGCAGACTCTTTGATAGATCCCTGTTCTTTAAATGAAAACAGTGTGCCCACTCACACCTGCTGGTCATCTCATTGATTGAAAACACCTGACTCCATTAACTGCTGAAGTTTTTGTTCATATTCTGAAAAGAAGTGGTTGATTCTTGGATTATAAATGACTAAATTATGGGGTTGTTGGATGCTTTAATAAAATGATCTTCACGAATAGCCAGCAGGTCCTGTCTTTTATAACTTCTTCAGTTTATTTTCTACTATTTGTCTTTATAGTTTGTCTATCTTGTTGGGCTCTTTTCTTAGTGCTGTAATAATCCTAATTGTCTGACATTTCATAACTTCAAAAGTCACTAATGTTTAAAAGTGCATTCTTTTTTCTATGCGGTTAATCTTACTTTGCCCTTCGTTGCACACACCTAATCCTTTCTTTTGTGCACTACATCTTTAATGTTGTAAATGACTGTTTTCATTTGGGTGCTCTTATCCCGTGTTGTGTGCAGTCATTCAGCCCAGGTGTATCAAATCTCACTTGAGAGCGTGATGGGTGTGTTCATCCCACACTCACACAATCTCTTATTCCTGCTTTACAGGCAACATGGATCTGTCCATAATAGCGCTGTTGTGTTTCACCCACCTGGTCCCAGCTCTGGGTAAGTGTTTTAGACTTTGTACTCCAATTTCAAACTTTTTGCTTTATGCGACGCTCTGTTGGGGGTTGTTCACCGCATATTGTGTAATGATCTAATTTCAAACTTTCATATCTATTCAGACATTTAATAGTATGCTGGAATTGCATGAATTCAAATTGAAATCAACATACATCACTAGAAACACAGCTGGAGGAATTAAAGTCTAAAATCTCAGGACTTAACGGACTTGTTAACGGTTCAGAGGTAGAAAATTAGCAAGCCATGCCATTTGAAAAGGGGTTCCCAAATGTTCCACTCGACTGTATTTAGGAAACATGTTAGCAGCTGACAGTTAAACAGAACAAGCCTGGGATAACTGCCTCTAATGGTGGCTTTTTACTAGCCTCTCTGTGTGTGTATGTGTGTAGGCTCTGCTTTTGGCAGGGAGATGCCAGGTAAGTTGGTTGAGGCTCAGATGTTTGCGTGTGTGGGGCTGTGTTTGTTTAATGCGTTTCACAGTTGCTACAGTAAAACATGCTGTGGTGTGTACCTGCTCTCCCTCAGGCGAAACTGAAGTGTTGCGGCTTAATTGCGTTTAAAATAATAGCGGCAGTGTTCTGTTTGCTTTGAGTAATTATTTTTGCCGCCTAACTCCTGAATGTGCTTCCATTTGGCAGAAGAGTGCAGTATTCGGTTATCGCCCACCCTCAGCTAGTAACGTTAGCTCAGAGTCTTCGGGGACTGCAGTGTTGCAGATCTAAGGGTTGAATAAGCCAGTGAAACAATGCAGTATTTAAAATGACCAAAGAACTTCAACAAAGAAGATGGGAGTCATGTAAAGACCGGAATTAGTTTTGCATAGAGAGGGGAGAAGAAGGTAACGATTCAGGTCCTGGAGCTGCCACTGTATGGCCCTTGAGGAACACCCTACACCCTCAACGGCTTAAAGGAAAATGCAGTCCACTCCCTTGGATAAGGGCATTTTCTAGATGATGTTAATATAATCTTATTTCCAGGGTATATTGGTAATACAGTCAGTTTGCTAAATAAAGCAAACAAATATTAGGTCCCTGTTTTGTGGTTCTGTCAGCACCAAAAAACCAATATCTTAAAATCCAGTAATACAGAATGTTATTACTTAGAAGGATTTCAAAGTATGGATACTTGGAGTAGTACGTGATAGTAGTAGTAGTAGTAGTAGTAGTAGTAGTAGTAGTAGTATGTGGAGTAATGGATGTCATTACCATGTGAGCCCTGTGCAGCTCAGTGCCTAAGGTCGTGTTGCCATCTTGATGGATTTCTAACAATTTGACCTTTACCACATTCCCAGGCTCCTATTTTAAGGCTCATGTGAGCACGCTGCTTGATTACATCCAGAGAAATGCAGAGTTGCTCCTTGAAGAGTTAGAGAATCTGAGGTTTCCATTTTGTTTGGGTGTTGCGATGGGGGTGGGGTAGACGGGTAACCCATACGGTTAGACAATTGCACCATTCACGAGCATTGCTGTCCACGTCAAGAATGCTGCTTTATCTGTGACCTGTAATCTTTGTGTCCTTTTTGTAAGCACACTGGCCTGCTGATTGTGATTATGTGGAGGTGTGCGGCGAAGCACGGAACTTTGCTTAAGCAGAAGTACTCATCCAGTAAGAGTAATAAAGTAGAGAATAAGAAAAGAAGCATATAAAACACGTTTTGCCCTGCCTTGTGATATGCTGCATGTATGAGAAAGCTCATTTGGATTTAATCCAGTGAGGTAGGGCTGAAGTTACAGACCGAGCATCAGTTGCATCGGCTGTAGGGAACTGTGCAAAGGTTTTTGGCCAGCATTAGATTGTTTTATTTGATTTGATTTTTTAAATCAAATGACCATATGTAACATGATGTTGACAATTGGATCCAAAATGCTCTTTTCCACTGATCTTCATTCCAACCTTTAGCATACCGTAGCCTTTTCACCCTATTTTCCTTCCAAAAAAGTGGTTTCTTGGCTGCTACCCTTCCAAAAAGACTTCATGATGAAGTGTTATTGCTCAAGTGTAAGGGGAGGTCACACAATTTTTCTTTCGAAAATTTCCTGTATTGTTTTTCTATTATGAAAAAGGAGACTGAGAAGTCATTATGGGCCTTAAACAATTTCTAAAACCGTGGTATATCTAATCTAATGGTGGCCTAAGAATTTTGTGCTGTAGAACTTCATATGAGGTGACTACACTGCCGATTAAGGCTCACATTTGAAAGGTTTAGTAGTTGAATATGTTTGAATAAAACAAAGCAAACACATTAATGGAAAGTGAAATAGGATTCTGTCTTAATCATAGAAATCTACACTTGCTAAGCATTATTTGTTTATTAAATGCTGTGATTTCCATTCGTTTGAATTGGTTTACCCAGCATTTTGTAATCTTTCACACAGACATGATGGCAAGTAGAACAGACAAGAGGCCAGAGTCCGTTTAGTGCTTTTGTTCCAAATTCAGTACAGCTATAACTGCCGAAATGGGAGGTGTGTGTGTATAAGATAATAAAACTGAAATACTTAGACTTGCTTAGTGGGCTATGCCCCACCACTGAGTGCATTTACATGCGCTTAATAATCAATCACAGCATACTCTGATCTAGAAATCAGATTAAGAAAGCCGATAAAGAGAACTGGAATTTTTTCCCAGTAATTGCATTACTCGTAGCATGTATACCAGTTACCTGATTTCCTAACACCTATTTGAAAAACTTGGCTGTATTTGGCCTTTTTTGCCTTTGACTGTGAAGAGTGTCTTCACGGAAGATCTGGCAACCCTGGAATTAAAGTAAACTGCTATGGAACACTTCGTGGAGACTCTGAAATGCAGTATATAGTCGAGAAAACTCAAGATTTTGGTTATTTGATCTTAGAGTTTGAAGTTAATGACATATTTCTGTGGGATTATTGGCTGGTTGCAAAGCAGAAATCCGATTACTTCCCGAGCCATGAAACCCGGAGGTTTCCTATTATGATTCCCCAAGTGCATGTAAACTCGTCAGTCTGATTACTGACAATCTGAACTCACCTGAGACGTACACAAGATGAAGCACACAGTTAAGAAAATAATCACTGCGCCCAAATATTGAGCCAGGAATTGAGCTAATAACACTTGAAATTCAGCCACAGGAATCCGATAACTCAGCCAACGAAATGAAAACCTGTCCTCCGAACCTGTTTGCTGATCGTGATCGCGTTGTTTGCCATGAGGTACGACCTGTGTCTGTGGAGGAAGATGTCCTGGTACCTGAGGAACCTGAGGAGAATGCGCTGTTGCTAAAACACAGTACTTTGGCTTACTTCAATAGACAAAAATGTGAGAACATTGCACCAGTCCTTACAAACAAAAGGGCATTTTTAGACAGATGGTCCTGATAGTAATGCAAACGTAAGTGTGTGTGGGTGCATGTGCATTTTGTGCATGGGAATATCATGGGGTTATGTAATGCCAAGTGGAAACTTGTTGCTCATTTCTATAATTGTTTGTTGAAATATTTCCACTAATAGTTTGATTGCAGTGTCAGTTATTAAAATAAGTCTTTTCTGCTTTCTCTCTGCAGCCTCTACGATGGATGAGGCCCACGGTAAGAATTTGACGTCACATTTATTCATCTAACCTAAATTTAGCACTAGTTTGGAAGTACGTGACAATCTTTTCAAGGGTAGATCTGGTAAATGTAAAACTGTCAGTGTGTTTGAGCTGGCGAAGGAAAATGTTTATGAAGATCCTCTGCTGAGGTGTTATTACAGTGTGCTCCAGTAGACTAAACACAGTTCAATGTAAGAGACATACTAGGTGTGGGTAGCAAGGGCCTGTTTCACCAAAACTGGGTAGCAAGAACATCTTTAGACACGGTGAATTACTTCAGGGCAGGTTTCAGTGCCAATTCCCAACCTGGAATCATTCCAATGCTTTGTACCACAGCAGAGCCAGACGTCTTCTGCCAAATAAGTTTGTTTCAAGCACCAGCATTCAGATGGTCTGAAACCTGAAGACAGTGATGATGTTGGGGACCTCAATGACACTCAGTTTATTTTGTGTTAATATGTAACCTGTCATGGTGTTCGTGATCTTTCTGATGCCTTTGGAATTGTTTGGTTCAGTCCTCTTTTTGGCTGCTTCGTTTTACTCTTGGGATGGTTTTTTTTGAGGGGGTTAAACACTTTAGTTGTGTTTTCATCAGACTTTGAACAACAGCCTATGCCCATTGGGAAAAATGCTACTGTCCTACCAAACAAAGACAGTCCCACTTTGGGCCATCATTGGTTTAATGCTGTATCTAGCAGGCACGAGCTGGACTAGTGAATAGAATAGCGTCTGGTTGTTAAAACACCTTGGGATGCCATGTCAGCGTTTTCAGTGCGAGTAATTCATATTAATTGTCTAAAATGGTCATATTGCATCTGTGATGTCTAGATGATAATTAGCATTTATCTGCGCCTAGTAATGTCCAGTAAGTGTACACTGCTGAACCTGATGCCCTCACACGAGCCACAGACACTACTATGTTGCCTCCATGTCAGTGTCGATGATCTAACCATGACCATACTGTCTGAGGAAATGGGATGTCATTAGTTATAACAGAGCCAGTGTAGGAAATATGTTGGGAGGGTGCTGAGACATGACGAGACATTTGGATGTCAATGTATAGGAATACAAAAAGCTTGTTGTTTGAGGTGTGATCATCTTACGGTTTCTTTTTTCCCCCTTTCCCAGCTGACTACGACAGCCCATTTCATTACGGTAAGTGTTGATTACCTTCGTCTAAAGAGCATTGAGGTACAGATTTGTTTCATATTTTTTAATAAGTGACAATTAAAATGGACAGCATGTGGGAATCGAGAGCTTTGTCACTTCACTTTCTGCTTTGGTCCTGGTGTAAATCACTTGTGGTTATCCTGCATGAACAAAGAACTTTTTTTAGGCAATAAAACAGTGTGACACTTCTCAGGAAACATCTGGGAGAGTCGGTGAATGTTGATGTGAAACTAGATGGAAAACACCCCAGGGATATTCTGCGGTGTGACCGGTCAGCAAGCTCAGCTCTAATCAGTGTAATGCCTATTGTCTTTGACACGTTAGTGTTTTGTTTGAGGGAACTTTAGTTTAAATTGACATTGCAGTATAATGCCTTGGAAAGCAGTGGAAGGTAATGGAGTAAATGTAATTTGTTACTATACTCAAGTAGTTTTGTGACTAACTCCATTATATTTGAAAGTCAAATCCTGCTTTTTACTCTTTATGCTAAATCTGTTGTTCCTTCTTCTTTTACTGGAGGAATAATGTACCTTGGGTATCTCTGCTTTAACTCAAGTACATGGTTTGTGTACTTTTTCACCACTGGCCACCACACGATTGATTGTCTGTTTTAAATTAAATGACTTCCTGCCATGTATAAACAATAGAAACCTAGAAATCTTTATTTTATTGGAGTGCAATCTCACTAAGTGTCTAAATGGTCAGACCAATCCAAAGAAACAGCCACCATGTCTTCTCACATTCTTCAGTGTGAAAATGTTGTACCTATTTCTATAACAACAATTAATCACATTATTTTCTATAGTTAATTGTGATCCATCACAGGTATTGCCCATAATTTGACCTGAAACCCTATCTTCAATAAGCAGTGCACAGTTTAAGCCATGTATGTGCACAAAATGTGCTTAACCACAGTGTATGTATTACTCCCTCAACATCCAGTGGTAGCCAAATGTTTGAGACCATTAGTTAGTAGATCTATACAGAGCAGTGTTCATACTGCAGCTAGGTGATGACCCAATACAACTTTACAACAACAATGTGAAGATCTGCTTTCTGCCATGGCCTTCCCTCCACGGTCACCTGACCTAAATGACATCAAGCATTTATGGGACACTTATAGAAGGAGAAAGCCAAGCATTCAGTAACATCACGATGCACTTTGGAATAATGTCAGACCGTGCTGGGATAGCTTGGATCATCAGGTTTTGGACAAAATGGTGAGGCTTTCCCAAACCCCTTACAGTAAAGCACCTACAAACTGAGTGCTTGGCCTACCATAACGAAAGGCAACAGCTTCCCATATCATGAGTAACAGAAGAAATGGCACTCATCACAACCATTACAGAAATGAAAGTGACCTGCAGTCATGGTGTTAAATCCCCAATTATCTAACTAACATCCATTTCAAAATGAGAACAATATAGTTAAAGTACGGTACATTTCCTCCCCGTTTTCCACCACAAGTACTACTGTCATTTCACTGAAGGTGGTGATTGTCATTTCAGTGTTATCTCATAACACAACGTGCCAAAATGTAATAATATTAAGTTCTGTAGGTATTATACATTTTTAAACACCATTCAACTTCGAGTGTGTATTTTTATTTACTTTTAAGTGACGCAGTGTTACTGAAGTGAAATGTATCGTCACAAAATACATGTTTTCCCATCAGTAAGTGCTACTTTAGCTATGTTTACCAAACAACGGTTGCGTGCTCCAGTAATTTTCCTCCTCCAGAAGGTAGGGAAATGACAGGTTGGATAATAACATGGTGCTTTGTCACATCGCTGCTTTGCTCATACGTACCCACGAGATCTGCCGCCCAGCAGATGTCAGTTCCAACACGTTTCACCTGACCAGATGTTTGATTCAAGTTGGAGCTAAACTTTAGAGCAGTGGAGTTTAACATTTGAACCAGTCGCAGCCATGTTTAGTGTCAAGATGGTGAGATTGTTGAAGGAAGATAGAGAAAGCACCTGCCTAAACATAAAACAAGACCCAAATCTTAACTACAGATGCCAAAAATGGGTACAAAAGTATGAACATTGCCAACAAAACCGAGAAGTAAACAGTGAGCCCAATGGCAGTTCACCCCACTCCTTGTCTTAGGCTATTGCTTTATAGAGACTGTTGTAGAAGCTGTATTTTGTACAAGCAGATTGTTGGCACACCCGCAATTACAGCCATTTTGTTTCCAAGCTTACAGCAACAAATCTCTAACAAATTAAGCCTGGGGATTGGTCTGCTGGGTGTGGATTAGAGACAAACTCAAGTCTCTCTTCTACAGTCCCAGCTGAATAGCAGCCCAAGCTGATTAAATTAGTCACGTTAGCCAAAGTGTCCAATCAGAACACTCGATCAGCGTGGTTTATATTTAGTACAGCTTTCAGAGGGAAAGACGCCCAAACTGGCATAAACCACAAAATCATGTTCTGGCTGGTACTGGGATAGTTCTAATGTGCTTATTTCTCATATGAATCAAAATATTCTCTTTACACCATGTATGGTCGGAAATGGAATCCTGCAAATTAATTTATGCCCATATGGATTAAATGACAGCTGCAGGTGTTAAACACTTCTGCGCTCTCATTCAGAGCACCTGAACTCAGGACTCACCTGAGATGTCAACAGTACTGTGCAAAAGGCTTAAGCCACCATTAGATTTGTCGTTTTAGCAATGGTGTATTGCCCATATATAATAATGTCTCAGTTTGTCTCTTTATTAGAATACAACCAGAAAATTTGTATGCAGTGTTAGAAAATAAATCAGAAATGGGTTACAGTGGTAAGGATTTGGTGTGACCTCCAGTTACACTTGAGCTACAACAGCATTGGGATGCCAAGTTGACCTTTCTACAGTCCAAAAACTTGATCAGGAATGGACTTTTTGGAAGGGTAGCCACCACTTTTTCAGAAGGGGAACAGGGTAAGAATGTTAAGATGTGTTAAAGCTCACAAAAATTGGAATGAAGATCAGTGGAAAGGAGTATTATGGAGTGATGGATCCAAGTTTGCAATGATTGGATCCAGCTGTCGACAAAATATTGTGTAATGTTGTACCATTATACTTTGTATAATGCAGCTACCAAGACTTCTACACAATTCTATATATTGGAATGGCGTTGAAGTACGTTTTCCGTCTTCTGCCCCTTTCAGACTATGAATCGGTGAGGATTGGCGGGCTGGTCTTTGCCGCGGTGCTCTTCTTCTTGGGGATCTTCATTATAGTCAGTGAGTATCGTTGGACTGCTGGAGCCTGTTTTGGAAAATATGACCATATAACCAATAAACATTGTGGTCTGGACAGGATTCAGCCTCAGTGAGGAGCTACTTTGTGGAAAGCCAGATGCCAAATGAATACATGTTTAGAAACATGCACCAGTAGCTTTTAGGTTCCAGCGGTTAGCACACCAGAGTCGTCCTGGTGAATGCCTCGAGTATGTTTGGAATACAGAGCCCAAAGGAATGTAAAACACTAAATGGGTGCTGGTATTAAAGTTAGATTTATATCCAACAGTCAGGTTTTATTGCATTGTTTCTCTGTTTCCTGTAGGCCGAAAGTGCCGGTGCAGAGGAGGCCAGTCATAAGGTGAGCCCACAAGGATCAGTGAATCACAACCCATGCATTTGAGTTTTACCTTTAGCTTGCTTGCCTGCAGATTGTCTGAAAATTAATCCATTTAGGTTTGCCTCTGATTTCTCTCACACAAGGCCGGTGGGATCTGAGCCCGAAGCAGCCGGAGGTGAGAATCATTTTAACGTAGTAGGTATGCTGGGGCGACTGGGCTGACGTTTGCCCTAGTGCTTTAGGTTCAAGTTCAGACTTGCTGTAAATACAAGCAGAACCAATAAATTACCTCCATCTCTTACGGGGAGGGGAGGTGGTGGGACGTTTCCAAATAAAGGCAGGCTTATGCAACATCATGTTTACCGACTGGACTGCGGCAGTTCATGTGCGCTCAGCGTCCTTCATTTGAGTACAAAAGCACTTTATGTGCATCCAGTCTTCAATGGACGAGGAGAAATAGGATTTGGTTGTTACTGGCATGTTGATTGCATAGTGTTTATGAAATGGTTTATGGAGATGTTCTGTAATCTCCATAGACAAACGCTGGTAGTAAATGAGTTACAAAGAGTTTCAGCATGACACTGTCATCTCTAACAAGTCAGTTCCACATTTTTCTGAACTGTGGCAGCTAGAGTTAGAAAGTCAGGAAAACTACAAACTGTGTGAGATACTCCCCATCATAAACTCCTCTCCCTAAAAGAGCAGAGCAAACCACATGGACGAGGTGCTGTAGTGGGTGCACTGGATCAGGGGTGTCCAGAGTCCGGCCCTAGGGCCAAATGGTGGTCATATTATCTTTTGTTACCAACCTTTGTGACCGACCTTTAGGCCAGTCCAATAATAATATGGTCCGATCTGGCCCCTGTTGAAATGTTTGGAAACCCCTGCACTAGGCTTACCCATCAGCACTTCCTAAAAGGGGAACCCCCAGCAATATGTACAGGTACTCCCCATTTTTGGATGGCCTGACTTCTGCACGCGAATGCACACTCAGCAAAAACTAAAGTGTAAAACCCCATACAAACGAACCACCGACAATGGTACTGTGAATCCCTTGTGTGTTTTTAATTGTGTGTTGTTGTGTGTGACAGCGTGCATCGCTACCGGGACAAGGACACGGTGTTTGGGAGGGCCGAACACTTTTAAAGGATCCCTGTTCTCTCAACAAATATAACAGTCTTACATTTGTATCTCCTCACACTGCTGTCTCTCTCACCTGATGGATTCATTACTAGCTGAATAACAGTTTTAGATGATTGTGTAATAAGCACTGAAGACGATCATTTCTTTTTCCAGATTAGTTTCAGCCACTTCATGGCAAAACGTGTTTTATTTACTTGTGTAGACTAGTGAATGAAGCCGCAGTTTGTTTGGAAAAGGTAGCATTTTATACATTTTTAAAAAGATCTTTTCACTGTTTGCAGAAAACTGATTTGCTGTTGTAGTGCTTTTTCCTATCAGATGTTCCTATCAAATAAACTTCATTGTTATGGACTAAGTAATGATTTCTTGCGTCTAAATGATGCTGTTACTTGGGGAACTTCATGGTGCAAAGAAATCGCAGTTTAAACTCGTTCTGCATCTACAGGTAAGCCCTGTTTAACGATCGTCCGATGCTTTAACGTCCATTTGCTTGATTCTACTACATTAGGAAATAATCTGTAAATAGTAATAGAAATGTAATAGATTGAAGTAAACTTATTGCATATGACAATAGTATATATAATCATTAATAAAGAATGTAATAACATAGAAAAACAACGTTTTAAAAAAAACCCAGCCGCCAATGATCATTACACCGCTATCTGAATGACTCACCTGGGAGCTGTTTAAAAGCATTTATATTTAGACGCCCTTTTTCATGCTGTGGTAGATCTCAGAGCGTCCCGAGAGAACATTACTAAGGTAAGTGATGTGGTTTGGGGGTTATACTCGATATACCAAACCTTAACATTTACTGTTTTTCCACTCCTTTCCGACGGAACTCCCTCAGGACTCCTACATCACACTAGCTATATCGAGTGCACTGGGTGCGGGTTGGGACGAGGTGTGTAGGATTGTTAATGCAGTATTATTTATTGTGAGGTGTGTATGTTGGCACTCTCCTAGTTTCGTCACCTTGCAGTAAGCCAGGGAGTTTTGTGCCAGTAGGTACTGCGCATGCGGGAAAGTGGAGGCATAACAGATGGGCGGTGGTCCTCAGTTTGCAGCAGTCTTCGGGAATCACCTCTGAGATTCCGACATAATGTAAAGCTGTATTCATGTTATACTGGTTTTACTGAATGGGAGCAAAATGTTGCAAAATTGTTTGCTCAACAATTTAGAAATAAGGATGCTAATCAATAACTGAAAATGGTAGTGGAAAATTTAGCAGTTTTCACAATGTTTTTTTATATTCCAGATTCATATTGTGATTATAATTGGCTTGGTTTGCGTTTGCATAAAAAGCAATGCAATCAATATGCACTGCGGCTGTACTTTGTACCGCTAGAGGGCGCAGCGAACCGTGACCCGAATCCAAATCTCACTGTTACAATAAAGTCACTACACACGGTATAAAATGGTGTCTTCACCCTATTATACACGAATTTCCCTGTTTATATAATGTATGCTACTTTTTGTTCTTGACTGGTTTAACAATTTCTGTTCATTTTCATTTTGTGGCGTGAAATGATTAAAAATATTGACTGTACCGGTAGAGGGCGCAGCAAGCCCTTGCAAAAATTCAGTACAAAACCTATAAAATAATGCCTTTTACACTATGTGCACTCTTATGCGTCTTGTATAATCTAAATTACGTTGTGATCGGCTTATTTGTATTAATTTGTACTTTTGCAGCATAAAAATAACCGCACAGTCCAGTTTTACAACGCGACTGATCTTTTGTACCGCTAGAGGGCGCAGCGAGCCACGGCCTGAATCATGTCCTGTACAAACTCACTACAACGCGGATAAAGCAGTCTCTCATGACCGGTGTACACTGGCATAACTTTTATTATTTTTATTATCAATAACAAAATTAAGTCGTTTTTATTCACCATTTCAGCGTGACAGTGTAAAACGGTCAAATATTAGCAATGCGGCTGTACCGCTAGAGGGCGCACGGGCTTAATCCTAAACATCACCTCGCTCCCTACATAAGTTCACTACGTAGAACCAGAAATAATGCTTTATACACCCTAAGTAGTGCACTTACTCTTTATGTAGGGGGTCGATTGCGATTTTGGGCTTGAGTTAACCTACATGGGTTCAATATCTGCACTCCACCACCGCCTTTTCCCTCACAAAGCCTGAAGCTTGAGAAAGGTGAGGGAGTCCAGCCCAGATCCGCACCTGCAGCCATGGCAACTACAGCAGGTACGTACAAATGACACTATTTTGTCACGTCTTTATATTTATCTATATGCTGTATTTATTTATGGTGATTATATCACGTCTTTTTTATTATTGTTTTATTTGCTTTGAGGTTTTACAAGTAGTTTCGATGGTAAAATGATTCTGTATTCTGCAGTTTAAAGAGATACATTTGTCCTTTTTATAGTTTCTCTGTTCATTCACTGCATGTTACAGCTGTATTTATGTCTGGTTTTATTATTAGCACTCATCTGAGATCATTCACTTAGTTTAGGGTGTTGGCTGCTATAGCTGTTTAAGTAAAATCATTCTGTCTAATATCTTCTAGTCTATCAACTGATTTGGCTCTGAATGTGCCCTCACTGGAGCTTTTGTTTAACAAGTCCACCAAGCCCAAATCCAACAGGGAGTCCTTTGGTTAAAAACTAACACTAATTAAACTGATGAGGGACGAAAATTTGTTTATAAAATGATCTACTGGAAACCCAGCAGCACTGCTGCAGACTCGATGCCCTCATACCAGCACCTCACACCACTCTCGGTCTCCCTGGAGCTGATCCAAACAGTGTGAAGTGGGCTTCCATTCCAGTGCTGGATCTGCACAGTGCGGCAGGAGCTAGTCAGGTTCATTTTTCTAATCAAATCTAAACTTTAGATGTGGAACACTTCTTCTTATTTCAGATCATTAACCTCCCAGATGAGGCTATCTGAGATAAATCAATCTGAACTCATTCACACTCGGTATCTCCGATCAATCAGGCAGCAGCTCGAATTCCCCCTTGGGACTGAAAGCGCAGTGCGCATGCGTGTATCTGGTTTGCAGCCATGCAGGGCTTGGGTCGTTTTCGCTGAGCGCGCGACTTCCCCCGCTGCAGCCGATCAATACGAAGAGCAGCTACACCCCATAGTGCTCACGTGCACAAAAAACCCTCTGCACATGGTGTTTATTACAGTTCATTTATACCACAGCTGATACAAGTTATAAGTTCATTCTGCAAATCGGCAAATTATAACCCAGTTAAACAAATGAGACAAAAATATTATAGTTGGTCATTTATTTATTGAGGAAAATGATCCAATATTACATATTAGTGAGTGGCAAAAGTATGTGAACCTTTTCTTTCAGTATCTGGTGTGACCCCCCTGTGCAGCAATAACTGCAACTAAACGTTTCCTGTAGCTGTTGATCAGTCCTGCACACCGGCTTGGAGGAATGTTAGCCCATTCCTCCGTACAGAACAGCTTCAGCTCTGGGATGTTGGTGGGTTTCCTCACATTAAACTGCTCACTTCAGGTCCTTCCACAACATTTCCATTGCGTTAAGGTCAGGACTTGGCCATTCCAAAACATGAACTTTATTCTTCTTTAACCATTCTTTGGTAGAACAGCTTGTGTGCTCTTAGGGGTCGTTGTCTTGCTGCATGATCCACAAACTTCTCTTGAGATTCAGTTCATGGACAGATGTCCTGACATTTCCCTTTAGAATTCTCTGATATAATTCAGAATTCATTGTTCCATCAATGATGGCATGCCACCCTGGTCCAGATGCAGCAAAACAGGCCCCAAACCATGATCCTACCACCACCATGTTTCACAGATGGGATAAGGTTTCTTATGCTGGAATGCAGTGTTTTCCTTTCTCCAAACATAACGCTTTTGTTTTAAACCAAAAAGTTCTATTTTGGTCTCATCTGTCCACAAAACATTCTTCCAATAGCCTTCTGGCTCATCCACGTGATCTTTAGCAAACTGCAGACGATCAGCAATGTTCTTTTTGGAGAGCAGTGGCTTTCTCCTTGCAGCCCTGCCATGCACACCATTGTTGTTCAGTGTTCTTCTGATGGTGGACTCATGAACATTAACATTAGGCAATGTGAGAGAGGCCTTCAGTTGCTTAGAAGTTACCCTGGGGTCTTTTGTGACCTCACCAAATATTACACGCTGATCATTGTTGGTCGACCACTCCTGGGGAGGGTAACAGTGGTCTTGAATTTCCTCCATTTGTACACAATTTGTCTGACTGTGGATTGGTGGAGTCCAAGCTCTTTAGAGATGGTTTTGTAACCTTTTCCAGCCTGATAAGCATCAACAACTCTTTTTCTGAGGTCATCGGAAATCGCCTCTGTCCGTGCCATGATACACTTCCACAAAGGGGGGGTGGTTGTTGTCTCCGGGGCGCTGGTCCTCAATGCCCAGTGGCTTAAAGGTCCCGGAGCCGTCCTATTCCACTGGAGTAAAGGTCCTGGTTCTATCTTGTTCTGCTGGCTTAAATATCTTGATGCTGTCCTGCTTTGTTGGGATAAAGGTACTGGTTCCATCCTGTCCGCTGGGTTAAACGTCCTGGTTCTATCATGAAGACTTCAGTACAAACTGATCATTAAATAAAATGATTATTACAGTGTAACTTTGAGGTCAATGTCTTCCTCAGCCGATTTCTTAGTTTTTCCCCTTGCTGTCCTCACAGAGTCACTGAGGGACGACCAGAGCGCCTTTGAATATGGTAAGTGTGGAAGAAAAGTGGCACCGATTACAAAAAGTTTTAGTTTTATTCTGTGCTGTTCAGGTCTTACTGACTGGCTGACATTTTTGATTGTTGGTAGACTATGAGACGCTGAGGACAACAGGGGTCATTCTGGCCGCGATAATGTTTGTGGGCGGAATCCTCATAGCCCTGAGTAAGTGAATTGCATTACATTGATGTTTACATTTAATTATTTGATACATGCTTTTTAATCTGAAGCAACTAAGTGAGGCAGAAACAAAAACAAAACAGGACATCATGGTGAATGTCCTTGAGTGGCCAAGTCGGAGCTGTAGCTTAAACCATGTGGATTCTTAATCCAGACAGCAGTCCGTTGCCACTCAACACAAAATCTGACTGGACCTAACCCATTCTGAAAGGAAGAATGGGCAAATATTCCCCAGTCTAGACGTACAATGCAGAGGCATATCCCAACAGACTGGTTGTAATTAAAGAAAATGTGGACCTACAAAGTATTAAATCATTGATCTGATGACTTTTCCAACATTCATTCTCTCTTAATGTCTTTGTCTCTCCCAGGTAACAAATTTAAATGTTCAAAATCCAAGTAAGACCTTGCACCGGGTGTGAAGCCTGCTTTATGCATGTGGAATGACTCGGAAATAAAGATGAGGAGCCATAAGGAAAGAAAGCAGCGAATCCCAGAGGACTCTTCAGTGCTATGATTCCATCTGCTCGAATGCGGCCCTCCGGTTGAACGATTGCTGAACTGTCTGATGGTCTCTTGTCCATACACACTGCAAATTCATTCCAAGTTACAGTGAGTCACAGAAAAGTCAAGGGTGAACATTATATGTTGGGAACCTTGGTGGACCAATTCTGTTTATGACTTATCTTGAACCTGATTTGGATAGGCAGTGTGTATCTGTATTGCTGTAATGCAGTGCATGTGGTTTTCACCTAACAATTGCCTTTGACCGTGTTCTGATGAGGTCATATTTATTTAACATGGTAGAAAGCAGTGGTACCAGATACTAAACTGCACTAAAACGTTCCCAATCATTCAAACTCTGCACGCCTGCTGACTGAGGTTTTATGAGCGCTTTAGTGAATTATTTCTGATTTCTGCTTTTGTCAGAACGTGATAACTTTTTCCTCTGTCTCTATTCTGCAGCTCGAGTCCAGTGGAACGGCCACCAAACACAGAAGGTAAAGTCAGAAAGAACCACAATGAAGAAGCTTAAACATGTTTCAAATGTTTGGTATATGTATAAAAATAAAGAAATAAATATCTTACCTACACAAGACCTATACCGGGTGATGCTATAAGCTTGGTACTCAAAGATTTGGGGATCTTCACATATTGGGAGGTATCTCCCAAACTCTGCCTTTCCTAATTCGAGTCCAGGTTCTTCATAGTTCAAATCCAGGATCTTCCTACTTCAAGTCCAGGTTCCTCCTAGATCAGGTCCAGTTTCTTCCTAGTTTAAGTCCAGACAATTCATGTTTCATGTCCAGGTTCTTCTTAGTTCAAGCTAAGGAGCCTCCTAGTTCAATCCAGGTTCTTCCTAGTTCAAGTCCATGTTCCTCCTAGATGAGGTCCAGGTTCCTCCTAGTTCAAGTCCAGGTTCCTCCTAGTTCAAGTCCAGGTTCTTCCTAGTTCAAGCCAAGGAGCCTCCTAGTTCAAATCCAGGTTCTTCTTAGTTCAAGTCCAGGTTCCTCCTAGATCAGGTCCAGGTTCTTTATAGTTCAAATCCAGTTTCTTCTTAGTTCAAGTTCAGGTTTTTCTTAGTTCAAGTCCAGGATCCTCCTACTTCAAGTCCAGGATCCTCCTACTTCAAATCCAGGTTCCTCCTAGTTCAAATCCAGGTTCTTCCTAGTTCAAGTCCAGACAATTCATGTTTCAAGTCCAGGTTCTTCTTAGTTTAAGTCCAAGTTCCTTATAGTTTAAGTCCAAGTTCCTTATAGTTTAAGTCCAAGTTCCTTATAGTTTAAGTCCAGGTTCTTCATAGTTCAAGTCCAGGTTCTTTCTAGTTCAAGTCAAGGAGCCTCCTAGTTCAAATCCAGGTTCTTCTAGTTCAAGTCCAGGTTCCTCCTAGTTCAAATCCAGGTTCTTCTAGTTCAAGTCCAGGTTCCTCCTAGATCAGGTCCAGGTTCCTCCTAGTTCAAATCCAGTTTCTTCCTAGTTCAAGTTCAGGTTCCTCTTAGTTCAAGTTCACATTCTTCCTAGTTCAGGTCCAGGTTCCTCCTAGTTCAGGTCCAGGTTCCTCCTAGTTCAGGTCCAGGTTCCTCCTAGTTTAGGTCCAGGTTCTTCCTAGTTGAAGTCTAGTTTAGGCTCTTTCTGGTTTAGGTTCAGCTCTTGTTAAGTTTAAGTCCAGGCTTTTTTTGAGTTTCAATCTACTAATAATAATTATGTAATTGTGATGTTAGTTTATTTTAAGACATTATCCAAACCTTGTAAAAACGTAGTTCTTTTGGAATATTATGTAAGAAAAATGAATATATTTTCTACATAGGCTGTAATGTTAGAACTTGATTATAACAGGTAATGCTTTCTGAATGTACTATAATTGTCCTTTTTGAATCTTTTCTTCCAGTACCCTCTCAGACAGTATAGAGACGGTTATCTACTGACCACTGCTGCAAGAAGAAACGCCGAAATGGGCTGATCATAAGAATGTCCGTCAGAGCTGCATGGGACTGTTCACTTTTCTACTACTCTGGATTATGAAGCTTCTGTTGTGCTTTGTAGGTCTCATCCAGTAAACATTAGTTAAATCAGGGCTATTTGAGGTTTTTACAGATTGTTTCTACCCAAACTGTCACCATGCTGTCATACAATCCATTTTACCTGTATCGTCTGGTAGAAAGGTTGGGTGCGGAAATAAGAGCAACTAGCAACGGTGTATCAGTATTTCCAGTTACTAGTGGGGCCCCTTGGGTTGTTTGTAGGACAATCCTCACACAGCTACCTTATTGACTTCCTGTTTCACATTAGTAGCTCCAGTTTAGCAGCATGAACACATCAGACTGCAGCATTTTATCATCCTAACAGGATCATTCGGGAGCTAAGTATATACAGCATATTTAAAATGAAATTGAATGCAAGTCCATGCATGATTGAGACAGGAATGCGCCGAGACGTCACGACTTTTGGTACCATGTCATTTTTAAACCTTTTGTCGATGACAAGAATTTATTAAAGATAAGAGTCGGAATGATCAACATGTAGCTTTGGTTTCTTTAGCTTCAGTATTTTGGGTTTTATTAAAGGTTTTTGTATATTGTCAAGAGATTGTTTAAACAATTACACAAACACCATTTTAGGCCACTTAAAGACAATACAATAGTTCAGATTCACATTTAACGAAGAGACAATTTTAACAGCAAATTTAATGCCATTGCTGAAGTTTGAAACAGTTCAATTAGTCAGTGTGTTACATTCAGACAAGATGCAGTGTTGTAATATATCAGACCATTAAAGAAAAACTTCAAAGAATTAGCACACCTTATTTGGTTTCTGATTACACAAAGAGCTCAGGCAGTTCTTATAATCCACGATGATTTCACTTTGTCTTGTAAAGAAATGACACAATGTTTTTTCCCCCTCATTTAAATTACTAAGGCACTCAAAACCCAATAGTCCAGTGATTCACCCGTGAGACCCCCTTTAGCCAGTCCTTCACCCGGCCCTTTATTCTCAGCGCGACTCACACGACGATATTCGGATTGTTTCACCAAGAGAACAAGTGCAGCAATCAAAGTCCATCGTTTGTTGGACAAAGCTAATGCAAATGAGAAACGAGTCCACCTTAGAGGTTTTGCTGCCACATGTGACTCATCAAAACACACATTCGAAGAATGACGAATGTGCTACGCATCCCCCGTACGTGCTCTCTCATGTCCCGCGAAAGGTCACACGGAGAGCAGCCGCCATTCATACAACTGTGTGTAAATAATTTAATCCCTGAGATAAACACTACCAAACAAATGTCACCAGTATATCGAAAGTGTAATTCAAATAAATAGATTTCAGCAGGCAATATAACACTGATGCAGTGTACTGAAAAAAAAAACATCGAACCAATATGGTTCTATAAAGCGGTGGGAACTCCGACTTGGAAACCCGACCATGCTTTGGATGATTTCACAGAAATCACTTTTTTTTCCTAGAAAAAGAGTCGCAGGAGGTCGCCCTTTCTCTGAAACCAATGTGGTCATACTCATTACATGAATGAGAATATGAGGCAGAATTTCTGAGGAACCCTCATGAGAGGATACTGTAAATACTGTATAATATATCTGTCAGATGATCTGCATTCAGCCAAGGAAGATGAACGAGAAACAGCAAGGAGCTACTCTGCAGCTTTTCCTTGAGTGAATGCAGGCCTTTGAGGTCCCTATAAGAAGTAAAGGGAGATGCGGTAGGACTGGAGCAGTCCTGATCATTCTTGGTCCTGTAAGGATGCGATACGGCGCCTCGAGGAGGCATTTCTCTTCTTTAAGATGAGCTTGAGCTGCGTGTTTTAAAGAGAAATATATTAGTCAGTTACAGTCGGACAATATGGATCATCCGAGATTCACTGTTGCATCGCTTCAGCCCACTACATTTGGGAATCTTGCAAGAAAATGGCTTAATCCAGTTGCCATAAATCCATTTTGAAGAAAAGCATGCACTACACGGACAAACATGTACAGTATTAGAATCACTCATAACAGCAGCAAAAAAACACGCCAATATTGTCAATAAAATGGGTTTTACTATAGAGTTCAGTCATTTTCAACATGAACTCTCCAGAGATGTTTGTGAGTTGCTTCATGAAAGTCCCCTTCGAGTCCCAAGTACCTAGTCGGCAAGTCTGAGTTGAAACTCAAGTCTCTGGCAAGATTCGAGTCATGAGTCAGTTTATTAGGGACTCCAGTGTGACCATTTCTGGCACTGTCACTATACAGTACTGTGCAGAAGTCTTAGGCCACCATTAGATTTGTTGTTTTAGCAATGGTCTAATGACTGTCTCGTTATTAGAACTAGCAGAAAATACAAGAAATGTGTATGGAGTATTAAAAGACTGGCAACAATCTGAAAAAAAGCTTCCATAGGCTACAGTGGCAGGTATTTAGTGTGACCTCAACTTACATCTTGAGCAATAGCAGCACCTGGGAGCTTCATCAGATGCCATCTTCTACAATATGAAGGGTAGCAGCCAAGAAACCACTTTTTGGGAGGTCACTCAAAATATTGACCAACCTTTGTTCGGAAAACTGTGTTTTTTAAGTTGTATACACATTTCATATATTTTGGTTGTGTCTTAATAAAGAGATTGAGACATTATTCTGTATGGTCACTATACCATTGCTAGGACAAATCTTTAATGGTGGCCTAAGACTTTTGCACAGTATTGTATATTTCAAATGCATTAATGCAACAAAATCTAGTGGAGTGGAGGCTGTCATGGCAAGAAAGTGGGACCGACTCCAAAATGCCACCATGTTGTCTGTTTGGGATACAGATTTTTGGCCATACAGTACACCAGGATAAAAAAAAAAACAAATTAAAAAAGCCTAATCAGCACTATGCACTCTTGTTGTGCTGTGGTCTAATATGCTGCTGCCTGACAAGGAAAAAGTGTAGAATAAAAATTATTTTGTTTTAAAATCCAGCAGTTTCCTCAACCAGAGGGCAAGATGCAACAAATAAGCTTACTTTATTCCAAGGTTCCCAAATACAGTTTGTTTAATACATGATCTGCACTCAGGTTGGATGTTTCATTATGCAATTTTTACTCCTCTAAACCTCCTTTACTCCTTTAAACCTCCGCTTACCTTCTCTCCTTGTTCTCCACTCTGCAGCAGGTGCACAGGCTGATCGTTCTCCAGGTTGCGGATGCTCGGATCCGCGCCTTTGCTCAGCAGAATCCTGATCAGCTCCTCCTGATAGGGGTGTCCGTGCAACCCGGCGGCCATGTGCAAGGCCGTGTGTCCGTGCGCCTGAGGATGTACGGAAGACACGTAAGGATTTTTTCCTCTCTTCACGTTTTATCCTTGTAAGGTGAGAGTATCTTGAAGCTCCAGTCCATCACGGTGCTGGAGGTAGTCAGGTACAGCAGTGCTGCTGGAGTTTTTAAACCTTTTGTGCACCTTATTAGACACATCGACCTTATTGCTCCACCAGCGTTTGTGTTCGTCATCCTCTACTGCTTCATCAGTGCTCACAGGATGCTGGCGGCTGGATATTTTTGGTTGGTGGACTATTTTCAGTCCAGCATTGACACAGGTGTTTTAAACTCAAGCAGCACTGTCTGATCCAATCATACCAGCTCAACACAAACTAACAACGCCAAATAGGACCTGATCTGGTCCTGTGGGGGTCCTGACCATTGGAGAATCTACTAAGTCCCTTCAGAATCTTTCTATTACCTTTATATTGATGAAGGCCTGCATGTCAGGCGGCTGAAGGTCCAGGAAAAACCGCACGAGCTGGATGTTCCCCTCCTTCACGGCCAAGTGGAGAACGGTCTTATTGCTTTTGATTTCCTGAGAAAGATGGGGATGTGTGATTCAGCAAAGTGAAACCGAAGCGAGCGTGTGACTGTGTTGCGTACGAAACCGCCAGCATATAAAGAGATCTTTCACTTTCTTTATGTCACCAGCATACAAGCGCATACACCACCTTCCACGATACGCACCCAGGCTACATTCTGTGTCATCCTGTCTGAGTAGATTATGAATATACAATCGCTGACATGCACACACATCATTACAACGCTGGAATTCAAACTCTAGCAGGGGAGCTGCAGGGGAACTACAGGGTATAGACTTCAACTTTTAACCTAAAGCTGTGTTTACTTTATTTGTATCAGTCCTAATCCATTGTTAAAATGTCAAACGCAGTACAGAAAGTGGCGATTGACGTACGTTCACTTTTACATTACAGCATTTTGCAGACATTCTTATCCAGAGCGACTTATAATTGGTACAGTCTTATCATCCAAGCAGTTGTGGGTTATGGGCCTTGTTCAAGGACCCAACAGTGGCAGCTTGGCAGAGGCGGGACTTGAACCCCGGACCTTCTGGTCCAGAGTCCAGCACCTTCACCACTAGGCTACCACAGTACCACAGTCCTAATCCTAGAAGGATTGTAGCATTTTCCGCCCATTTCCTGCTGACATACGTAGCAATGCCCAGTATGTTCAAAAATACTTGATGCATAAACTCACCTGACTGACGAGCGAGGCCCCAGCATCGATGAGTAGCTGCAGGCAGTAGAGTTTATCGGTGTGAGCCTGCAGATTGGTGTCATTTAGCCAGGAAGAGGAGGAGGAGGAGGAGGAAGAGGAAGCAAGAGCCTTCATGGTGGCGTTGTGCGAGATCACGGCACAGTGCAGCGGGGTAAGGCCTGAGAACAACAGGGAAGCCAGCTCAGTGTACGGCTATTTAACCGAGCCCGACATGACGTGACGTCCAGTGCATTACCTTCAAAATTGCGAGCCTCCAAGTTCACCCCATGAAGCCTGGAGAGGATTACCTGTGAAGGATGAGTCAGAGGCTGATGTTTTGTGCATATAGACTAATCTCTTTCTTTCCGTGTGTGTACACACTCTCTTTCTTACCTGCATGACTTGTGGGTAGCCGTAGGTCGCCGCTAGGTGCAGTGCCGTTTGACCTTTAATGTCGCACATGTTGATATCAGCGCCCAGAGAGAGCAGGTCCTGTATAATCTCAGGCTGATTGGCTGTCACCGCCACCAGCAACGCAGTCTGAGGTAAAGAGCAGCTAAGAATGAATACGCTGAGCGCAGAATTCGTCAAGTGTATATATTCAGAATTTTTGGCCATCTCGGAACTTGTCAGATTCAGTACTCGGTGCATTTTGACTAGAAAAATTTCTCGGCTCTCGTCGTTTGCTCCGCACTCTGTGCACTTTGCTTAAACTTGTATGAGTCAAGCCAAAACTCGATTCGTGATTCACGATTCAGTACACAGTGATTCAGAGTCACAATAGCTCTCGCTCAGTGCAGATCTCCACTGTGTTCAGTACTGTAGTCTTAGTGCAAATAAGTCTTCGAAAAGGTTAGTAATAAGAACAAACCGAAAGGAAATCAGGAACCGACTCCTCCAGAACACAGCCTGAGTTTACCAATAGAGTAAGTGTGTTAATGTACGTGTTTTAAACATTAACGTCCTTATCATTACTTATCATAGGCTCCAGCGTTAAAGTCATCAGTTCATGATACATTTAACTTACGATGGATTTTTCGGAACGTACAGTGGGGCAAAAAAGTATTTAGTCAGCCACTGGTTGTGCAAGTTCTCCTACTTAGAAAGATGAGAGAGGTCTGTAATTTTCATCATAGGTACACTTCAACTATGAGAGAGTAAATCATGGTGGAAAATAAGTATTTGGTCAATAACAAATGTACAACTCAGTTGTACATAACCTTTGTTGGCAATGACAGGTCAAATGTTTCCTGTAAGTCTTCACCAGGTTGGCACACACTGTAGCTGGTATTTTGACCCATTCCTCCATGCAGATCTCTTCTGGAGCAGTGATGATTTGGGGCTGTCGCTGGGCAACAAGGACTTTCAACTCCCTCCACAAATTTTCTATGGGGTTGAGGTCTGGAGACTGGCTAGGCCACTCCAGGACCTTGAAATACTTTTTACGGAGCCACTCCTTCATTGCCCGAGCGGTGTGTTTGGGATCATTGTCATGCTGGAAGACCCAGCCTTTGTTACTTTGGTTCCAGCTCTCTGCAGGTCATTTATCAGGTCCCTCTCTGTAGTTCTGGGATTTTTTGCTCACCGTTCTCATGATCATTTTGACCCCACGGGATGAGATCTTCTGTGGAGCCCCAGATCGAGGGAGATTATCAGTGGTCTTCCATTTTCTTATAATTGCTCCCACATTTGATTTATTCACACCAACCTGCTTGCCTATTGTAGATTCACTCTTCCCAGCCTGGTGCAGGTCTACAATTTTCTTTCTGGTGTCCTGCGACAGCTCTTTGGTCTTGGCCATGGTTGAGTTTGGAGTCTGACTGTTTGAGGCTGTGGACAGGTGTCTTTTATACAGATAACGAGGTCAAACAGGTGCCATTAATACAGGAAATGAGTGGAGGACAGAAGAGCTTCTTAAATAAGAAGTTACAGGTCTGTGAGAGCCAGAAATCTTGCTTGATTGTGGGTGACCAAATACTTATTTTCCACCATGATATTCTTTAAAAATCCTACAATGTGATTTTTCTGGATTTTTTTTTCTCATTTTGTCTCTCATAGTTGAAGTGTACCTATGCTGAAAATTACAGACCTCTCGCATCTTTCTAAGTAGGACAACTTGCACAACCAGTGGCTGACTAAATACTTTTTTGCCCCACTGTATCCCCATCGTAAGTGAGGGACCATCTGTACAATACAGCTGAATTAATGTATATAATGCCTTATACAGTATGGATTTTCTGGGGGTCTGGAACGGATTTATTCAGCTTACACTATTCCTTATGGGACAAATTTGCTCGGTACTCATCATTTTCGGCTTTCGACAAGTCGAGGTACCAGTGCATTTGTGGTTTACCTTTCCCTTGTGCTCCTTGGAGTCCAATGTACCCAGTTCCTGCAGTTTCTCTGCTGCAGCAAATGCATATTCCCTGTGGCCCTTAGCAGTACAGATGTGCAAAATCCTAAAAAAAAAGGCACAGAACCAAAGCTATTCATGATGGTATAAGTACAATAAAATACAAAAGGTTAAGAGGAAAGAACGATCAAAAAGAAGATCTCCATCTCTATCTTACTATCTCTATCTATCTCTGGACAACAATGAGATCAAATGGAAAGACAAACAAAGACTTCAGCATAAGCCTCCTGCTGCTCAAGTGCATGTCTTGAGATAAAGATCTCAGTAATCTCACGTGTCTCCTCTTGAGTTGTAGTACAGATCTCAATACAGTCTCATTCTGTGCTCAGATTGGCCAAAAATAACACATTAATAAAGACAGGAGTCTCAATATGAACTCGACCATTTCTCATCCAAATACTAAGAGCCGTGACTATTGATGCTTTGAGTTGCTATTTGATCTGAGCCATTTTTATTCCTTAATAGCTGTACATCTAACAAAGATATGAATTCACATTTTACTTTCATTTTGCATGGCAATGCCAGGTTTTGGGCTTTCACCTCCTGTACCACAAAAATCCCAAAATAATACAATGGGACTTAGGTCTGGTGATTCTTTGGTTGAAGTCCTTTTGCCATCCAAAATTTGACTAAAACAACCTCTTTGCCAGTCAGGCATATCTTGTTTGTGTTCCCTTTTACACAACATGATTTCAGTCAATATTATTCTTCAAACCAGAAAAACTGTCCTTTGGTTTTAATACTGCAATCATGCTGGTGCGTGACCCATTGACATAAACCAATAAGGAGCTGAGGGTGAAACTCACAACTGTAAGGAACTAGGCTTGCCGCCTTTACTTACGTGTCTCCATCATCATCTTGCCACGTGGACCTGTAGTCCATGGTTTGCAGAAAGGCTCGTGCCTCCCTCAGTTTGGCCATGTCCATCAGAGGCCTGAATGCAAGGTTGCATGGGCCTGTCGAGGCCTGAGATCTGAGCCCTGTGGGCCAGGGATAAGCAGATCCCTGCGCACTCATGACCTGAGTCCTGAGGTCAGTGCTGGCACTGGGCATGGCTGATGTCACTGGACATTCAGTGCTGGGCTGCAGGAATGAAAAAGTATATGATGTAAATTTAAAACATGATACTTGGAGTTAAATCTGAATTCTACTGTTGAAGCGTGGAACCATTTAATTACTGAACTTAAAACATTATTATTATTATTATTTTTAAAGAATTAATGTGAACTTCATTCTTAAGGTAGGAAAGGTTTGTTAACCATTTTGGAATTTCTGCATTAATCACTGTGAACTGATCTTATCTGATTGTGATCCAATCTTACAATCCAACCGATTGTGGGTTAAAGGTCTTGCTCAAGGACCCAACAGTGGCAGCTTGGCAGAGGTGGGATTTGAACCCTGGACCTTCTGGTTCAACACTCTGGCCCACCACCAAGATGACACAGGTTCAAGCCTCAGTGATGCCTTCTAGCTGAGTCTGGTGTCACACAGACATAACTGGCTGTGTCTAAAAGACAGGATGTCCTGCACTGCAACATGATGGATGAACTCTGGACACTCCTACCCATAACCCCCCACCTCTATGACCCTGACCAGGATAAATAAATGAAAAAACCCTAAAAAATACATTTAAGTAACAGCTCTCTATGTAACGTTTGGAGAAAAATGGCACTGCAGCACAAAAACCCAACTGTCGAGCATGGTAGAAAGAGAATCAGTGTTGGAGCTACATAAAAATACTACCTTAAAATAAATAAATACTGGCTTGGTATCTGAGGCTGGGAAAGTTGGATGAGGCAGCTAAAATTGGATGAAAATAAAAACCTAAGTTCAGAGCCAGTTGAGAATCTCCGGCATGACTGAAGCACAGTCGTTCATTCAAGAAATTTCAGAACAATTCGACCAGTTAATAAATACAAGCGTTTGCATAAATTTCCAGCCTGGAGTGTAAATGATTAATCAGTACATGAAAAGTCTGTGTTGTCAGTTTAGGCGGAGTGTGTTTGCCTGTTAATATGAGCTGAAGATAGCAATTCACGCAAGTCATTTCTTACAACTTCAGACACTGCAAAGCAATGTTTATGAAATTCTGCAGACTCTTACAAAGTGCTGTGGAAGCTGTCCCTCCTGACAGTCCTGCAACGGATGAGGACTAAAGCTGGCAACCTGAGGTTCTGCTGTCGCTAGGCTTTGGCTATAACCCGGAATGGGTGAATAGCTGAGAGCACCTGGAGGCTCTGGTACGAAATTTAAAGCCATAGAGAAGTTACACTCGTGAAAAGCAGATGAGGGCTGGGGCATGGCATCCCATGTCATCGCTGCCATGTCTGTGTAGCTGCTGCTGGCACCTGTGGAGAAAGAGACTTGAATTAACAGCGGGATGAGAGCACTGGATTGCTTTAACACTTATTTTGTTGTGAAAATTCCTTGACGTGTGAAAGAAGAGGATGTGTTACTTACTGGCAGGAGGAGCTGACGTGGATACCTAGTGGGGAAGTTTCAAGTTATTATTTGACTCTATTTGGGGGAAATTGTAGAATTAAAGGTTTTCTGGGAACGTAAGATGTACATACTGGAATTGGCGCAACGGCACCAGAGGTACTGGGTGCGACAGAGCAGCCTGGAGGTGCTGAAGATGTTTCTCGCTTTCTCTTTTGCTCCAGAAGCTTTTTTACAGTCGGCAGTGTGTAACACGGCTTCTCCTTTGGTGCTGTGGGTGAACGCAAACGTCCAATAAAGTTTTTGTTTATAGCATAAAGGACTATTGTTTTAGTTGGGAATAAATCCATTGCAACAATTTACTGTTTTAAATGGTGCAAAATGATAAAACTTGAGAGAACATTAAACCCTATGATAGTCTCAGAGGAAAACTTTTTGCACAAATGTTGATCTTGGATTTCGCAGGAGACTTATTTGTGATTCTCACTTACGTTTTATCTAAAGATCACCTTTACCACAGATCTTTCTCCTAAAATTACTTAGGAGAAATAGCCTTAGACAAAAATGGGACATGAGACACTTGATAAGATCTGGGGAGATCTTTTTGGTGCCTTTAATTAATCTCTTTCAAGACTCCAAATGTTTTTATTTAAGAATTAACAGGAATTAGTGAAGGTAGCAAAATCAATCACACGTCAAGGACTGAAGTTTGTAACCCTTGTTAAACACATTCAGTTCAGTTAATACACACAACTGTCCAGTTTTACCTTTTATTCTTAAACAGAAATCATTTTGATAGAAAAAAAACAGGCTTCCAGTCAAGGATACTGCAAAATCACTGGTTTAACAATTAAAATGTGAATTAATATATTTGTTAGATGTTATTAGCTATTATTAAGGAGAATAAAATGGCCCAGACCAAACAGTAATTCACAGCATCAAAAGTTTTTGGATGATAGTTCATACTGAGACTCCTGTCTTTAGTTTCATTTTGGGCAGATCTGAGCACAAAATGAGACCATATTGAGATCTGTACTATAAATCAAGAGGAGAACCATGAGATTACTGAGGTCTTTATCTCAGAAGACATATTTGAGCAGCAGGAGACCTACTAAAGTCTCATTTGTCTTTCCATTTGTTCTCATTGTTGTCTAGGAGAACCTACAGAGATAGTAAGGAGATCTTTTTGATTTTTCTCTCCTCTGGATCCTCATCAAAAGTTTGAAGTATGATTTGTACATTTCTCCACGTCGCACTTTTACAATGCTGTGTGAAAGCTCTGAACTTTTGTAAATATCACCGAGGACCAGAACAAGCAGAGCTGAGTAAAGTCAAACCTTCCGTGTGACGTCCTGTTTTGCTCCAGCATCTGTCCCTGCTTTCTATCTCTCACACTAGATATTTGTTTGTTATGTCTATAAAAAAGTATTTTCCCCCTTTGTTAGTCACCGATGGGAAAAACTTCGAAAACATAAATGCAAACATCGTCGGGTTTCCAGTGGTCATCAGCTACAGACTGAGGAAAGTTTAATCAAAGTCTCAACCCCGAAAAGTGTGAGATAAGACTGAAGTTTCCGTCAGAGGAGCATCGTGCTCATCACGTGAACCATGAGGAAGGTATTCCATTAGGAAGAGAGGTGTTGAGGTCACGCCGAACAACTTCTCCTCGACAGAAAGCTGTGGAGAATGTGGCAGAGCATTATTTGTTTCCTTTGCTCCGTTACGCTACATGGCCACCCACATCTTCCTGTGACGTATGAGGGTTGTCGCTCTGCCTCACTCTGGCTGTTTGACTTTTAGCGCTGCCGCTAGATAAGGGAGGGATTTAACAAAAAACGATAACTTCTGACCTTTTCATGGCGTGAATAAGCGTGACCTATTCAGAGATGCTTTACAAGCTGTGCTATAAGTCATGATTCATTCAAAATTCTCGGCTGTAGCGTCTGTTCAGTATCATTTTTCAGTGACTTCACTTACATGCACTGGTAACTGGGACAGACCCAGGCTAGTAGTGAAGTGGGTATGATTAATTGCTTTTTCGCTTTCCATATTCTCTCATGGGGAAGAAAAGTGCAGTTTCTCTGAAAAGCACTGAAATTAACAACTCTCATGGCTGAGGACTCAAAAGAGGAAGACGGGCTGAGCTGAACCAGTATGGAAACTCCACTGTGTCTGGCTTGGCTTGGATAATTCCCTTTCCTATCAGCTTTTTTTTTTGTTTGTTCTCCACTCACTTCGGTTTCATTTTACTCCTACCTGCCTGAATCTGCATTTGAAACATCTCACCCCCACAATCTCACACTGAATGTTATCCCACACCAAAGTTAACTCTCCTCTGTCCAGAATGGTTTAACTGCCAGACTTGCCTCTTGAGCAAGGCTCGACTTAAGCCTATCACATAAGCCTTCATCAGCCTTAAGTCAGCTGTGTAAAGTTTGCCAAATGTTCATGATTAAGAGAAAAGCACAGACAAACTAGTCATATCCTTCTGCTTCTGAGATCCAAATACATATAATAATGGTGTCATGAAGGGGTTTACCAAAACTCAAAGGGCACCCCTATATGATAATAATGTCACGCCAACCGTGTCACTCCAGATGGTTCTTATGCAAAGTATGTTATTGCTTGACGTAGTCAGATCATGAGGAACAGCAATGGCTACGAACTAGTTTACCTTGTTTTAACAGCCAATACATTGATTTCTAGTGTTATAGCGAATACACAAAATGTGTAAGTTTAATAACTGTGCCTTAATAACGGAGATTGAGATTGTCTTGAGACTTTTAGCCATACATCAGCCACCATTAACTGGGGGCAGAAATCAGCTACACTTTGTCATTTCACCTTCTATTCCAAATACGCATGTGTTTTAATGGGATTGAGGCCCAGTGATTTTTGGTTAGTCAGATTAGGGACTTCATTTGATAAGTGTATTTTTCCATTGTACAAAGATAGTAAGAGTTTTTTTTCTGTTTCATAGATGAGGGCCTCCAATCATATCCATAAAGTGTCAGTGTGACTGCAGTCAAGCAGCAGCTACACCATTTGATCATATTCCTCAACTGACTCCTACTGGCTGTAAGAATACCAGCCCTTCATTGGTAAGTTAACACCCCTATATCATCTATAACAACTACAGTCTCACGCAAACATCTGGACAACTTACTTCCTTTGTTGATTTTGTAAAGAACACACTAACACTGTGATGCTGCTTTCAGTTTGTTGTCTAATATCACTCAGAAGAGGACTGGTTGCCCATTTTAGCCTGGTCCTCCTACAGCCATGACTCCCAACATCACAGGGGGTGTGCGAAGCTTTCTCTGCTTGAAGGTGCTCTGAGTTTGTCAAACTACAATTGCACACTAAAGTAAAATAAAAAAAATAGAAATAAAATCTGTATATAATATTACTTGGATATAAACTTTTATAAGTTTATATTTGATTTTAGCTAAATGTTTACCTGTCTTGGAAAGAGAAAAGGAGGCACAATGGATTAAAAAGGGAAAACAGGCCCCCCCACCAAAAATGAAAAACTATAATCTGTTCATTTTTGCCAAGAAAGATTCTCAATGAATCACTTTATTCGTATGGTCTGTGTGTGCAGGCCTTTCTTAGATACTAACAGGGGGCTCCAAAGAAAAAAGGTTCGGAACCACTGATCTAAAGGTTTCTTCATTGTTTCTCAAGGAGTTTTTCTTGCTGCTCAAATCAACCGTTTATAAATCTAGTCCGTGACCATTTCTATTTTTAAAAGTGTTACAGAAATAAAAGTTGAGTGAATTTGACAGCCTTATCTATAACAATGGTCATGAATCTTTAAATTTTCCTTAATCAATCCCTCAAGTGCATTTTAAGACATGGACTTCAGGGTGCTTTATTGCTTGAATCCATGACCAAATCACACTTTCATTTTTTTTCTTGAGAAACAGCCCAATACTTGTAGGGAACAAACACCTCTATGCAACCGATACCAGCAAAAAACGAGGAAACTGAGACTGGGAAATAGTAGTTTCCTGCACATTTTGCAAAGGTTTGGGCACCCCTCCAGATGATCCTCTTGTGTTGGTGGTGCTGTCTCAGAACATGTGTGACTTCAGAGGACTTGGTGGGTTGTAGAGTGGTTTATGGTAAGGCACGTCAGTTACTTGAAATGAGCCCACCAACTATGATCATATCAACCCAGACCACACACAACTGTAAAGATCGAAGTGTGACCCTCCGGTCTGATGGTGGGAGTAGGTGACAGGGATGCCCTCTGCGTATTCAAACGACGGAAATCCCTGACCAGTGAGTAGTCATGCGCGGGGGCGGGTGCGGGGATTCCGCAGCTGTCTCGCCTCACGCTGTCACGGTACGTGGTGTCCGAGTTTTTATACGGCTTTCACTCTGTCCCACCTTCAAGCTTATTAGACAAACTGCAGGCAAATGAGGTCATTAAAGTAGAAGCGTTATCGGACCGGCATCCAGGCGTGCCGTAACGCCTGCTTTACTGGGCTTCCCGAGGGTGGTGCACCTGCTCGAGAGGCGGCGTAACTCTCAAAGTGACGGTAGGTTAATCATGTGGAATAAAACAAACAGTGCGTAAGGCTTGGCCGTGTGAAACACAGCTATCTAAAGGAGAAGTGAAAATAAAGCTGCTGGGCCAGGGGAAGCCTACCAGAAGCGTCCGTGTAGATATTCGTGGAAGGGCGAGAGAGACTCACTACCGGGGTTCCTTGAGCGAATTAATAGCACAAAGGTTTTCGCGGTATGACTAATATTCTCACCGCTAAATAGTAACGGTGTCAAATTGTTGACACAACCCAGACTTGTAGTCACAATAAACCTGGCTACACGTAGTAAGAAACAAAGTCCGAAACCGTTAACGTTTGACGTTACTTCGGTTCCCGGTCGATATGACAAATGGTTTTACTCAGGGATTTACTCTGAGGTCATGACTAGTATCAACACTAACATTAATAAACGACGGGAGCATTTTATTATACGGTGTAACTAATAACATTGGGGAATTACCGAACAATAATCGTCTCTGAATATATATCGTCAATGTTTAACTCTGGGGCTCCTCGTGCAAATGACTTTCCCAACGGCTTTTATGAACTCTCACTGAGGCTGTCATTCTCACCACTAACAGCCTAATAAAGGAGCTGCTGTTATAAATACGTTACACGTAAAAACGATATTTCACACAGAAGCCTTTTATTACAGGTCCTAACTACCAAGTGTGAAATGAATGAACTGAGTGTGTTTTCAACGGTTGACGTTACTAGAGGTGGCTCGCGCTCACACTACTACTGACCTACCGCCGATAGGAAGACTTGTTCACTGACGTTAAAACAGCGTTTAAACTTTTACACCCGATTTTTCTTATACACTAAATAACTTTCGAACTAACTGACACGAAGCTTCTGTGAGGCTGTTTAACGCTGCCCCGAGGTACAGTAATTATCACTCTCCTAACAAAATAACGGACCGACTATCAGTACAGCCTATCAGTATAGCCTGTAGTACTAACCGTTCACTGGGAGAGGAACCGAACTGACTGTAGTAACGGTAGCAGGTGTAACGCGTGAATTTGAGACAAACCCGCGGTGTTAGGAAGGCTGAAAGAGTAAATTAAAAGTACTCACATTTCTGTACGTGCATGTCAGAACTCCTTTTAACTGCAGTCTTTAGTTTTCAGCTCCCAACGCCAAATAAAACGGAGAATATTATTCGGGTTTAATGTGACCGTGTGTTGGTGGAGTTCTACTGCTGCTTTATTAACCTGCCGGTACTTTTTACTATGTACACACACAGCACGCTGATAACGTGACGTCATTTGAAGGCGTGGTCACAGTAAAGGGGGCGGTTAACCCATTGCTAACTGGTAAAAAAAAATATGGATGATAATAATAATAATAATAATAATAATAATAATAATAATTATTATTATTATTATTATTATTTATAATGTATAATTATTTATATTATTATTATTATTATCTATATTTTTGTGTAAAATTAATCATTATTATTATGGTTGTCATTATTGTTATATTTATTGTTAGTAGCATTGTTGCTATTATTATTATTATTATTATTATTATTATTATTATTGTTGTTGTTGTTATTTTTTTATATCATTATTGCTATTATTAATAGTGTTGTTACTACTGCTATTATTATTATTATTATAATTATTATTAATATCAAATTTTTTTGTGTAAATATGTATAATCATTATTATGGTTATCATTATTGTTGTTTTTATTGTTAGTAGCATTGTTGTTATTATTATTATTATTATTATTGTTGTTGTTGTTATTATTATTCTTTTTATATCATTATTGCTATTATTAATAGTGTTGTTACTACTGCTATTATTATTATTATTATTATTATTATTATTATTATTATTATTATTATTATTATAATTATCTAAATTTTTTGTGTAAAAAATGTATAATTATTATTATGGTTATCGTTATTTTTATTGTTAGTAGCATTGTTGCTATTATTATTGTTGTTGTTGTTATTATTATTCTTTTTATATCATTATTGCTATTATTAAGTGTTGTTACTACTGCTATTATTATTATTATTATTATTATTATTATTATTATCTAAATTATTTGTGTAAAAAATGTATAATTATTATTATGGTTATCATTATTGTTATTTTTATTGTTAGTAGCATTGTTGCTATTATTATTGTTGTTGTTGTTGTTATTATTATTCTTTTTATATCATTATTGCTATTATTAAGTGTTGTTACTACTGCTATTATTATTATTATTATTATCTAAATTTTTTGTGTAAAAAATGTATAATTATTATTATGGTTATCATTATTGTTATTTTTATTGTTAGTAGCATTGTTGCTATTATTATTGTTGTTGTTGTTGTTGTTATTATTATTCTTTTTATATCATTATTGCTATTATTAATAGTGTTGTCACTACTATTATTATTATTATTATTATTGATTTGTTGTTGTTATTATTACTATTATTGGTTTTATCATTATTGATATTATTGTTATTATTTTAGTTGTTGTTATGATTGCTGTTGTTATTGTTATTATTCGTAATATTGTTACTATTATTATTGTTATATTTGCTGTTGCTATCGTTGTTGTTGTTGTTGTTGTTGTTGTTATTATTATTATTATTATTATTATTATTGATGTAAGGCATAGATAAGATTGCTTAGTTTTATACTTTTCCTACCTATTTCTTCAATTCATGATAAGCATTTTAATATTAGTTCAGCAGCAAACTAAGAAGTATCTGATAATACAGTATGTTGAGACAGGAATAGGGAACATCAGCCACAAAAGGGCCAGTGTGAGTTCAGCAAAGAAAAGATCATATCTAAATACCTTTCTTCTTTTTCTTACCTATTACTTATTCTAACCCTTATAATTGTATCTTTCTGTTCTTTCAAGTTGAATGCGGAGCGAACCTGGAAATATTGGACACAAATCCATGTAGCAAAATGTTTTATTGTGAGATGAGACCCTGAGTTAATATTTTGGACTGAGATAGAAGCTCCTTGTAAAAAACAAACACAGCACATCATAAAAACACATCCTACCTACTGTGAAGCAGGGTGATGGCAACATTTTGGTCTGGGGGTGTTTTTCTTCATCAGGGAAATGCATTATGTCAAGTACGCCTAAATTCTGGAGGTCAACCTGTGGTCCTCTGCTAGACAGTTGAAGATGAGAAGGTGGTTCCACTTCCAACATAAAACTGATCCAAAACACACTGGCAAAACAAACAAACAAACAAAAAACACTGCAGTTGCTTGAGAAATAGTATTGTGAATGTCCTTTAGTGGCCAAATCAGAACCCTGACCTAACAGAAATCTGTTAATGGCATTAAAGAGAGCAGCCCTTTGTCTCTCACCACAAAATTTGACTGTAATTAAACAATTCTATGAGGAAGAATGGCCAAATATTCTCCAGTCTAGATGTTCAAAGCTGCTAGATAAATATACAAACAGACTGATAGCTGTAATTAAAGCAAAATGTTGCTATAGGAAGTATTAAATCACCTGATCACTTTTACATTTTTTACAATTTCACACACATTTAGAACTTTTACCATTTATCTCAGTACTTGAATGTTGTAGAGGGATATTTGTGTAAAAAAAAGCTGGAAAAGGATTTTGATTTCGAGCTTTATGACAACAAGACTGACTTTTCAAGATGGGTAATGACGTTCTACATGTTCTGCTATGATGTACATGCTGGACAGGACACCAGCCCAACATAAGCCTCTTCATTCCGCCATCTTCTCTGTCCCACAGATGCTTCCAGTAACAGGCAGTGCAGGCCCACCATTTCCCCCATGTCTAACACTTTGTGCTCACCTACAGTTACACCTACAGAACCAGATTCAGAAGATATACACAGAGACAGAAATATTGTAACTGTTTAAGACTTCAGACCTCCAGCACCAGAATTCTGTACCCCCTCCAGCACCAGAATTCTGTACCCCCTCCAGTACCAGAAACATGTACCCCTGTTTTGCTTCAGTGGTATTTTTTGTTCTATATGCAGAGACTGATGATAACTGTTCCTAGTTCTCTAGATGACAAGTTCTTGTTCCTACTAGACCACTAGATGGAGTAAGCAAGCTATTTTGAAAGTATCTACACTGGGGTCTTCATCATTCCACAAAAGGTAGTTATTCTCTTGTTTTTTAAATCCATGTTTAACCTAGCTTATCATCGTCAGGGTCAAGGAATTCATTGGGTGCAGACGGAAACATGCCCTGGATGGGACACCAGTAAAAACAGCCATTAACACAGCCAGTTGTGCCTGTGTGACGCCTGACCTGGCCAGAACGTCCCGCTGCTGTTCCATCTGAGCGCCTCTTTCCTTGTTTGTTTGGAGAAAAAACCTGCAGCCACACCATGACTTAAAAAAACAATAAAGGTGACTAAGGACTAAGAGTGAAATTCCACTGTTCATACAGTTGTTAAAAATAGCTCACTTACTCCATCTAGTGGTCCAGAAGGAAGGGGAACGGCTTAGAACCACAGTAAGACGTGCAAAATGCGTGATTCAAAAATAACAGCTCAACTGAAGGATTGTTCAATTGTTATTACTGACGGATTGATTTTATGAAGGCAGCAGCTGGCGCCGTAATGCGTTCTAGTGCACTTTGTCTGGTATTTAACCCTTCTATTTTGTTAGTGTTTGTGGGTCAAATTTGAGCTGTGTTTGAATTCATCATTCAAAAAACAAAACCAGTACTTAAATGTTTTAACTGCAGATTAATTTATTACAGTAGGCATAATACTGTGATTAAAAGGAGAAAAGACAGTTTAATAAATAAAGCAGGAGAAAGCACCGGCCTATATACTGCTCTGCAGCTTTGGAACAGGAAATGTCTATATTTGTGTGTGTGTGTCACAGTAGGCACCCTGTAGAAAAAGATCTTGACTACACCCATTCAGGTGTATTGGTTTCCAGTAAGGCACCCACCTGTTTTGTTCCACTAATTACTATAACCATATCCTTGTATGATTTTGGATGCGTGATCAATATTGTTTTAAAATGGCAGTAAAATGTTAAGTAAGACCATGGTGTTAAAAAGACATTAAGAAGTACATTAGATAGGTTTATTTAAGGCTTAAGCTCGCAATGTGCACATTTCATTAAGGATATCTCAATGGCATGGCCAATTTGTTGCACATTCTGGTTGCAGAAAGATGCTGGGACACTACATTTGCCAGTGATGGTCAAATCACGAATCCATTAGCCAGACCAATGGGCAAGTGAATCCTCTAATGTACTTGCCTGCTTTTGTTTTGGTTGCCCGGAACCATAATAAACTAGGCTAAAAAACAGGGTAGCTGGCACACTGTAACCCAAAGTGCATGATGAAATGATTTCTTCATTAAAAGCACACTTGGGACAAGAACGTACTTCTGCAAATGGATTTTGTAAAAGTGCTGAGACTCGCAGGAAAACAAATTTAATCCATACAGTGCAGTTTCTGCAATCAGTGCTGTCATCTAACTCTGTCACTCACATTCAACCACATTAAATTTACATTCAGTCATTTATCAGACACTTTCATCCAGGGCGACTTAGAAAATATTAAAGGAGCCATGATTGCAAGTACTTTCACAAGTATAGGTAAATCTATAAGCATTCATTACCGTTTAGACTAGAAACTAATGCCACAAAGGAAATAAACATCCTCAGTTTAGCATTTAAATGCACATAAAAATGTGTACGAATATTAAATACTAAATAAATACTAAGAGTACCGTATTTTTCGGGATATAAAGCGCACCGGGCGCGATATCAATATCGATATCAATAAGGCGCGATATCAATGATCGACTTCTAACGGGTCTATGTTCATACATAAAGCGCACCGGGTTATAAGGCGCATGAAATGAAACAAAACTCTTAAGTTCCCTCGGAAGCTCAGTTTGGTCTTTACCTGTCGCAAGGCCTCTTCTTGCTTCCTCCACTTCTGTACCATTGATTCGTTAATGTTGAATTCTCTCGCAGCTGCGTGACTGATAGCGTTGAGTTGGAAATCCGCTTCTAAATAAATGAATGAATGCACGCACCGTAATGCTGAAGCACATACCCTATTACTCCGCGAAGATGCGCACTACGGTGGCCGGCCGTAAGCTTCGTAACTTACCAAGGCCGTGCTAAAACATTTTGACAGATTTATGAGCGCCGTGTACCATCTACAATCGGTTCTAGGTCAGAAAGCACAACCAGAATTAATTCATACATTAGGCGGACTGTCGGTTTTTGAGAAAGTTAAAGGATTTTAAGTGCGCCTTATGGTCCGAAAAATACGGTATAAAGAATCAGTTACAAAGATAAATACAAAGAACAGAGGAAGCATAACAGTTAAGGTACTGGATTCAAGTTCAAACATTGCCAAACAGCCACTGTTGTTCCTTAACAAGTATCAGTTGTAAGTTACTCAGAACTAGAACATTTTTAATTCTTTGATGTTGCTAGGTGGTTGCTGTGGTGTTGCTAGGTGGTTGTTATGGTATCTTATGTGGTTGCTATCATTTCCCAGATGGTTGCTGTGGTGTTGCTATGGTATCTCAGGTGGTTGCTAAAGTGTTGCTAAGTGGTTGCTATGGTGTTGCTAGGAGGTTGTTAAGTAGGTTCTAGAAGGTTGCTATGGTATCTCATGTGGTTGCTATGGGCATGCTAGATGGTTGCTATCCTGTCCCAGATGGTTGCTGTGGTGTTGGAAGGTGGTTATTATGGTGTCCTATTTGGTCGCTGTGGTGCTGCTATATGGTTACTATGGTATCCCAGATGGATGCTAAGGTGCTAAGTGGTTTCTAGGAGCTTGCTACGATGTCGCTAGTTGGAGCTATGGCGTTCCAGGTGATTGCTTTGGTGCTGCCATCTCAGGTGGTTGCTAAAGTGTTGCTAAGTGGTTGTTAGGTGGTTGCTATGGTGTTGCTAGGAGGTTGTTAAGTAGGTTCTAGAAGGTTGCTATGGTATCTCATGTGGTTGCTATGGGCATGCTAGATGGTTGCTATCCTGTCCCAGATGGTTGCTGTGGTGTTTGAAGGTGGTTATGGTGTCCTATTTGATCGCTGTGGTGTTGCTAGATGGTTACTATGGTATCCCAGATGGATGCTAAGGTGCTAAGTGGTTTCTAGGAGGTTGCTACAATGTCGCTAGTTGGTAGCTATGGCGTCCCAGGTGATTGCTTTGGTGCTGCCATCTCAGGTGGTTGCTAAAGTGTTGCTAAGTGGTTGTTAGGTGGTTGCTATGGTGTTGCTAGACGGTTACTATAGTGTGTATGGTGTGTAACAACCACTCAGGTGGTTGTTAAGTGGTTGCTGTGGTAGCCCATGTGGCTGGTGGAGTGTTACTTGAGTATTTGTGTAATTGTGGTATGAGAATGGTGCCATAACTATTGTACCCCATTCATTCCTATGGGAAAAAAATTTGGAAAACAGGCGTAGCTAAGTGGAAACCATGTGTCCGATCAAGAAGCAGAATACAAGCTCAACTCACACAATCAGAACGAACAATCATGGGAGCAGTGCTGATATCTCAAAAACTGCAGGAATTAATACAAAAAAGGGAAAAGAATAGAAATAATATAAATCAGATAATATAGTAGCTTTGCAATGTGCAACCACAATAAGATGATTGTGATTGAAATGGCATATTTTCACAGGTTTCATCATCAACACTGAAGTTGCAAGCAGAGAGAATGGTCTGTTTTGTCACCTGGAACACTTGTGAGACTGAAAAGAAGTTGTTGGACATGTTGAATGAGCTTGCCTGACACTGTCTGTATTTAAGAGAAACATGTTGGGCCAGAGTGTAGCCAACTGCTGGAGTGTGTTAAAGGATGGAAAGTCTACTTCACTGTACACAGCATTCAAAACAAAGGAGTAACAATGATCAGACACACCTCTTATGCCATCTGCATTCTTTGTGGAACCCACAAGGTACAGCCACTTTATTCTGCAGTAATCAAAATCACTATAATTGATGTCGTATGAGGGCCAATTAGCCTGGTGTGTGATCTGCAATGTGATTTATTGTACCTGAGCAAGTTTCGAGCGGTTACTCTAAGGGAGTGATCACTTATCCAAAATGGGCAATTCACAAATGAAATTTTAATAATTGATCAACTTGCATACATTTGCATTTAGTCATTTGGTGGACGCTTTTATCCAGCAACTGACGCAGTCTTATGAAGACAGATTCAAGACATTGTGGGTGACGAGCCATGCTCAAGGCCCAACAATGGCAGGTTTGTCAGCGTTGCTGGACGCTCTCATTAGTAGCCCAGATCTGTAAACGCTGTGCCAACACAGTCCCTTTAGGGGTTTGTTAAATGGTATTTTCACTATGATGCTGAGGGCTATAATTAGTAAATACACCCAGAAGAAAGTTAGACGTAACTTAGTAAACCTTTAACGAAAGATAAAGATTGTGATAGGGAATGATGATTTTCTACAGACACTGTATTTGTCGGAGTATCTACGGAAAAATAGACAGTAAGCATTTGGGGTGGAAATGACGTGTAGGTCTGCAATATAAAAGTTTGACCTCATTAATACTACTGATGCTACTAGCAGTACTTTTATTATTAGTTTATCAAAATAACAGCTGCAGAAGCCTGTACGTGTACTCAAATTCGTAATGCAACGTCATATTCTAAATTCGTTGTATTTTACTGCATTAGGCCACATCAGAAATGCATTTTCACAGATGTTACTCTAATATAATGTAATTTTCTGATTTCTGCTGCGTTTCATTTACAATGAATATAGCTTTTATAGACTGCGTGTTCAGTATTACTTCGGCTACTTCATTCAAAAAGCTGAAGGTGAACTGAAGTTGTAATGTCTCGTTAATTTTAATAGCAATAGATTTGCGCCCTCTACTGGACATAACAGCGCACAACCGTATATAAAAGAAAAGTAGCAGCCGGTCCAGCATGTATTTATACACATTTCACTAAAAACACTACAACATGGATGAATTTTAGCCTTAAAGGGCGCAATAACCTGTGGATTTAAGAAGTGTTCGTTTAGGTAAACCACCATGCTGGAGACTAGGCAGTCACAAAAAAGGTAACACAAAACGAAATAAAAATAGCAACCAACGTTGAAAGTATAATAATGAAAGCAGGGCTAGGATGATCTAAAGGTTATAGAATGAGCCTATATGGTAAAAAATATAGATATATAAGGATAAACTGCATTATTTTATATTTATACTCTAGACTAAACATTGTGAACACTCATAACGGTATAATGTTTTTGTCAGGGATTGATTAGACGGTAAACAAACAGTCGGTTCGTTTAATCGAATTCTTTAGGGTTAAGGCAGTGGTGGGCAGGTGTTAAGACCTGAGCAACTTTGAGAAGGGAAAACACAGGAGGAACACTAGGAGGAACAAACCAAAATCAATCAACAGCGTGTTGGGCGCCCAAGGCTCTTCAATGCTTTGGTCTGCTGTGGCTCCAGTCACAGAAATATTTTTAAGTTGCTTAGAGGAGTAGCGTATCTGATCACAGAGCGTCCAACCTGATGAGTAAGGTGCTGTGTAGCCGCGCACCGTGCTAACCATGCTAACTTGAAAACCGTTGAAAGTTGCTTGTTTTAGTGAAATAAAAACGAGCACACACATGAAAACAGTCGTATTTTATCCTCACCATCATTTATTTCACAGTACAGAAACGGGTAAACCTGGAGCTCTTCACAGAAGATGCCAAACTCTTCACTAAAATGTGAAAAAACAACATACAGAAAAATGACGTTCCCTAAAAAAAACAGGACAAGCGTTTTCCTGCGTAAACTGATTGTTTTAAGCTTTTTTATTCGTCATGCACTGGCACCCTGTAACAAGATTCAATATTTGCCATAAACAAAAATTCATTAAAAGATAAATTACAGCATACAGACGCCAATTATGTTTATATTAGATCATATAGCAGGCTATATAAGGGAGTTTGGGCAGCAGTGTTGCGGTACTATTATGACTTTTCAACCAAAGTTTTTACTTGTAAAAAAAGTAAATATCTGAGTTAATAATTTCATTTCTAATATGCATGGAGGTGGTATTTACTGTATATATCTCATAGGGGTCCAGTGCCGAGATTCGGCACCCCCTAGCGAGGAAGAACTCAGGAACTGTGAGCGCCAGGAATGGACGTCCTGCAAGAAAGACCTCGGACACGGTAAGGACTCAAATTTGAAAGCAGTCACGCAACTGAAAGCTCACAAGGAATTGGACATAGGCACCCAGGGGAAAGACCCTGGAAAAGGCGGGCCTTCTAACCTACTCAAATCTTAAAATGCAACTCAAACCTCGCCTCGCCAGAGCTCAATTAGTGACATGAGGGTTCTTGGATTGGGTTACTGGATTACTGGAGTCCAGTGTGGTTCCTGGTGTGTGAAGGCCAGCATGTGTTGGTTGTAGATGTGTCTTTACTGGGTTTTCTGCCTTGCATTAGTGCGCCTTGAGACTGGGGGCTTTGTTTGTCTTCCAGTACATATATTTTTGAGGATTTCCTTTGATGTAATTGTAGTTCATTATTTGAATTCAGTTTCTTTATTTGCGTGTGTGTATGTATGTATGTATGTATATATATATATATATATATATATATATATATATATATATATATATTTAAATTTGCATAAACTAAAATAATTCTTCTATATGTGATTTATAAATGAAAGACCTATCAAATCAAAGATTTCACGAAAATAACTAACACTTAAGTACAATCCATTCTATGCTTGGTTTGCAACACTAATAAAACTAAAATCAGCATTAGGTGTGCTGTAGGAATGACATAGTAAAGACCTGTATGATGCCATACAAGGGTGCCAGTACACGACCATTAATGTAGATAGAAAAAGGAAAATGATACATGTATAAAACTATATAAAAAAGTCATCTGCAAAAAATACCTGACTTACACATGCCTAATTTACCTTCCATTTAACCGAGAGCAGTGAGGAGAACCAAACACGGACAGGCTTTAGTGACAATATGATGATCAGAGGAGCTCCCTTCCAGAAAAAAACAAACAAACATTATATTAAAAGTTTGAATGGCAAATAAAAACTAGGTCTATGATAATCGTTAATACACATGAGTTACGTGCAGGCGTTACTCTGTAGATACAGAAGCTCATTGTGTTTGCTAGATTTCTTACTAAGAACGAGTAGGCTACAATAAAATAAAGTCATTTATAATTTATATACACTAGCCTGCAGACGCAATAAAAATGAAAGACTTTACACAGACCAAGTGTAATTTATAACAGTTGAGTGGGAAAGTTTGCATGGGTTTTAATGTGAAACTGCTTTGCAATTTATAAAGGCAGGATATTGGTGTCCTATCGCCAATACGACAAGACAGAACCAACAGACGTGAGTTTTGAAGGCACTGTGTGAAAACTAGGATGGCTTATTAGATATATCAAGAACAGGCCAAGTGATGTAGCTGATTTGGCATAGAAAAGGAAGGTAGTGTGGTATTTCTACATCATTTCCCACTTTTAAACTCATATCATTCAGATTTTCAATAATACCATCCAGCCAGCCAGTATGGTGACCCAGGTTCGAGTGGTGGTGGTGTACAGACACGATTGGCTGTGCCTGAGGAATGCTCGTTGGAGTTTTATTTATTGAAACATCTCCTGAGGGCGGTATTATACGCGAGTGGTTTTGTGAGGCGACCAATGAAAATAAGGATGGGGTGGGAAGGGGTGAGCTTCAAAGTTATGACCACATCCCTCCGCGTCGCGTCACAGATTCAGTGGTGTGTAATACTACAGTTAGGCTATATACCAATAAATAATACTCTAACCTGCCTGGGGAATGGGAGGCTGGTGGTGGGATCTGCAAGAGCACCCCCTGCTGACCATGCGATGGACTGGCAACCCTTCCAGGCTGCATTTCTTGCTGCATTTCTTCCAGGCTGCATTTCATATCCCATCATACTCTGTTTGTATATTTGTAATAAACGAATGGTGCTCGAGTGGCGGGGCTGCATTTCGCCACTCCGCCATCGTGGTCAATATCCATGGCCATGCTTGAGGGATGGGAGGCTGGTTGGGTGAGGCAATCATGCCCTTCACTGAAGCAGAGATCCCTGCAATGCCCAAGGTGTCCAGTGAGTACCAGGATAGGTTCATCCCCAAGTGTGGATGAAAGGGAAAAAAATCTTTGTTTAAACTTCTTTATGGTTACAGGGTGTGCACACTTTTACACTCAACTGCATACAAATTATTGGTTATTGGAATTGTTCTAATAACAATAATCCCTACTCAGTGAAACAGTTAGACCTATTATGTCAACAAAAGACCTACAGACCCTACAGCAACACATCCAACGTTTTAATTGGTTCTGGCCAGCTTTTCTCGCTTGCTTGAGATGCACCATTCATTGTACCATCCAGTTAGGTTCGACCCACGGTTCATTGTACCCTCAATGTTAGTCTGTATTATAATGAGTGATCCACAGTTCAGGTCCTTTCTGTTTTTTTTTTCATTGTACTGTAGCTAGAAAATAGCTTCAGTGGCACTGCAGTTCCTCTTATGGTTCCTGAGAGCTCCAAATCAACAGAACCTCTTTGAAACAAAACGGAAACTTGTTTGTCTCAGATAGAGTCTCAAGTGCGAATTGGGTTTAGCCGTGTCTCGCCCTGGCTCCAGTTCATCCGTGGCAGAAAATGAGCTAAATAAAGTCAAGCCGTCTCCTTGAATCATCCTGAGCGCTGATGAATGAACCGTGAGCTTTCATGCTTCTTCCTCCGTCTCGCTGCACTTTTTCTCAGCGGCGCAGGTGTTACGAGGGCATCCACTCCACCACCACCCTCCCCTCTTCTCGCCCCTTTGGCTCAGTTCAGAAGTAGAGAAAGCGAAGGTGCTGGATCAAGGGAAAGGGTGGATGTAAAGGGTGGCTGAGGAGGGGGGGGGTTAAAGCAATTTGTGTTTCTTAGCGATGAAAGGATTATGTGAAAGAGGTCCAGCAGAACGGAGATTAGTGTCAGTCTATTGCAGAATCAGAGTGGACAGAGAGAGAGAGAGAGAGAGGAAATGGAGGGAGAGAGATTAGTAGCACGTCAGAAGCAACAGGGTCAGAGCAGCAAGCTGAGCATCGAGCGTTATTTGCATTTGTGTGTACGCGGAAAGCTACGCTCAAACATGCACGAGCTCCAATTTGCCGATAGGTGTAGAAGAATTATCTGTCGTTATATAGGTCGAGGTTTCCAGTTATCATAAAATGAAAAAGGCGAAAAGAAAAGGAAGACTGAAACAAAGCAGTGGATTGGATCTTCCCATTTGGGCGAGGTTGTGAGGAGCTGGAGTTTCTTCTGTGAAAGCAAATTGTTCTTTATTTACTGATACAAAGTGGTTAAAATACACAAACTTGAATATGACACTACATGGCCAAAAGTTTGTGGACCCCCAAAAATTACATCCAAAATGTGGGCATTTGTATAGAGTTTACACCCCACACATTTGCTGCTACTACAGCATTTGTTCTACTAAAAATCCTTTCAACTAGCATTCTCACTAGTGCTCTCAGACTTTTGGCTCACACTGTATATATAGGGCCTTGGGGGGCACAGTGGTCAAATACATAGCCAGGGTCCAGGGTCGAGTACAGGTAGGGCCTTCAGGCCTGGTTGGCTGCATACTGCTATTGCTACTGCCTAAATGTTTGCACATGCCAATTTGTTTCTACATGCTTTAAAATGTATACATTAATATTTGGAAAATTATGTCACGCAGAAGTTTGTCGTCAGCATAAATATAAGCTATAATAATATCATATTAAATCATTTGGGAGTCTAAATGATTTAATTAGATACAGCTTCTTGGCATAAAATATTAACATCAAATAATTAAATCAACATTAGCTCCATTCTCAGGTTGTCACGTAGTTGGAGAGTGATCGTGAATCTGACATGCAATCCCACAGTGTAACCAGCAGATGTCGCCAGTTTAATGAGGTGCGGAATGAATTTCAACGGTGACATCTGTCGGTGCAGCAGTGGAATTACAGCTCGTCTTTTTGCGGTAAACACCTGACTCTGTGGTAAAAATCGACAAATAATTCCTTTAGAATGCTACTGAAATCTTTAATTCACAACCAATGGCGTCTTTATTTGCACACGATCTAGATATCTAACTACTAATAATACAACAAGTCAAAAATACACGAGTGGACTTCCAGCATTATTGTAAAGTAATAGAAGCCAATCATGTTAGTATTTTAACCTCGTGTTAGGAAGACAGTGTTGCATAATGCTAACAATGCAGCTAGACTGGCTAACTAGCAGCTAATAAGCTGCGGACATATTCCTATTTAGAAGTAGCGAAACATTTTTTTACACATTGCCATCCTGGTTGGGGTATCCATGAATTTTAATTATTTAAGTTAAAATATTATTTGAATTATTACCTCTGCAAGAAACAAACTTTGTTATAACATCCTTAAAAGCGTTATTGGAGCACTTATTAACACTTATTCGCCCAATTCTTATTTCAAGCATTCCCTTTAGACCACGAGTCTGTAGCTAACAGGCTGCTTATCTTACTGCTCAGTTACCTAAGGAACTTGTTATCCTATAATGATTTGAATATGGGATGTGATTGGTTCAAAGTTATGACTTTTGTATTGTGCTGAGCAAATTAACTGGAAACCCAAATATCAGGACCAGTCATAGGAAGGGAGCTCTCTCTCATGGATTTGAGTTCAGCTGAACTGCAACATTTTACATACAACATCTAATCGAGAACGATAAAACGTTACCTCGCTCCTGGTCTTGTTCGGCAGTTTCTGCTAAACAGAGAGAAAGAGAAAACGTATAAGAGTTTGCCACTCTGACTATTTTAGGCTAAAAACTCAGAAGATCATCTATTAGGAGGGGAAAAAAACAAGTATCGGAAAAATGCACATGGAGAAGGATTTGCCATTACTCACACAGAAATGTCATGACAAATTACGAACGGCTGCGCAACCCCAAAATACATTCTCGCTTATTTTAAAGGTCGCACCCGGAAAAGGATAGCCAGGAAGCAAAAAAGCGATGGGAGAAGATTAAGCATGCTGGAGGACCATGAAGGGAGAGAATGAAAGAAAGAGAGAGAGAACAGAGAATGGCTTCAGAAACAATGAAGACAGAGTGACAGAGCGAAACAGGGGAGAGGACGGAGGAAAGAATAGGACAGGGAAGGAAAAAGCAGAAGGAGGGAGATGACAGACATGGATGAGGGAGGGTGTTTATGTCTGATTATATTGCCCTTAGCAGAGAAGCCAAAGAAACCGAATGCAGAACAGTAATGATGGACACCGAAATAAGCTTATATACAGCTTTATGTACATAAAAGCTTAACCCTGTCAAAAAAAGAGAAGCTTTTGAAGCCAGAAGTGAGCTTAGCCATTGTGACAGTGACATTGTAGACTTTATAACGCCCTGTGTTGTACTACTGAAGTCCAGTCTTGGTCTCGACCCCATTTGAACTCGGTCTTGTCTCGGGGTAAGGTGGACTCGGAAATTGTTGTCCAGTGTGTCTGTCTGTGGCAATGTTAATTATGAGCCGAACTTTATTTCTCTCATTGAATATCAACAACCATTCAGACATAGAATAAATTGTCCCTTTCTCTACATGCCTAAATAAAATCTACATTCTGATTGGCTAACAGGGAAAAATAAATACTGCTCTTCTCGTTCAGTATCCAATCAATGAACACGGTTTATTTTGAATTGACTTGCTTTACCATTTCCCAAAATCTGGAATTATTGTTATTATTATTATGTTTTCAGATTTAATGATAAGAATGGATGTTGTTGCTATATTCAGTTGACTGTATGAGGTGATTCCGATTAAGTTTGATAAAAGAAGGGAAACAGAACCATCGCCATCATTTGCTTCCATCAGTTACATTGCCTTAGTTTGAATAAGACCATAATAATACAATTAATGAAAATTATAAATAATTTTAGGGTATATATAATGTAACGTTATATTTTACAAATTCTAGGATGAAATATAATCGTATTTATTAATTAGAATGACATTATATAATGTATAATGAATGTAAAGTGAATTACAAACTAATATTTTTTTTTCCGTTTTATTTCTTTTTGTTCTTGTATGATTAAAAAATCTTGATCTCGTCTCGGTCTCGGCCACTTCTGGTCTTGGTCTTGACTGGGATTTGACTGCTAATAGTCTTGGTCTTGACTCTGACTCGGTTCTAGCGGCCTTGACTACAACACTAGACCATTACGTTTGGTCAAATAGGAACAAGCAAAGAAAATGCTCTTAATCATGATTAACATGATAAAAACTCATCTGGCAACCATAAGTTTATATCATGTTAATCATGATTAAGAGCATTTTCTTTGCTTGTTCCTATTTGAGTTTTTATCATGTTAATCATATACACCATTTATTATTTACTTCAGAAATAATGGACCTGGACACTAAAATGCTGTCACTGCTTTACATATAGTTTTTACCCAGAACTCAACAACCAAATTAATGTGTTCCCTGTACATTCAGCTCTGGAAAAATTAAGAGACCACTCACTTTTCTTCAAATGAACATATCTACATGTATTGCAGCTATTCCATTCCTGAGGAATTTCTGAGGAATGAGGTGATCACCTGAACCAGAACTTATGCCAACACACATGAAAGCTGTGGTTGAAATGTTGATTTCTGAAATTTCCTAAGTTATAACATTAGTATTGTTTTATTAAAAATGAATATAACCTTGTTTTCTTTGTATTATTATTTGTATTATTAACTGAGGTCTGAAAACACTGCATCTTCTTTGCCATACTGATCAGCTGCCATTAACAATGAATACATGCTATATGAATAAACTGTCGTTACTGCATGTAAATATTTCTATTTGGAATTTGTTTGTAATTTATAGACAAAAAAAGTTCTATTTCACTCAAACACACACTACCTACAAATAGTAAAACCAGAGAAACGGATCATTTTTTAGTGCTCTCATAATTTGTTCCAGAGCTGTAGTTGTCTTGGTTGGATTATATGTTGCGTGACCTTGATTTTTAGCTTCTCTATAATTTGCTCTAACTTTCACATCGACAGCATTCCATTTTTTCTAATTACTCAAACAATTAATTTCAAATTGCGAGCCCGCAAAGTCTATAAAGGAAGTCATTAATCTGATTTCTCTTTCATGTTTAAATGAAGTGGAAAGAACAATCAGGACAGGTGTTTCAATTTAGCGGCGAATTTCCGCACGACAACAAGTCGTAAAATGAAAGCAGTGGGAAACAAATGCGTCGCGTAAAATAAATGAAATAAAATAAAACAAATCCCTGGCAATCAAAACAAGACATAAAAAGACACAGTTTCACTCCTAATTTGTTAGACTGAGACATTTAACTGAGCCTTAGGAAATTCTCCCAAAGTGCAATATTCAAATCTAAAACACGCACACAGACAAACCGACAAACAAAAACACCATAATAAAAATGACTGCACAAATAAAATGTGAAGCTTGCACATTATGCTTTGTAGACAACAAATAAATAACTTGCTGGTCTATTTTAAGTACATATTTTTATACGTTCATATAAATGTCAAACCGTGTTTGTAATAGATTGACAGTCCCAAACAGTTCCAATGGGTCAAATACTTTTGGTAATCCTACGTGCCTAAATAGATTTTAATTTAAGGTCATACATAGAAATTAATAATTAATTAATAATTCGGAACCGGCGTGGACTCAAACGTCACAATCTTCACTGGAACTTGTACTGGATGCACTGGTGCCAAAATGGCAGTTTGTTTACGAGTCTCATTCTAAAATGGCTGCTAACTCGCGTCGAACGGCACTGGCACAGCACACGAGCACGGGAGAAGAATCGAGGCAAGTCAAGAGGGAGGGAGAAAGGAAAAAAAAACATCTCGCCGATTCATTCGCACCATTTTATACCGAATTTGAGGACGAACGACAAAGAATCACTGCAGAACGACTTTCATTAACCAGATGAATTGGTGCTGGCGCAGTGAGGGTAAACTGCACATTTAGGGACACGTACTTAGCAGGGTGGACTTCATCCTCGACTTTGGGATGAGAGAGCTGGACGAGAGAGGAGACGGAGGTACGCGGTGAGAGAGAGAGGGAGAAGGGAGATGGAGATGAAGTGGAAGAGGAAATGGCGTGCTCACAGCAGGAACAAGAGAGAGCATGAAAGGGAAGAAAGAGAGAGGGATCAATTAAAAAGTTGAACTGACTGTAATGGTTCCTCACAGCAGGACAACCAGGGAAGGAATGAGAAGGAGAATAAACAAGCAATGGGAGAGCAAATACAACAGCAGAATTAATGTTTAGACGAGTTGCTTTAGTAGATGAGGGTGTGTTATGCGGGTTGCACCAGGCTACATTTGCATTTTGGGCAACTTTTTTGAAAACTTAATCCAAAAGTGAACCTAAAAACACTTAAGCGCTTTAGTCTGTGCATGTGGTAAAATAAGAGTTGATTTTCTCATTGATTCCTGTGGAGAATCTTAAATTGGTGATTTGGTGGCACAGCAGTCTAGTACCATAGCCCATCACCACAGGGACCCAAGTTTGAGTCCTGACAATGACGGGTATTGGCGCCCCCCTGCTATCTTGACCAGGAAAAGCCTTAAACATGACATTTCCACAAAGGGTCCGGTTTCATATAGGTCCCATCCCATGTCTCCTATGTCTCCACCCCAGAGACTTCAGAGTTACGGGGTTGAATCGGATTACACTTACCAAGTCAATCAAGATCTAAGAACTTGTGAACAATATTAGATCATCTAACAAATGTGCTCAAACATTTACTCAGAATTTTGCATTGAAATTCATTTTTATTTTCCCTGAAAAGGTTGTGTTACATTTACATTCACAGCATTTAGCAGACGCCCTTATCCAGAGCGACTTACAATTGATACAGTCTTACAGTCCAAGCAATTGTGGGTTAAGGGCCTTGCTCAAGGACCCAACAGTGGCAGCTTGGCTGAGGTGGGATTTGAACCCTGGACCTTCTGGTCCATAGTCCAGTACCTTACCCGCTAGGCTACCACAGCCCCAGTGTTGTTTTTGTTTTATTTTTCCTTTTGTATTCAAAATCAACATGTGTTCCCAACGTTTTGCGTACATGTTTACACTTATATATTATATATTTATATATTTGAGATGTTCTTTGAGTTTCTGGTGTTTTAAATTCATGTGCCAAAAATTTGACTCAAAATACCAGAATGCATTGCAGCTATACAGTGGAGGTCAATGAATTAAGAAATGTGGCGGCCTTCAGCTTGCTGATGTCTGATAAGTGGGAATGTGGGTAGTGTAGGACCCCAGTAAATGTTGGAATATCACAGACGAATAAGATATGGCCTGAAAAAAATTCTTAAAACTAAAAGGTTTGTTGTTTGCTTTTTTAATTTACATTTTTGTTTGTTTTTTATTACCAGTGATACCTCCTATCAACAGTGATCTGTTATAATATTAATAATAACGTAAAATGCTCATGAGTGAGATGCAGGCAGTGGTGAGTCAAGTCAAATGGAAGTGCTGCCACTTGCTGAATGTGTTCACGTTTCGGCCATCCTTGCTCTCTCCATTAAAGATACTATTTAAATGGATGCACGAGTGCAGGGAGTTTAAGGCTAAGGTCCATCTGTTAGCTATTTGAGCTCTGGATCAGCCTGACTTTAAACTTTTTGATTCAGGTTTTGGTCTTTATTTTCTTCCAGAAGAAAAGCCAACGTGCTGATTTGGGCAACCCAATGCATCTCTGTTTATTCTAAACATTGTGCAAGTCATTAAAGGTACAGCACTGTCTTATTGTTCGATGTCAGTTCGCTGCACACCCAGAACAAATGTAGTAAAAGCTACAAAACCAGAGAAAGAGTCATTATTTTGTCCGACATTTCTGGTACGGATACATAATAATGTGATGCAGCCTTTTAACAAATGGTGTTATACAGCTCTGGAAAATTTAAGAGACCACTTCAAAATGATCAGTTTCTCTGGTCTTACTACAATATTTGTAGGTACTGTGTGTGCTTGAGTGAAATGGAACAGTTTTGTATCATTCTATAAATCACAGATTCCAAATAGAAATATTTATTTGCAGTAATATCAAGAGCCTTTATTCGCAATAAATGGCAACTGGTCAAAATAACAAAGAAGATGAGATCTCGATTAATAGTGCAAATAATAATACAAAGAAAACAAGTCTATAGTCATTTTCTTAACAAAACGGTACTAATGTTATACGTTATTAAAGTTCAGAAATCAATATTTAAGTCACAGCTTTCATCTGTCTTGTACTGTTCCTCAGGAAATAAGGTTTAGTTCAGGTAACCACCTCAGAATGACCTCATTAAGTGCCATGAATTGCTGGTATACATGTGAAAGGTTGATTTTCAGAAAGTCTGGAGTGGGGTATCAATTTGTCCAGAGCTGTATAATAAAGGAAATTCGTTTTTTGACTATTCAAAAAAGCTAAAGAAGACGAAAAACATATATTCGCTGAGCTGTGATTGTTCCTAGGCTATAAAAGCAGGTGTCCCCCAACACAAAGCCCGAAAAACTGAACCAAACTGAGAGGGACAACCTAAAACAGGTGAAACCCTTACCTGATAAGACTTGTGTTGTTGTTAAGGCAAGAAGAGGTAACAAAGAAAGGAAAGAAATGACACATGCAGCTTTTTTTGTCCAGGGAGCTTATGTCCTCTAATTTGTAGAAACAGGATGTATTGGCTGGGTTGCGTAAGCTCTCCAGACTGCCGTTTATGTGGCCCTGAGGTTTGGGGGCTCTTTTTCACTCTGACATCTACAGCCCTGTTGTTAATGAGGCCAGGATTCTGTTCGGGATTTACCCAGCGTTGGGTTAACTTTGTAACGAGGCAACGGCACTAGAGAAAGATCTCCGCCAAGGCTACACCTTTAACTCCATCAATGATCGCGAGCGCTATATAAACCGGCGAGGGTTTTCCTTCAGGCCTCAATGACGTCTGCTCTGTCCTTCAGCCTCCCTCGAGCCGAGTCATTACGGTGCTGATGACCTAGCGGCGGAAAAGCTAAGGTTTTTAAAAAACAACTTTAATTACACTGTTGTGGTTGCGATGCCGCACTGAGCGTTCCAGCTTGACAGGAAGCTTCGGAGGGACATGTCCTGTCAGATAAAAGGCTTGCCACGGGAAGGAACCAAAGTCGGCATCGAGTGTAACCAGGGGGAACGAAATCCAGCTGCGCAGAGCCTCCCCTGGTACACAAATCCTTTAGTCTCACCTCTCATCCAGATATGGCCAGAGGACGAATGTAAAGTGGGGAGGAAGGCAGCCTGGGTGTCAAACAGGAATTCGAAGAAAGATGCGGCCTGATTAAAAGCGCCGAGGCTCCGGGGCAGACATGAAGATGGGTGTCCGAGATAGAGGACGACGTATGAGGTTTGAATATGTAGAGAAGGGGAGCACGGATGGACCTAGAGAAGACTCTAGTGGATGGAGCCCAGATTAGTTTTGCTCTGCTTGCGACAGATCATAAAAAACGAAACTAGGGAGGGAGCTGAAATGAAACCAGAGAGAGAGCAGGAGATTAGTGCCACTCCTCGAACAAGAGAAGACTAGAAAAGACAGAGATAAAGGCAAATCGAGAAGGTGGGAGGGATGGAGAAGAGGGGATGCTACCGTTTAGTCTGGATTAGTTTCGGTCAGAGAACAGAGAGAGTGCGAGGGAAGTTAAAACGAGACGGGACATCTGAAGTAAGTACATGGCAAGAGTGGAATGGATCAAGAGAAGAAACCCATACTGCCGATCCCTCGCATGTTTGAGCTTTCTCTGTTGCAGGACACAAAGACACATCTGAGCCGCCTTATCAAACGCCTGTCTGAGAACCAGCCACGTATCCTCACAGCCGCAAACACGCAGCCTGGCCGAAATTACATGCCGTTACACATTACACTGGCTCCTCAATGCACTACATCCAGTACGGTACCTTGAAGGCATGAGCGGCTTTCAGTTCACAAATCAAGATCTGTCGAGCAAACGCTGTAATTCAACCCAAAGCATGGATTGAAATGAGAATCACCTCTAAGAGCGCTGTAGTAAATCTCACGCAAATCAAACAGCAAATTATTCGAGCGTTCTGATATTTTAAAAAGCCGTCCAGGAAGAACTCGTACAGATTTCTCTCACAAAATGTGACGTGAACTTGCTCTTCGTAGATAATTCCACTCCAAGGAATGCGATTTTGTTTGTGAAATTTTTCCCACGACAGTCTACTTTGACCGCAACTGAAAAGATTCCGATCAGGTGATTGCGGGAGGAAGGTCACCTTTCACAGGGCTCCCTCTCTGCCCTTGTCCGTGAGATACTTTGTACACAACCTTGAGGCGTGCTTAGGGTTTGTTATCTTGTTGGAACATGAATGACTGTCCAACTAGGTTCTGGACAGAGAGGATAGGGTGTTGGTGCAAAATGCTGCGCTAGCCATGCTGGTTATCTCAGAGAGCATCGCCATGACAGCATGTTGCCCATGTTTCACAGGGGTGAATACACACAGAGGTGATCTGTTCACCTACAAAAGGTGCCAGACGTTTCAAATTTGGACTTGTCTGACCAAGGAACAGATTTTCATTGTTTCACTGACTATTTGTCCAAACCAATCGTTGACTCTTCTCAGAAGATGGGACAGTGGTAGCCTAGTGGTTAAGGTACTGGACTGGACCACAAGGTAAAGGGTTCAAATCCCACCTCTGCCAAGCTGCCACTGTTTGGGTCCCTGAGCAAGACCCTTAACCCACAATTGCTTGGATTGTAAGATTGTATCAATTGTACGTCTCTCTGGATAAGGGCGTCTGCCAAATGACATAAGTTATGCTATAAAGACCTGATTCACTCAATCTCCTAACGATTGATGGTAAGATGTCATGTAACTGGAGCTCTGTGAAACATAACTGGTGATTTCTTAGACTAATGCCGCTAATATGCTGATCACCTGTAGCAGAGGAAGCAGGTGGTCTTCCATCTTGTTCTTCCATTCCTGGGTGATCGTCATAGCAGCCAGGTTCATTGTGGAGTGGGTTTGGCCCACTGCATTTGTTGAAACTCTTCGAACTTTTGTTTCAAAATGATTGGCCACCATTTATTAAAGGGACAACGGCCCGACGTTATTCCGTCATATTATTGATTTTTAAACCAAAAAAAAAGAAAGACTGTTCCAAATTGGTCACTTAAGCTTAACATTAGTATCATTTAGCATTAGCCTTTAACACATTGGTCCCTCAGAATCCCCTCTGCATTGCCAAAGTGTTAAGACTAAAAAAGGTTTTCAGGATAATATGCAGTACTTGTGGCACCTGCAATCACTTTGCAATCACTCTTGCACACATCTGCGTTCACTCTGCAGTTTGTCAGTCTTTGGCTTCGTAAAACTTTTTTCCAATAAAAAAAAAACCTTTGGATGAACAGTTTGCATGGACAAACATTTTTCTAGGAACAAATACTTTATTTGAACATTATTTTTTAAGACACAATGATTATACAAAACAGGAATATATGATTTTCAGTAGCTGTGTCCAAACTTTTGACCAGTATCTTATGTCAGTAGGAAATATTTCACTGGCCAACATTTCTTAAAGGGAGTACAGACCGACTTTATTCTGCCATATTATTGATTTTTAAAATGAAAGAGTCTTCCAGATTGGTCACTCAGAATCCCATCTACCTTGCCAAAATGTTATGCATGTGATTTTCAGTCACAGTGTCCAAAATTTGACCAGTACTTTACCTTCTGTTGGCGGCAAAATGTCTACTGGTAGTCGCTGAAAGGTTCAGTCTGTGTACTGAGTACTCGTAGTATTTACTTGCAGTATTTATTAGTGTTTACCTGAGCATCCTTAGAGTAGACTCTTCCATCTCTTTGTCTATTCTCGACATGCATGATTCAACCTAAGCTAATTAACCACCAAAATGTCTGAACTCCATTTAAATATGCGAGCTGGCTTAGCATGTCTGGCCGTTGGAACAACCACGTCCACCCCTAATTATTAGAGACTGAATTATTCCTGCTGCTGACATTAATTGCGGTAAAACCTGACATGTGTCCAAGAGGTGGATTTGGGACCTAATCCGAACATGAGATGCCAAAGTGGGCTGGACAGCCAGTGGTACGAGTGTGTGTGTGTGTGCGCTTGCTCGTGAGTGTGTGCGTGCATGTGTGAAGCGAGAGGTGCAATTGGAGCGGACGGTTCACGGACTGGCCTGCCATTCCCACTCTAACTGGGCAGCATTTCCCACTGCTCACTCTCGTCAGCTCAGCCAAGCGGAAGAATAACATTACTGCAGGGGGCCGATAGTCAGGACACACACACACACACACACACACACACACACACACACAGACAACATGGCCAGGCACGCAAACCTGCAATATTTAGCTAACAGCATAAAGGGCAAATAGGACAAATTTAAAAAATGTGCTAAATAAAATGTGTTTTGTTCTTGGTGCGAAAAAGAAACAGGAAACTAAATGTAACCTTGTGAATTCAGTGCTTACAGTTTTGTTGACGTAGATTAAATTAATTGCTGTTTATTATTTTAAATATATCAAATTAATGTTTGGATATCACTTGTTACATTTTTTAAGTGCATGGTGTAACAGATATAAATACATAAGTATATCCATTAAACCCATACTACATATAATCTACATTTACACACATGATCTATATACATTATATATGCTTATATGTAAATACAACTTCATGTGATCGTTTGTTTAATGCAGTTAATCCCATTTTTGCTGACTGACCATAAGTACCTGTACCTGCATCCCAAATCGTCTCCTATTCACTATCCCATATCATATGGAGCACTACTAGTCTATAAAGGTCCTAAAGGGTAGCAGATGATTTTCAGACACTACCTTATAGGATGTTGTATATTATTAATACATATTAATATGAGATAACACCTTTCACGTGTTTCTAATTAACATAAGTAATGAAATAAATACCTTAAATTAAAAAGCTGTCATTCTGGTCGTTCCTCACTGTTGAATTATTAAAAGAATTATTAAGTTAAAATGCATTCTGGTGTATTTTTGGATTGTGAAATACGAGCAAGCAAAATGAAGTCAATCATAATGTGAAAAAATACATATGATTAATAGTATTAAATATTTGAATTGTTTGACTGTACAATCTATCACTTTATTAAATGTAAATAAGTAGTATTTGTTAGATTTTGCCAGTATAATCTGTTATACAGTACTAGTAGCATTTTTTAAATTTAGTGCTATATTTAATTTATGTTTTGCAAGATATAATCAGCAGTATAGTCATTTTGCTAGTGCACAGTGTTAATGAAAAACAAATACTATTATATATATATATATATATATATATATATATATATATATATATATATATATATATATATACACACACACACATGGCATATGGTTGCAAATTTTATATATATATTTCTTCAAATACCGTGTAAGGATATTTTAGGGTAAGATGCCGGACAAGAATAAAGCATGAATTTACAGAGGGAGAGAGAGAGAGAGAGCAAGGTTAAAGATAAGCGAGGGGATTGCGTGCAGAGAAAGAGGGTCGACTGAGTGCGTGACAGGGTGCGAGGCGAGAGATTTTTTTTTACTCTAAAAAAAACCATAGCGGGAGAGGGGAGTACTTACTGGATGTGCAGCACACAGTGACTTTCAGCTTCATACACGGAAGGGGAAGTCCATCATCTGTGGACAGGGCTAAAGAAGGGCAAAGAGACAAGGATAAATATCAAAAACACTTCACGTGTGTAATTAAGAACCAGATAAAAAGGTTCACTAAGGCCTGAAAATATGAAAAATGGAAAAACTGCAGGAATGCTGATCAAGCAAAAAGAGAGTAGAGCATTATATTGCTGTTACTGTATAGATATATAAGATTTGTCTTCAAACCTACTGATGTTTTTGCAGTGCATGAATGTGTAACTAAAATATAACAATATACCAATCAAATATGAACTATGAATCTCTCTAAATGTGTACACTTACCTATAAAGATCGGAATTATTTTAAATACTATAATCTCATATGTTTGCATGACATTTAGGGCAGTGTTGTTGTCTTTGTTCATTTTTTTTATTTGTACATTGTTATTAATAATATTTCTAGGCATTATTATGCTTTTGTATTTTATATGATAATATATATTATATTTGTATAGTAGTTTTATGTATTAGGTTTATTATATATATTTCATTTCAGCCACTATTGCTTTATATGTTTCTGTTTCGTTTTACTTTTTATAGATCTTGGCAGAAAGCTTAGGATTTGTTTTTTTCATGCCTGTCTTTAGAAATGCAAATACACTTTGATTGTGTAACATTACAGAAACAGGCAAAACATGTTTACGCTGTCGGTTACCCACAAGGAAGTGAAAAAACCTAGCTGAAGGTGAGATGGATAATTAAGTAGATTTAAGTAAGCTTTACTGATATGGCTTTTCAAGAAAATCTGTTGTGCTTTATTTGAGAGTTATTATTCTACAGTGTTTAACTACATTTTAACTATAATTCTGTACAAATTCGTTTATAATTAGTTTTTTCACAACTATTCAATTCTTCACATATATTAATAGCCTTATAATGATATTCAGCAGCTGGTTTTATTTTCTTTGCAATTTATTAGTGTTAGTTATTTGGAATCTCTAAATATAATTGGAGAACATATTTGGACTGACCTGTTTAATTAAAAAAGTGAAATCAATAAATCTCCCATTTTTTATTGGAGTTTGACATTTGGCACGTTTCATTTTTTTTAATGAAAAAAAGGAGATTTTTTAAGAAAATAAAACATGTATTAAAGAGTTCCTTTAACAAAAACATTTTATAACGAGTGCGAATAAATAATTTAATCATGACTAATTGTATTTTTAAGCTTGCTTTCCATTTGACACCAAAGAAATGTTGTTTTCCGTGTAAAAAGCACTACACAGCCATGCAAGCAGACAATATAAAGTTCAAGAGAATGCATTTTAGTAATAACTACTTTGGTCACCGTGACTTTTCTGAAAGGGGGCTGCCAAGGCAACTCGTTCAAAACGAACAAAAAGCACATTGGCACTTATATTACACCTTTTATTAGAAATGGCATGTGCAAGTTATCTGTGTGTACGTGTTGTTAAACCACCCACTTTTGTTATACAGAATAATGGAGTATATTAATGAGCAAAGTCATATAAGGATATCTAAGTCATATAATGTCTGATATCATTTACTACCTCAATCTTTCTTATATGTCAGTAGTACTCTATATTCTATGTAGAATGTAGGGAAAGGTGAGCGTTTCAGACACTTCCCACACCTACAGGTATCTAACATAGTCAAGTAACACATGCGATTCACAGAGTTAAATAATTATGGCCTTTTATCTTTAAGCAATCATTTAGACAGCCCTACTTACAGTTACTTCCACTGCTGCATTTAGTACTTTGTGACCTCACATTGTTAACGTAACATCATTAAGTCTTATTCAACTTAATGAGATTCCAGAAGGAGAGCAAGAGACCTGAGACTCCTCAATCCCGAGTCTCCAGATCCCCCGTAGCTCCAAGTTCCTCTCTTGTTGACTCTCTTCTTCAGCTCCCTCACATGTTTTCAATAAGGGTTAGGTCAGAAGGCTGGGACGACCAAGTCCAAAGCATGAATCTGTGCTCTTTAAATCATTTTTGTGTGGATTTGGGTGCATACTTTTGGATCATTGTACTGCTGGAAGGTCCAACCACGAACTAGTTGTCGCTTCTCGGCAAAAGCAGCCGCATTTTCGTTTAAAATCTTGCGGTTCTTCATGGAGGTCGTCATGCCAGTTATACGAACAAGATTCCCAGAGCCTTTGTTGTAAACAACAGACGCACATGATGTGGATTTGGATTATGCACCGTCTCATATTTATACCCTGGTGAATTGGAAAGTCCTATCTTGAAAGAAAATGTTAAGACTATTCTTTCAGTAGTTTTCATCCGCAGAACTGCCGCTCGCTGCATGCTGGATTGCACCATTCTGTCTAAAGTCTAGAAACTCTGGTTTCAAGGATGCACCCAGGACTCGTACCCAGAGCCCCAGGAACGACTAAGCCTGGCTACTAAACCATACCCACAGGACCTGCAGTACTTACTACAGAGAATAAGACTTGGGTCCTTTAGATATTAGGTTCCTCTGAAATCTCTAATATTTCTGGCCAACAATAGAAAAACAATGGAAAGTTGAAAATATAATATACATACTATAATTTAACAGACCATTTAACAACAGTTCTAACTATCTAATCTAATCTACAGACGTATGTATCTATCTAATCTGTCAACCCACATGTATTAATGTAAATCAGTACTACATACATCCACCATAAAGTACCTTGGGACCTTGGGCTAAAATTAGCATTTCTAATTATCACAGTCATAACTCCACGCCACAGTTGGCCACACCAGACTAAAAGGTCAAAGATGAAGGACCTGTGAATGAAAACATGCAGTGTATAGGGAGACCAAGAGACTGGACAAGAGAACTCATAGTTAAGTCAGGAGAAAAACAGGTGAGAAACAGCAGCAAGGATTGCTTCAGACATTAATGAGACCTACAGTGGGGCAAAAAGTATTTAGTCAGTCACTGATTGTGCAAGTTCTCCTACTTAGAAAGATGAGAGTGGTCTGTAATTCATCATAGGTACACTTCAACTATGAGAGACAACTGAGAAAAAAAATCCAGGAAATCACATTGTAGGATTTTTGAAGAATTTAATTGTAAATCATGGTGGAAAACAAGTATTTGGTCACCCCCAAACAAGCAAGATTTCTGGTTCTCACAGACCTGTAACTTCTCCTTTAAGAAGCTCTTCTGTCCTTCACTCATTACCTGTATTAATGGCACCTGTTTGACCTCGTTATCTGTATAAAAGACACCTGTCCACAGCCTCAAACAGTCAGACTCCAAACTCAGCCATGGACAAGACCAAAGAACTGTCGAAGGACACCAGGAAGAAAATTGTAGACCTGCACCAGGCTGGGAAGAGTGAATCTACAATAGGCAAGCAGGTTGGTGTGAATCAATCAACTGTGGGAGCAATTGTATGAAAATGGAAGACATACAAGGCCATTGATAATCTCCCTCGATCTGAGGCTCCACGCAAGATCTCATCCCATGGGGTCAAAATGATCATGAGAATGGTGAGCAAAAATCCCAGAACTACACGGAGGGACCTCATGAATGACCTGCAGAGAGCTGGGACCAAAAGTAACAAAGGCTACCATCAGTAACACACTACGCCGAGAGGGACTCAGATCCTGTAGTGCCAGGCGTGTCCCTCTGCTTAAGCCAGTACAGTGTCAGGCCTGTCTGAAGTTTGCCAGAGAGCATATGGATGATCCAGAAGAGGATTGGGAGAATATCATGTGGTCAAATGAAACCAAAATAGAAACTTTTTGGTTTTAAAAACTCAACTCGTCCTGTTTGGGAGGAAGAAGAATGCTGAGTTTCCATCCCAAGAGCACATACCTACCTGAAGCATAGGGGTGGAAATATCATGCTTTGGGGCTGTTTTTCTGCACAGGACGACTGATCCGTGTTAAAGGGAGAGAATGAACGGGGCCATGCACCGTGAGATTTTAAGCCAAAACCTAATTCCATCAGTGAGAGCATTGAAGATGGAACGTGGCTGGGTCTTCCAGCATGACAATGATCCCAAACACACCGCTCAGGCAACGAAGGAGTGGCTCTATAAAAAGCATTTCAAGGTCTTTGAGTGGCCTAGCCAGTCTCCAGACCTCAACCCCATAGAAAATTTGTGAAGGGAGTTGAAAGTCCGTGTTGCCCCAAAACATCACTGCTCTAGAGGAGATCTGCATGGAGGAATGGGCCAAAATACCAGCTACAGTGTGTGCCAACCTGGTGAAGACTTACAAGAAACGTTTGACCTCTGTCATTGCCAACAAAGGTTATGTTTCAAAGTATTGAACTGAACCAAATTTATTGACCAAATACTTATTTTCCACCATAATTTACAATTAAATTCTTTAAAAATCCTGTGATGTGATTTCTCATTTTGTCTCCCAGTTGAAGTGTACCTATGATAAAAATTACAGACCTCTCTCATCTTTCTAAGTAGGAGAACTTGCACAATCAGTGGCTGACTAAATACTTTTTTGCCCCACTGCACCAGATAGAACGTCATGCACAAACTGTTCAAAACCGGATGAACGAGAACGGGTACTGAGGGAGAGTAATGTGGCAGAAACCATGCGTCAGCCGCCTCAAGACGATGGTGAAATTTGCAAAAGAACGTGCTTCTGGAGAACTGTCGTATTTCCAGCTGAATCCAAATTGAACTTGCATGGATCTGATGGTGGAGGCTGTGTGTGGTGAAAGCCAGGAGAAGAATTCCAACCAAACTTAACTAAGAGGTCTTTGAAAAACAGAGATGGAAATGTTAAAGACTGAGGCTGTTTTTCCTACGGTGGTGTCGGTAAGCATGATGGCATCATGACCTGTGCTGATTTCTCCATCCGAAATGCCTCTGCACACTTCGAAAGACATTATTCAAGCGACTAAAGGGAATTTTATGAGTTTTTATGAGTTAATGATCCAAAGCCAAAAGTAAGATTTAAGGATTAGAACAGTCCTGCTAGTGGCCAGACCTAAACCCTACAGAGCATTTATGGGAAGCAAAGAAGAAGTGAGCAATGCTGTAGTGTGGATGAACTAAGTTTTGTATGAACTTGGATGTAACTGCTACAGAAACTGACCGATCCCAAGCACAAACACCATCTAGAAGGTCTGTGAAACTAAGGATGATAAATGAATTTCCAAAACTCCAAATGTTATATTTAATGAAGACATTAAGTGTCCAAATACTTTTTGACTCATTTTGAGCAGTATATCTTAATCTTTTTCAAATTTTAAACATAAGCTACACTCAGCGATCACTGTATTAGGTACACCTCCTTGTTTCTATACTCACTGTCCATTTGATCAGTTGCTCTTACTGTATGGAAGCACTTTGTAGTTCTAAAATGACAGACTGTAGTCCATCCGTTTATAACCACCATCTGTTACAGCAGTGCTGCTGGAGAATTTAAATACCGTGTTCACTCACTCCACCTTGGAAATGTAAAGTCAGAAACAGCAGCTCATCTCTTGCTGCACAGTTTGTGTTAAGTCATTGGTGCTCACATGATGCTGGTGGCTGGACATTTTTTGGTAGGTGCACCATTTTCAGTCCAGCAGTGACACTTAAAAACTCCAGCAGCACTGCTATGTCTGATCCACTCAAACCAGCGCAACACACACTAACACACCAGCGTCACTGCAGGAATGTTTTGTGGACGGATGAGAGCAAAATAGAGCTTTTTGGTTTAAAAGAAAGGAAAACACTGCAGCATAAGAACCTTATCCCATCTGTGAAACATGGTGGTGGTAGTATCAGTAGTACCAGTTACGTTCAAATTCCAAAGTTCCACTCTATATACATTTTCACCAGATAAAACACTCCTGTACATTTTGTTAAACGAACTGTATAAACCGATCCTAGAACAAATGAGCTGTTATCGAACTCTTAATAAAACTCGCGTTTAGCATTTTCCATCATCAGAGCTGTAACTCTGAGCTGGAGATATTAGTGCTGATGACTCTCCTTCGGCGTCGGCTCCACGTTAAATCACACCGCTCGTAACCATGAATCCATAATGAGCGTTCAGTAAGGCAGGCCGCTGTGGAGGCCATTTCCTTCTTCAGCGGCGAGCTTATAAGTGACCTCTTAACAGCCGCACCTACGTCCAGTTAGCCTGCTCCAGCGTTGACGCAAATGAAAACTGCCGACTCCAGCCGGGCCGTGCATGTGTGCGTGCAGCAGGACAGCGGGGCTCCGCATTAACGTCACAAGAGCCGATGAGGATGTATGGAGAGCATTTCTAAGAACAGTGAGCAAAGCAAATGCCGGAGAGGTCACTGCTAAGGATTGTGGGTAACAAGGTGCATCCTGTTTCCATCCTGATTTACGCTCAACTCGGGCATTTCTGGTTGTATCTAGTTGACGGTGCACACTCGGGAACATACAGGCAGACCGGCACTAAATACAAACATGACTAAGCTACAGGAGATGGGGGGGCATTCGTGATATATTAAGGCCATGATTTGCTAAGGGCTGTGTGTGTAAAAACTCGCAAACGCAAGCAAAAATGTGCAAGCCGATCTACTAAGAGCTCTACAGAGAACTGCAGCATTTAAACGGAGCAGAGTAGCTAGATACTTTTGTCCCATAATTAATATGTCACTTGGGGCATTCCAACTTACAGCTGTGAAGTGCCAGCGGTGTTATTTGTCAATCATGATAGTAATCCTGACTGCGTGCGCAAATTAATGCGAGGGCGGCCGAGGAATTAAGGCAGCATTTACACAATACCGGTATTGTGGTGAGATCGAGATCGTGCGAAACTAGAGTAGTTTAAAAAGAAGTTCTTTTTGAGTTGAAAGCTGAGTGACATCTAATTTCATTAGACACAGCTCATATGACGAGTGATTAGAGGTCTCTTGTTGAATGCCCTTAAAGATCATGAAGTTAATCTGCTAATGTCTCCTATCACACCCCCTGCTATTTAAACCCCTTGTCATGAGTTTTTCAGTGCACCTAATTCAAGCTCTATACATTTGTGCTCTCTTGCCAAGGGTAATATTAATATTCTTTACTCCAAAACCTGGCATGCAGTTCTGTCTCAGGCAGATATGTAAATGATTACAGGTGTGGTCTGATTAGACACTGGGTCTTGCCACTAGAGGGTGTAAAAGCCCTGTAAAAAGGCTCTCGGAGGCAACCTTTGGGTAGTGTACCTCTTGGTCAGATATCGTTGACTGCTAGACACGCCTCTATGACTCACTTGGACATGTTGCCCAGTTGGCAGACTTTCAGAGTGGACGCATCATTTGGACTGAGAGAAGCACGATGGTTTGGCGAATTGCCCACCATCTTGGCCGTTCTGACTTAGATATGTTGGGAGCAGTGGTTTTATGGGGGCACTCACACACGACAAACAGGCTCTGAACGGCCCAGACAGACCAGAGAGGATCGTTTGATCCACCGACAAGCACGAGCTCCAACAGTTTTGTTGTCCACCATCCAGACACTGGTGGCACCTTCAGTACACACCCCTGTCTCTGCCCGGACCATTTCCAGGTGTTCAGCAGGCACTCATTATGTGTCCTGCCATTGACAGTCAGCCTTCGTCGGTTTCATGAACGAGAAACCTGGATTGCTACGGACTGGGACCGTATCGCCTTCGACGAATCCAGGTTCTGTTTGGGATCTGACGACAGGGTCAGGTTCGAGTATGGGGGCCTCGTGGTGAGAATGATTATTCTTTTGTAATCAGTAGTCCAGGAAAGCCTGTATCATAAAGTGTGAAGAGGACAAAATAATAAAGAATTATCCCCTATTATAAGCCTTTCTCACATATGCATTCATACCAGCTAGATCTGACTTGTTTGTGCTAGCACCCGGCACCCAGCGGCGCCTTCCAGCTGGGTCGATAATAATTTGCTGAGGGAGGAGAGCCTAGACGAGTGATTGTCCCCGGCACTGCAGTGGCGACCCCCTCCCCCAACCCCCTGCTGTGCCCTGTGCAGGACTGAAGAAAGTTTCAGGACAGACTGTGTATCCCCCGCCACCCTATCCAGGACAGTGGGAAAAAAACCAGGGGGGAGGAAATGGAGCCTGACAGTGAGAAAGATCTCGCAAACGTTACGTACTCGCATTTAGTTTGCATACGCCGCCTTGTTTTCGCATACAGAGCTGTGAGCTTGAACATCAGACTGAGACACGGTTACACAATCTTGTGTAAACAATGAGGTTGTGAAGGTTTGTAGACCGAGCTACACAATGGGCTCTGTGCTGTCTCTACACGTTCTCATGCTTGAACAATACTCCATTGTCCCCTTCACACAGCCATAATTTATGCAAAGATACTTTTGCCCCGACTGTCTCCTGCCATTCTTTTTTCCCACCCTCTTTCTGGCCTTTGTTGGCACGCTCCGTGTTTCGCACGGGGGATCTTATCTCTTTTTCTACTTTTCTGCCTTTGCAAAATCTTCCCTTGTTCCGCGACGGCCCTTCGCCTGCGATGTCTTTTGTCATTTTTCTTCATTCGGCGTCACCTTGCACCCTTGTATTGATTTTCCCTTTTTTTTCTGCTCTCGTCCGTCATACGCCTCAACTCATTACGCTGAGATTTTTTAAACTGTTTATTTTAGTTCGTGTTTTTTTTAACCCCTATCCAAGTAGACAAAGTAACAGTGGAATGTTTTCGTTGGAAGAGAAAATACGAAAAAAATCGATCATGTTTTACGACCGCTTTCATTCCTTCTGTGGTTTTTAATGGACGGAGGGAAGAAGGGGGCAGAAATTAAGGACTGAGTACTAATGTATCATCCGTCACTGGATAATCGTAAAAAATAAGGTGGGTTATAAAAATGCTACATTTCCTTTAGTAACTTTGCACTTAGGTGCTTGGCCGCCACTGGAGTGATCCAGGTTTGTCCCTGTTGGTCTGGTCGGGCATCACACATGCACAAGTGGCTGTGTGCTACAAGAGCAACCCCGTGACAGACTTGGATCACGTCCAGGCTCTGGACTCTACCTGTTACTCTGATCAGGATGCGCTCGGATAAAATGGGAAAACCCAACAAGCTCTCTTGTATGATGTGCTGGGACTGTGGTAGCCTAGCGGGTAAGGTACTGGACTATGGACCAGAAGGTCCAGGGTTCAAAGCTCAAGTCATTTGCTATTTGCGCTCATTTGTGCTCTCTTGCCAAACGTAATACTGATATTCTTTGGTCAATTATTGGTATTCTTTCGGGACTACAACAGCAACCCCTGATGGGCCCTGTGACAGACCTGTCACGTCCAGGGTCCCCTTCTTCCTGCGCTAAGTGAATTCCAGGTGGCCATGAAGGCTCTGGACTCTCCCTGTAACTCTGCTCAGGATACGCAGGGTTAAAATGGGGAAAACAACAACAATATGAACAACAAAACCCACAAAAAATGTACTTAATTAGATTGGGATGGGAGGGCCCAGAGCCCTGGTGCTCCCTGGATGAGACGCCAATCTATTGCAGGGCCCAGCGTTCAGACTCGGGTCTTTCAAGCAGCTGCTAAACACTAGCTGCTAAATACTAGAATTTCATCTCAAACTTTCTGATAAATCTATTCTTTTATCCCACCCTCTTAGTCATTTCCCTGCTGTATAAGGTAACAGCATCGCAAGTCGGAGTTCAACACTGTACCGCTCCAGGGAATGTCCTTGCCAATAAAATATCTGATTGCCTCGGTTATTGCCTTGGACGGTCCATAATTATGGGGTAGTGAACTCTGCTAACGCTAGGTTACCCATCGCATTTTCAGCTGCAGGCTGCCCTTCAGTTAAAATTAGACCGCAGAGCCTTTGTAGGTGTGTAGCATGGATAGTAACGCGTTATTTCCCACCCCAAATTACTTACAGCTGTAGTAATAGTGGTGTCCAGGCAGGAACTCGAAGCCCAGGGAGAATGGCGTGAAGCGCTGGATCTTCTCCGAGAACCGGACGGGGCCGTAGGGAGCGTAGGGAGCGTTGCACTCCCACCTCTTTATGGCGTCTTTGGTCTCTCGGCAGCCCTGAAACTGATGCTCGGCCACTAGATAGAGCGCCAGCTTTTCTGGGGAGCCTTCTACAGGAGAGTTGTAGTGAGGACACAGGATGTCCAGGTAGTCGTTCAGATTCACCTGGATAGCGTAATCGTCACTTGTTAGCCTGAGAGAGAGAGAGAGAGAGAGAGAGAGAGAGAGAGAGAGTATAAATCAGTGGGTGTATTTCTATCACAGAGGATTCATAGCCATTGGCATTAAAGATGGCTTTTCTCCAAGCCAACTGCGCAGATTTCTGGTCAGTCCGTAAATCAGGAAATGTGTTCCGTTAGCGAGCAGATTCGGGCTCGTCTATGAAATATCAGCCACAATCGATCACCCGGCCCTTCTAATCAGCGCTCCCCCAACACACACACCCACATATCTGAGCGAGGGCTTCAACCGCAAGCCTGCGACCACAAGCCCCAACTAGCTCAATGATGTGAAACCATTTCGGCACTAATTAAACAAAGGCAGCTACAGGAGTGCAACGACTGCTCTGATTGCAAAACGACAGTCCGAGGCCTGGAGGCTTGCATGATATTAAAGGGCCAAGCAAGTTCACGGCAGCTATATGCTAATTAATGAGAGCAAACCACTCACTGACACTCACCAATGTTAAAACTGAGGTTCCTCTAATAGGCTGAGCATAAGCATACAATATCATTTTGTTCGATCACTGATTCTTGTTTACGTCCAAGTGTGTGCAGGTCGTTTTGTTTTGTTGTGCATTGAATGTGGCGGTTTGAAGTCTTACTTGGTCTACCCATGTGTTTTCCTTTTATAACCATCCCATTTTGTTAATACTTGCACCAGATTTTAAACCCAGTTGACTGGGAACAATCCACATCTTTTGCCACACTCTGTGTTGGATTTCCTTCTTGAATGAGCTTTAATAATCTTTCAATTGACAATTTTCTTATTGGGTCCAAGTCCAACAGCTCATTAAGGTGTTGGACAGTGGTGCTTGCTTTCTATGTTTCTGTATAAATATGACCTAAAACATCATCACATTTTCACACAAGTATTAAAAATAGAACACTGGCTAATGTTAATGTTCATGAATCCACCATCAGAAGAACACTGAACAACAATGCATGGCAGGGTTGCAAGGAGAAAGCCACTGCTCTCCAAAAAGAACATTGCTGCTCGTCTGCAGTTTGCTAAAGATCACGTGGACGAGCCAGAAGGCTATTGGAAGAATGTTTTGTAGATGGAAAAGGCCAATATAGAACTTTTTGGTTTAAATCGAAAAGCGTTATGTTTGGAGAAAGGAAAACACTGCATTCCAGCATAAGAACCTTATCCCATCTGTGAAACATGGTGGTGGCAGTATCATGGTTTGGGCCTGTTTTGCTGCATCTGGACCAGGGTGGCTTGCCATCACTGATGGAACAATGAATTCTAAATTATATCAGAGAATTCTATAGGAAAATGTCAGGACATCTGTGCATGAACTGAATCTCAAGAGAAGGTGGGTCATGCAGCAAGACAACGACCCTAAGCACACAAGTCGTTCTACCAAAGAATGGTTAAAGAAGGATAAAGTTCATGTTTTGGAATGGCCAAGTCAAAGTCCTGACCTTAATCCAATGGAAATGTTGTGGAAGGACCTGAAGCGAGCAGCTAATGTGAGGAAACCCACCAACATCCCAGAGCTGAAGCTGTTCTGTACGGAGGAATGGGCTAAAATTCCTCCAAGCCGGTGTGCAGGACTGATCAACAGTTACAGGAAACGTTTAGTTTACAGTTATTGCTTGCCACGGGGGGTCACACCAGATACTGAAAGCAAGGGTCACATACTTTTGCCACTCACTAATATGTAATATTGGATCATTTTCCCTCAATAAATAAATAAATGACCAAGTATAATATTTTTGTCTCATTGGTTTAACTGGGTTCTCTTGATCTACTTTTAGGACTTGTGTGATAATCTGGTGATGTTTTAGGTCATATTTATGCAGAAATCTAAAAAATTCTAAAGGGTTCACAAACTTTCCAACACCACTGTACCTGTAGACTAATTGTGTGCTGTTTGTTTTAGAAATGCAAATGATTCCATAATTTTTTCCTCTGAATTGAAGCCAGCATGTTCAGTTATTAAACAAAAAAGTTATGATGTCATATCAGTTAAAAAAGCTGGGTGTGGTGATCCCATCATTTTTTCCAGGGGTATTAAAACAGTGCTAAAGAAAGCTGCAAGTGTAAAGAAGGTCTAATGTCCAGAGAGAGGAACAAAGAGAGTTGGAAAGGGGGTTAGAAAACAGGGGAGCAGCGACAAGAGAGGAGTGACAGAAACAGGAAAGAGAGAGTGTCAGAGAGAGAGAGAGAGAGAGAGAGAGAGAGAAGGGGGCTAAAGAGGTGGAGGGAGGTTCTACTTTAATTAGTCGCCCTAGAGAGAGTTTGGCGGGAGACAGCAAGGAGACAAGATGGATTTTAATTGGTCTTTGCTGCACCACAAGTGTGTGCGCGGATACATGTGTGTATAGGAAGAGAGAAAGCGTTGGGGCCCACAGAGGAGCAAAAGAAAAGACAGGATGTGAGAGCGAGTAGGCCAGACCTGGTCCGTCACGACCACTCTTTAAGAAAACGCATCAAAAAGTCATTGGAGAGGAAAAAGAGTGAGAGAAGGAACGGGGAGGGCTTCCATCCCGTATTAAGTGGGTGGGCACTGAAGACAGAAAAAGGCTAATGAAAGAGCAAAGGAAGCAAGGGACCGTGGAAAAGGTACAGGCAGGTTTTTAGGGGTCACACAATGAAAGCGTGTAAAGTTACAACAGCAGAAAAAGTAGGTATCCAACAGGCTCTCGCCACAACCAAGGTGTCCCACTTATTCTGAAATATTAATGCTAAAATCCGGCCGAGCGAGGAGTCAGGCCGCTCGCTAAATGCACACTTATGAAATGTGCATGGAACACGCCAACGTCCAAACATCCAACCATTACCTTCGAGTTTACGATGCGCTGTACACAACCGCAGCGCTGTGTATACGAGATGGCTCATAAATCATTCTTTATCAAGCCATCCAGTCATTTTTCATAGCTTAAGAAACCGCTTTCTCATCAATCAGTGCGCAAATATTCAATACAAAGCAAAACAGGCTGACCTAAAAAGGTCTGCTGCTTTCTGAAAGATCAAACGTGGTCACTCATTTCACTATGTCGGTTAGCTTAAACCGTTCAGATGAATCTCTGCACTGTACAGTAATACCTTCTAGTATGTTTTCAGTTACTACACGTGAACGAACATGCATAGTCATCATGCATAGTCATCATCTATGATTCAATGACCATAGTCTTATAGAAACATTGGCAGTGCTCAACAATAACGATTGCCTGAATGCCCAGGGCAAGTAAAACATCACGTCGAGCCATCGGTACGAAAAATAACTTCATGTGCAAGTGTACAATATGTTAAGAGAACAATGTAACTGAGGCCAAAGTCAATTCACTTGAATATTTAACCCCTCACCATGCAAACAATGGTGTAATTCATTCGCATGTCCAGTCAAAACAATTATCTAAAGTGAAAGTGAGGTGTGAATATAAAGCCTAGCAACTCTGTGGCTTCATTTCTAGCAAACTCAGCTTTCCTGGGTTGTTTACCTGAGATGTTCTGCAAAGTTTGAAGGGAATATCCTAACATGGCGGACAATAGTGGTTCTATTTTGGCAGAACTTTTAGAAAACAGTCGCTCAGGGAGGCTGGTTAAAGGGGGTGGGGGTTTGGGTTTGGGGTTGGGGAGGGGAGGGGAGTGGATACCATGCTATTGCACTACAACTGCAATGGACTGGTGCACCGTTGAAGGTACGTGCTTACCTATGGGCTGTGAATTCAACGTTAGGCTCCAGATTTGGGGGAAATAAATGTGGGAAAACACTGGAATTGGAACGCCTACTCCACCCCGACCAAGGAATTGAGTTTGATGTACTCACCAAGTCTGATTTTTCTAACCCCTAACTCCAAAGAATACAGGATGCAGTTGTAAGTATGCCCTGGATGAGTAGAAGTTGCAGTTACAGAACTTATGAATGATCCTCCCTTCCCTTAGACACAGCCAATGGCTCCATACGATGACTGGAGGGAATCGCCAGGATTCGAACTTGACTCGGGTTAGCATGCAAATTCATAGATTAGACATGGTGGCAGCGCCAAATTCACTCCGCATGTCTAATCTATGAATTTCCGCTTCTATAGGCTACATTAAGTATGTAGTGGGATCATCGGGATGGCAAAGTTGACTCTTCTACAGTCTTTTTGGAAGTGTAGCAGCCAAGAAACCCCTTTTTTAGGAAGGTTAACAGGTTGAAAAGGTGCGAACTTGACTCAGGCTAGCATACCGAGACCAGTGCCAAATTCACTCCGCATGTCTAACCTATAAATTGCTACAGTTCTGTTCAGTCCAAAGTGCATTTGAACAGTTATCATTTACAAATGCATTACTCAAGAAGTAAACATATACAGCACTGTGCAAAAGTCTTAGACCACCATTAGATCAGATATGGCATTGTTTTGGCAATGGTATAATGACCATATATAAACATTTCTCAGTCTGTTACTAGAGTACAACCAAAAAACACAGGATATTTGTATATGCAGGAAAAAACACCCTTCTACAGTCTTTTTGGAAGGGTAGCAGCCAAGAAACCTTTTTATTTAGGAAGGGTAACAGGGTAAAAAGGCTAAGATGTACCAAGGCGATATGCTAAAGCTCACAAAGATTGGAATAAAGATAATCCAAATCCAAATTTTTGGGTCCAATTGTTATATTATCATATATGGTCATTGTAGCATTGCTGAACCAACAAAACCATACTGGGTTGCCAGGTGCACCATTTTCCTGTGTAATTGAGGTACACCTGCCACTGTTTTGAACTGATGTCCATGGGTTAACTGGATGGTTTATAACCAGATGTACGTTATATAATCAGACTCGGCCATCCAGGAGTTTAAGTTCTCAGCATTTAGGCCTTGAGCTTGTGAATTTATCTTGAAACCTATTTAACACGACCAGCCAGTAATGGCTCTGCAACTAAGCATATAGGATATAAATGACAGTGAGGCTTGTGTGTAACTGCAGATCATTTCGGTGCTCAGTAGTGAAGCCAGCTGTGATTACACAGGCTTAAAATAGGTGAGTGGAGGGTGGGCCGGGTGTAATTATGTGGCAATAATATAAATAGGCAAAACCTGTACGGAAGCGGCAGAGCTGAGCTTAGGCAGTTATTATTGTTAAAGAGCCATAATTCACAGACGTAAAATTAAGTGTCCTGGAAGAAATGTGCAGTTCAATTCTGTTCCACCTGGAATAGAGCAAACGTGTGTGTGTGTGTGTGTGGTGGGAGGTACGGGGGGAGGAAGGGAAGCGGGAGGTTTATTGCACTTGTTCCTCCGCCGCGATGTGACCAGAGCTGTGTGTCACTAAACAGCGGCTCGATCCATAACCATGACGGATTATTGGTGATCAATCAGCATGACGGGCCGCATCGATCGGGAATCGGTCAAACGTGACTCTGGCGAGGCCCGCTGATCAATGAAGCGTCTGTCTTCGACGCCCTCGGGCTGCACAACATGTCTCAATTAACACACACACATTCACACACACAAACCTTAATTAACTTACAGCTAGAGTAGCAGTGGATAAAAATGACAGCGCCTGCGCTATTAATGCACACTAAGCCTGCTATTAAGTACATAAGCAAGTAAGGTTGATAACACCTCGCACAATACAGAAGCATCTGCATCCATAGTACTGATGCACCAAAATTCAAAACGATGCATTTTCGTGTTTATCAAATGGTATTTTTTAAATCCTTTATCCCAGTGACGACAGATTGCTTGCCTAATGTCTCGGGAGCTCAGCTAGCAGACTAAACGAGCAGTGTTTCTATTAACACTAAAATGACTCACTCCCTCACACAGCCCTCGAACCCAGACCTGCCGGCACTACCATTAGCCAGCGTATCGATTCCTCTCATCAGTCCCACTATTTCTTAATGACATCCCCTGCTATTTAAACCCCTTGTTGCAAGCCACATGGATGCCATTTAATTAGTATCGTTAATGAAAGGCATACAAAACCATGACGTGCACGAACTCTAAATCTTGTGCTGCAGACCACCCAGTCATTTCCAGCGTATTGAAGAAGATCAAAAGATGCAAAGATGTGAGACTCTGCTGGGTACCAGGATGCAGTGGTGTATCAGGGAATGGGAAGGCAGATCGACTCACCAAGAAACCCTTAACTTCAAATTACCACCAGCAGACTTTCCCCCCACGATTCACAACTAAGTTAAAACCAATTGGCAGCCAAACTGGACACAAGCTACATGAGATGCTTCCCAATGTGGAAAACCAAAAGGACGTACAGGAGAGCAAGTGCTGTTCACCAGGTGCAGAACTGGTCATACCAGAATCACTCAGCCAACACCTGTTGAAGGGAGAGACTCCCACGTTATGTGATGTTAAGTTCTGATCACAATAAAACACATCTTGACAGAATGGCCAAAATTAAGCCAAGAAAGGGAAGAATCAAAGAGACCTTGAACCAGAATAACACTAATAACTTGATGAATACAGGGTGGTCCATTTATATGGATACACCTAAATAAAATGGGAATGGTTGGTGATATCAACTTCCTGTTTGTTGCACATTAGTATATGGGAGAGGGGAAACTTTTCAAGATGGGTGTTTGGATCCAACTTTATTATTATCTCGTATCTTCACAGCATAGACAATTGCCTTCAGATGACCCCAAAGATAAATGTCTAAGGGATTCAGATCGGCAGAGCATTTCTTCTGCGGTGTTGCTATCAGTGTGTCAAGAGTGGGAGAAGAGGGTTGCATTGACAATCCAACACAACGGGCAGCACTATGAACACATTTTATAAGTGGTCATAAACTTGTAAATAACTCATGAAAGAATAAAGATCTGTTAAAACCAAGCACACCATTGTTTCTCTTGTGAAATTCTCAATAAGTTTGATGTGTTACATGACCCTCTTCCCATTGGAAATAATAAAGTTGGATCCAAAATGGCCGACTTCAAAATGGCCGCCATGGTCAACACCCATCTTGAAAAGTTTCCCCCTTCCCATATACTAATGTGCCACAAACAGGAAGTTGATATCACCAACCATTCCCATTTTATTTAGGTGTATGCATATAAATGGCCCACCCTGTATATATACATATATATATAACTTACGGAATACAGTTTAATAATGGAGATAACAGACATACAAATGTCGACATTTAAGACTATAGGACATATAAAAGACGGATAAGCATATGAGGAATATTTTAGGATATGAGACGTTCCTGTCACGAGCATGGCTTAAGTGCAGAGCATGACATAAGTAACTCACTAACTACCAACACCCAAAAGCCATTCACAGAACACCATCTGTTTATTCAGCAAGGCAGAACAGTGTAAAAACAGTGACACCATTTGCCACAGTGTGTTCTCATATCTCCGCTGTCTGGCCCGGCCTGTCGGGAACCTTTTTTTTTGTTCTTCTATCTTTAACTCTATCTTTTGTTTTCAATCCTTTTATCTTTAATCCTGGCTGAGATGCTAAAATAAGAGGAAAGCATGTAATGAGCATGCACACAGTCTTTGACCCCACAGCTTTATGCATTTGTGCTAAGCAGTTTAAACACGGTGCGGAGGCAGAATCCCAAACCACACACTACACCATGCGAAAACAGTAATGATACAGTAATGGTGTCATTTGACATACCATTTATTATGAAAGTACGTGTTTGGGAAAAGAGCCAGAATGCCAGTACGTCGACTTAACAATAAGGTTCTTATCTTAAGGGTAACAACTGATTACAAGGTAGCAAAAGCCACAGAAACAGACTGGCGGGCTTGTCAAAGGAGTTACGCTAAAATGATAGGTCTCTAACAAGGATGCAGATGCCTGGAGGTTTTTGATGATATCACTGAATACAGGTGGGTGATTAGAATATGCTGGAACGAGGTAGAAAAATGACAGCTGGTGTTGCTGCCATATAAACATAACCAACGGTTTTCTGCTCAGTGCCGGGTATTGTGAAAACAAACCATGTCCACAAAGCAGAAGTACCTACCATAATGCACTGGTACTCGGTTCTCGTCGTTAATTCGTTCCAGAACCAAAAGTGATGAGTACCATGCAAATTCTTCCCATAAAGAGTAATGCAAATTGAATTCATCTGTTCCAGACCCCCAGAAAATCCACACTGTATAAGTATGCATTAATGGAGTTGTACTGTACAGGTGCTCCCTGATTTAAGATGGGGATATGTTCCGACAAATCCATTACAAGTTAAATGTATCATGAACTGATGAGCTTAATAAAGTCTGTACTGTGTCATAACAGAGCTGACCTTACTGTTTAAAACACTTACATTAACCTACAGTTGGCCATAATCATTAAAACAAAGCTTATTTTAGAATAAAGTGTTAAAAATCTCGTAATTTACTGAGTAATGGATTGATAGTGAAAAGCAAAAACAAAACACTTACTCTATTGGTGAACTCAGGGCGCTAAGCTGCTATAGCTGCTAAGCTAACTGCAGCCTGGGTTTCTTTTTGGTTTCCTTTCAGTTTTCTCTTATAATGAACCTTTTTCGGACCCATAGAGACTTATTTGTACCACTGTACTATTTAGTTATTTATATTATATATACTTGTTTCTTACTTTTAACCATTTTTCCTTAGATCACCTTAAATTCGTCTTTGTGATCAAAATAATTCAGCCACTCATTCATCTGTTACTTACTTAAAGTCTTTATGCCAATTCTATATCAATCCTGATTTGAACATTGTCCCTGTTTTGCTATGGTCCGGTTTACGATTCTTCACTTATGATGGGAATCCAATAAAACACACACATGGCAGAAACTGTATGCTGAATTTTGAATTGATTTGTTTTTCGCCCTCAGTCCACCAATGGACTAACCATTTTGTTTTTGTTTCACTTTCAATACATTATTCAGTACATTACACAAGATATTCAATACTTTACTATAAAATAAGCTTTGTGTTACCGATTTTGTACAATTGTAGCTTAATATAAGTGTTTTAAGCATGTTTAAGCTAGGCTATGCCATTATGTATACAGTATATATTAAATTCCTCGGTTTATGACACAGTCAGCTCATGGTGGATTTGACAGAACGGATCCTCATCATAAATCGGCGAGTACCTGTACTGTTTTGAGATAGATCATTGAGTTTAGGATCAAGGATTAAGGGTTTAAGGGCAATAATGTCTTGTTTATGTATACGTAGCTTGTATGTCTGAATGATTTCACTCATGTTCATTGGGTTCTGACCCGGTTTGGATCTCAATACAGTTGATTGAGTTCAAATCAATTCTTAAGCAACACGTTGGCACCTGCCTTCGCAAACTAAAGGGAAAACGCACACCATGGATGGCCCGAACCAAAGACTGTAGGTGTGAAAGTGCTCTAAATGTAAATTCCATCCGAATGAAGGTGGCGGAAAAACCTGGCTGAAACTTCTCAGAAGGGGATTTCAAAAGCCAGCATGAAATAATTCAGAGCTGCTGAGCTGAATGAGATCAAAAAGAGGAGCGCGATGCTGAAAGACGGCGTATTAGCAAGACACAATAGAAGAAATAGCGACACCATTGTTTTTTCAGTGCTTGTTTTTGTAAAGCGAGGTTGTGACAGAAGTAAAGCATGCGGTGTGAGGATTAGCCTGTCTGTCACTGATCAGGCTAGATTACACCTGTTGTGTGAATCCCAGTGTTTCCTTTTTCTTCTACAGTTCCTCTCGGTGGGGTTCTCACAATGGATTGATGCCCCTTTGACTACAGCAATGTACGGCATTGATTATAGAGACTCCTCGTGCGTAGGACCAGACGGGTATATCGACTGGTTGAGACAATTCCATATAAACGCGGATCCCAAATATGACGCCACTAACGGCACAAACGGACCTCAGAGCACTAGTTGCTGGTGTCTGATCTTCTGTATGGTTCTATTGTTTTCTCTTAATACCTGTGGCGTCTTTAGGTTTCAGATTCTTGATGTCACGATGATAAGGCGAAACCTTAGCCAGTTGCACCAGTCGGAAAGCCCCAGACGTTGCACTTTAGAGTTTAGTACGTTGGGCAGCTCTGGTGTCTGGAAACCTGGGATCCTCCTGGCTGGGCTTTCAACATGAAGGTCAGGTGGTATGGTCATGGAACCCTGGCTCTGCCAGTAGGTCAGCTTTATTAAAACTAGTCTTAGTCAACTGTAGCACATTATACTTTATGCCTGGTGGCTCGTGGTGCCTTCTGTTGGTTTTACCTTTATCCTAGGGCCTGTAGATGTTCCGCGTGTGGCATCGCTGTAAAGCGCATATATATCCTGCCCTACGCATGAAGTTTGATCACACACGTCTGAGTAGTGGAAGCCAAAATGGAACAGTTACCGCGCAAGCTACACCGTTTGAATAATGGATCGCATTCATGGCAAATGTGAAAAAGTGAGTGAACGTGAGCGTGCGTGTGAATAAAAATGGGGGCCCGGCGGCGGCACCTTTGATCCCTTTATAAAAGAGAATAATTAAAGCATGAAAAATGACGCCACGAATTGCGTGCGTACCGAAACAAACAGCGCTCTCGAGCATTCGGTGCGCTGCGAGCGAGGGCGTAATTGCTAAATGGGCCTGATAATTGGATAACAATAGCACGATGTCCACATGAAAACACACAAACATGTTAGGAAGCTTGGACAAATGTGGTGGAGAGATTTGGGAGATAAATGAGCGTACAGTCGGAGGTACGAAGGGGAGACCGCAATGAGAGCGAAAACACTGAATGGATGGATGAAGTCATCCCAACCATATATACTCCTTGACCAAAAAACTCACCAAGGAGTTGTATCAATGTAATGATGATATATGTAAGTGATTACAATATTAGATCGAAAGGTTAAGTTTATTGGGGAAAACTGTACAATTGAAACTAGGCTCTAGTACCCTGTTAGGTCACCTCTAGCCTGGATACAAGATGAGATACCATTAAAGGCAAACAGGTGTTGTAGGGTATTTTGTGGCACATTTGCCCACAGATGTTACAGCTGGGCTTGTAGATCCTCATTTATCACACCAGCAGTTGGGGCAGTGTGTCAGTCCACAGCAAAGGCAGGATTGAAGCGATCACCACGAGGCCTCCATACTCGAACCCAACTGATGTCGGATCGGATCCCAAACAGAACCTGGATTCGTCAGTAAAGATGATACTTTTCTAGTCCATAGCAGTCCAATTTTCTCGCTCACGACACCACTGTACAAAAAGGCAGGACAATGGCAATGGCTGTCAATGGCAGGACACACAATGGGTGCCATCACAACACATTTCCTTCTGCTAAGCGCCTAGAAATGGTCTGGACAAAGCCAGGGGTGTGTAGTGAAGGTATCAGGTGTGTCTAGATGGTGAACAAGGAAACTGTAGGAGCAGCTTGTGCTTGTCGGTGGACCAAACGATCCTCTCTACTGATGGTCTGTCTGGGATGTCCGTCCTGTTCGCCATGTGCGAGAGCCCCCATAAAACCACTGCTCCCAACATCTCCAATTCGTTAAAATGACCATCCTGCTTCTCTAAGTCCAATGATGTCCCCCCTCTCAAAACTTGTTGGGCAAAATGTCTTTGAGTAGAGGCATGTCTAGCAGTCAACGATCTCTCACCAAGAGGTACACAACCCAAAAGTAGCCTCTGAGAGCCTTTTTATAGGGCAGTGGGGAAGCTTTTGTACGCCCTCTTGTGGCAAGACCCAGTGTCTAATCAGACCACACCTGTAATCATTTACATATCTACCTGAGACAGAACTGCATGCCGGGTTTTGCAGCACTCCCACATTTCTATCTGGACACTTTATTTTTTTTTGTCAATCTTTATACGTGTATACAGTGAGACTCCATCACAGTGTTCATGATGCAACACAAGTGTAAAGTATAGCACAAGAAAGTATTAAGCATAAAGCTAGTACTGTTTACTACACCCTTTTTAAGTAACATCTAGAAGCCTGCTGTTCTGATAAGCCATGAACGTACCAGGTCTACATCAGGCGTAAGAAAACAAGTCAATACTGAGAGCAATTGGTGCATTTGATGGAGGTACATAAGGGGCTGTAAGGAAAGCCTGATGAGTGAAAGCGATGGCAGAGATCCAGAGCAAGACGCCAGTTACACAGGAAGAGAGAGGAATCTTGACACGTGATGCCTGAGATACAGACAGAAATAAAATTTGTTGTTGGAGGGCTAAAAGTTGGCAGACATGCTTAGCCAAGCGCAACTTCTCTTTTCGTGGCAATCTCCAACAGAAGGATGGAGGATACACAGAGGAAAAAAAATCAGGCAAACAGAAACAAGTCAGAAACCTTGGCAGCAAGGAAGCAAGAAGAAACGAAGGTGAAGAGAATGGGAATAAAAAAGGAAGAATAAACAAGTGGTTCCATCATTGGCAAACAAGTAAAAAAAATACCGGAGGAAGAGTCAAGCCTCATCCATCAAGAAACCCTCTGCTGCTTCAGTCTTCTGACATCCAAAGACCTGTGTATGTCATCTTTGCCTTTTCGTTTAACCCACTACCCACTTTGCTCTCACCCACGTTTGTGTTTTTGTATATGCTTCCTTAGCGTAGCCAACCTCAACTTTAGTCAAAGTTCAAATCTTCCACAGTTCAAGATTTTGGGATGAAAGTGTAGGCTTGGTAAAAACAACAGTGCAGCTTTTCGGAAGGACTAGATAAATAGCAAATATCTAATGGGTTATGGATTACCCTACACTGCGTTTTCCCCAGCTCTAAATCCGTTTGAAGATCTGCGGGATGTGCTGGAACAACAAACCTGTGTCGCAACGTACAGGACTTAAAGGATCTGCTGCTAATGTCTTGTGTCTTGTAATAGCCAGATACCACAGGGCACCTTCAGAAGTCTTGTAAAGTCCTTGGCTCAGCAGGTCAAAGCTGTTTCGCCAGCACACGGAGGACCGGCAGCACATAAGACAGGTGTTCCAAATGTTTGGCTTATTGGTGTAAACATTTTAAAGTCTGCATGACATGCTCCAAAATCCCTTATAATTACAGCTTGGTGCCACTTCTTCGCTGCAGTATACACTGAATATATTAGCTCTAAAATGTGTTTTTAGAAGTTCTACGTTTCAAATGAATTAATAAAACGTGTATAATCAGTGCCTGGGTCAAAGTCTGGGTCTTCTTTAAACTTATCACAGGTAATTTACTCATAAACGCATCATTTTCAGCCACTGTGATTATTTTGAGAGTTATAGGTCTCAGTGTGGTAAATGGCTGCATTAACCTATAGGCGATTTTACACCAAAAAGTTCTAGGGAATAATTTGGGACGGACGACTCCCTATGGAGCTCCCCCGAGAACTACATTTGTTCGAGGGCTTTTTTTGGGTTTGCATTCACAGTGAGGAAAAGCAGGTGCGAGACGTAGGGAGTCACGTGACGGGGGTGAAGGGAAACGTATTGAGGAAAAGCAGGTGCGTGACGTAGGGAGTCACATGATGGGGTGAAGGGAAACGTATTGAGGAAAAGCAGGTGCGTGACGTAGGGAGTCATGTGATGGGGTGAAGGGAAACGGAGTGTGAGGAAAAAGCAGGTGCGTGACGTAGGGAGTCACATGATGGGGTGAAGGGAAACTTATTGAGGAAAAGCAGGTGCGTGACGTAGGGAAGTCACATGATGGGGTGAAGGGAAACGTATTGAGGAAAAAAGCAGGTGCGTGACGTAGGGAGTGCATGTGATGGGGTGAAGGGAAACGGAGCAGTGAGGAAAAGCAGGTGCGTGGCCGTAGGGAGTCACGTGGACCGGGGGGGTGAAGGGAAACGTAGTGAGGAAAAGCAGGTGATGTGTGACGTAGGGAGTCACGTGATGGGGTGAAAGAAGGAAACGTAGTGAGGAAAAGCAGGGGTGTGTGACGTAGGGAGTCACGTGACGGGGGTGAAGGGAAACGTAGTGAGGAAAAGCAGGTGCGTGGCGTCGTAGGGAGTCACGTGATGGGGGTGAAGGGAAAAGTAGTGAGGAAAAGCAGGTGTGTGACGTAGGGAGTCCACGTGGACGGGGTGAAGGGAAACGTAGTGAGGAAAAGCAGGTGTTGTGACGTAGGGAGTCACATGACGGGGGGTGAAAGGAAACGTAGTGAGGAAAAGCAGGTGCGTGGAGTGGCGTAGGGGAGTCACGTTGATGGGGGTGAAGGGAAAACGTAGTGAGGAAAAGCAGGTGTGTGACGTAGGGAGTCACGTGACCGGGGTGAAGGGAAAAGTAGTGAGGAAAAAAAGCAGGTGTGTGCACGTAGGGAGTCACGTGATGGGGGTGAAAGGAAACGTAGTGAGGAAAAGCAGGTGTGTGACGTAGGGAGTAACGTGACCGGGGTGTGAAGGGAAACGTAGAGCTGAGGAAAAGCAGGTGCGTGGGCGTAGGGGAGGTCACGTGATGGGGGTGAAGGGAAACGTAGTGAGGAAAAAAGCGAGCAGGTGTGTGACGTGTAGGGGAGTCAACGTGACCGGGGGTGAAGGGGAAACGAAACGTAGTGAGGAAAAGCAGGTGTGTGACGTAGGGAGTCACAATGACGGGGGTGGTGAAGGGAAACGTAGTGAGGAAAAGCCAGGTGCGTGGCGTAGGGAGTCACGTGATGGGGGTGAAGGATGAAACGTAGTGAGGAAAAGCAGGTGTGTGACGTAGGGAGTCACGTGACCGGGGGGTGAAGGGAAACGTAGTAGTGAGGAAAAAAGCAGGTGCATGGCGTTAGGGAGTCACGTGACCGGGGTGAAGGGAAAACGTAGTGAGGAAAAAGCAGGTGTGTGACGTAGGGAGGTCACGTGATGATGGGGGTGAAAGAAGAATGAAAGAAAACGTTAGTGAGGAAAAGCAGGCAGGTGTGTGACGTAGGGAGTCACGTGACCGGGGTGAAGGGAAAACGTTAGTGAGGAGGGAAAAGCAGGTGCGTGGCGTAGGGAAGTCACGTGATGGGGGGTGAAGGGAAAAGAAACGTAGTGAGGAAAAGAGGTGTGTGACGTAGGGGAGTCCACGTGACCGGGGTTTGAAGGGAAAAGTAGTGAGGAAAAAAGCAGGTGCGTGGCGTAGGGAGTCAAAACGTGATGGGGGGGTTGGGTGAAAGGAAACATAGTGAGGGGAAAAGCAGGTGCGTGGCGTAGGAAGGTCACGTGACCGGGGTGAAGGGAAACGTAGTGAGGAAAAGCAGGTGTGTGACGTAGGGAAGTCACGTGATGGGGGTGAAACAAGGAAACGTAGGTAGTGAGGAGGAAAAGCAGGTGTGTGACCGTTAGGGAAGTCACGTGGACGGGGGTGAAGGGAAACGTTTAGTGAGGAAAAAGCAGGGAGGTGCGTGGCGTAGGGAGTCACGTGACCGGGGTGAAGGGAAACGTTATGTGAGGAAAGCAGGGTTGTGAAGTATAGGGAGTCACTGGCATTTTAGAGGGGGGGGAAAGGAAGGAGTAATATACCCCCAGTGAGGAAAAAAAAAAAAAAAAACAGCAGGGGGTGCAAAAAAAAAAAAAAAAAAACAAAAAAACAAAGCAAAAAAACAAAAAAAAAAAAAAAAAAAAAAAGAAAAAAAATAAAAAAAAAAAAAAACAAAAAAAAAGGCACAAAAAAAAAAAGCAGGAAAAAAAAAAAAGCAGGAAAAAAAAAAAAAAAAAAGCAGGAAACGTAGTGAGGGAAAGCAGGTGTGTGACGTAGGGAGTCACGTGACCGGGGTGAAGGGAAACGTTAGTGAGGAAAAAAAGCAGGTGCGTGGCATAGGGAGTCACGTGATGGGGGGGTGAAAGGGAAAAGTAGAGTGAGGGAAAAGCAGGTGTGTGGACCGTTAGGGAGTCACGTGGACGGGGTGATGAGGGAAACGTAGTGAGGGAAAAGCAGGTGCGTGGCGTAGCGGGAGTAACGTGACAGGGGTGAACGGTGATGAAGGGAAACGTAGTGAGAAGAAGAACAGCACGGTGTGTGACGTAGGGAAGTCACGTGATGGGGTGAAAGAAAACGTAGTGAGGAAAAGCAAGGTGTGTGACGATAGGGGAAGTCACGTGACCGGGGTGAAGGGAAACGTAGTGAGGAAAAAGCAGGTGCGTGGCGTAGGTTAGGGAGTCACGTGATGGGGGTGAAAGGGAAAAGCAGGTGTGTGACGTAGGGAGTCACGTGACCCGGGGTGAAGGGAAAAAAACGTTCAGTGAGGAAAAGCAGGTGTGTGACGTAGGGAGTCACATGAGGGTTTGCGGTGGTATGAAGGGAAAAACGTAGTGAGGAAAAAGAGGCAGGTGCGTGGTGTAGGGAGGGGTCACGTGATGGGGGGGTGAAGGGAAAAGTAGTGAGGAAAAGCAGGTGTGTGACGTAGGGAGTCAACGTGACCGGGGGGTGATGAAGGGGAAACGTAGTGAGGAAAAAAAGCAGGTGGTGGCGTGGCGTAGGGAAGTCACGTGAACCGGGGTGATGAAGGGAAACGTAGTGAGGAAAAGCAGGGTGTGTGACGTTTTTAGGGCGTCACGTGATGGGGGTGAAAGGAAAACGTAGTGAGGAAAAAGCAGGTGTGTGACGTAGGGAGTCACGTGACCGGGGTGATGAAGGGAAACGTAGTAGTGAGGAAAAGCAGGTGCGTGGCGTAGGGAGTCACGTGGGAAAATGGGGGTGAAATGAAAGGAAAACATAGTGAGGAAAAGCAGGTGCGTGGCGTAGGTAGGGAGTCACGTGACCGGGGTGGGTGAAGGGAAACGTTAGTGAGGAAGAAAAGCAGGAAACGTAGTTGAGGTAGGAGAGTCACGTGTGTGGCAGTTGGGGAATGACGAATGGGTGGGGGTGAAAAGGAAAAAAACGTTAGTGAGGGAGGAAAAGCCGGGGGTGAAGGGAAACATAGTGAGGAAAAGCCGGGTGTGTGACGTAGGGAGTCACGTGACGGGGGTGTGAAGGGAAGGGAAACGTAGTGAGGAAAAAAAAAGCAGGTGCGTGGCGTAGGGAGTCACGTGATGGGGGTTGAATGAAAGGAAACGTAGTGAGGAAAAGCAGACAGGTGTGTGACGTAGGGAGTCACGTGACCGGGGTGAGGTGAAGGGAAACGTTTTAGTGAGGAAAAGCCAGGTGTGGACGTAGGGAGTCACATGACGGGGGGTGAAGGGAAAAGTTAGTAGAGAGGAAAAGCAGGTGCGTGGCGTAGGGAGTCACGTTGATGGGGGTGTGAAGGGAAACGTAGTTCCGTGAGGAAAAAGCAGGTGTGTGACGTAGGGAGTCACGTGACCGGGGGGTGAAGGGAAACGTATTAGTGAGGGAAAAAGCAGGTGCGTGGCGTAGGGAGTCACGTGACCGGGGTGAAAGGGAAACGTTTAGTGAGGAAAAAGCAGGTGTGTGACGTAGGGAGTCACGTGATGGGGGTGAAAGAAAAACGTTAGTGAGGAAAAGCAGGGTGTGTGACGTAGGGAGTCCACGTGGGACCGGAGTGAAGGGAAACGTAGTGAGGAAAAGCAGGTGCGTTGGCGTAGGGAGTCACGTGATGGGGGTGACGGGATGAAGGGAAACGTAGTGAGGAAAGGAAAAGCAGGGGTGTGTGACGTAGGGAGTCACGTGACCGGGGTGAAGGGAAACGTCTAGTGAGGAAAAGCAGGTGTGTGACGTAGGGAGTCACATGACGGGGGTGAAGAGAAAACGTAGTGAGGAAAAGCAGGTGCAGGCGTTTAGGGAAGTCACGTGATGGGGGTGAAGGGAAACGTTAGTGAGGAAAAAGCAGGTGTGTGACAGTAGGGAGTCACGTGACCGGGGTGTGAAGGGGAAACGTAGTGAGAAAAGCAGGCTGCGTGGATGGCGTAGGGAGTCACGTGACCGGGGTGAAGGGAAAGTAGTGAGTGAGGAAAAAGCAGGTGTTGTGACGTAGGGAGTCACGTGATGGGGGTGAAAGGAATGTGAAAAGAAACGTAGTGTGGAAAAAAGCAGGTGTGTGACGTAGGGGGAGTCACGTGACCGGGGGTGAAGGGAAACGTAGTGAGGAAAAGCAGGTGCCGTGGCTGTAGTAGGTAGGGAGTCGTGATGGGGGTGAATGAAAGGGAAAACATAGTGAGGAAAAAGCAGGGTGCGTGGCCGTAGGGTCACGTGACCGGGGTGACGGGGGTGAAGGGAAAACGTAGGGAGGAAAAAGCGCAGGTGTGTGACGTTTAGGGAGTCACGTGATGGGGGTGAATGAAAGTTGAAAGGGAGTCTACGTGATGGGGGTTGAAAGGAGAATGTGAAAGGAAAACGTTAGTGAGGAAAAGCAGGTGTGTGGACGTAGGGAAGTCACGTGACGGGGGGTGAAGGGAAAAGTAGTAGTGAGGAAAAAGCAGGGTGCGTGGCATAGGGAGTCACGTGACCGGGGTGTGAAGGGAAACGTAGTGAGGAAAAGCAGGTGTGTGACGTAGGGAGTCACATGACGGGGGTGAAAGGAAAACGTAGTGAGGAAAAGCAGGTGCGTGGTGTAGGGAGTCACGTGATGGGGGTGAAGGAAACGTACCGTAGTGAGGAAAAGCAGGTGTGTGACGTAGGGAGTCACGTGACCGGGGGTGAAGGGAAACGTAGTGAGGAAAAAAGCAGGTGCGTGGCGTAGGGAGTCACGTGACCGGGGTGACGGTGAGAAGGAAACGTTTTAGTGAGGAAAAGCAGGTGTGTGACGTTATTTTAGGGCGTCACGTGATGGGGGTGAAAGGAAACGTAGTGAGGAAAAGCAGGTGTGTGACCGTAGGGAGTCACGTGACCGGGGTGTGAAGGGAAACGTAGTGAGGAAAAGCAGGTGCGTGGCGTAGGGAGTCACGTGATGGGGGTGAATGAATGAAAGGAAAACATAGTGAGGAAAAAGCAGGTGCGTGGCGTAGGGAGTCACGTGACAGGGGTGAAGGGAAACGTAGTGAGGAAAAGCAGGTGTGTGGCGTTGTCTAGGGAGTCACGTGTGATGGGGGTTGAAAGGAAACGTAGTGAGGAAAAGCCGGGGGTGAAGGGAAACATAGTGAGGAAAAGCCGGGGGTGAAGGGAAACATAGTGAGGAAAAGCCGGTGTGTGACGTAGGGAGTCACGTGACGGGGGTGAAGGGAAACGGAGTGAGGAAAAGCTGGGGACACTGTCGTGTAAGGATATATACAGTATATATTAAACTCCTTGGTTTACGAAAAATTCAACTTGTGCTGGTTTTATCGGAACGTATCCCCATCATAAATCGGGCACTACCTGTATTGTTATCGTATGTCTGCTATCCTGTCTGTAAGTCTATATCCTGGACGCTCTGGTAAGAGATTTTTAATCTCAGTGAGAATCTATCCTGGTGAAATAAAGGTTAAATAAAAAAAAAGAAAGTTGGAAGCAACTTCCGATGAGCTTCCAAGTTTTGCTACTATTGTCCCAAATACTTTCTGCTTCCTTTCTGCTTTCTCTCTCCAACATCCGTCCTTCCTAAATCAGCAAACTCAAGTACCTTCCGGTTTGCCTGCATACTTTGTAGCCTGTTCTCCAGCTCCAAATCTGAAGCACAACCAGTGTTTTGTTCCAGCATGCCTGACTTTGCATGGAGCTTCAAGGACCTTTTTCCCCAAGTGTAGTCTACGTGTAAGTTTGTTTTCCCTTACACCGTGTCTTCCTCACTGGGCAGGTGTGAGAGCTGGACTCATAGTTATGTCTTTAAAGTTTAGAGCTTGCCAGGCGGATTTCCTTTCCTTGCTCAGTACACCCAAAACCTTACATTTAGTCCTGAGCTTGCTTAATACTCTCAGGCAGTGGTTATGGTCACATATCAAGTGCAGCTGTAGCTCTAATTCCATTTTGCGTTAGCTGAGAGGAGCTTGGCTCACATGCAGACGGGATTAAAAGAGGGTTTTATTTGTTTATCAGTGTTATAGAGAAAGACTTGGGTTGTAAATATTATCGTTATGTGACTGCACGGCTGATAATCCCACTAAACAGCTGGCCTGGGAGACCGTGTGTGTTTACATGAGATACTAGCAGAAGCCAGGATCAATACTTATTGTAAACGGAGGATATTATGAAAGTACTTCTTCCAGGCTTGAATCGAGCACATTACGAATTCGGTGCTCAAACAGTGCGGTTCACGTTGACGGGATCCAGAACATGGGCGCATGCTGGGAAGCAGTTGACCGTGTGCGTAAGGCAAACCTGCAGACCATTTATTTTCACTAGAACTGCAGGACATGTCCTCTACAAAAGCAATCATGAGTGGGTGTTTTGTGTGTGTGTGTGTGTGTGTGGTGGTTAGCATTTAAGAAGGCACCGGAAGCCCCCGGTGTTTAAATGCGTTTATCAAGCAGAGCGCAGGGGCTATTTTCTGCGTGTTAGCTAGCCAGCCTTTTCACCGAGAGTCAGCAGGAGCGGCGGCACTACAGAGAGCAGGACGAGTCCACTTTGGCATGGCGGGAGTGAAGCACAGTGCGTCAAGGTTGGATAGATGAGCGAACGGCCATCAAAGCCTCAAAGCAGGCTTTATTCGCTGACACACAAGTAGCGAAGTGGACACAGGGAGCCCATTTTGGCTGCATGCAGATGAATATAATGCTTTTTTTTTCCCCCTTCAGCCTTTTCACTTCAGAAAAGCTTAAGAGTGGGAAAAAGAAGGCTAGTGTTATTATACTTTAAAGACCATAAAGCATGAGAAATTTCTCTTCGCTCACGTCTCACCACGAGAAGTTTGGCGACGGAGATCAAGAGTGGACTGTGATCTATAGGACTGAGCCCGGTTGATGCTGTGTCAGCTTCAGACAGTCCAGAGCATTCATGGTTTATCTTAACTGCAGGAGGCTGTTAGCTGGCCTTCGAACACAATCTGGTCAATCTGTTGAGCTATAAATCAGAAGATCCTCTGAACACAAATGATTGACATCCCAGTCCTGCTTTCTGCAGCTTTATCAGTTATCTGATTATTCAAATGAACAGCATACGCCAGTCTAGAAATCAGATTAAGAAATCTGATAGAGAGAGCTGGATTTTACTCCAGTAATCGGATTACTCATAGCATGTGTACCAGTTACCTGATTTGGCTAGCGTCAAAAAACATGGCTGCAAGGTCCGCTTATTCTTAGAGATTTCGCTTATTTTGGGCTTAGTTACAAAGACCAGGTGGGGGACTCTCTTGTGAGATCTGGCAACCCTGGAATTAAACTCTAAACACCCGTGAAAACTTTGAGGAGACTCTGAAATGCAATGTATACTCAAGAAAATGAAGTTTCTATAGTTCTGCTTCTCGCCACAAATAACACATTCTGGCTGACTTCTGTCGAGTCCTTCAGTAAAACCGAGGTGACTCTCGCGATCTAGCCATACTTTCTTTTTTGATACTGAAGAGTCAGCACTTGTCTCAGCCATGTTGCTTCATTCATAAAATAGTGATTCTGTGACTGCTGGAGAAACGAGGATAAGCCGGAGCTTAGTAAGTTGGCAGATCTGATTAAATGGGTCACAGAGGCGTGGCTAACAACATAGCCTACTTTTTTTGAGTGAAAATACTTCGTGTGTTATTTTAATTGTATATAACAAACTCAGAGCACCTCAGAGCAGACAAAGCCTCGCACATCCTCTGTGATGTCTGGCCACCCAATGTGGACCTCAGGTTGGGAACTTTGGGGTTAGAAGATCATCTCCTGGTGCTGCAAGCTGGCTTAGGTGCTGAAGCCAAGTAAACGTGAAAACGTGACCCATCCATAATCATTTCAGTATGACTCTAAGCTCCACCCAAATGTGTTACAATTGCTTTAGTGGCCAATCAAACTCATATTGGTTCCATTGGACCGTGTGAAGCGTGTGGAAAATCATGTTTGCTGTAAGCATAATCCAGGCTTAAGCAAACGATTTGGAGTTTACACAGCACCCAAGAAATGCCCATGTAGGACGTGTGTCTGAGCCGTTTCCTGACATGCCTTTGGTGCTGTGTGTGTACGCTGGGGGTGAACGGGGACAGAGGTGTTGCGGCCTGGGACTTTGCCAGTTCAGAACCAGGCACGACGCCAGCCTTCCCTCCCTCTCTCTATCCGTGCCTCAATCCCTATTCCCAAAACCTCAACCTAATGAGTGCTCTGCATGTTTTAAACACAGCCTCATGTCCGGGACATATACCCATATGTTGTGTTAAAGTCCCAATGCTACAAATCTTTTCCACCGAGGTGAAACACGTAAACCATTTGCTCGGCTCAGCTTCCCTAATATCAAAGATAAAAAATAACATTTCTGAATCGCTAATGGAGAGGCGACCGGAATTCTGCCTCTCCATTAGCCTCCATAAAGTTATTGTTCTGCTCTTGCTGATGCTAGCAATGGATGCTATTATAGATACATGGGTTGTGAAGAGCCACTCTCCACCTCCTACCTCCATAGCAAGTCGACCCTAAAAAACCTTTATTGATGTGTGGATAAACTGAGATTCTGTCTTGAGGGGAATCATTAAATAGCACTCCAAAAACGTACACTGCTAACAGTGATTGCGTGTTGTTGTTGCACGCGCCATTCTTCAGCGATCTGCAACATGATACTCATAAAAAATCAAACGTACAGTTGGACAGTAAACAAAATCGAGATCTCGGATCAACAAATTGGAAAAAAAGAAATAAATAAAGTAATTAAACACTTCAAGTTTTGTTCTGGTTTGCAGTCTGTGTGTTTCAGTTTTGGCCATAAAGTTCAATTCGGTGCACCAGTTAAAAAATATATATATTTAAGGCCAGTACAGCAGGGCTTCCAGTAAAGGCAAAAGCTTTACACGTTTAGGTGAAGCGAGAGCATCTGCTGAAGACGTGATGGCATTTCGAGCAACGTTCTTAGTGCGGATGCCCCGCTGTAATAAGTGGGTTAGGGAGGGCACTGAAAAAGAGTCCTGCTAACAGATAAGAGATACCGATAAATCTGAACTGGCTCTGGGCATCCATCATCGCTAAAGTGGGTCACGCCTTTGATGGGCTCGAAACAAATTCGCTTTCTCTGCGGCAGTCTCCTGCTGCTCTCTCTTTTCCGCCACTGGCCTTCACCTCTTTGCATTTTTTGCTTTCTTTGAAAATCCGGTCCAGATCCACCTCATTATCTTTGTCTTTATTCGTATTATGTTTGTGTTTGCACGGCTTGACTAGCTACAGTGGGACAATACTTTCCCAAAGAGTCCAGTAGTTCCACACTGTGCTGCCACTTTGTTCATACCCTGTTTAAGGCTTTGGTACAATCCACCAGTCTTAACGTGTCCGTACGAGATGCTTTGCGATGCTTTAGGACCTTCAGCTGCTGTGGTTCAACCTGAATGGGAACTATTGGATATCCTGATAGACCAACCGGCTTCACCTGCTGCAGTGAATCAACTCACCAGAACCAAGGACAATAAATGGTTCCAGTTCAACCAAACCTGTTTGTTTTCCAAAAGACTCATTCACAACATGACACGCTGAATATTTGACGTCTCACACACAATACTGCTCAGTGTCCTTTCTGCTCAGCAAGACAAGGGCTCTTAAGAACTTAATCCAGTTGTCCGGACTCACCCATCTCAGCCTGGTTCCTCTTGCACGTTCTTCCGTATGCACCACTGTAGGGGTGTGCGATATTTAAAAAAGATACCTCTGTATACAATATTTACTGGGATTTCATCTATAACGATAATTAGACCATACTTTGGCAGTGTATATCTTTGATCTAAAGTATTCAAACAGTTTGAATCCATCTTGCACCATGTCACCATTGCTATTGTATTGTATTGTATTGTCACCATTATTGTCTTGGTGTTTTAGCAGAATAAGGTTTACTGAGTGTGTTTTTGTGCTGGTACCTTGGCTGGTTTAAGCCTCTCATGGACAGCTGACCCCCGAAATGTGTCATAATCTTCATGTTCTGCATGGTGATGGAATATGTCTTTAACGCTAACCGATGTCTTTTGAGCCAAACCACCTCCATACGTGAGGATTAAATCCGAGGATGTAGTCTGGGTGGCTGGTGGTGTCTGTATTTTGTTTCCTGGGGCAGTTTGTTCACTCATTTGTAACTTCGGCTTGATTTGTGGTGCTGGCATCATCTTCATTTCATTTCATTTACAGCATTTAGATGCCCTTATCCTTATCTTGCTCAAGGATCCTACAGTGGCAGCTTGGCGGAGGTGGGATTTGAACCCTGGACCTTCTGCTCCAGAGTCCAATACCTTCACCGCTAGGCTACCACATTGTGCACATGCACCAGTAGTCTATCTTACCTTGCAACATGGTCCAGTGGTACAGCTTTTGACTGTTTTGTTGATAATGTCGGCTCGCAGATCTGGGGTGGATGTGGGGGTGGATGTGGGGGTGGATGGGTGGATGTGGGGTTGGGGGGGGGGGTGCCAAGACTTTGTCTGGTCTTGAAAAGAAGAAAGGAGCAAAATGAAAAAAGGGAGAAAAAAGTCTAAAATGGAAACCAGGGAAATCGAAAAAAAGCTATTTTTTGGCATCTTTTTGCCAATAAAGATTTGAAATTAATCACTTAATTTTTTGGCTCTGTGTGCGAGCTGGGGTGGCAGCTTTCCTTAGGTACTCATAAGGGGGGCTCCAAGGAAAAAAGGTTGGGAAGCACTGTGATGATACAGATCACTCATTCCTACACCACTGTCACCTCCCTTGCTCATTTGGAGTTTCCCCGGCTAAAAAATGCAGGTTGCCAGTGCGTGAACTTGGGTGTAGCCACAAGGTTCGAACTATTGGTCTACACACTAGAGAAGATTTGATGCACCGTTTCATTCGGTCATGCTTAACATCTGATTCTCGGTACGCATGGTGTTTCAACAGAGCTTCAACCCTCCCACCCCGGCCCATCACTCACCGTCTTCATCCACCGCTGGAATCGTTTCCTTTCCCTGTCAAACATGTCTTTCTCATTTTGTGTCCACGTTCTTCGCTTCTCTCGCTCTCGTACCCATCTGTTTCCCAAAACACCCTATCCTATTCCTTCCTCGCGCGTTCTCTCTCGCTCAGCATTTACTTAAGCTCTTTCACGCTCAGCATGTCGTGGTCTTATGGGACAAAAACTGCCTTTTCTCTCTCCACCCCGTCCCTTCATTTAGCCTCGTCCTCTCTCACGGTGCTCCATCCGTCTCTGTCTGAACACTTCCAATTCAGGGTGCGTGATTGGGATTCGGCGTGCAGCCGCAGCACCTCGGAACAAGTCCGGGTCACAAAGGGCCTGGCGTCACGCAAGCTCAGAGGCCGTGTCACACGAAAAAGCAGCACCCAAGGCAGAACAAAGGGGGCTCGTACAAAAGAAGCGATGGCGAAAGGCACACCAGACCTCCTTCTTACAAGAGGAAATAAGGGACATAATTAAAAACAAATTGCAGGCCTGACCTAGATTGCACAGCCGTAATACGAAAAGCAAAAGTAAAAATAGAACAATAACGAAAATAATGACGCCGAGGTAACGCAGCAAGGTAAAGGTGCTAGACATTCAGGTACTACTGAAGAAGGAGCAAATGAGACCAATAAATAAGAATGCTGACGAGAAACAAATAATGGCCCTGCTTGTCTGTTTTTTTCAAGGAGATTTTCAAGGAGTACGCATGCCCTTGAGTAACCAGATAATGGGAAACCTCCGAGTTGACATGACCCAGGCAATGATCGAGTTTCTCCTTTGCAACCAGCCAATAATATCAGAGAAAGGTGTGAGGTAAAATACAATGTTTAATGTTAAATAATCCAATTTTCTTGAGTATACGTCACGTTTCAGTCTCCCCAAAGGGTTTGATAGCCGTTTAGAATTGCTATGCTATGTTTAATTCCAGGGATGCCAGATCCCACAAGAGAATCCCCCAAATGGTCTATGTAAATAAGCCCTAAGGACGCGAAATCTAGCTTCCGGCACGAGGGAAGCGGATTGAGATGCTACGGGTACTGAACAAGCTCTAGTCGTTAATCTTCTTTGTACTTAGAAGGCTGCACTTGGTCAAATGACCACCACGCCAATACAAGTGGGAAGGGGGAAGCTGGAGGAGTTAAAGGAGAGTCGTGCGGATCTATTTCCCTCTGTGTAGAGCCAGCATGCTTCCACCATGACAGAAAAATATGGTGTGTAGGCATTCGAAGCGGAATGCACCACCTGAGCGCCCGTATTGATTTGTGTACTTAATTTACTCGAACAACTGATTTATTTCGCCTGGGTTCATCTTTCTTCCGTTTTCAGCCCCGACCTATTCCCACCCGCCGGCTAACATCTGCTCATCTGCTAGGAGTGTGAACTGGCGCGTGCTTCCTTCGAGTCCCATGCATCATTGACCTGCGCAGCTGAACAAGCTCGGAGGAGAGCACTATCGCGTGAGAGTCCTTGTGCCTGTGCCACTTAGAAGCCAGATCGACCACTGCGAAAGAAAAACAGCACACAGTTCAACGACACGAGTACAGAAATACCCTATAAGACAATAGCAGCCTGTATTATGAGCGCTGCAGAGTTGAGCCCCATCCACACACCTGCTCATTTTAAGGGCCTAAATGTGGGGTGGGAGCCATTCGAGTCCTGCGAGAAACTATTCTAATGCCCGCCGCACCATAATAAACCTGTGCATTAGCAGAGGAGGTGCAATAACGTCCCTGTAAATGGAGCTAGCATAAACTAGAAGGATGAGATCTGCCAGCGCCGGCTGTATTTTCCTAATGTACGCGAGCATCCGGGCAGTATATTCTGTTGCTCGCAGGCGCCGGGTAATGTAGGTATTCCTATATCACTTCAGACAGGTGCCCGTAGGTGTGTGCGCGCGTGCTAACGCCGTGCTGATTTTGTTAAAAAGCAAAACGAGACAGGAAATGAATGCGGCCCGAGCGTGTCCGCGGCCTCCCGCGGTACGCCTGGATGCAAATTTCCATCCGTGCTGATATTTCCGACACACATTTAATTCTGGAGCTGAAAAATGAAATATTTGTTCAGTCCAATTTCCCGCCGTAATAATGCTGCTGAAGCGGCCCTCCATGAGAGTTATTATTCCGGGGACTCAGCAGGAGTGTTCAATTCTACAGAGTAGACACTTCAACGGACCAATCTGCTTGACAAATAGCACCTACATCAACTGGCGTCGCTTCAACTCCATGCTTCTCTCGCTCCCTCTCTCTCTCTCATAGGCACTTGCAGGAGATAAATCCGTTTTAACCTGAAAATCACGAATCGCCAGTCCGGGTGTTATGACTGCTATCAAAATAACACACCCGAACCCGTGCACGCACGCAACGCAACTCCTGCGTGTCTGCACGGCACACGTTCCTGACAATCTGATTCCTATTAAAAAACCGTGTGTGTGTGTGGCTTTGAACACGCCGTACCCAACATAGCAAGCATTCCACTGACTACCCTTTAACAGACCAAATACACACACACACACACACACACACTACGCCAGTATGAATTCAGCCCCGCGTTTGTCTCATGTTTATGGAGGAATCCACCAGCTCCAGCACACTCTGATAAGAGTGCAGGTAAATACACAGGATGAGTGGTGATGTCAGGAGGTAAACAAGCCCTTTCAGTGTTGTTGGAGTTCACCTCCTAAGCACCAGAGCTGTTCAGTCATTCGTTTGATTTCTTGAACGTCGCATCAGGATCGACGGCTGCTACGAATCGGACACATTCAAACCGGGCCAGTCAGAGCAACCGATCAACCTAACGTACAGTATGGTGCTAAAGTCTTAGACCACCATTAGATTTGCTGTTTTAGCACTGGTATAGGGACTGTGGTAGGTACTGGACTCTGGTACTGGGCTCAAAATCCCATCTGCCAAGCTACCAGTGTTGGGTCCTTGAGCAAGGCCCTTAACCCACAATTGCTTGGATTGTAAGACTGTACCAATTGTAAGTCGCTCTGGATAAGGGGGTCTGCTAAATGCTGTAAACGTAAACGTAATGACCAAATATAACACAAGTCAACGACTGCAGCCCAAAATTTCAAACTCGGGGCCATCCCCCCATAATCCTCCTTTCCACTGATCTTCATTCCAGTGTTTGGGAGCTTCTGAAAAGTGGTTTCTTGGCTGCTACCCTTCCAAAAAGCCCATTTCTGGTCAGCCAGATGCTGCTATAGTGTAAGGGGAGGTCACATTGTATCCTATAGAACCTGTTTTTTCGGATTATTTTTCAGTTTTTTAATACTGTGTACAACTTTCCTGTATTTTTCTGGTTGTATTCTAATGAAGAGACCGAGAAATAATTATATATGGTCATTATGCTGTTGCTAAAACAATGCTATATCTAATCTAATAGTGGCCTAAGACTTTTGCACAGTATTTTGTCTTTGCGATATGGGAGGGATTCGGAGTACCCAGTGTAAAGCCATGCAGTCTCGAGGAGAACATGCATATATATATATATCTGTGGTGGCCATGTATTCTAAGAGATCTTGCTTCTTTCTGGCTTGTTTCTATAGACCTGGTCACTTGTTTCTGTAGTGGGATCTGGCAACCCTGAAATTAAATGCAGCCTCCACAAAAAGTAGAGCTGTGCTAAAAAAAAAATCGATGCAGCAATGTATCGTGATATTTATTTTTATGATGTACTACATTGATTTCAGCTCAAAATATCTTTGTTTTTTTGAAGGAAGAAAAAACACATTTTAAATGGGATGTAAACTACAATCTCCGCTCCTGTAGATGTCGCACTACAGCGTCTTGACTCAATTTGTCCACTGAATTATCAATGTGATGTGATGGATTATATTTTCAGTGTGTGGAATATCGCAGGATATCGCAATGTATCGTGACGCTTATCAAATCGTGAAGTCCTTTCTTGAAAGACTCTAAAATGCAGTATCTTCTCACGAGCACAAATTTAGTTATTTAATGATTAAAGTTTGAAGTTTACATCCCATCCTTCTGTGAGATTACTGGCTGGTTGTAAAGTAGAAATCAGATTATTGTCTGAGTCATGTAAACCTGGGGCCCTTCCATTATCTGATTACCCAAGTGCATGATGATACTGCTATTGTTCCTCAGTGTCAGAGAGCGTTAGGAACGCTGAACATCTGCTCAGTGTGTTAGTAAGGCATGTAATACCATCACTTCTGCATCACTGAGTGTGTGTTCGCTGAAACGGATTCATTGAGAATAATGAGAATAATGTCGGGCAAGTCTTAATACGAGCTTTAATTAACCTATGATGCTAGCTAAACACAGTAGCCTTCTCGAACTCTTGTAGCATTGGGCCACCCAACCTGTAGCCCAAGGAGCACTAAGATTATTTGTCATTAGGGGTATCTGACCCTTCTTGGTCTATGGCTGAGCCACTGTATCCTGCCACTGGAGAGGTGAGGTCCAAGTTCCATTTCGTCAGGTATCTGGAATGACCGTCAGGGTTTCCTAGGACCAAAAGTCCAGGCGTATGTCTCTGTTTTGCTTTACCAGTGGCTCTCAAGTCTCGCTGGGTCTCTGTGCGACACACCAGGGCTGCCCTTTCATTATAATAATATGGCACACTGCTATAAAAATCATACCCACATCTGGTACTCGTCCAACCATCCTCAGTTCAAGCTCAGAAAACCTGATGTGCGTTTTTTTCTCGTCCCTCTCAAAACCTAACATTGATAGTAAAACCCACTGACATCTTTTCCACCCTCATTCCCTCGGCCCATCCCCTCCTCCCTAGAGGTTCTCCCCAGCCATTTAGGGAGAAGCCAAATCTGTTTGCTTGTGCTCTGCCACTTCTTGTCCGCTTTTCCATCTGTCCCGGATGGCCACTAATGTCTTTTCCATCTCAAGAGTTAGAAGAAGAGAGACACAAAAAGAAAAAAAAGCAAGAGATTCAGAAAGCTCCACTAGAACAATGGGGTTAATGGAGAGCAAAAAACGGGATGATGAATTACAAATTGAAACATGAACCGCCCCTGTAAGCATGGAGCTATGAAATTAATGTTCGCGATCTGACGTGGGCTGACGTACAACTCAATTTTAAAACCACAGACTGAAAAGGGAGGCACGTTGCATGACGGGATGTATGTCAAAAAAAAAAAGAAAAGTCCAACCTTTTAGATAAGATCGAGTTTTTCAAAGATAAGAAGCTGAATAAGGATTGGCCATAAGCATACACAGGAAAAAAAAACATACCAGAGAGCACACGGGCAGTCAAAAAGAACCTTGTCACAATGATTAATGCATAACTAAAAAGGTTATCAGCAGTATTTTGTAGGTCCCCCTCAAGCTCTGAGAATCTCCTCACACCATCTTGACATGTGTTACAAGGGGGCACCTCTGATTTGGAAACGCAGAACAGGATGAAATGGAAGGCGCATGTCAGAGACCCACCTTTGTAAGATGGAAGGGGTGTGGGCAGGCCTCCAAAACGTACATTTATGAGATCAGAACCGCCTACCCTCGAGTCCAGTCTCGATCTGGACCTCATTTGGACTTGGTCTTGTCTCAATCTCGGAGTAAGGTAGACTCGGAAATTGCCATCGAGGCCAGCCGAGTGCACTGCGTCAATTATTTTTTACTATCATTATAGATCAGCCATCCATTCCAACAGTCCTTTCTCTACACGCCTAAATAAAACCTGCACTCTGATTGGCCAACAGGGAAAAACAAGTCACTGCTCTTGTCATTCAGTATCCGATCAACAAACACGTTTTATTCTGAATTGTCTGACGTTAAGACTTCGAGTGTGCATTTTCACGGCTCACTTTACTTAGTTTAGGACAGCTTTTGTTTGATGGCAGATTGAAAAGTTCTTTTTTTCATATCGTTTTCACATCTAATAATAAAAAACAGATTTATGTGGTGAGAGAAGGGAAACAAAATCATCACCATCATTTGTTTCCACAAGTCACATTGCTTTTAGTTACAAAGTTTGAGTAAGGTCGCAATATTATTATTTTTGTATTATATTTTACAAAATACATGACGTATTCATATTATTTTTTACATTTATATTTACAGCATTTGCCAGCTTACAATTGGTACAGTCTTACAATCCAAGCAATTGTGGATTAAGAGTCTTGCTCAAGGACCCAACAGTGGCAGCTTGGCCAAGGTGGGATTTGAACCCTGGACCGTCTGGTCCAGAGTCCAGTACCTTAACCACTAGGCTACCGCAGTCCCAACGTATCACAGTCCCATATGTATCATAGGGCTGGGCAGTTCATCGAAAATGACTTGAAATTCAGAACCATTTCAATTTTTGGTATTTTGATGTTATTTTGTTAATACATTCTCTTAAATGCTACACAATATGAAAAGGATTCAAGAAGATGGAAAGAAGGAACTCATGCCATATACTACATCTACAAGGATGATTTCAGTTGGTTGAAATGGTTAATAAACAACCATAAATAGGTCAAATTGGGTTTCCATTAGTTATTTTAAAATCACAACGATATGCAGTTTTTCATTCGAAAAAACCCCACAGTTTTAATAGTATTTTCGGGACAAAATGACGTGAACTATGAGAGCAGAAGAAGAATAACAAAAACAGTTCATTTATCATAATGGAGGTAAAATGTGCAATTGATATTGATTTGAGGTCATATCGCACTAATATTTCATGTATAATGAATGTAAAGTGAATTACAAACATTCAATTTTTTCCATTTTCTTCTTTTTATTCTACAGTTCTTCTTTTTATGATATGATTTACAAAAATCTTAATCTGGTCTCGATCTCGTCTCAGTCCCATCCACTCTCGGTCTTGACTCGGACTGGATGTGGCCCAGTCTTGACTACAACACTACCCTTGGCTAGTTATAGATCTTTCACCCAGGAACCTTTCCTTCCTTCACTAAACCTCTGCTTCTTCGTTTCTTCCGATTGCCACTCGCACTTCTCTGACTGCAACAGCACTCGTATACATTTACATTTACATTTACAGCATTTAGCAGACGCCCTTATCCAGAGAGACTTACAATTGGTACAATCTTACAGTCCAAGCAATTGTGGGTTAAGGGTCTTGCTCAAGGAACCAACAGTGGAAGCTTGGCAGAAGTGGGATTTGAACCCTGGTCCATAGTCCAGTACCTTAACCACTACGCTACCACAGTCCCTATGAAAAGTAGTGCTCAGTACATCCCTCCTAGCCCTGTCTCTCAGTTTCTGGACCACTAAAACGTGGCCTCAATTATTGTGCTTTTCCTCCTTTAAGTGACCAGAGAGAATGGAAACCTTCACACAGCCTCTGAATGTTAGGACGTTATGTGCTTCTGAGCACGACTTTTCATACTTTTCTACAAGTGTATGTTAAATGTATAAGCTTTCATTTGGGAGGCGACCACAAACCACCACAGATAGAACGTATTGCCGAGGCATCTAAAATGGTCCTTGTAATTATGCATGGCATTTACTAGGCCTATGCAAACTTAAAATATGTTGTACATAAGTTTGTTCCATGCAGAGTATAAATGGCTATTTAGAAAGTCAATAAAAGCCGTAATTTGACCACGAGGAACCAAATTTAGCATGAGGCTGCACTTTGGTTTTATCTTTAGCTAATACTATATGCAACTGTCACATGGGGGCAGGACTGATCTGCTTACGTTACCACAGACCCAGCCCACAAATCCCAGAAAAAACTCAGAAGGTGGAAGTCCCTGACGAGGCAGAACACAGAAAACACAGAACTTGGGCTCGACTTGGCAGAAGGGGGTATAACCTGACAGAACTTGGACATAGTCCATGGTGGGAACTCGCAGTCAGAGAGACTATCATCACCTCACCAGAGATGGAGGCTCAGCAATGGGACCCAGTGCTCTACCAACTAAGTAACTCTGATGATTGTCTCTCAGATTGTCTCGCCCTGTTCTCTGGGGTTCCACACATGACCTTCTGGGTTCTGTCCCAAATCTACTGCGTTTAAAAATAACTCGGGTCAAACAAAGCAAACCAGGGGTGCGACAGAAATCATGCCACTTTAGTGCCCCACCTGTTACACCAGCTTGTTTCTCTTGCTAATGGGGACGGCAGCTCCAGAGACCCCTGGTTCAAGCCTGTCCGACCCTGGACTCCTTATGCAGTTTGCATGTCCCCGTGTCCTTGTGGGTTTACTCCTGGTACCTCGGTTTCCTTCCACATCCCAAAGGCATGCGTTAGGTTAATTGGTCGCTCTAAATAGGCCCAGTGTGAAATTGTCCGTCTAGTTTTGATGTAACCTTGCTCCTGTTGTGCTGATGTGATGCTAAATAAACAATCATACGTCATGCTCTTATACGCATTTAAAACCTCCTAACGTCTTATTTTCTATCTGTTTTCTATTTACTATCTTATTTTCTTCTTTTTGTTTAAATTTTCATAAGAAAATCGAATCGGGAATCGAATTGCGAGCAGTGTATCGTTACACCCTTATAAAGACTAAATCATCGACGTAATAATGCAGCCATATTTTTGTAGACTTCGTGCAGAGTTGCTGATAAAGTTATCAGTGCAATGCACTGGACATTATAGCTTGATATTTGGCCTGCAATAGACTTTCCACAGCTCCATAGTACTAAAATGAGCAATCAGGTGTAATAGGTAACCAGCTGATATGGGAAAACAATTACGGTGCAGGTATCATTAACCTTTGTTCCTGGTTCTATTTTGGTCTGGAAAAAACAGCCTGTTTTTTAAACTGTCTTGCCTTTGAGTTTTGTTCAACCCTTATCCTGATGAAACAATGTGAAAAAGAAGTTTACATGTAAGGATGTGAGGAAAGAGTGGATTAAAAACCACAGGTGTGGTGTTTAGGTTGTGTTTTGAGAATGGCCGTGGACGTATCGAACAAATTCTATAATAAAACTAACAGCTTTTGTCCTGTTACAAATACACCCTGTAGGCTAGGGCAGCGTTTTTCAAAGACTCGGCACGTTTTGGTGTTTTCTTTTCTCCCAACACACCTGATCCAATTACCAAGCTCATCAACAAGCCCATTACTGAGTTAAGGTGGGATGTTTAAACAGGAAAAGCACTAAAATGTGCAGAGGATTGAGAAACAGAGTTTCCTTGGCTGCTTTGTCTGCTCTGGGGTGCTCTGAGTTTGTCAAAATACAATTTGCTCGTGTTAGCTGAAATTAAAATAACACAGTCCCTGGGAAAAAAGTGCGTACATAAAATTACTTAAAGACATTGTGATTTTTAGCTGAATGTTTAGCTGTGTTGAAAAGAGGAAATTGGCCAAGATGAAAAAAGGGAAAAAGCTATAAAAGGAACCCCAGAGAAAAGGGGAAAGGAAGCTGTAATTTATGATAATATTTCCAATTTTGCAATGAATCACTTTATTCTTTTGTTCTGTGTGTGCGCGGGCTGGGGGGCGCAGCTTTTTGAGATACTCGTGAGGGGGCTCCAATAAAAAAAAAGGTTGGGAACCACCGGTCTAGAGTATGAATAGTGAAATCTCTCTCTGTCTATAATTGCACTGCTTTACAAATACGTGACAAGTACACAAATCTATTTCGATCAGAATCGCAATCTCTGCTTGTGCAAATAACAATAAAGGGCAATTACAGGCGTATCTCCGTCTTGGCTTTTCTTACTTGCCCTATAATCTTGTACACACACACCACAGTGGAACAATAAGCATGCCCTTATTGTTCGATAAGTACGGCCTTATTCAAACACACCCAAGATGCGCGAGCACCCGTGGCTTTTTCTGTCCTGTTCAAAGCATGCACAGTAAATAAGACACACGCACACATATACACATATATATGTATATATATATATACAGTGAGGCAAAAAAAGTAGTCAAGTGCAAGTTCTCCGACTTGGAAAGATGAGAGAGGTCTGTAATTTTCATCAATTTAATTGTAAATCATGCCCATGACAATGATCCCAAACACACCGCTCGGGCGATGAAGGAGTGGCTCCGTAAAAAGCATTTCAAGGTCCTAGAGTGGCCTAGCCAGTCTCCAGACCTCAGCCCCATAGAAAATGTGTGGAGGGAGTTGAAAGTCCGTGTTGCCCCAAAACATCACTGCTCTAGAGGAGATCTGCATGGAGGAATGGGCCAAAATACCAGCTACAGTGTGTGCCAACCTGGTGAAGACTTACAGGAAACGTTTGACCTCTGTCATTGCCAACAAAGGATATGTTACAAAGTATTGAGTTGAACCAAATTTATTGACCAAATACTTATTTTCCACCATAATTTACAATTAAATTCTTTAAAAATCCTACAATGTGATTTCCTGGATTTTTTTTCTCATTTTGTCTCTCATAGTTGGTGTACCTATGATAAATTACAGCCCTCTGTCATCTTTCTAAGTCGGAGAACTTGCACAATCAGTGGCTGACTAAATACTTTTTTGCCCCACTGTATGAACACACAATGTGCACTTTACACCATACCAGTTTACACAATGCATATATGACATTTTCCCAATGAGTCCCCGTGACAGGCTACGGTTCTCCCTTCCGCACCGATATCATTTGACGAACGCAGTAACACCTCTGCAGCTCGCCACAATCCGGTTTCCTCCCGAGTGTGTGCGTGCTCAGAGTTCGAGCCGGTATCTGGATGGAAGGCAGGGAGCTCGGCGGGGTCTGGGTTCAGAACAAAAGAGCAAAACGGTTCGCTTCAATCGGCAACAAACCCCACCGAGCGCACCTGAGACACACCATTCATTCAGACACACAGAAACACTCAGAAAGACCCCGACGGCTAGAGAGAACAGAGGAACGCCACAGGTCCAATCAACATGCACTTAACACAGCGAGTGTGTGTTCCTGTAAGAACGAGGGGAAGCATTCTGTTGGTGCGTTAGGCACGAAGCACAGGTGGACATTTCGAGTCTAAACATATACTTTGGTATATTTACAGCCTTAATTCTGACGCTGGAACAAGCGAGAGGGGTTCAGCTGAAATCCTGTTTCCATCGAATAATCCTACAGATCACCCAAGCATGAGTCAATGAACAGCCAAGCATTTCCCTCTAAGCCCCTGAATCCTGATTCACGCCGTTCCACAACGCTATTGCGCCAGAGCCAGACCAAATGCCAAAGCCATGAAAGATAAGAGCCAGTACATACTAGCAGAAGCCGTGTTCACCCCTTATTAATTCCTGCGCAATGTGTTCACGGAAGCAAAACAACAGGCTACTTTGCCTGCACATGCACACGCATATATACACAAATCTCAGTAGGGACAAAATGCCTCGTTGGGTCTCACAGCAGACGTATTCAAATCCCTGGTGGCCATGCCAGCGCAACACACTCACAGACAGCAGGACACTAGGATTCCTATGTCTGTTAGGTTCCTCAACTAGTGGTGTATTACTGTAGCTAAAAATGTTAACTTGACACCAAACTCTAACCATAAATAGCTATGATTACCTATATAGCCTACAACAGACCTACACCTAACCTTAATCCTCTCTCTCTCACTATATATATATATGGGGGGTGCTGACCATTAGAGAACAGAGTAAAGTGGACGATCAAAGTATGTAGAGAAACAGATGGACTACAAGCAGTAATTGTAGAACTACAAAGTACATCTATATTTTATGTGGAACTCATAAAATGGGAAGAAACAAAGAGTTATACCTAATAAAGCGATCAGTGAGTGTATCTATACAACCCTATATATCCCTAATAACTAATATATCCATTATTTATCCCTATGCCTAATGCTACATATAAAAACCTATAATAAACCCAAATCTAATCCTAAGACTATTTCTTTGAAGGCATTCAGTCCACATAAACATAGGAACACCCACACAAATACACATACAGGGCAACCAAAGCGTAGGAAAAATCGTGCGATATTGACACGGCCCCACTGCAAGAAGTTCTACTGGTCAATATGGAGGCAGGAGATAATAGAGCCCTGGAGCTGATAACATCTGCATGGAGAACAGATATCGATATTAGCCAAATATCCAGGAAACCTGAAGATTACTTTCTTCACCACACGGCTCCAGATGCAAGCTTCCCGGCCAGCCCTAATCGCCATGATCTCATACATATATTCAAAATAAATGATTACCTTAAACAGCTTATGCATCAGGAACCCGTCCGAGAAACATCAAGGTGAGACTCCGTCCCAGCCTAGTCTGGCCTGGCTTTATCATAATGCTCAGAAATGTGCAGCATAAACACGAGCCAGCTCTTGAAGTCTAACTTCAGCTTTGGCACAGTTTGGAGCAGGTTAATTTGTCTGGGGGACGGTAGGAGGCAAACAGAATTGCTCTGTAGAATTCAGAGCATTCCAGAGATGTCCTGATTACTGGTATTAAAGTGTTGAGCGTTGGCTAGTAGATGTGTCAAAATGAGTGCTGTCAAATTATTCAAATCTGTAATCAAGTTAACTGGCACAAGACCAATTCTGCTCACTTAAGTTAAAGGCGTACAGTATTTTCCTAACAAAAATACATTGTAAGGATGTAGTACATATATAGCTGGTGTCCCAGCTGGTCCCATAAATGCTCGATTCATTACAAATCTGGCAACCGGGCAGACCAAGGGAGTGTTCCAATCTGGCAGAGGCTTTCCTGGAAACCCTTGCTGTGTGTAGGTGAGCATTATCCTGCTGGAAGCCCTGCCATGAAAGGTAACACATCATGCACATGTCGCTGAGCTGTTAGTGTTCCTTGTATCACTGCTAGGGGTGACCAACTGTTGTATGCAATGGTTCCCCAGTGTGTCTCTCCACAATAAAGGCGAGATTGAAGCGCTCACCACGAGGCCTCCGTAATCAAACCTGACCAACATCAGATAACAAACAGAACCTGGATTTGGCGATAAAGACGATACAGTTCCAGTCCGTAGCAGTCCAGGTTTCTTGTTCATGACACCACTGCAAACAAAGGCGATGGTGCCTGCTTGTCAATGGCAGGACATGTAACGGGCGCTGTGACAACAGATTTCCTTCTGCTAAGCACCTGGAGATGGTTCAGGCAAAGACAGGGTTTTGTAGTGAAGGTGCCAGCTGTGTCTGTGGAAGCTGTGGTGGGCAATTCCTGCTTCTCTCAGTTCAATGCTCCCTCCAAAGTCTGTCAACTGGACAAAATGTTTCGAGTGCATCGTAGAGGCATATCTAGTCAACGATCTCTCACCAAGAGGTACACTACCCAAAAGCAGCCTCTGAGAGCCTTTTTATAGGGCAGCGGGGAAGTACTTTTACACCTTTTTGTGGCAAGACCCAGTGTCTAATCACGACATAACTACATGCCGAGTTTCGCAGTAATGCGTTTTATTCTTGTGCTTGAAAGTTTGTGAACCCTTTAGCATTTTCTAGATTTCTGCATAAATATGACCTACAACATCATCAGATTTTCACACAAGTCCTAAAAGTAGATAAAGAGAACCCAGTTAAACAAATGAGACAAAAATATTATACTTGGTCATTTATTTATGGAGGAAAATGATCCTTTATTACATATTTAGTGAGTGGCAAAAGTATGTGAACCTCTAGGATTAGCAGTTCATTTGAAGGTGAAATTAGAGTCAGGTGTTTTCAATCATTGGGATGCCAAGCAGGTGTGAGTGGGCCATCTGTTTTATTTAAAGAACAGGGATCTATTAAAGTCTGCTCTTCACAACACACAAGATATCTCCAGACCCGCCGACCCTCTGCAACCCTAACCAGAGAGTAACATAATTACCACTTGTTTCTCAAATAGCTGTAATATTAGTTTTTTATCTCTAAATGAGAACATTCTGTATTTTATTAGCAGATTTGACGCCTTTTATTCGCAAGTAACCAAACAAACTTAACTGCTAGCCGAAACAAAGTGATGCAAGTTTGCATCAGTCTCCCATCAGAACCCAATGATGAAGGAAATAAAATATTAAGTGTATATTTTCGGCTCTTTCTGGCTGAGTGACTGTAATCAGTGTGGATATTCATATGAAGTCTTCCAAGTATTAAAAAATCTCCCCCAGCGTCCATCCTGAGCCACACAAGACTAATGAGATGAATCATCAAGACGGCATTTAGCGCTGCGGGCTAAAAAAACACATTGTATTTATTGTTAATCATTTTCTTATAATGACACTTTATTGTTTGGCCAAAAGAAAGACGATAAAGCACGTTCGAATCGTACTGATTTTGCATCATTGCGTAAGATCCTGCCGCTTGATCAGATTACAAACGTCGCGCAGCTTTATCGCCTTTATAAAAACCCTATCACTTTTCACCTTATCAAAACTAATTCCAAATAATAAGCCACGAAACGCTTTAGAATCGGCGACCCCGAGCCATTTTCCCAACGGCGCAGTCGCTTCAGTGCTGCGTACTTCAGAAAGCACTGCAGTCAACATGACTCACAGTCACAGGATACATTTAGCAGCGGTTTCGACTGAAAAATGCCAGATCTGATCCAAGGCGGATAAAGTGTTGAAGGCCTGATCCTGACCTTCGGAATCGAGTCGGCGCATTCCTACATCGGTCTCTCTTTACTGGGCCAGAAGAGCGAGGAAAAACTGTGCAAACATCTCAAAAGCAAGACAAAGCATCCTGTTTTACCCCGGATTATCCTGGTAAGGGTCGCGGAGGGGGGTCAGGAGCAGTGTTCATTTTGACAGTTTTCAAAGTCTTTGGACTAAAATGTAATTTAGCTTTAGTCTTAATTTAGTCATCTGAATTGTTTTTAGTTTTAGTCTAGTTTTAGTCGATTAAATATAATAACATTATAGTCAGCTAAATCTACAGTAGCTTTAGTTGACTGAAATATGAAATGTAAACATTGCAATATGTAAATGATTTTTAACATTTCCCTTTTAAGATGAAACATCTACATGCATTGATAACGTTTTAATCCCTACTTACATTCATTCACAGCATTTAGCAGACGCCCTTATCCAGAGCGACTTCCAACTGATACAACCTTACAATCCAAGCAATTGTGGGTTAAGGGTCTTGCTCAAGGACCCAACAGTGGCAGCTTGGCAGAGGTGGGATTTGAACCCTGGACCTTCTTGTCCATAGTCCAGTACCTTACCCGCTAGGCTACCACAGTCCCTACTTTATTTGCATGTAGGTGCTAATAGCTTGACCGCAGTTTCAGGACGACATGCCTGCAGATGCTGTTTAAGCTTTGGGGTGTTTTACCAGAGATGGCGCCCCACACGGTTTATAAAGTGTCTTGTTTTCTTTTATATCAGATGTGTCCATATATCGACTCTCCTCTTTCTCCCAGGTGTTGACATTGTGGAGCTAGTACCATCTTCCCGGGGTCAGATCAAACGTCTGAGTCTTACCCCATTACTGATTGGATCGCTCCCCAACTCATCCCGCCTTTCCACATATACTCATGTTATGATTGGATCTTTTCCTAACTTGTCAGATCTGATTGGATGTCGTCTCTGCCAGACATTGTCAAGTGTCAATTAATTTCGTCCTAGTTTGGGTCGTGGACGAAAACCATGACTAAAATCATTCAACAAAATGAACAGTGCTCAGGAGCCTATATCGGAATTCACCTGGCACTGGCAGGGGTACGGGACAGTCCATCAGAGGCTGATGTAAACACACCACCTGAAACAAGCCTCAACCAGATCTGAACCAGCAGCACTACCAAGCTGCATGCCAAACCTGAGTCCCAGATCAGGCATTATTATTATTATTATTATGCTTCATTGATTGTTACACTATATAACATAGTACAGGGGATCGGGGCAATTGCAGTGACTTGGGTACAGACACATAATTTGGCCGCACTTCAAGACTATCAGCCTCTAACCAGTATAAAGCAAAAAACGACATCTAAATATAAAGTAAAAGGAGAAAATAAATCAATTCTAAAACACAGCAAACACTAGGCCAATAGATCAATAGACATGGGCGTGTGCAGCCTGCAAGCTTTGTCTTAATTAAGACAAGGAAAGGTGAGGCGAGCAGAGCATGCAGCGTTCCCACACACAGGCATTTGTCTGCAGCTTCAGTAGATGAGCAGGATTCACTTCACGAGGAACCAGAGATACAAGCAATACCAGTGCATGAAGCTTACTGGTAGGGTTTAAAAAAAAAAAAAAGGAAAGTAATAATTTCGAAGTAGGCCTGTTGATTGCGGCTCACGGGTCCTTATAACTACCAATTTGCGGAAAGAGGAGGCTTAGCTTTCAGGAGCTTGTCTGCGCAATCACGGCGTCTTTGATGGAGAAAAATTACAGTTCGGAAACTAATTTGAAACGCACACGTGCCCGGGTGCATGTTTAACATATCAGCCGCCGCCTCTACGCTACGACCGGAGGAAAACGCAACGAGGCAACGCGCGAGACACACAAAAACGAGCAGACAAAGTCATGCCCGTACGCACGGATTAACATCGGCGCGCAGAATTATGCAGAAACGCAATCGGACTTCAAATCTGAGAAATAGTGCATGATTAATTTCCAAAGGAGCTTTTACAATCGAGCGTGATTATAATGATTCCGCCTGGCAGGCATTAGCAGCAACAGGTGAGAGGGAGGAGGGTGTAGAGGCAGAGAAACAAGCTCGTGGCATTTCATGCGTGCCAGCAATGCGTCCAAACTTGCTACATGAGCGAGTCAGAGAAGAAAAAAAGACACTAATGTACAAAGAGACACAAAGGGAGGGAGGGACTTGTGGGAAGGTAACATACATACAGTCTTACGTTCAAGTTTAGGGCATGTGTTGGAAAAACTTAACACACCCTCATGACATTTCTGTACAGGTGAACAGATATTGGACATTTAATACATATTAAATATCTGGACACTTTACAATATCTAAAGTCTAAGGTCTTTATTAACACTGGTGGATCATCTGGAAAGGTGCCGAAACTTTTAGGCGCGCCAAATTTCAGATTGCATTTATTTTTTACAATATCTCTCAAAACATGTGCATTAAAATTTAATTCATTCCTGCACTTAATTTGCAGACATTTCTCACTAAAGTCTGTTCAATGCAGAGTTTAATTCCGGGGTTGCCAGATCCCGCTTGAAAAAAACCCTCACAGGTCTAAGGAATTTATAAACACACTGGTGGATCATCTGGAAAGGTGCCAAAACGTTTAGACACATCAAATTTCAGCTTACATTTATTTTTAAAAATCTCTCAAAATATATGCATTAAAATTTAATTCATTCCTGCACTTAGTTTGCAGACATTTCTCATTAAAGTCTGTTCCATGCAGAGTTTAATTCCGGAGGTTGCCAGATCCCATGAGGAAAAAAATCCCACAGGTCTAAGGCCTTTATAAACACACTGGTGGATCATCTGGAAAGGTGCCGAAACTTTTAGGCATGCCAACTTTCAGATTACATTTATTTTTTGCAATATCTCTCAAAATATGTGCATTAAAATTTAATTCATTCCTGCACTTAATTTGCAGACATTTCTCATTAAAATCTGTTCCATGCAGAGTTTAATTCCGGGGTGGCCAGATCCAGCTTGAAAAAAACCCAAACAAGTCCTTAAGGCCTTTATAACCACACTGGTGGATCATATGGAAAGGTGCCGAAACTTTTAGGCGCGCCAAATTTCGGGTTACGTTTCTTTAAAAATATCTGTCAAAATAGACTTAATTAGCAAACATGTCACATTAAATTCCGAGGTTGCCAGATCCCGTGGGAGAAAACCCCTTACAGGTCTAAGGCTTTTATAAACACACTGATGGATCGTCTGGAAAGGTGCCGAAACTTTTAGGCATGCCAAATTTCAGATTACATTTATTTTTTACAATATCTCTCAAAATATGTGCATTAAAATTAAATTCATTCATGAAATTAATTTTCAGACATGTCACATTAAAGTCTGTTCAATGCAGAGTTTAATTCTGGAGGTTGCTAGATCCCACGAGGAAAAAAAACCCTCACAGGTCTAAGGCCTTTATAAACACACTGGTGGATCATCTGGAAAGGTGCCGAAACTTTTAGGCATGCTAAATTTCAGATTACATTTATTTGTTACAATATCTCTCAAAATATGTGCTTTAAAATTAAATTCATTCATGTCACATTAAGGTCTGTTCAATGCAGAGTTTAATTCCGAGGGTTGCCAGATCCCGTGAAGGAAACCCCAATAGGTCAATGGAAAAAGAATCAAAATAAAGCCAAGTCTTTAGAATAAAATGTCGGTTATGCTTGTGTGCATGCGCAGACTGAGAAAATCAACTGAAATCGGGGAGATGGTCGTCACCATGATCCAGATGGTCTGATCCAGCTCCTCCCATGTCGTGCTTTAATTGGTCTGAACCAGATCGGTGCCCACACCGATATACTTGTCCGTCAAAGGATCGCAAGTATCTACGAGTGTGAAAGTGAGTACATAACGCACATTTACTATCTTCGTAAATTAAAGTAACAAGTTTTACTGGGTAATGTTACATAACTGAAAACTTTTTTTCGTACGAACAAGCTACGCTAATAAAAAGAAGACATGGGCGGAGTAGGATCCAGTCTGGCTCCACCCCTTGGACCTTTGGTTGTGCACCGAGTGAAATTGGGTAACTGGTATACATGCTATGAGAAATCCAATTACTGGGGTAAAATCCAGAAATCCAAATTCACTGGATTTCTTATTGTGATCTCAACTACAGTTGTGATTGCTATGAGCTATGGAGTTACTTTCCTTTTAGTACAAGCCATCGAAAGTGAAATCCGCATTTAAGTACGTAATAATGGTGTACTGGTGCACAAAAGTCTTGGTTCACTGTGTACCTCGAGTTTTGAAGGCACGTTTTCGGTATGGTGACCAAACTGACATGCACATTGTAAAATTTCTTCACATTTAGTCGTTTAGCAGACGCCCTTATCCAGAACGACTTGCAGCTAATACAACTTTATAATCCCACCATTTGAGGGTTAAGGGTCTTGCTCAAGGACCCTAATCCACCACGGTCTCACAGTCTTTTTATTTATTATGAATTAAGTTTTATAACATGTAACCTTGTACAATAATACTGTGCAATAATGCACTAAAACTTGTAGCAATGATAATTTGTTCATTACATGTCATTCCATAAACACAAACAAATATACACATTTCAAAAACTTTTGGTAACCGTTTCACCTCGAGATGTTCAGAATTCAGTGTTAGTTTCCGCCAAGTATTTCAGTGTAACACTAATATTCAAAAGTCTTTTTAGTCTGATTACAGTATCTTTTTTAGCTTTCAAAAATGCACTGTAATGCTTATCCATCTCTGTAAAGATTGTGAGTGTAAGTGAGCCAAAACTGTTTGACTTGTCAATTTACAAGCCAGAACAAGTAACAAGCTATGCATCATTTCAACTCCCAAAATCAAATGTCATGGTTCTTTTTTGACACATTCCTGAGACAAATGTCATCATTTGTTGAGCGTGAGGCGCCTCACCTACAATTGGACAAACTGGTTTCTGGTACATTTTGGCTCTGTAGGGGTGCAACGATTAATTGACTTAAGGCCTTTTCAAACCGAATTAACACCGTCCTTCACACAGAGTCCGAAACTGACGGACTGCGACGCTGCGTAAAATCTTTAATCGGAACCTGTTCTAATTTCTGCCTTGGTCGAATGCGTTAAAATCAGGCCGACCTGTTGTCAGGCAGAACAACACAAGAGCTTATATAAGCAACACGGTGAGTAAAACTTGAATATTAAAGAAAATATCTGGAATATAACTAAAAGGCTGGAGAATGATAGTGATAAACCTCACGCTGAGTCTCTGGAAGCGTTTTCTTGTTCATCTAAGTGCATTCTGGTCTGTGGTAGCCTAGCGGGTAAGGTACTGGACTATGGACCAGAAGGTCCAGGGTTCAAATCCCACCTCTGCCAAGCTGCCACTGTTGGGTCCTTGAGCAAGGCCCTTAACCTACAACTGCTTGGATTGTAAGATTGTACCAATTGTAAGTCGCTCTGGATAAGGGCGTCTGCTAAATGCTGTAAATGTAAATGTAAAATGCGTTTGTGGCTTTGTTTTTTCTTGAATTGACGATGTGAAAAAGACACGCCGAAATTTCTGTGACACATTAAGAGAAATTAAAGGAAGCAAAAGCGGACAGGGAGTTTTCAGTGTGGTTAAAAAAGCTAGCGCACTTGGCGTGAAGGTCCCACTACGTTCAATTTTTACGTATTTTCTCTATGTAAAAAAAAATTTTCCGCGCAAAAAAAAATCGTACTTCTTTACAATGAATCCCTAAGGTCCATCCCAATAATAACCCGAGTACAGCACGACATAGCGGATAAGACAGAAGTGCACGTCCAAAAGTATTTCTAGCCGAGAGCCCATCTTGACACTGGCTGCTCCTCCAAGTCCCTCAGCCACTCTTGGGAAAAGGGAGTGTACGAGTAGATTACCAGGCAAATTACAATTGGAAGCAAACAGGGTACGAGCTGTGCTAGTGTGGAAAAAGAAGACAGATTGTTCTGAAAACCACTTACAGGCTGCCAAGCTGCAAAATGGCAAGCGAAAATATTGCTTCACTGTACCCCGCCTGGGAGCGCGCTGTTTTCTTAGCAATGCAACCTCCGCTATTAAAACGCTATGCTGTATCCCAAAACAATATGGCACAGCACAATGTCAAACGGTTCAAACGAACTGAATATTCAGCGAGACAATGGATTTTGAACAAAATCCTCGTGCTTTGGTTTGTACAGAAAAAACTGACTTGAGATTCCTCAGGCTTATCCCTTGAGATCTTGCCTTGTGGTTGGTTGGGGAGGGATATGATTATCTTAGATAGTATACGATTCAAAGGTCTCCAGAATTTGGTTTAACACAGCGACCATGACAACAATCATGCAAACCGCATATTAATCCTTGCACTTAAAGCTCTGACATGGCAACCCAAGGTGTTTTACATTTACATTTTACAGCATTTACCTTATCCAGAGCGACTTACAAGTTATACAGTCTTGCAATCCAAGCAATTGTGGATTAAGGGTCTTGCTCTTGGCAGCAAGGCAGATGTGGGATTTGAACCCTGGACCTTCTGGTTCATAGTCCAGTACCTTACCCGCTAGGCTACCACAAGATTAAACCAATAATGTTTTATCAGTTACAGACCAGTGCAAAAGTCTTAGGCCACCTCAGATTAGACATACCACAGTTTTAGCAACGGTATAATGATTACATATAAGTATTTCTCAGCCTCTTTATTAGAATTCAACCGGAAAATACAGGAAAATTGTATGGAATATAAAAAAAACTGAAAGAAAATCAGAAAAACAGCTTCCATTGGCTGCGGTGGTTAGTATTTAGTGTGATCTCCCCTTCACTTGAGCAATAGCAGCATCTGTCAGCTTCATCGGGATGCCAAGTTGGCCCTTCTACAGTCCGAAGCTTGATTGAGAATAGTGCTTTTAGAAGGGTAGCAGCCAAGAAATCACTTTTTCAGAAGGGGAACAGAGTGAAAAGGCTAAAATATGTTAAATTCACAAAGTCTGGAAGATTTTTGGGTCCAGTCGTCGACAATATGTCATATGATCATTATACCATTGCTAAAACAACAGGTGGCCTTTCCACCGAAAGCCAGAAGCACAGTTCGACGGTTTTCAAAAAGTCATTTGAAAAATAGGCGTGTATTTACCTGGCCAAGGACATGATACGCAAAAACATTTTAAGCGACTTCTACAAATAGTTGATCCTTATTACTATTTACTAGGGTACAAATATTTCTGAGTGCGCAGAGAAACTCGTTTGCTGCCACAACCGGTGATTTATGCTGGAACCTCAGAACCATATCTGATTTTTTTCTTTATATTATTATTCATATTATTAAAGAACACCTAAAACAAGTGATGATATGCACTTTATTAAAGTTTGTTTCAAACTTTCTACTAGCCTAAGTGCTCTTGTTATTTCGGTTCATGCCCGGAGCTCGATTTTTCAGTAGAGAATTTGTTTTGGTTGCTGTGCTCAGTTGTAATTAGTCTCATAAACCAACATGAAACAATCGTGACAATAGCATGGATCATAAAAAAAAAAATTGGGATATGATGTTTTACCACATCTCCAACCCCTATCTTGTATGACTTACATATGACGTCCCTTGTATTCTGAGAAGATCCAGGAGAAATTTGGAATGTCCCGTACCGCTGGAGACCAAACACGGAGCGTGGAAACCATCCAGGAAGCTCTTCTTTGTGTTGCCTCCAGCCCAAACTACGCCGAAACCGAGTATTGGCTGGGTTTAGCTATAAAAGCATGGCTTCTGAATGTGGAATAGCTATAAATTCAAGCCACTTTTAACTAGTTTATTTTAGCCTATAATAATAGTTCGAAAAAACATTTTCATGTGCGGACTGGATCTGCATATTACACATTTTGGTATCCATGGTCTATTGTCTGTGATACAGTACTGTGCAAAAGTCTTAGGCCATCGTTAGATTTGTTGTTTTAGCAATGAACATATCTAATTATTTCTCGGTCTCTTTATTAGAATACAACTGGAAAATAGGATATTTGTATGCAGTATCAGAAAAGCTGAAAACATCCAGAAAAACAGCTTCTGTAGGCTACCGTGGCAGGTTTTTAGTGTGACCTCCCCTTACACTTGAGCAACAGCAGCATCTGGCAGCTTCATCAGGATGCCAAGTTGATCCTACAGTCTGATGAAGCTTGATAAAAAAGAAACCACTTTTTCAGAAGGGGAATGGTGGGAAAAGGCTAATATATCAAAGCTCCCAAACACTGGAATGAAGATCAATGGAAAAGAGTATAAGAGAGTGACAAATCCCAGTTTGAATCGCCCAGTTGTCGACAAAGTGTTATACATGCTCCTTATACCATTGCTAAAACAATCAATCTAATGTAGGTGGCCTAAGACTTTTGCACACTACTGTACATCCCTTCTATTCATGCTAAGACTTTGAAATGTAGGTAAATATAAGTTGTTCTCCACTGCTGATCTCTGGTGTATATGAGAGGTGAGGCCGGGTGAATACCCTGTGGTTTTTCTGCACAGTTACACTAATCACTAATTTTTCCCCCTGGCAAGCAGGTCCACTGGCAGTCCAGGCCTCCACCTGTGTTTATACAGACAAGCTCTAAAGAATGTGGATGAAGCAAACCAAAACACTTTACAGGATATAATAAGACTAAACACAGAGCACCTGTGGGTCGGAATAGAGAAGAGGTAGGACCAAGTGTGTGCAAATAAGGTACCAATCTCAGCCTCCAAAAAGTTTGAAGATCAGCAGGCTACTCCCGGCAGAGGATGAAGAGCCGAGAAGACGAGCTCAGAACTAACCAAGCATTAGAGCAGAGCTATTACAGTTACTGCACTCTTCGGGCCCTTGAGATTGGCTTGGTTTAGGATCAGGGGCTGACTATTCGCCACCATAATCACGGCTTTATTCTAGTTTAACTGTAACTCTAGTTAACTCAACACCACCAACTATACAGCAATCCAGATGCATGAGCGGTTTAATAAATCTGCAGCGCAGACGTTTGTTTATGACGTTTTTATAATACATTCCTTATACATTATTTAAAGATCTGGATATAATGGTCCTTCTCATGTGTTATTAATGGTGCTATTGTTTTAGTTAGTGTATTAATTAGTACAGGGCTTAACTGTAAGAGATTTGTCAGCAATTTAGGTCAGGTACGTTTGTGACTTAAATATGTAACGTAATGAACGACGATGCTTCGTAACCTATGTGTGTAAATATATTATAGATACAATGTCCGTGCATGCATTTCTGTTTTTATGAGGGCCATTTACATTTATGTCATTTAGCAGATGCCCTTATCCAGAGCAACTTACGACTGAACTAACCAACTAACAATCCAAGCAATTGTGGGTTTACCACTGGCAGAGGTGGGATTTGAACTCTGTGGGACTGTGGTAGCCTAGTGGTTAAGGTACTGGACTTAAAGGTCCAGGGTTCAAATCCCACCTCTGCCAAGCTGCCACTGATGGGTCCCTGAGCAAGGCCCTTAACCCACAATTGTAAGGTTGTATTGTTGGATTGTAAGGTTGTATCAAATGTAAGTCGCTCTGGATAAGGGCGTCTGCCAAATGTTGTAAATGTAAATTTGAACCCTGGACCTTCTGGTCCATAGTCCAGTAACTTAACCACAAGGCTACCACAGTGAGTATGTTTGGCTGATCTTCACAAACAACAGTGTATCTGTACTGGAAAAAACTGAAGGCTTTTATGTAAAAGACTAAACACAACACAAAAAGGCCAAACAGGTTGATGTACCAGCAATGCCAAGCTGCCACTCTTTTGCACCCTGAAAACAACAAGGGTCCCCAAAAACAACTGCTTGCTCCTCTGCTCAAGGTTGTAAATGTAAACACCAAGTATAAAGTCCGTATTAGGTTATGACTTTCTTTACCCAGAGCACTACACCATCCATGGAGGGAGCTCATAAATATGGTAATACAAAGGCCAGTGCCAAGCCAGAAACCAGCCGTTACTCGTCCACACCTTGCTGAGATGGGTGGCCCCCTCCTGGCCCTTTAGGCCTTTTACAACCTGAGCAGCCAATCAGAGCTCTTGCAACACCTGGATAGGCAGGTGACCGTCATAAATCTGCTCAGGAGTTAAATACATACCCACCCATCCACGCCCACCCCAAGCACACAACCAAATATGTTTACTTGTCTAATATCACATCATCCCAGGGTCTTTACCAGCTCATAAAGGCACATGGCTGAGTGATGGAACGTTTTCAGGACGTTCAGTAACCTCTACAACTAAGCTACCTGAGCTGGAGACCAACTATCAAGCTCCAGCATTGACACCTTAGGCATGGTACCTCAGGACATGGGCAACTTGTGGTCTTACCTTGTGTTGGTAGAGTTCCAGTAGACGACGTGTCTTTTCGCTAATGCGCTCGAGAGCACATGAACGAGAAGAATCAAAGATCGGAGGGTGTGCGAAGCTCCCGAGAAACGTAGAAGACCCATGTCTGCGTCCATCCCCAGGAGGGTTCACTCAGGTTTTGGTAGTATAGCAGCCAGGAAACTCAAATGAACTTCGGACAGGAGGGCAGCATATCCTCAGGAACCTCGGGAATATCCGTTCCAAAGCTTGGAGTTCCGCAGAAAGCGCACCATCTACTACGGAATGAGGAGGAGCAGCAAAGTGAGTAAAGCAGAAATGTCAAACCCGTGTTCCTCACTCACAGCCGTAGTCCGGGAAGCACCACAAGTTTCCGTGTATTGACATGCTGTCAATGAAGAAACGAAGTTGGAAAACGAGCTTCTGCAGCACTTTCAACTGTCATTCCAACTCAGCCAAGTTTGAGAAAGTCTCCACAGTCGCACATGAGAGCGAGAGAGACGGAGAGAGCGCGAGCGAGAGCGAGAGAGCTGCGCGTCATTAATAATCACAGCGCTGAAACTTGACACTGATTTCACGCGTCTTGAGACCATTGATTAATCTCCGTTCAAGAAACTATATAAGGGAGGTGACACGCCAGGGGAGGGTCTCTAGAAACTTTAGGCCAATCAGCGCACACTAGGGGTGGAGCTAAGCGTCTGAATACACCTATAAATATTACGTACATGGAAAGAGACCTGTTGCTGTTTACAATAATCGCATTTTATATGTTTCAATTAAGTTACGCCATATATTAAATAAAAAATCGTATGACAAAATACGCAGGTCCACAAGGCTATTTTGGAACTTTTTATAACAAATAATTCATGACAATGCTTGAGAGTAAAACAATTACAAGATTTTTGGTGAGCATATTTGACTTTTCATATCACTTTTAGTCCAGGCAGCGTGCCACATCACAGTTTTGAACATTTCTTACAGTTAACCTTACAACTCTCAAACACAGAGGACAATAAATACAAAGTCTAAACCGAATTAAGCATGTACTCTATGTCTTATTAGCTTGATTTAACATCGCGTCAGCATCAATGGCTATATTCTGGACTGTGGTAGCCTAGCGGGTAAGGTACTGGACTATGGACCAGAAGGTCCAGGGTTCAAATCCCACCTCTGCCAAGCTGCCACTGTTGGGTCCTTGAGCAAAACCCTTAACCCACAATTGCTTGGATTGTAAGACTGTATAACTTGTAAGTGGCTCTGGATAAGAGTGTCTGCTAAATGCTGTAAATGTAAATGCTGTAAATATTCACCACAGGCACAAGGTTACATCAACACTAGCCACGGGGCCAATTTAGAGAGACCAATCAACCTAATGCACATCCTCGGAATTTGTGAGAAAACTAGGATAACAAACTATTAAGATCACCCAGAGCAAACCCACGTGGAGGGCAATCTCCACACAGACGGAGTCCAGGGTCGGGATCGAACCGTGGATCTTAGAGCTGTGAGGTAACTGCACTAACCACGTGTGCTGCCCTTTTTATCCGGTTGTGTTTAGTTAAAAATGTTATAGTATATAACACATATGCCCCAATGGAGGTTATAGTGCACTAATAACACATCTGCACTAACAGCGTTGACTACATACTATACAAATAATATATAAAGCATATGCCTTAATAGCATTTCCTACATACTGCACTAATAATATATAACACAAAATAACACTAATAATATACTACATACTGTACAATACATACTGCTCTTATACTTTATACTGCACTAACACTGTTATTGTTTTTATATAATGACAGTAAACAATGCAAACCTAAATTCGATTCTATAAAGTGGACTTCCATTATAACAACTGAAACTTCCCAAAATTTGTGCTCCTCTAAAGGATCTCAGTAATTTCATCAATCAACTCTTTGCATCTGACAGTAGCACTTTGTGTTTGCCAGTACCATATTTAGCTGAATTTGCTTTATTGTGTATCTTTTGTTGTGTATAATTTTTGGTTAATGTCTTGTGTCAACTCCTAGAACCCATTTACTGTATATCTTAGTTCTTGCTTTTTTTCTTTCGTTCAGAGAAATGCTTAATAGATTTGTTGTCCTCTATGTTTTACACAACTGTTGCAAAGGTGCGGCCATGATGGCTTGTGGTTGCAGTTATACTACATAATACACACTGCACTAATACTGTGTGCTACATTAATAGTGTGTAGTACATACTGCACTAACTGTGTATACAGCACTACTATTTTATAATACATACAGTGGTGCTTGAAAGTTTGTGAACATTTTAAAATTTTCTATATTTCTGCATAAATATGACCTAAAACATCATCAGATTTTCACACAAGTCCAAAAAGTAGATAAAGAGAACTCAGTTAAACAAATGAGACACAAATATTATACTTGGTCATTTATTTATTGAGGAAAATGATCCAATATTACATATTATTGAGTGACAAAAGTATGTGACCCTTTGCTTTCAGTATCTGGTGTGACCCCCCTGTGCAGCAATAACTGCAGCTAAACGTTTCCTGTAGCTGTTGATCAGTCCTGCACACCGGCTTGGAGGAATTTTAGCCCATTCCTCCGTACAGAACAGCTTCAGCTCTGGGATGCTGGTGGGTTTCCTCACATTAGCTGCTCACTTCAGGTTCCGTCCACACCTTGCCATTGGATTAGGTCAGGACTTTTACTTGGCCATGCCAAAAACATGAACTTTATATTCTTCTTTAACCATTCTTTGGTAGAACGGCTAGGGGGGGGGGGGGGGGGGGGGGGGGGGGGGGGGGGGGGGTGTGTGCGCTTAGGGTCATTCCTTCTCTTGCTGCCTGACCCACCTTCTCTTGAGATTCAGTTCATGGACATATGTCCTGACATTTTTCTTTAGACATCTCCATAAATTCAAGAACTCATTGTTCCATCAATATGGCAAGCCATCCTGGCCCAGATGCAGCAAACCGGCCAAACCATGGATACTACCCACCACCAGGTTCAACAGATGGATAAGGTTCTTATGCTAGAATGCAGTGTTTTTCCTTTCTCCAAACATAACGCTTTTCTCTTTTAAACCAAAAAGTTCTATTTTGGTTCTCATCCCGTCCACAAAACATTCTTCCAATAGCCTTCTTGCTTGGGTCCCACGTTGATCTTTACTTTCCAAACTGCAGACGAGCACATGTTCTTTTTGGAGAGCAGTGGCTTTCTCCTTGCAACCCTGCCATGCACACCATTGTTGTTCAGTGTTCTTCTGATGGTGGACTCATGAACATTAACATTAGCCAATGTGAGAGAGGCCTTCAGTTGCTTAGAAGTTACCCTGGGGTCCTTTGTGACCTCGCCAACTATTACACGCCTTGCTCTTGGAGTGATCTTTGTTGGTCGACCACTCCTGGAGAGGGAAACAATGGTCTTGAATTTCCTCCATTTGTACACAATCTGTCTGACTGTGGATTGGTGGAGTCCAAGCTCTTTAGAGATGGTTTTGTAACCTTTTCCAGCCTGATGAGCATCAACAACTCAAATCAAGGTCCTCAGGAAATCTCCTTTGTTGACATGTGTTGTGATAGATCCCTGTTCTTTAAATAAAACAGGGTGCCCACACACACCTGATTGTCATCCCATTGATTGAAAACACTTGACTCTAATTTCACCTTCAAATTAGCTGCTAATCCTAGAGGTTCACATACTTTTGCCACTCACTAATATGTAATATTGGATCATTTTCCTCAATAAATAAATGACTAAGTATAATATTTTTGTCTCATTTGTTTAACTGGGTTCTCTTTATCTACTTTTATCTACTTGTGTGAAAACCTGATGATCAAAATGGTCATATTTATGCAGAAATATAGAAAATTCTAAAGGGTTGACAAACTTTCAAGCACCACTGTACATGCTGCATTAATCTTGTACAATACATACGGCCTTTATACAGTATAACACATACTGCACTGCATATATAATACTTAATACTGCACTGTATTGTATTACTGTACAGTACTTACTGCATTAATAGTGTATACTGCTGTAATACTACATAAGTATAAAACATAGTTGTGGACTATTGAAACCTGGTGAATGAACCTGGTGAAGTCAATTATCACCTCTTTTGTATTATTATTATTATTATTATTATTATTAAAACATTGTTGTTTCTACACCAGCCACAAAGCCTCCCCACCTCCTCCCTGAATGCTGACTCGTCATTGTTGCTGATGAGTCCCACCACTGTGGGATCATCGGAGACCATTATGATGTGGTTTGAGCTGCGCTCTGCAGCACATTCATAAATCAGCAACGTAAACAGCAGTGTACTGAACACACAGTCCTGCTGTTATTAAGTATGGTGGTGCTAGAAACATCCATTCAGGCAGTCTGGGACTCTGCTGCTGAATGAGATGTTCAGATCAAACAGGTTCATCTTTGCTATTGTGTTGACTGTGATGTCCTGAATAACCTGCCACATCACCACATACACCACTACTACTTTTACTGCTTCTGCTAGTACTGGCAACGTTTTGGACTTTGTTGTTTGTTTCTATTGCCCTGCTCTACTTGATGGATAGATCCATTCAAAAAATGTGGAGAATCTTTATAGATGGGTTATTCTTACAGAAGCACTCCTGGTCTGCACAGACCCTGCCACAACCCTCTAACTGGAGGGCATCTGGCATAATTCACATCCCTTGGTCCTTCAGCCACCACACCCTCTGTGTTTTAGTGTGCTATCAGGCACCAGGCCCTTGTGGTCTCCCCTATTCTCTCACCAGACTCTTCTTGGTCTCCCAGGTGCCAGACCCTTCTGGTACATCCTACATGCCAGACCTGGGGAATGCGACTCTCTTTCTCCACTTCTCACAAGAGCTGCAGTTTGCAATCTTCCACTGACTCTTACTGTTCCCACTTGTCCAGCATTTATCACAGATCTTGGTATTTGGGATACGGTGTCTGGGCATACTTTCTGTGCTAAACTTACTATCATTTTCTTGTAAATATTTCATGAAAAAGCCAATGTCAGCATAATACGTATTTTGTATTCTATCATCCTTGGCTCCTCATTGTTATACTAATTTTTATACAAGCTAGTACTTACTGTACTTACTATCACCATTCCAATATATCTACATTCATATTGTCTTTATGTAATGACAGTAAGCAATGCAAACCTAAGTTCTACTCTAAAAAGTGGCCTTCTTTTTTAACAAGTGAAACTTCCCAAAGTTTGTGCTCCTGTAAATGATCTCAGTAATTTCATCAATCATCTTTTTGCATCTGACAGTAGCACTTTGTGTTTGCCAGTAACATATTTAGTTGAATTTGGTTCATTGTGCATCTTTTTGTGTATCATTTGTGGTTAATGTCTTGTGTCTTTACACCAGACTCCTAAAAGCCCATTACTGTATATCTTGCTTCCAGTCTCACTTTGATTACTCTCTTCAATGAGACTTTTTCCTTTCGTTCTGAGAAATGCTTAATAGTTTTGTTGTGATCTATGTTTAGTTGTTGTACGCAACTGTTGCAAAGGTGCGGTCATGATGACTTGTGGTTGTATGACACACAGTTATCATCGGGTCACCTGGATACAAACCGTCACAGTTAAGCTTTTGATTACAACTTGAAGCAGTTGTAATTTGGCCTTTGTTTTTTTCCAGCAAGTCCATTGAGTCCTAAGGGAAGTTTATGGGCATGGATTAAGCCTTTTATTAGACTATATTAAAATATCATTGGAGAATCACCACTGCAAGTACGTTTTAGCCTACGATATGGACTTCTCTGTGTCTTGGAAACCAGCTCATAGGGCTTGTAATGCAGATTATCTAATATCTATAGCTGATAATATGGGATTAGTGAGGACTGCATTGTTTGGCACATGATGAGCCTGCATATGAAGGGCTTAGTCTGCTCTCATAGAACATTTTATGTGTTTACCCGAGACAGGGGTGAACAGTAGTCCAGAGGAGCAATCACAAATGGAGGGAACATGTGTAAGGAACAGCTACTGAGCCTACACTGAGTTGTAATGTACTGGAACCCTGTTAGGCTAGATTCTTCCCTTGTGAACCAGTCCAAAAGCAAGAATCACCAGGATAAAGAGGTTACTGAAGATATACTATAATACACTAGCTTTCAGCAAGCCCTTGTAAACAAGCAAGTAAACTCCACAGTAAATACCACAGTTGTGTAACATCACCCCTTACATTAGTTTCTAATGGTCTGTCTCTTCTGCTATGTTGTAGTATCTTGTAGTTTGAACTGTAACACAAGGACTATCTCAAGTAAGCCATACTTACTTTAGACAAAGCTTTAGGGCCACAATGAACTTTCGCCATTGTATCCTGTCAGTGCATCTCACCTAACTCCTAGTGTTTGAAGGTTCTCAGCCACGTCTTCTTAGGCCTGGTTACTGTACATTTGCTATCCACTGCATTTCCGTCTTCGAATGTCAATGTTCTAATAAACGAAGTACGTACTGGCCAGGCGTAGTCTCCGTTCCTTCACAATGTCTTCCAGTTCTCTGATGTTGCTTTGTTGTGGGACTTTTTTGTTGGTTATTCAGTACAGGTACTGTATTTGGAGAATGTTTCTCAAAATATTGTATATATATATAGCTATAATCCTGACGTCTTTGAAGTCAATGCTACCATTAAATGCAGTGCTAGAGCTGATCTTTAGCTGCTTAGTAATCTAAAGGACAACAACTCCAATAAAAGAAAAAGAGGTCATTCAACTAAGCACCTGAACTAAGTAATTAACATTATTACACTTTAACAGAGGAATGTATCTAGTAGTTATAGCTCAGTGATTACGCATTTGGATTAGTGCCAATCCTGGCATATTGCCAATGTTGGAAACTCGAGCAAAGTCCTTGACCCTCAGTTCAACTGTAAGATGTTGGATTACAGAATCTGCTACATGTATAAATGTATATAATTCTCTAATTGCTGTAATTGAGAAAGTCTGAGGCAACAGTGGCATGGAAAAATGCTTAAAGGAAGAAATCTTGGGAGGACCAAGACTCAAAAAAGGGACCCAACCTCCTTGGGCAGCCTAGATATTAAATGAGTTAAACTAAGTTACCTAATTACTAATTTTATACTGGTAAATGTATATGATAAATCTGAATTCGTATCATAAATGTTAAGCTCCAAATTACAGTGGAAACTCGGAATTCAACTGGTGCTTTATTCGACCAATTTGGACATTGAATGGAAATGTTTTTTGCCCCCAAATTCGAACAATGTCAGTAACACCTTTACGACTGATTTTCAGTGTTCGTGTACACAGAGTATAACAATAATGGCATTCAGGAAACTATATAATGCAGGTGGGAGAACAAAGCCAAGGTAAAAGCAAGGTAAAGTTCATTTTAATTTTCAGTTTTATTTGAGTGAACTGGAGAGGCTGACTGGCCATGAAAATGACACTGGTTTCAGTGCTTGCTATGAGCATCCTCCCAGCTCTTGTACTGTCCAAAACCTCAAACCCTTGAATTTTTGTGGGATTACTTGCAGCAGCAGGTGAAACGTTGAAACAGGTACTCACCTATTTCAAGTCTAGCTACATTCTACACAGGGTTAGTATTAGGGAGGCTAAGCTCGTCAGGAACGCAAAGTACCATTGAACCTGACAATATTGCTCCTGTAAGCAGTTATTAAAGGGATGGGAGGCATAGGCAGGTTTTAGGGAAGAAATAACACAGGAGATTTTATGTCTGAGGAGCTTGTATAGATAAAAATAGCACATAGCTAACAGAGCAGCAGTAAGGGAACTGTGTGGTAATAACTGGCTCATGGCATTTCTTTATCTACTTTTTCTTCAATGGCGTGATTTACGCTTGTAATTCTGAAGACGCCACACGGCATGCTTGTGCTGGTCTTAAAGGAGACGAATGCATGGTCGATATTGATGCATGCATGGAAATATACCGGCATGTGCCCCTCTCTGTAAATCATCTAATATTATTGATGTCTAAATAAACCTGATTACGGGCACGAGGAAAATACCAGGCGAGATAGAGTGCGCCAACGAACGCACAGGTGAGCGAAAGACGGAATTAATTTGCCTCGTTGTCATCTCGGAGTTCCCCCGAGAGCATGTGTTCAGGCAGTAATCACCGTGACCACCGCGTGCGCCAGCAGCTGGTGGTCCCTCGTTATCATCTCTGCACTAAATTACCGGCCATGAATAATGCCAGGCGGCTAACGTGGAAGTGGCGGCGAGGCCATCATTCTCGCTGGCAGATCGAGAGAACCCGTCATAACTCCCTCGGTTCCTCCAAGCCTCTCCGCAACATCAAGGCTCCATTCCCTATCTGATCATTAATATGGCATGATTGCATGCTGGGGAATTTGTCCCTGCAGGTTTGTTCCTCCAGAGAATACTGCAGATCTGGTACCTTATCACAGCCTGATGCTCCTCCGGGACGCGGAACACAATTATTCTGAAGGTCTCGCCCGCAGAGACCTGAATGGGCCACACTGGAATTTTTTATTCTATCCCCAGGACACCTCTTTCGATTGAATTGTAATGCAAGTATAGTTTCCTTTATAGCACCCAATACATCTTTATCTCAGCCATTAGCAGTATAAATAGCGTTTATGGAAACACCCTCCATCCATGGGGATCCTCCAGGTGTGTGCAGGTGTGAGAGAACACAACCTATACAAGAACGAAACAACTGTCATTTCAAAATGACCTGAAAATTTTTCACACAGTATACACTGATCACATTATTAAGTACACATCCTTCCTCGGTTTACACTTACTATCAGGTCCACTTACCTTATAGATGCATTTTGTAGTCCTACAATTACAGACTGTAGTCCACCTGTCTCTAATGTCTCTCTGTTCTCTAATGGTCAGGACCCCCAAAGAACCAGCACAGATCTATTTGGGTGCTGGATCATTCTCAGAACTGCAGTGACGCTAATGTGTTTGTTAGTGTGTGTTGTGCTGGTATGATTGGATCAGATACAGCAGTGCTGCTGGAGTTTTTAAACATTCTGTTCAGTCACTGTGCATTTTGTTCGAAGCATTCACCTTATTGCTTCACCTTGTAGATGTAATGTCAGAGACAGTAGCTCATCTGTTGTTGCACAGTGTCTTCCTGCAATCCTTCATCAGGGCTCACAGGATGCGGGTGGCTGGATATTTTTGGTTGGTGGACACTTTTAAAGTTCAAGACTGTAGCTCTAGCTGTGGCTTCAGAGCAGCTTCACATTCTGAATGGTTAGTCAACTGTATTACAATAGAGTATTGTCTCTTTACATAATATGTATGCTCAAAGCCCTAACTGAACAACTGAGGCAACAGTGGCAAGGAAAATCTCCCCAAACCTTATAAGGAAGAAACCTTGGGAGGACGAAGACTCAAAGGCGCACCCAACCTCCTTGGGCAGCATAGATATTAAATGTCAGAGTTAAGCTAAGTTACCAAATTACTAATTTTATAATAGCAGTTTAAATAAACAGAAAGTGAATATGATCATTTAAAAGTGAGAACATATGTAAAAATATTCTAATTAAATTGGAATGTAATAATATGTAGGCTGTATTGAAATAAACAAAATACAAACATAAACATACAGAAATTACATATTTAATTTAATACAATATTGTAACTAATTACTAAGTTTATAATAGTAGTTTAAATAAACAGAAGGTAAATATGAGAATTTAAAAGAAAGAACATATGTAAAGACAATGTACTACTTAAATTATATCATAAATATATATGGGCTGAGATGAATTAAACAAAATACAAAATAATAAAGAGTATAATAAAATAATGAATATAAAACTACAGCATATAAGATTGAATAAATGAAATATTTAATCATATAAAATAATATAAAAGAGTACATACAGTAATACAATATTGTACCTAATTACTAAGTTTATTATAGTAGTTTAAACAAATATAGTGTACAGGAAATACTAAATGTAATAGAGTAAGGAATATGCAAGTTGGGACAATTTAGTTCAATAAAAAGAAATAAATAAGAAGGTAAGTTGTGAGATATTGGATTTAACTTCCAGAAGAACGTTTTCCTGTTCTGTGACTAACCAAAAAGGTAAAACGTTACTGAGCAGAACTACAGGAAACACAACGCAAATTCACTACAGGCACTACATTTCCCATAATGCCATAGCAAGCTTGAACTGCGAGCCAGGTTCTTTCGGTTTTATGGATTAATGGATAACCGCAAATATTTAAAAGAAAGCCAGGCACGGTGAAGACAAGGTAATGATAGCTCAAAGCTATATGTTTTGGCCTCTTATAACCGTACACCCTGCCAAAAGTACATATTAGAGCACTAAAACACAGGCTTTCATTAAACTAGCACAGGCATCAGTTACGTTAGCATAAACAACAGTAATGCAATTAATAAAACATTGTGTTAATTAGTCTTCATTTATCACCCATGGCAGAGTAACACCCACTTTAGTGTTAAGTCACTTGATGTATTTATTGTTTGACAGGCTTATTTTGTATGCACAGTTGTGCCCCATGACTAATTGGCTAAATTCAGTGTGTGCCCATTCAGTGGTCCAGTCCAGAAGCACGTTGTTGATGAGTAAGAATTATATTACTTTGGAAATGATCTGTGCCTTAGTGCCTCAAATCTCAATAATTTGAGGCCCTGATTAGTGTATAAGGTCTAAGCAGATAACTGACTGAACATTTTATTAGATTAAGGGTCAGCAGCTAAATGTAACCTAATAGAACTGGGTCAGAGCCCCTAGTTCCGACTGATTATTTCTACCAAAAAGACAAATTTTAGTACTTGACCTAGATTATTACTGCCAGATTCTGAAGTGTACCTTATTTGTTCGCTTCAAGAAGGGGCCCTTTGAAGTGAATGGCTTTTGAGTGAACACTTCAGCTTGGACAGACCCTACAAATGGGTGCAGCAGCCTCTCGCTATTCAAAGTCCAATTCATCCGGCTGATGACTGTGGAGTGGACCACAGCCCTGGTTTCACATTCATTAAAACTGAAATCGCAAGGATTTTCACACTTGATGAGGCACTTTGATAGAAGCTGACTGATGCTGAAAAATAAATTAATCTCATTTAACTTCAGAGCACTGAGTCTGTCCTGGAAATGTATGAGAGAAAGTGGTAAGAAAAGGAAATACATCTGTAGCACTTTATTTTTAGAGTATCTGCATTGGGCCTTTATAACAATCTCTACACAACACATATATGCTCATCGATCACTTTATTAGGTACACGTCTTTGTTTTGACACTCATTGAACATTTTTATCAGTTATACTTTCCATGCAGATGCACTGCAACAGCGACCACAACACGACCCGGTTCTGTCCAGGGCGCCCTGTGCCATGTATTCTGGGGCTAGAAAAAAGCAGGGTTAGAACATGAAAAATATCACATATATAACATAAAACAGCAATCCAGTACCAGCATGATGACCCAAGATTGGCATCAACACGGGTACAATTGGCTATGTCTGTGGGAGAGGAGGCCAGATGAGTCCTGTAATTGACTGGCACCCCGTTGAGGCTTGCCACCGCCCTTTGAATTCCAGGAATAGTCTGTGGATGGTTCGAATATACTATGTTACAAAGAACAGCATGTGTAGTTAAATAAAGAGATGAAAATGAAGCCTTAAAAACATCCAAGACCTGAATATAATATTGGATCCATTATATATATATGTATTTAAGAGCATAGCTTTGTCAATGTCAATGTCAACTCTAAAGATAGTTGCCCGGATATTACCCTCAGAGATTTCATGGCAGGATACAATAAGTTAGGGTTTGTGCCATTGAAACATCATCCTTCATCACCAACACCGACCCTCATCGGAGCTGCCCAGAGTTCTTTGCTCTTTGTGATTGCACCTCAAAGCTTTTAACACTGCAAGCCAACCTGGATTCGAGTCCAGGTCTGGAGGGGCAGGGGACATCGCCCTTCTTGGTGAAAAACAGAGAGTTGCCCCACCAATATTATCATTGTAAACACCACTGTATCATTTAAAATAATATACAGTAATGTGCATTGAAAGAACTTGTGCTAATTATAGACACAAACAAATCATTTTTAAGTTTTGAAGAACTGCATTCCCCCTTCACATGCCTCACAAGGGTTTGGTCCACCGCCTTCCATCACCTAAAGCCACAGGCATTTCATTTTATACTGTTACAATTGATAAATTGTAGTACATATGTACGGCAATCCCTAAAAATCCCAACCACAGAGTTTGCATGTCCTCCCCATGTCCTCATGGTTTTTCTCCGGGTACTCCAGTTACCTTCCACATTCCAAAGAAATGCTATGTAGGTTAATTGGTGTTTCAAAAGTGCCATGGTGTATGAGTGTGTATGCCCTACGATGGATTGGTGCCCTGTCTTGGTTTGTTCCTGCCTTGCATCCTGTGCCACTGGCTAGGATAAGAAAATGAATGAGCGTACATATTTAAGCTTTACTACATTCAGTGGCGTAATTGTCCATAGCTTGGTTGTGTTGTGTTTCTTAAGAATATTTGGTTTGATTTTGTTTGGTTAGTCACTGAAGTTTTTCCTTCTGCTTTTTTAACTACAGTTAACGCTCAGCATATTTTTTTTAAACCAACACAAAATATTTAATGGCTACAGTGCAAATTCATACTGAAACCATCTTCATGATGCTTCTCGATAAAGATTCTGTTAGATGAGATCACGCCTTACTCACTGAACTTAAGAAAACTATGCCCATATATCTATATATAGTGTGCCATCTACAGGCCATTCTTGGTATGGTTGAACATATTAAAACCTGTAGCCTATATATGTATATATATATATATATATATAGAGAGAGAGAGAGAGAGAGAGAGAGATGGATATACATTTAATACATCGGTAGGTTTGGTACTCCCCTCTCCAAGAATTTCTGTAAAGAAATTTTACTCAACATCAAATGAAATTAAATGTATGCCCTTGACCTCATCCTACAGTATGTATTGGTTATAATCATGATGTACAATGTTGGTACCCTAAAATGAAGTGCTATCTTACTAAAGTACGTTTACATCGCAGCTCTGCCTGACTCTAGAGTGGAAAGCAGATCTTCGGTTTAGTTGCTGGCTTGTAGTTTGTGCAGGTGGGTGCTCGTGTGTAGGTCATATCTGCAAGCGTAGGGGAGTTGTGATTTATATAAATGAAGAGCTGGGTGCAGGTGGTCTCAGCGGTGCCGGGCTAATTAAGAATCGGGGCTAAATGGGGAACAGTCACCTTGCGCTCCTCCTGGATAAGTGCAGACTTCCTCGCTAGGCGCTCAGGTGCTGAGAGCTGAGTCCCCCCCCGCTAAACTCTGCTCCTCCACAGTAAAGTTTTATTGATCTCTCAGAAGAGGGACTGACAGACAGCCAAAGTGAGTGATGCAGCAGCCCGGCTTGGTGCTCCTATAAATGGCATCTGTGACTTACAGCTGCTGGGCCTGAGTCGCTCTCTCTCTCTCTCCCCATCTTTCTTGGTCCCGAGCTCTCCCGCTTCATAAATTCTTCAGCCCTATCAGTATCGTTCATGTCCCCTTTCTCCACCCTCATTTCTCCCTCGTTTCTCTAGTTCCATCCCTGTTATACCCTGGGTGCTGGGGGCAGTTAATCCTGTTATCGCTGCAGATGCAGACTGGCAGCGATACGTACACACACGCGCTCTCCAAAGCTTTAATACCGTAATCAACTGGCTTGTACACACCAACCCCCGCACAGCAATTAACTTGCCTCTTGACTGGCCTGTACACACAAACAAGCGCACACGCGCACACACAGACTTTCAGTTCAATCAGTTTTCCTGTGCGGACACTAGAATGACAGAGAGAGGATATCAAGAGTGTGTGAATATCGAAATGTCAACCAGTAGAGTGCTATTGTGTGGAGGTGAATGCAGGACGTACAGTGCGAGTTGACCCCTGCTTAACAGGTTTCATCCGATGCTGCGGTTGGACAAACGGATTTGAGAGAGGACGTGATAGAAAAACAAAAAACACTGATTTGTAATCTTTTCTTTCCACGCAAGGTAAACACACACTCATTTGTATTACAGCCATCGCTGGGACACCCCATCCCTTGAAATCTAGGAATCAAAACCAAAGCACAACTGGAAGACAAGTGCTGATTGCCAATCTGATCCTCAGAGAACCTGCCTGGGTCTGGAATTGCTTCTCCTGACCACCCGGGGGTGTTGCTGCCCCACTGGAGGGGCAGGCCAGCTCCCAATATCGCATTGGCAACCAGCGGTGTGGACTTGAGTGCGACACAAGAAACGAATTTAATGACTTGCGATTCAACTTGGCAAAATCGAGAAAGATTTGCGACCTTGACCCTAATGTAAGTAACTTAGACTTGGAATCAGACTTGGGCTTTAGGGCTTGAAAAGACTTAAGCTTCCACAAACCCATTTTTTCAACTTAACAATTCATTTCCAAGTATTATAGTAACATTGAATCACATAACTGGGCCATTTGTATTGCTTGCATGGTGCTGTATCATTGTAACATTAGGGAGCTGAGCTTCTCTGCTTTGTTTATCCGTCACCTAGCAAGAAGGGAAACTCTTGGGGGTGTCTCGTCTGAGGCAGGGATACGAACCAGGGTAGCTCAGCAATGTCAACCAGTGCTCTACCAAAGAGCTAGTCTGCTTCTTATACCATCTCTGACAAGGTGAGGTTTGAGTCGCTTTTCAAGTCACAAGACCCACTCTTGACATTGGGTGATGCCATTGTGATGTGTGCCCGTTTGCCAGTTGCCACTTTTTCTCATCTTCCAGCTGTGTATATGCATAGTCCTAGGTCACCTACCCCTCTCTCACCAGAGGGTCTGGGCCTATGGTATGAAATACAGACCAGAGGTGTCTCCTTACAGCTGTACATCAAAGTACCTTACAATGACATTGTAATACTGTATTTAAATCATATGAAACCAACTCCTAATCCTAACCTTAGTAACCTAAAGCCAACATCCGTCTGTATAAGCTGTCATCAGAACGCATGTAAATTCAGCCACACGTAATGAGGTTTCAACCGTATCATGCTCCTTCTGATCCCGACTTCTCTATTAGGACACTTCTTTTATAGGCTGGTTTAGCCTATGTCTTAATGCTTTCTCCATCTATCCCCATTACTTTCTCGCTCTCGCTCTTTCTCTCTCGCCGTGTGCAGTAATTACAGTGGTGGGCTCAAGCAGAGTCAGTAAATGCTTCTCTTTTACTCTTACGCTTCCACCAAGCAAATTATGCCTCGGTTACTATAGAGACCTGTTTATAAAAAGCCCCTTTCCTCCCTCCCGATATGACCCAGCTCTCTCCCTCTTTTATTCCTCCTCAATTTTATGCTTTTCACTGCATCTCATTTGACACTTAGCATGTACCCTTACATGTTCACCAGCTCCTGTGTGCCTCAGTCTCTTGCGTTGGTGAGAATGCTTTTTCCTGGATATTTTTTTATTCCAAAAAAGTACCATAATGTGGTAAGATGGCATGATTGAATATCAAAGACAGTGGTGTTGCATCAGTAGTTAATATATGGACTCATCTGCGTAGTCTTGACCATAGCCCTGCATAACCCTAACCGTGCATAATCATCACCTGTGACTGTGTATCGGACTACTTAATGCCGATGTGCATATTTCACATTTTATTTGATGTATGACGCCGCTCAAGGAGGTTGGGTCCCTTTTTGAGTCTTGGTCCTCCCAAGGTTTCTTCCTCATAACACTTAGGGAGTTTTTCCTTGCCACTGTCTCCCTAGGCTTGCTCAATTTGGGATTGGACGTAGTTATTAGGAGATAATCCAAACTTGTAAAGTTGCTTTGTGACAATACTCCATTGTAAAAAGCGCTATATAAATAAATCTGAATCTGACCTTAGCCCTAATCCTGCCTAACCCTAGCCCTAACCCTGCATAACCGTAACCCTGCCCAGTCCTGTACCTGTATGACTCTAGCCCTAATTCTGCATAACCCTAACCCTGCATGACCCTAAACCTGCATAACCCTAGCCCTGCATAACCTTAATTCTCCATAACCCTAGCCATAATCCTAACCTGAGATAACCCTAGATAATCCTAACCCTAGCGTTAGCCCTGCACAACCCTAGTCCAGCATAACCCTAGCTCTGCACAACCCTAACCCTGCACAACTCTAGCCTAGCATAATTCTAGCACTAACCCTGCACAACCCTAACCCTGCATAACCCTAACCCTTCACAACCCTAGCCCTTCATAACCCTAACCCTGCACAACCCTAGCCCAGCATAATCCTAGCCCCGCATAACCCTAACCCTGCCTAACTCTAGCCCAGCATAACCCTAGCCCTTCATAACCCTAACCCTGCGCAACCCTAGGCCAGCATAATCCTAGCCCCGCATAGCCCTAACCCTGCCTAACCCTAGCCCAGCATAAACCTAGCCCTTCATAACCCTAACCCTGGGCAACCCTAGCCTAGCATAATCCTAGCCCCGCATAACCCTATCCCTGCACCACCCTAACCCTGCACAACTCTTGCCCACAATAACCCTAATCCTGCACAACTCTTGCCCAGCATAACCCTAACCCTGCACAACCCTAACGCAGCATAACCCTAACCCTGCACAACTCTTGCCCAGCATAACCCTAACCCGGCATAACCCTATCCCTGCACAACCCTAACCCTGCATAACCCTAACCCTTCACAACCCTAACCCGGCATAACCCTATCCCTGCACAACCCTAACCCTGCATAACCCTAACCCTTCACAACCCTAACCCGGCATAACCCTATCCCTGCACAACCCTAACCCTTCATAACCCTAACCCTTCACAACCCTAGCCCAGCATAACCCTATCCCTGCACAACCCTAGCCCTGCATAACCCTAACCCTTCACAACAATAGCCCAGCATAACCCTATCCCTGCTCAACCCTAGCCCTCATCCTGCATAATTCTATCCCTAGTTTAAAGAAACTAAGGATGCAAACCAAAGAAGTGGTCATGGTCAAATAACATGTCCTTTTAACATGACACATAATTCAGAATTAAAGAAGTGCCTTTTACTGATGAGCAGGTCACGTGAAACGTCACTCTTTTGCGCATCAGTTTCGGAGCGTGAACTATTCAGACGAATGTCAAATCTACAACAGGTCACATTAAAAAGATAGTGTGAACAGCCAAAAAAATTGTGTTTGGTGAAAATCTTAATTTTGGGCCTCTTTGCCGGCTTTGTATATGTAGCCTAAGATCTCTTGCTCTGCATCTAAAGTCTCATTGCTGAACATCATCTATTGGAAGTTCTGGAGCACGTGTTAATCATGACAAACCGTGCTGGACTTGTTTCACAGCTGAAACTTGTTCTTGGTGGTCCTAATCCTTATTAGGTACTTGATGTTACTACATCTTTCCAGATTTCCATTGTTTTATGTCTTAGTTTATTGTCTTGCCCATGGTCTATCATGTTGTAAGTAAAACATTTGTAATTTCATGGCTTCTTAAGCATATTTGAAGTGTTATTTAGTTGTATTATTTAAGTTAAGGGTTTCTCTGCTTCCTTTGTCACTGTTTTCCACCTTTCAGTTCTTCTGTTAACATGACAGCAGGATCCAGCTGGTCAAATACGACTATAGAGCGCAGTGCCATGGCAGCATCCCCATCATCTACGCCAACCAAATGCCAAGCGTGTTGTTCTTTAATGAATTTTTTTTTTTTTTTTTTGCAAAGTCACTCTGATGGGCCTGTCACTTTCCAGACTTTCAGTACTGCGCGCCTTTGTCCAAGACAGAGCGCGGTTCATTACCAAAGTGTACCCGAGTCCATCACGGCGACTTCTCATTGTCTCCTTTGTCCTCTCTGGTGTACAATATGCTGGGAAGCACCGTCAGCACACAGTCCAGACTTGAAATGTGGCCATCAATTAGACATCCTCCCTCGCCTGCTTATTGTCCGTCTTGGAAAGCCAGAGGCTTTTCGCGGCATTTGAAAGAACAAACCCAGATCTCCAGAACACACGGGTCCCTTCCGATTAATAATACACACCGAGGCTCAAAGTGCGCACGGCGATTCAGGTTATGGCTAATGAGCGAGAGAGGAAGGCAGGGACAGGGAGCCGGCGAAGGAGAGAGAGAGGAATGAAATCAGGTGGGATGGATGTGGGCCAAGCGAAGAGAGGAAAGAGGAGGAAGGCTTCTGTTGATGGGCACTAAAAGTGAGTTAATTGTTCCCCGAGGCGACATGCTGTAGAGATGAACCAGCAGAGTAAAAGATGGCTCCGAAACTACACGTTTTATGTCTTCACTTTCGCTCTCATCTCCATCCTCTCTCAGCAGAGGGAAAAGCAGCAGGCGTCACACGGCCCGTGTTCCCAACGCGCCCTGTCATAGGTGCGGGCGAAATAAATAATAAATAGGTTTTAATTAAAAACTTTAATGCACTGTGTTTCTGTTAATCCCAATCTATGTTTCATAATTAAGTCTGTCTCAGCGCTGTTTCTTAATTGCTCATGCGGATGTAAATACACGGCCATAAAAGGCCACAGGATTGATTCGAATATGCATAATCATGCCGTTTGATTGCGTGGACGCGCAAGTGTGAGGCGCCATCGACTCTGTGCGTGATTTGTGGCGGGCACTCGTGTAACTATCTCGCTTTATTTATAAAGAGCACTCGCGTCGGCTTCCATCGTCTGGGTTAAAGGGAGAAATATTTCATTAGAGGAGCGTTTTAAACAAGGCTGCTCTTATCTCACCATCCACCTAGCAGTACTTCTCTGCATCTTTAATCCATCCATGCTTTGATTGATCCAAACAAAATATGCCGCGTACTGAGAGCGGGTCATACTTGTTGTATTTAAAGTACTGTGCAAAATCGTAGGGCACCATTAGGTTAGCTATACCTTTCTTTTAGCAATGGTATAATGACTGTGTATAATTTTCTCGGTCTCTTTATTAGAATACAACCAGAAAATACAGGAAACTTGAGTGTAGTTAAGCAACTGAAAAATATCAGAAAAAAAAATCTTCAATAGACTACAGTGGCACATATTTAGTGTGACCTCCCCTTACACTTGACCAATAGTGGCATCTGACAACTTCATCAGGATGCCAAGCTGACCCTTGCCTGATAAGGAATGGTCTTTTTGGAAGGTCAGCAGCCAAGAAACCACTTTATTTGGAAAGGGAACAGATTGCAATATACTACAATTCACAAAGGTTGGAAGGATGTTTTTGTTTGTTTGGTTGGTTGACTGATTTAATGTCGCTATCAGCATCAATGAACGCATGGTTACATCCATACACAAGGTTAATTCAAAGCTAGTCACATTTGAAAATTTTGGTTCCAACCGTCGACAATGTGACACTATTGCTAAAACAAATCTATCAACAAATCTAATGGTGGCCTAAGACTTTTGCACTGTACATTTACAACATTTAGCAGACGCCCTTATCCAGAGCGACTTACAATTGATACGATCTTACAATCCAAGCAATTGTGGGTTAAGGGTCTTGCTCAAGGACCCAGCAGCTTGGGAGAGGTGGGATTTGAACCCTGGACCTTCTGGTCCAGAGTCCAGTACCTTAACCGCTAGGCTACCACAGTCCCACACTACTGTACATGTATGTTTTTAGTCATTTAGCAGATGCCCTTATAACTGAGCCAGTCTTCCAGTCGAAGCAGTTGTGGGTTAAGGGTCTTGCAGTGGAAACTTGGCAGAGGTGGAACTTGAACCCTGGACTTTCTGGCCAATAGTCAGAGTCTAATTTAGATTTAATAGCAATCCATTCTTTATAATCTTGATTATATAACTGTTTACCTTGTATATGCTGGTATTTGTGAAGTATTTTCATAGTGGTGTTGTCAGACACATTCATACTGGGCCAATTTAGAGCAGCTAACCTACTGCATGTCTTTGGAATGTGGGAAGAACCTGGAGCACCTGAAGTAAACCCACGCTGGACACTGGGGGGACATGCAGACTCCACACAGGTGGAGTCCAAGGTCAGGATCGAACTGGGTATCTCTGGAGCTGTCCATCAGCTGAACCATCAGTTGACTGGTCTGTACCTTGTGTAAGAGTGTCAATTGTAAGTTATCCTACATAAGGTTGTCTGCTAAATGCTGTAAATGTAAACATGCGTGAATCCCTGCAGTCATGTTTGGTAAAAAAAAGTAGAAAGCCTTCTCAGAAGAGGGAAAAGAGCAGCCAGCTCCGAGTTAGCACCCATGATGTCCCTCACCGCCGCTCATTACAGACAGTAGGAAAATGATCTCTTTCTAATGATTACCCTCCCCTCCTCCTCCTGCTCCCCCGCTCACACTCATTCGCTCCTTTCAGTAAATGAGGCAAAGTGATACCTCTCTCTAATGACCGGCGTGAATAATTGGTCTCTATATAAAGTATCGCCTTCGTATTGGAAATCTCTCCCTCTTCGCCCGTCTCTTGTCCTCTAACCATTTCATTGTCTGATTTACCACCCGTCCATTATACTGCACTTTTTTTTCTGGCCGGGGAAAGCTGAAGTGTGTGTTTTACACCGGTGTCATGATACCGCAGAATGACTTTGCAAAAGCGCGTGTGAAACAGTGCGTACCGGGCATGTACAGACACACCGAAAGTCCCCGCTCGACAACGAGGAACAGATTTTCACTTTTGTTTAGGAATGATTTTTGTTTCTACCCCGCCTCGTGTCTCTCTTCCCTGGTTCTAGCAAGGAGGACTTGACTTATTAAAATGCCAGGCTTTCCAACAAGAAGCAATAAATCAAGCTAAATATTGTGAAGCAGATGCAGGAGAGGTGGAGAGAACAGAAGGTATGGTAGGACAGATGAAAGGATGGGGAAGACGAGTTGGAAATGAAAAGCAGTATTACAACAAAGGTAAATGAAAGGAAAGCGCACAGATGTCGCGTAGAGGACGGAGATTATTCACTATTAAATATTATTAAAGATGGTGCAGCACCGAACACGCTGGAAGAGGGTTATGGCTCCAATTACCAATAAGTTAAAGCATTGAATAGCACAGTGATATTACTGCAAAACACAGGCGTGCCTAGAACCTTATTAAGCATGCTCAGGCAACCCTAAATTGAGTCCTAGCACCCCAAAGAATAAGAGTAAAAAGCCGGTTTTAGCTGTTGTTTCCTTTTTAAATGGGAGCTTGTCTGTGATAACGCAGGGTTTAAATACATGGATAGTGATGAGGGAAAGTGAGAAACAGATGATGAAAGTTGGGAGTCAGAGCGCAAGGGAGACTGGGAAATGGAGATGGATGGAGAGGCCACAAGTGTTACACTTAATGTCAATCCGATCAAGGTCCGTTTGCTCAGATGTCTGAGGTCTTAAGACTTATAATAGGAAATCTGTCTTATATACATGTTATTCATGTCTAAATGACAGAACACTAGTACGAGTGAACCCTTCCGACACCTGCTGACAGAATAGAGAATTGCAGCTTTGCAAAATTTGAAAACATGGTAGCGTTCCACTGGCTTTCGTTCTTGGTAAGTGTTTCGCATTCTATAAAAGCTATAAAGATGAGAATGACTGTATTGTACAGTGGAGTGATGTACTAAATGTTTTCATATTGTGTTTTAATTAATATAGCTCTTTAAAATGGGACTGTGGTAGCTTAGCGGGTAAGGTACTGGACTATGGACCAAAAGGTCCAGGGTTCAAATCCCACCTCTGCCAAGCTTCCACTGTTGGGTCCTTGAGCAAGACCCATAACCCACAATTGCTTGGATTGTAAGACTGTATCAATTGTAAGTCACTCTGGGTAAGGGCGTCGGCTAAATGCTGTAAATGTAAATGTAAATAAAACACCATATGCAAAGTATCTAAACTACCATATGACACTATGGCATTGTCCAGGCAATTTGACGTTTCACAGAATTTAATGCGGACCTTAAACCAGTGTTGTTTTCTATGTGCAATTTCTTATAAACATTTACTTCTGATCTCATTTATCTTTATCTCATTTCTTCCTACATTTATATTTAATGAGCCCACTCTTAGATGTACCATGAATAAACAAAAACAAAAGGAAAGAAAAATGTGTTCACCCTTAAAGGACACTAAAATAAGACAATACATATCCTGAGCGATTTTGCCATCAGTTTTAATCTTACTTCTGCATTTACTTGGATTTTCTCCCGCTGTAGAAAATCGCATTAGAAGTTATTTTAGTCTGAAATGTTTCTTTCTGCTCGGTTCGTCATATACTTGTAAAAGCCAGAAGCTATAAGCTTGTTAATATCTGGGAAAAAAGATCTCAACCTCTACTATTTTTCCGAAGCTGTCATCAGAAATTGTGCTAATATCTCCTAGGGGATAAAATCATCTAACTGAGAAAATATTTCTGACGTGCTGCTGACAGGGCATCTTCCTCATCATCATCATAATCCATTTCTACCTCATTCTTCTGTTCATCAGTTAAATCAGCGTTTTTTTTCTGAATGTGAAGGCTGCTCTAATTGCAGGATTTCTTCCCTGCTCTACCTTCCTGCCGTTCTCCACCATAACATAAGGTTTTTTCTTTACTGGTTTGCATGACTACAAGGTTACCCCTTGCTTGAAGTCAGAGTTGGCTGTCGCATGAGAGGTCACAGCGTTTACATCATCCTTCTCATGCCTTACAGCTTGCTCCTCACCACCCTCATTCACATCAGTTTCATTATGCTCAGTTTCTGCATCTTTCCCAGCCTCCACTGCTCCCGTGGTCACATTTTCATTTTCCCCATTCAGGCTGAACTCGGAAGCAGGGGTTTAAAGGGACATGCGAGCTTAAAGGGGTTTAAAGGGACATGCGTCTAAACCTGTCTACAAAAAGACAGGACATATTTTAGAGACAGATTTGTGCAGCCGAGTGGAACCAGCTTTATTAAACTGGCAAACTTTCCAGAACGGGGAAGTTCTCATTCAGTATCTTCATCAGAGATGTTCTGTTTGTTTAAGATCAAGTCAGAAGGCTTTTGGAAAAAATGTTTTATGGACAGATGAGATTATCTGAGAGACTTGGTGGTGGTAGTATAATAATTTGGGCCTGTGTTGTTGCATCTAGGCTTTCGACTTGCCATCATTTCTGGAACAATGAATTAGGAATAATACCAAAACATTCTAGATAATGTAAATTTGTTTAAAAAAAAAATGTCAAGACGAATTCTCCATGAACTGATGTCAAGAGAAAGTTGGTCATGCAGCAAAAGAACGCCCCAAAGAACACAAGTCTATCCTTCATTGTTTACATTGGCTTCCTGTTACAGAATTCATCTGCTTCAAGATCCTGCTGCTAACCTTCTACCTTCAGCCTGGCATGCCTTGCTTCATCCTCATGTTCCTTTCCGTAAGCCAAGGTCCTCTGATTCAGGTCTCCTGTGTGTTCTTTGTCTTCATTTATTCGCTCGTCTGCCTCTATTCTACCAAAGATGTTCTACCAAACAATGGTTAAAGAGGAAAAAGATATTGATTTGAAATTGCCAAGTCAAATGAAGCGAGAGTTGTAGTTGTTCTGACAGTGGGCCTCATTCTTGAAGGAGTTTGAGTGTAAATCGTTCGTAAAACACTTCTTTCCATAAATGGACATATTCACGGAAATCCCAGCATGACAATGATCCCAAACACACCGCTCGGGCAACGAAGGAGTGGTTCCGTAAAAAGCATTTCAAGGTCCTGGAGTGGCCTAGCCAGTCTCCAGACCTCAACACCATAGAAGATTTGTGGAGGGAGTTGAAAGTCCGTGTTGCCCAGCGACAACCCCAAAACATCACTGTTCTAGAGGATATCTGCATGGAGGAATGGGCCAAAATACCAGATACAGTGTGTGCAAACCTGGTGAAGACTTACAGGGAACGTTTGACCTCTGTCATTGCCAACACAGGTTATGTTATAAAGTATTGAGTTGAACTTTTGTTATTGATCAAATACTTATTTTGCACCATAATTTACAATTAAATTATTTAATTCTTTAATTCTTCCCTATCACTACAATGTGATTTCCTGGATTTTTCTTTTGTCATTTTATCTCTCATAGTTGAAGTGTACCTATGATGAAAATTACAGACCTCTCTCATCTTTTTAAGAAGGAGAACTTGCACAATCATTGGCTGACTAAATACTTTTTTGCCCCACTGTATATGGTTATCATTTGTTATTTGTGGATGTGGTAATTATTATGGTAATTGTATGTTAGTTTGACAGTAACGTGCATACGCGGCCAATCTGCGAACGACTAGTATGCATTAACATGAGAACGCTCTACTATAAAATGATGTTTACGTGGCATTCGTGAATCAGGAGGAGAACTTTCGGGATGGTCCATTTTACGCTTGGACAATATAGAGTGAAGTAAATACATGGTTGGTCTAGAGGAGATGTGATCTCTAGGTGGCTCTTTTGGTCATTACTAGACTGAGACTGCTGGTTCACTTGTAAAGCAAACTGCACCAAAGGCTGTAATCCAAGTGAATCAGTGAATTTAAGCAAATCAGCTGAATTGATTCACAAGCACAAATGAATTGAGATCGGGGTGAACAACTCCAGTCCTGGAGGGCTGCACAGTTTGCCAATTTTTCGCGTAATTAACAGTGGCATTTAATCAGGTTTCATTGAGCAGGGACTCTGCGCACTGTTTATCTTACAGGTATTCTAGTCGTGTAAACGCTAAAAGAAGTGTGACCTTAATAAGGTATAACATATAAACAATAGAGAAATTGAAACTTGTTTCAAAAATGAACTATTAAGGCTCATTATGAGCTTGTCCCAGTAGTGATATGAGTACAGCTGTTAAAACACAACTGGATTTGAAGACAGTATGCACACAGTGCTCCTGAACACCTGGAGTGAACATTATCATGCAGCATGTGGTGGAACTCGCTGTACGGATCACTAGCTCCACCGACCTGAAGAGACCTCGCTATGTTTCCTACAAACCACCTGGAAAAATCAGCGATGCTCACCTCTGACCTTGTCCAACCTCCTGACATGGGAAGAACCGCACTTGAATGCACACACGTTTGCCTCTCTAATATTATGAGGACTTCCCATTGACATAATATTACACTGCTAATTAAAATGCTACACCGAATCTTAATCTTAGAGTGTATTCACACTAGGTAATTCATGCTTTACCCGGGCATGTTTGACCTCCATGGTTCATTTGACCAGTGTGATCGCTCAGTACTGTGCTCAGGCACGCTTGAAGAGGTGGGCCCGGCATCTGTTATGATGTGTGAGCGACTCCAAAAAAATCCACAGAATCAGTACACCCCTGAAGCTGTGCAACCGTTATGTTTCTCCACAAAACCTTCAATCGTGAAGATGTAATCGTGCTCAGGTCCAGAATGTTAAGTGCAATGTGAGCACAGGACAGTGGGGGAGTGAGGAGGACGGCAATCATGATCTGACATGGTACAAGGCAACCGGGCACAGTGGGAGTACATCCGTATCCTTATTAAATGCCAGCACAGTGTCACCACGCATAATGTTTAGTCCTCACAGTGACATATAAACAAACACACACACATTTAACTCTCTAATATTGTTAATGGCTCACCTACCCCTAATCCTAATGTTAACCTCAGTAAACTAAAGAAAATATTTTGACCCTTTTGGCTTTTCAAAAGAAAGATGCAATTTTTAGTTCAAAAGTAAGTTTCATTGTGGGGACCAGCAAAATGTCACCACAAGGTAAATAAACATCATATCTGTTCATCACTGTGGGGACACTTAGTCCTCACAATGATACGTAAACCCGGCCCACACAAACATTTGCCTCTCTAATATAATGCGGACTTTCCATTGACATAATATCACTGTAGCTAACTAGTACCTAACCCTAAGCTTGACCTCAGTAAACGTAAGCAAACATTTTGACCCTTTTGGCTTTTCAGAAGAAACTCTGAGTTTTTAATTAAAAAGTATGTTCTTGTGGGAGGCAACAAAATGTCACCTAATCTTATCCTTAGTAAAGGAAAGCAACTCTTTTCAAAATGGTAAGTTGCAGTGTTTAGTTTGAAAAATCAGAATTTGTTAGTACCAGATATTTCTGTCATTGTGGTGACATTTAATCCTCACAATGGTACAGAAATTTGCACCCCCCCACATACACGCAAGGTTGCACTTCTAACATTGTGAGGACTTTCCATTGACGTAATATTACTGTAGTTAATTAATGCCTTACCTATTCCTAACCCTAATCTTAACCTCAATAACCTAAATCAAATATTTTGACCATTTTGGCTTTCAACGGTAAGTGGCAGCTTTTAGTAATACAATTGACATTTTGCTGTTCCCTACCAGGTAAAAAAGGTCAGATCTTTCTATCACTGTGGGGACATTTAGTCCTCACAATGATGCATAAACTTGGCACACACAAACACTCACACACAGAAAAGAGAGAGGGAGATAGAGAGCCTGCTAGCAGCACCATTTGCCAGTTCTTAATAGTAAAGCTCCGAGAAAGACATTAGCAGCTTTTATATTTCATACAATCATTACACGACGAGAGGCAAATGAATTCAATGTTGGGCTCTTAGAAATTATAATGGTTGTGAAGAGAGGAGCTCCATCCAGAGCGCTAGAAACACTATTAAACCAGCTAATGACCCATCAGAAAAGCAACGCAAAACCATGGCAACAATGGCGAAAAACAAGCCACAGTCTCTAATTACACACTGGAAAAAAGTCAGATCCATAATTAGAGGAAATGAAATATGGAAATCAAATGTAATTAGAATGATAAATGCGCTGATGACATTAGATGTGTTCCTTGTTCTGATTGGCATGAACAGGTTGTCTTTTTCTTTTCCCTCTTTTTTTTGCTGTAGTGTAATTATTCATTCATTCATTCCCAAAACTGAAAAGAGAAAAAGAGGCATTTAATGGCAATAGCCTGGCTTGCTACAGAAGATGTGCTTCAGAAAAATATGCATATTAATACGGATTTGGTCCTCTTTGCTGCTCCTTCACTCTTCTGAGAGGGCTTTCCATTAGATTTTGGAACACGACTATGAGGTAGGGTACTGATGGTGGACAAACAGCCCAGGTTGGGTGCCAGGGAACACAGGGTTGCCATTCCCAGGAAAAGATGGATGCCGGGACTTTAACAATCGACTTTCCCCATTAATGTCAGGTAAGGACCAGGGGAGATGGCATTTGTTACCTCAGCAGTCAGTGACATAGAAAGTTGGAAATCATGGACACTTTGGATAGAAAATAGATTGTGATGATGAAATCGTTTTTCAGAATGGTAAGGTGTCTTGCCATCAAGTGTTAAAACGCAGGAAATGCATATCAACTCAATGTTAGGGCCAGCAAACAGTCTGGATTTCTGAAAGCTGCATCTGACTTAAAATGTATGTTGAAAGTTAAAAACATTGTTCCATAACAAGGCTCCTTCCACTAAAGCTGACCAGTCAGCTGCTATTTCAGAAAGATGGAACTTTCTTGATGTAGAATGTTGTTTGTACATCATTACTGTTGCTCTGGATTGAATCCCTAGAACGAATGAAAAACAAATGGGTGGAAACAGAAGAACTGACTGAATGAAATGAACTTTAACCAACACCAACATCTACACAGACGAAAACAAGGTTACAGTAGGCTAAAAAGAAGCAATCATGGATGTAGAATATTGTTTTTCATTAATGAAGTTCCTCAAAGAATTCAAAAAGTACCAATTGTGATTTTTTTGGTGATTTTCCTGTATTTTAATCCACAACATTGGGTGACTCCATCATTTTGACCTCTTCTTGGTTTGGAAAAAGGCTATTAATTAAAATAATTTAATTTGTTTGAGGTGTGCTTGATGAATCCAGAAGGTTCCACTATTAAACAACATTATTTGGTGTCATATCTGTGAATTTCTTTCTTTGCTACAAAGTGAAACGTGAATGAACGTCCTCTGTGTGGTGATTCAATCATTTTTGTCCGGTACTAAAAATGACACTTGTATCACTGTCTGCTCTTTGCCAAGCTCTGGAGAGACTCCTGATTCACTTTAGATAAAATCATACAGATGAATAGCTGTATAGTGAAGGACTAAATGAGCGAATTCAGTGAATGACGGACTTCTGGTTCCAGTTAGTCATACAGACATCACCTAAGCAGTGTTATGGACCGCGTTGTACCATGTGTTCATAATGTTTTGGCTTATCTGTGAACATAATTACACAGAACGTGGTATTTCAGTGCATTATGACTGTGCAGTGGAAATGCACCAAAAGGGTGGTTACCACCGTGTGAGAGCAAGCCACGGAAAATATGAGGACATCCTCCCCTACTGAGAGCTGGGGATGTGATTGATAAAACTGTTCAACCTGTAGTAGTGGAGACGTTTGAGATAAAGACAGAGAAGGAGCGAGAGAGAAGGTGGTGGAGGCAGAACGAGACAGATCCTGCTGTTGAGGTAGAGGAGGAGACGAGCCAGGCGAAGATGGGTGGAGAGAGAGAAAGGGTAGAGACTAGAGAGTAGGCATGATGGATGTTCCGCTCTCGTTCCGTGCCCCCTAACGAAGACTCTAATTAGTGTTTGTGTAATTCTGCACTGTCTTCGCTGCCTGCTCGTCTTAATTAACCACATTCATCTTCTCCTCCCCTTATCCCCTTCTTTAGCCTCTCTCTCTTTCTCTCTGCTCCCTTAAAATAACACTCATTCTGCCCCACCTGAGCAGCCCTGTTTTTTCCTATAGGTACACTTCCTCACCTCTCTCTCTCTCTCTCTCTCTCTCTCTCTCTCTCTCTCACAAATTCTCTCTTTCAAAATTTAAACCAGAGCAATCAGTTGATGAGGCTGCAGGTAGCAGACAATTGGGACTTAATGTTGTATGTCTTCTTTTTAGCAACAATTTGCCATAAATTTAGCTCTTACCATGGGATTAACATTTGTTGATCATTTGCTCATTCGAATGGCACTTATTTTGAAGTAGAAATGTTACAAATGCCAAAATGGCAAACGGATTCGATGCCTTTTCAAATGCAGATCAATTTATCCATCATTTATTGCCTGACAGTGCATATTAATAAACGATGTACTATCTATTGGTTTCAGAAATCCTTTTCTATATTGGCCAGGACTTTGGGCAATAACAGTTTAGTTTCAATGTGAGATACAAGCACTCATTTGGCCCAGGTAAGAAACCTGTCACGTGTTAACGAAAGATGAACAAAATAATTATCGTTAAATTTTTTCAGTCCAGAGCCTTTCTTAGTCACTGCCAGTCACTGCCAGGCACGTTTGGCAGTGTCTGAGGGAGGTACGTGCTCTCCTGCAACCCGTGAACTTCTATGGCACTCTCGCATAGTTAGAGAGCCACATCATTCCTCGGAGCTCCCTTCTGACACTTTTTGGTTTCCATAGCAGGCTGGCCAATTACAGCCAGCTGTGCTTGGCATATTTAAGCCCTCCCTTCTGAGCACTTGTTTGTCTGGCCATCTCAGGCTATTCTGGTTTCTTGGGTCCTGGTTCTTTCCCTATCTTTTTCAGGTTTGTGGTTTCTGATTCTTGTTCATGCCTAATGTTTAGGTGTTTTGGTAGCCTGTTGTTGGCATTAGTGTCTCTGTTAGGGTTTTGTTCTGTGATTGTCATTGTCCTTATCAAGTTTGTTTGTTTTTGTACTTCTGTTGAGTTAGCATTGTCTATTAGTGATCTATCTATCTATCTATCTATCTATATGTCTACCTGTTTATTCTATCTGAATCTATCTATGTGTCTGTTTATTTATTTTATCTATCTTTCTATCCATCGCAGGAAAGCCAAATCAACTCAAGGTCATGGCCAACAAACAGACCTGATCTCAATCTGACTGAAAATGTATGGTGGAAGTTTAAAAAATTGATCCATGACAAGGCTCCATCCTGCAAAGCTGATCAGTGAAATGCTATTTGAGAAAGTCGGACCCTGCTTGATGTGGAATATTGTTTTCATTAGTGAAGTTCACGTCTCACCATCATATCAGCCCGAGGAGGAGCATCAAAGCACCAATTGTCATTTTTGGGTTGACGGTTCCATATGTTAATCCTCAACATTGGGTGATTTCATCATTTTTACCTCTACTTGATTTGGGAAAAAAAATGCTAGAGACACTAAAGACAAGTAGAACTAATTTTCTTGATTGTATGAAATTCTATGTACAACATACACAGGCTTTTCTGGTTTCCTTTGTCAGAACAGTCACTGATTGATCAAAGTATTGTGAAGCCCTGATTTTCCGTGCCTGCTAACACTGATTGTGTAATGCTCTTATGCTGGGCCAGAGTGTCTGCTCTGCTTTCGTTCTGCTGCAAGTAATCATAGAGTATAAAAACTGATCATAATCATAATTAAGGTAGATTGTTTGCTTGAATGAAACTGCAGTGTTCTACTTGATTTTAGGTGTTGTACTGCTGGTGCCACACACCTTTGGAAATGAGAGGACTGGGAGTCTCATACTGCTCTAATGTTAATGTTTAAATTGTGTTATTCTGATGGTGGGAGTTTTGTTTTCAAACTGGAAATAAGTCCATATATATATATGACTGAGAAACTCATGCAGGCAGCAAGCACACCATCACACACACTAATAAGTGCACATGGAAGGGAATTTCAGGACAATAGTGCTTGATGAATAGCTGTTAGACAGCTAGTGTTATTGGGCAAAATTCTCTCGGATTCAAAAGAGCCAAATGAGCTTGCTGTGTTTTTGTGGACATGCATGCATTGCAGGAATATGTTTGAATCGTTTATAGTTGAAAGACATCAATAACATAAAGTAACTCTATTTAATATCACTAGTGGGGTCTGTCCAACTCGTGGCTTAGTTTGATGTTTAATGTCGCTATCAGCATCAAAGGCCATTTTTGCGACAGACACGCAAAGTCATGTCGAGACTAGTTACAGTGGTGCTTGAAAGTTTGTCAACCCTTTAGAATTTTCTATAATTCTGCATAAATATGACCTAAAACATCATCAGATTTTCACACAAGTCCTAAAAGTAGATCAAGAGAACCCAGTTAAACAAATGAGACTAAAATATTATACTTGGTCATTTATTTATTTAGGAAAATTGAGGTGAAATTAGAGTCAGGTGTTTCAATCAATGGGATGACAATCAGGTGTGAGGGGAAACCCAGTTTTATTTAAAGAACAGGGATCTATCAAGACTGCTCTTCACAACATTTTTGTGGAAGTCTATCATGGTACGAACAGAGGACATTTCTGAGGACCTCAGAAAAAGAGTTGTTGATGTTCATCAGGCTGGAAAAGGTAACAAAACCATCTCTAAAGAGTTTGGACTCCACCAATCCACAGTCAGACAGATTGTGTACAAATGGAGGAAATTCAAGACCATTGTTACCCTCCCCAGAAGTGGTCGACCAACAAAGATCACTCCAAGAGCAAGGCGTGTAATAGTTGGCGAGGTCACAAAGGACTTGTGTAACTTCTAAGCAACTGAAGGCCTCTCTCTGGTGTGTTCATTGAAGTATACTGCCATGTTAATGGGACCAGTTTGCAATGACTGATGGTAGATTGTGACCATAAAGGTATGCACATGGTAAGCAACAATACTCAGACAGGCTTGACTATCTGAATTGGTAAGGATGTATGCTTGTCAAGAATATACAGCTTCCCTGGGTTCTGGCCCACATCGTTATGCGTAGCCTTCCTTTGCATCTGACCCTTTTCCCAATCCACATATTATTATTTCCAGCTTTCCAGCTCCCTGTACTGTATTGTGATCTGGTCTTGTCCATGTTTGTCCACAATCCATGCTGATTGTGTGTGGTTGACCATTATCTCTTGGCTCCTTGACGAGTTCCGGGTTCATGTCCCCATTCACATGGGGAAGGAGTTTCATTTCTATGTCCACAGGTTTTGACCCCCTGTCAGCTGATTTGTTTCATGTTGAGTCCAGCTCCCTTTGCTTGTCTGATGGTCGACTCTTTGTAGGCAGTGTCCCAGCGTAGGGGAGTAGGAGTATTGAATGGGCATTTCCCTAGGATAGCATCTGTGCCATTGAGGAGGCAACATAAAGAAATCTGTCTCCTCTTCTTATCTTGGACGAATCTTGAAGGAGCGTCATGGTCTGAGAAAGGTTTTAGTAACACGGCAGCAAAATCAGTATCTTGATAATATTGTAAATCGTGTTAAAGGCTAGCCAAGCTGTGAATATTTAATGGTTGAATGCTTATTTTTGATGAATAGGGCTTTTACTTTAGTCATTTATCTATTTGCTGTTTAGGCTAAATGGATTTGAGAGACCTCCAGGTTCACAGAGTCTTTCAGCCAATTTAATTTAATCACCAGTGTTGTTCTTTGAAAGGCTCGGACCATTTCGCTGTCTTTCCCCCCACTGCCAGCAGTCACTTTATCTCTTAAGATGTCCACATTACGTGTCAGAGTGGCGCATCGTCTCCGGTGATGATGCATCGCTTTACCCTCCAACCGAGCAGCAAAAATCAGCCACCTACGTGAAGACTCGACAGCCACAGAAGGCTTCAGCAATCAGCAATCAGTTTTCCACCAGCTGACAGAGGAAACATTCAGTCTCAGCCAGGTGACACTCTGCAGCCCCAAACCTGAACCTTCAGAACAAAGGCACAGGCTCGATTCCGTCTCAAACAGAAGCTTACTACGTATGAACATCAGAAACAGGGTGAACTGAGCCATCGGGTAAAATGCCTGGGATATTTTATAGCCAATTACTGCATATAATTTACACTCTTGCCATGGCAGTATATACCAACTAAACTGATTGGGCAAAGGTTGTTAAATCAGAATGGTATTCCCTATTTTGGACGCTGATGCGTGTCATAAAATTGACTTTTTCACAACAATTTTAATAGGAATTTCAAACCACCAATCTTCCTGAAGTAATGAATAATTATAAATGCCTTTTACGACCTCTATCATTTTAAATGGAAAAATCGTTTGAGTCGCAAGCCCATTTTAGCGTTGGTAGATGAAACAGGCCATTTATTTTATAGTTTTTAAATTAGATTTAATTTGGATTCTCAGGGATTTGGCAAAAAGCGAGCCAGTTTGCCTAAATTCACACCATTTTATTGTCATGATACGTGTTCTAGCTTTAATTTCTAAAAGAACATTTGAATAACATTTCTACAGTTGCCAAATGATCCATAAATGAATGCTACTGATCCTCTATCTCTTACACACGCAAACCTATACCTGTATGTGTAATGTGGGGACACACCTGGTTTAATATATACTCTATATTGCAATATTGCTTGTCCTTTCAAAGTAGAATCTCAAAATAAAAGCTTTACTGTTTGTGCTGAATAACATTTGAGGAAATAAATTTATAAAGATTTTCAATAATTTTAATCATTTCAAAATGCCTTGTTTTGCAGCATGTCATTCTTTTAAAGGTCTCAGATTAATAACAATCAGAATGTTTTGAATTTACCTGATGTTTTATATCGTCTGATTGTTGTGACACCTGACATTTATGGAATTTGCCAAATAGAGTAAAATACGTTTTATTTTGATGCATTTTGAACTAAGGTGGATTTATATAAAATATGCAGTTTTTGATATTAATGATGATAACAACATCATCAATAATAATGATTATTATTATATTATGGTTAGTGTAGTTATTGTTTATAATTATATATTAAATAACTTATTTATTTTTCAAAGTACTTTTAAGAAAAAAAAACACTGTTTTACTGTGATTCAGTTAATGATTCAATGATTCAGATGAAGTGCTTAAAGGCAAATGGTTAATAATAATAATAATAATAATAACAACTGTGATTTATTCTTATTACTATCCAGGTGTATAATAAAAATGTATTCAAAGTATTGAACATTTCTTATAAAGAATTTTGCTTTTCTAAAAAACTCAGTCAAATATATGTCAGCCAGTCAGAAGAAACAACTACTACTACTACTAATAATTATTATAATGACAATAATTGTGATTTATTATTATTATTATTATTATTATTATTATTATCTACAAGCATTTAATAAAAATAACTACTACTAATAATAATTATTATTATAATGACAATAACTATGATTTATTATTATTATTATTATTATTATTATTATTATTATTATCTACAAGCATTTAATAAAAATAACAACTACTACTACTAATAATAATTATTATTATAATAAAATAACTATGATTTATTATTATTATTATTATTATTATTATTATTATCTACAATCATTTAATAAAAATAACAACAACTACTACTAATAGTTATTATTATAATAACAATAACGATGATTTATTATTATTATTATTATTATTATTATTATTATTATCTACAAGCATTTAATAAAAACAACAACTACTACTAATAATAATAATTATTATTATAATGACAATAACTATGATTTATTATTATTATTATTATTATTATTATTATTATCCACAAGCATATAATAAAAACAACTACTACTACTAATAATAATAATTATTATAAAGACAATAACTATGATTTATTATTATTATTATGATTGTTATTATTATTATTATTATTATTATTATTATCTACAATCATTTAATAAAAATAACAACTACTACTACTACTAATAATAATTATTATTATAATGACAATAACTATGATTTATTATTATTATTATTATTATTATTATCCACAAGCATATAATAAAAATAACAATACTACTACTACTAATAAGAATAATATTTATTTATTTATTCAGAGTATTTTAAATATATAATAAAGTAGCATTTTTGCTACTCTAAGAAAATTCTGCTGTTTTACTGTCTAGCAATCAGTAAGAGGAAAATGATTAAAGTGAAATAAAAAATAATAACACTACTAATACTAATACTACTACTAATAATAATAATAATAACTGTGATTTATTATTATTATTATCCACAAGCATATAATTCCATACTAATATTACTACTGCTACTAATGATAATAGTAATAATAACAAAAACAATCAAAAACACAGCAATAATAATAATTATAATGTGTGCAGATTTGTAATATAACAGGTAGAATCTCTGGTGTATTAAATATTTGAGAATATTGTTACAGCCTGTTACAATGTATGAATTAAAATTACAATGACAATGTTCAGGCTGGGTGACCGGGACATCCCCTGCTAAACAGTGTACAGAACATGAGGTTAGCCATTTTTCTTCTCCTCAGCGCAGAGCCGAGCTCATCAGTAACTGATTACCACTTCTCCCTGCCCAGAGCTAAAACCTGCAGCTGTACTAGGCTTCTTCTGCTATTGTTACATACAGATTAATACTCGGTTTCCCAGCCAGCCTCTCTGCTCTTAGTCAGCCGTTTGATATTCCTGTTAGATATTATATTAACACACACATTCATTCAGTTACTTAAAACCCTGATTTCATTAGCAGTATTGTACTTGATTCACTAAAGGCTGAATGGAATTGTGCTCTGGATTAGGGGAGATTCCTGCAGGTTCGGCTAATTTAGGATTTCATTTGAGTTATTGGATGAAGTACAACCCTTAACACCTCTCACAGAATATCACCTCCGGCTCCTGCTGCTTCCTGTGTCAAAAGTCTCTGCCAGCTTGAAAAGGTGTGCTGGGTTCCCTAGTGAGATCGCTAGTGGAAAACACACACAAACATATACATAAACACACACTCACACACACACAGCTGAACAAGGTGAAAGAACAGAGCTTTCAATGCTTTCTATACACTGATGAGCCAAAACATTGTGACTATCTGGTCTGCAGTAGGGTTTGGGTAGGTGGCAGCTTTCAAAGACGTCCACATGAATGTCCAGACTCAGTGGCTCTCAAAAGAATCCCACTGTGCATGAGACTCACAGGACCAGGCGAGCTTCTTTCATTCCTTCATGGTATATCTTCAGCTCCACCCAAGCTGTTTTTTCATTACTCCAGACCACAGAAGGCTGTATCTCTGTCCTTCCTCCAGTTGACCGAGGATGCCATGCCACCAAAACTTTCCCGCCGAGGACACAAGATCCTACAGTGACTGTGTGTCGGACTAAATAATTGTTTTTCATTTTTTGTTTTTGTACAGGCAATGTGGCCAAAAATCCCAGAACCTTGGCTTGCTCAGTATACTCTCTAACTTGAATAGAAAGTTAAACGAGTGAGTGACTGATCCCATGTCACAGAGTGGCACCTTGTCTATGGTGTCTGCCTAGTTTGCCCATGGTCCCAAGAATAAGCTACTGATCCACTGTGACACTGACCAGCATGAAGTGCTTACTTTTTAAGAGTGGGTGAGAGAGAGAGAGAGAGAGAGAGAGAGAGAATCAATGTGGCACAACGAATGTGAGAACTGTAACAAAGCCATCATCTCATATCAGCAAATCAATCAACCTGTCTGGCTGTAATTACCCCTAATGGTCAACCATATTGCATCAAATCTGGCCTGAACAAACCAAAAGTGATGGGAGTGTGAGAGGGACATGGTGTACTAATACTGTGGGTGAAAATGTTAAAGCTTCACAGGGATCTTATTGCATGATTCCCACAGAGGTTGGAAACTTACCACTAGAAGGCTCTACTACTCAGAACTTACTACTGGATGCCACAAATGGGACGATATGAGAGTAATCGTGTGTAAGCGAGTGTCGGCTCTTCTGGGCACTGGGTCTGTGTTGAGAGGCCCCCACATTGCAGCTATATATAATCACTATGAGAGACATGGCAAAAATTACACACACATAAAAGCGGGAAAATTGGACCAATAAAAACACCAATACGTTAGCTAGCCAAAGTTACATACAGTAGGTAATGCAATCTTCAAGCTCACTGGAGATACTTTCAAACGTCACATATTTAAGGCTGTCTAGCCTGCTAATGTTAGACAGGCAATAATACACACAATGGTGCTTGAAAGTTTGTGAACCCTTTAGAATTTTCTGTATTTCTGCATGAATATGACTTAAAACATCATCAGATTTTCACACAAGTCCTAAAAGTAGATAAAGGGAACCCAGTTAATCGAATTGAACAAGGTGAGATCTTAGGTAAGTATGGCGTTTTTGGGGATTTGTCACTCTTTTACACACATATATACACACACACACACAATAGGGCAAAAAATATTTAGTCAGCCACTGATTGTGCAAGTTCTCCTACTTAGAAAGATGAGAGAGGTCTGTAATTTATCACAGGTACACTTCAACTAGGAGAGACAAAATGAGAAACAAAAATCCAGGAAATCATATTGTAGGATTTTTAAAGAATTTCATTGTAAACTATGGTGGAAAATAAGTATTTGGTCATCCACAAACAAGCAAGATTTCTGGCTCTCACAGACCTGTAACAACTTCTTTAAGAAGCTTTGGAGTAGGAAGAATGCTGAGTTACACCATACCTACTGTGAAGCATGGGAGTAGAAACATCATGCTTTGGGGCTGTTTTTCTGCAGAGGGGACAGGACGACTGATTCGTTAAGGGAAGAATGAACGGAGCCATGTATCGTGAGATTTTAAGCCAAAACCTCCTTCCATCAGTGAGAGCATTGAAGATGGAACGTGGCTGGGTCTTCCAGCATGACAATGATCCCAAACACACCGCTCTGGCAACGAAGGAGTGGCTCCATAAAAAGCATTTCAAGTTCCTGGAGTGGCCTAGCCAGTCTCCAGACGTCAACCCCATAGAAAATTTGTGGAGGGAGTTGAAAGTCCGTGTTGCCCAGCGACTGCCCCAAAACATCACTGCTCTAGAGGAGATCTGCATGGAGGAATGGACCAAAATACCAGCTACAGTGTGTGCCAACCTGTTGAAGACTTACAGGAAATGTTTGACCTCTGTCATTGAGTAGAACTTTTGTTATTGACCAAATACTTATTTTCCACCATGATTTACAATTAAATTCTTTAAAAATCCTACAATGTGATTTCCTGGATTTTTGTTCTCATTTTGTCTCTCATAGCTGAAGTGTAGCTATGATGAAAATTACAGACCTCTCTCATCTGTCTAAGTAGAAGAACTTGCACAATCAGTGGCTGACTAAATACTTTTTTGCCCCACTGTGTGTGTGTATATATATATATATTTATCTTTAGCATAGTAAGTCATCCCTCCACATCTCTCTCTCTCTCTCTCTCTCTCTCTCTCTCTCTCTCTCTCTCATACACATACACACACACACACACACACACACACACACACACAAACAAGTCAATTCACATGTTCCATTAGCGTATATCATGTCAACTGCTGAGTCAGACTCTTAAAAGGTGAAATGGACACTTAAGGAGGCTAAGACTTGTTCACTAAAATAGCATTCCCTATTGTTTACTATAACTCATGAAACTCCTGTGGCCTCTCATTTTCAGCTATTCGGTTAAAATAATATACTTTCATGCTTAAATCTTCAGGTATATCCAGGATGTTTCAGTTACATTTTTCACTTCATGATATCTTTTACTTATTTTTAAAATGAACAATGTACAAACAAGGCCCTCGTGACGCAGCATCAATTCCTCAGTGACAAGGAATCAGGACTTAAATAGGCCTTACTGTCTGAGGGGGGACCTTGCAATGGACTGGCAACCCATTCAGGGCGTGCACACACACACACACACACACACACGTCTGTGCCCTGTGAAATCCACGATGGCAATCCGCCCCTGACCAAGACAAAAGCATAAAAATATAGACTGTATATTTACAAAATAGGATAATCAAACCTGAACTAATATGTGCCTAATAATCCAAACAGATCTGCATTAATGTGAATACAATTGAATTTGCCAGCTCAGAATATAATACATATATTATCCCATAATGCTGCTTAAAACAGCATATAATGTAATCATGTACAAAGTAAATAGTGTGGAGCGGAACTGCATTATATTGTATTATTTAGCTTGGGGAAAGTCGCGTGAAAATAACAATCATATTCTCATATTCAGTAATATGCAATATATTGTCCATAAGCACAGTAAGTATCATTAAAGCTCACATTATTATCTGAATATCAGCAGCGGTAGCTCATGAATAACTAAAAAAAGCATGATCAAAATCCAATTTCCACATATTTACCTTTATCCCAAATGCAGTTTATTTTGCTAACAAAGAATGGATATGTCATCTAAAGTCATTTTATTTTATGGGGAATTGTACGTTTCGTTTTGGCCAAATTATTTCTATAACAGAAACTTTTGAATAAAGATTTTTATGGAAAGTAGAACATAAAAGAGTGAAGGAGTTTAAAAGAGTGCAGTGTTTATAAAGTTTATAAAGGATGTCTGAACTCAACATGGAATATTATTATTATTAGTACTATTGTTATTGCTGTTGGTGTTTTTGTTGTTATTATTATTATTATTATTATTATTATTGTTGTTGTTGTTATTATTGTTACTATTATTGTTGTTGTAGTTATTATTGTTATTATTATTATTATTATTATTATTATTATTGTTATTATTATTATTGTTGTTGTTGTTGTTGTTGTTGTTGTAAATTGCATTGGTGATGCATTAAATGTACACAAAGTATATTTTAAATTTTATTTATATATTTTTTATTTTATTTTTATTTAATTTGATACTTTGGATTAACAGAAACAACAGAACTACTACAGCTAATCTATTGTTCCTACTCTTTCTATTAATATTCTTAATTCATCTTTTAATCTTTTTAAAAATATATAATAATAACAGTATTAATAATAATGAGAAAAAGAAGATTTTTTTATAATGATTAATAATTATTGTTATTCATTATTATTAAAATATGTAATTAACATTATTATTATTGATTAAAATGATTATTATTATTATTGTTGTTGTTGTTGTAGTTATTATTGTTATTATTATTATTATTATTATTATTATTATTATTATTATTGTTATTATTGTTATTATTATTATTATTATTGTTGTTGTTGTTGTTGTAAATTGCATTGGTGATGCATTAAATGTACACAAAGTATATTTTAAATTTTATATATATATTTTTTATTTTATTTTAATTTAATTTGATACTTTGGATTAACAGAAACAACAGAACTACTACAGCTAATCTACTATTCATACTGTTACTAATACTACTTTTAATAATACCTCTCTTAATATTTTTTAAATATAGAATAACAGTATTAAAAATAATAATAATAAATAATAATAATAATAAGATATATTTTAAATTTTATATTAATTTGATACTTTGGGTTAACAAAACCAACAGAACTACTACAGCTAATCTACTGTTCCTACTCTTTCTATTAATATTCTTAATTCATCTTTTTTAAAATATATAATAATAACAGTATTAATAATAATGAGAAAAAGAAGATTTTTTTATAATGAATAATAATTATTGTTATTCATTATTATTAAAATATGTAATTAATATTATTATTGATTAAAATGATTATTATTAGAATTATTATTGTTGTTGTTGTCAGGTAAATTTAATTTAAAAAAAATTCAATTTACTTTAAGTATAGTAAATGCCAGGTCTTGGAGAAATGTCCTTCATCACTTATGTATGCAAAGTACAGTAATGATTAAAATGCATAAATGTAATAATAATAATAATAATAATAATAATAACAAGTTGATTGTATATCCAAAAAAATGCTTAGGTATTGTACAGAATATAGATTCTTAAATAGTAATACATATAATCTTATCTGACGAAGACTCTATATTGGATTATGATTATGTTATTCATCTGCTCTCCTCTCTCTGTCTCTCTCTCTCTCTCTCTCTCCCAGGCACTGCACACCCTCACCAGCACAAATGGACAGCAATAAAGGGTAATGTTGAGGTGCAGTGCAACTCTGATTTATGTCAGTGTCACGCAGCAAAACGCTGGGTAAGTAAAGTGGCGCCCAGGCCTCCACAATGGATTACTGATCAGCTCTGCAGAGATCTGTAGATCTCCTCTGAACCTGCCTTTGTCCTCTACCAGCATCAGCAGCAACTTCAGGGGTGCCAGAGCTTTCACATTTCCTGATCCAGAGTATTTACAGATGGCCCTGAGTAAAGCGCTGAAGGAATAAGCACGGGGTTAAAACTCGGTGTGATTAGATTAGAAGGGACAGCGTGCCTGAAATCATCCCCCTGGCTTTCTGAAACGTTTGATGAGAGATGATGAGGATAGGAAATGAATAAATAATGACTAGGAGGCGAAAAAAAACGAGTGAAGGCGTTTGGTCTCGTGAATGAGAGGTGTGGCATTTGATAGCAGCAGATCTGCATGGTAATGTGCGCCAACGCTGCCAAACATCTTAAATATTTGACGGGTGGCAGAGGAGCAGATCAGTGAGCGAGAGATCAAAGCTGGGTGATGGAGAGATGGCGAGCACGAGGAGAGATGAAATACTTTGAGAGATTTTCAACACAAACCATCCATTCTCTAGCATCCAAACAAATGCTGCTCCTCTCTTTCCTCCCACCCTTTATCCTGGAGGACGCTGAAGAAGTGGATTCTCTCCATCATCCATCTTCCAGCGCAACATCCTTCCGTCCTCTCTCATCTCTCTCTCTCTCTCTCTCGCCCCCATGTGCACTCCGCCCTAATAACCATTGTATTTATCTCTATCAGTCCCTCCATTTTCCTCCCCTTTGTCTTGTTTTTCTTGCTCTCTCTTTCAATATTTCATGCCGTTGAGTGTATCTATTCTGAGCTCACTCCCACTTCCCCTCTTTCTTCCATAGCTTCAAGAAAATCTTTCATTTGTCTTCTTATCACACTTTATTTTATCTTTATATATTTCAGAAAACTTTGTCCCTTTCATTATGAATATTGTATATAACGGGCACCCTCTTAATTATGGGGAAAATTGTGTACAAATTGGTATGGAAACATTTTCTTTCATTAGCCTAATCTCACTGTCTTGACACTCAAGTCCTAATTCAAGTCCATTAGTCACTAAATGCCAAATATGATTGTTTTAGGGTGCTATCAGCCAAACTAACCAGGTAACAAAGTAAATATTCATAGCCAGCCAGTGACATAGCTACTGAGATCATCAGCAGCTAGAAAAAAAAATCAACAAACAACTTTTTATTCACTACAGCATAGTCCTTATAGATGAAAAGGATTCTTTTTGGCAGCCCCCCAAAGTTTCCCGCGACTGGCTGGAGAAATTCCCTTGTTGCTAGATTACTTACAAACAAAGCTGAACAGCTCAGCTCACGTTACAGTGATACAGCACCATGCAAGCAATACAAATGGGGAGATGATAGGCCTGCTGTTAAGTATGGTGGAGGATCTGGGATGATAAGACTGTTTTTCGGTCAAAGACCCTTGGAAGGTCTTTAATGAATGCCTCTGTCAAGAAGCAACAACTAAACCATGCTTGGATCTTCCAGCAGCACAGTGATCCAGAATGCACGTCCAAAATCCGTAACCCCAGAATTATCATTCACCAGGCACTGTTAATAACCTTTTTCCCTATCCTTACCAAGGGGTGCCAGTATTTCTGGGCATATTTTTTGGATGAATACAGGAAAAACTCACATAGGCTGGTTCTTTCTCTCTTTTTGCACCCTTTCACTTCCCACCAAGGACCCCATAGTCTCTAACACCTTGGCCTTTTTTTCTTTAGCCACATCCTCGCTCTGCCCCGTCCTCTCTCTCGCTCTCGCCCCTCCACCCCTCATATGTGGGCTCTATCTTTGCCAGTGTTGTTTTAGGCACAGCAGTGGAAGGTAAACAGTGAGATTGAAAATTCATGTCAGTCAGTAGAGTGAAAGAGAGAGAGAAAGGGGGGGCGGTAGAATGAGGCAGGAGGAGGCCAGGCAAGGGGGGGATGTCAACACGGTTTACTAACACAACACTGAACACTTTGGGGAATGGCAGCGAGTGAGGGAGCGACCGAGCGAGAAAGAGAAATCAGAAACAAAACTTATTTGAATAATTTCATGAGAAAACCGAATCTGCTACGAACCTCAGCTGCAACTGAGCTGTGAATTGATTTTAAAGGTCAGACCAAATAAGTTTGTTGCTTTCTTCTATTTATTTATTTAATCACTCATCGGCGTGTCCATCTTGGGAGGACCCTCCGGTGTCAGAGGGTCACTCAGCCATGCCACCCTGTCTGTGATTTCCCTGGCTGCCGAACGCAGGGGGAGGCTCGACATGGGAAGCGCCGTATTAGCTTGAGCGTTATGAAGCCTGCGAGATTGGATTTGAGCGAGCGAAATGGGCTGTGTGACGGATAGGGCCAGCGCAAGACCTAAATGTCATAAGGGCCGGTGTATCGGCGGGCACGGTTGTGCCGCGGGGCCCATTTTTCATCATCTGCTATCAAGAGAGAGAGGCCCGATTGGATTGGGAGGTGATGTTGCAAATGAAAGCAGCTTTATGAAAGCTGACAACGACACCCCTCCCATTTTTCTTCTTCGCAACATAGATGAAACGGTTTGCTCTGAAGAGGGGAAGAAACAAAAAAAACAATGGGAGAGGCATGAAGATGAGCGCTTTCCGAGCGCGTCTGAAGATCAGTCGTCGTGCAACGTCGCTTCATAATGGAACGTGCCCGCGCGACTGACTAGGTGCACGGGTGTGACGCGTCGCCTTTTGACTAAAACGTGCAAAACACATTTGCATCAGCGCCTCAAAGCCTCGCGCTGTCACCCAGCTGGAGAGAGGGATGAAAGCGGTGGAGAAATGCTCCTGCTCTGGCTTTAGGAGAGGGGAAGAGATGGATGGCAGACGGATGAGTGTAAGAAACACAAAGAGGTGACAGGTAGATCAGGAGAGAGCAGGAGAACCAAAGGAGGACAGAAATAGACTCGGAAAGAGTCGACGTCGCTTGGCACAATGGGTGTAGAGGAAGACAGGGTCGGCCGACACACATGCGTAGAGGAGAGCGAGAGAGAGAGGGAGAGGGAGAGATAGAGAGAGAGATGTACATGCAGACGACTGAGATGGCGAAAACCAAAAAAAGGAGGAAAAGACTAGGGGATTCCCCAATGACATCTTGTCTCTCTCTCTTTCTCTCCGTCCACTTTCCTTCTATTCCCTCCTTTTCCACCAATAAATCATCTTGACTTCTCTTTAACCAACTCATTCCCAGCAGGCGGCAAAGAAACCGAAACGATCCCTCTTCCTCCTGCTCCCTCTTTCTGCATCCCTTCGTAAAAACAGCATCACCACAGCAACATGGCCTGAGGCGACACAGGAGACAACAAGCCGTCCTCTATGTAAAAATACCATGACGGGAAGCTGTGTGTGTGTGTTTTGTATGTGTGGCTGTGTGTGTGAAGTTTGAGTATCGTCGTGAGGACCAAATGTTCCCCACAGGGATAGAAAGATCTGACGTGTCGTACCTTGTGGGGACCGGCAAAATATCAGACCTTTCTATTCGGCAAAAGCCAAAAGGCCTTAGTCATTTAGCAAGACACCCTTATCAGGAGTGACGAACGACTGATCTTACAACCCAGGCCATTGTGGGTTAAGAGCCTTGCTCATGAAGCCAGCAACGGCAGCTTGCCAGAGATGGTATTGGAACCTTTTGGTCCACAGTCCAGTCCCTTAACCGCTAAGCAATCACAGCCTTGTCATATTTGCTTCGGGTCCCTGAGGTTAAGGTTAGAGTTAGGTTTAGGTGTAGTGTTAATCAGCGTGGGAAGTCCTCACAGGGACACAAAAACAAGCTTGCGTGTGAACGAGTGTACACGTATGCGCATGTACATATGCGAGCGCCAGAACCCATCGCTAGTGCCTTACCCGTCAACAGTAAACCGAGCATGCAGACGAGGAGCGTAGTGGAGGGAAGCGAATCCATTCACTTGCCTGTAAGAGGATTTCCCATAATCACACTGTAATATGGCAGACTTACACCATGCAGGCGGATGAGTGTTTACGTGCTGTATTAATTATTCAAGTCCAAAAATCATTATTTTTATATTACCGGCTTGAATTGAGTCCAACCTTTGCATGTGAATCATGTGAGGTGGACAAATGAGACAAATGTTTGAACTGTGGTGGAAAAAGGGGGCTTCATACAATGAAAAGCACCTGATATCCACCATCAAATATAGTGGCGGATCACCAGTGCAAGATGCTGACCACAAACACTTCAAAATCCACATGATATTGAATTGTGTGGCCCATTTTTATGGGTGGCCCTCTCAGCCTTTGGATTTGATGCCAGTTGAAAATCTGATATGTATATACAGTGTCAATTGTTAAGAAAGTCATGTCTTTGTGCATTAAGTCATGTAGACATGGTCAAGACGAGCTGCTGAAGTTCAACCAAGCATCAGAATGGGGAAGAAAGGTGATTTGAGTGACTTTGAATGTGCCATGGTTGTTGGTGCTAGAGGGGATGGTCTGAGAATTTCAGAAACTGCTGATCTGATGGGATTTTCCCCACACAGTGCCATCTCTAGGGTTTAGAGAGAAGGGTCTGAAAAAGAGAAAATATCCATTGAGGGCAGCTCTCTGGACAAAAATGCCTTGTTGATGCCAGAGAATGGCCAGACTCGTTCAAGCTAATAGAAAGGCAGCAGCAACTCAAATAACCTTGAAGCAGATGGTCTACAGTAGCGGAAGACCACACCGGGTGCCATTCCCGTCAGGTAAGAACATGCAACTGAGGCCACAATTCATACGGCCTCACCAAAACTGGGCAATAGCAGACTGGGAAACGTTCCCTGGTCCGATGAGTCTCGATTTCTGCTGCGACATTCGGATGGTAGGCTCAGAATTTGGCGTGAACAACATGAAAGCCTGGATCCGTCCTGCCTTACAGTAACATTTCAGGCTGCTGGTGTGTAATGGTATGGGGGATTTTTCTTTTCTTTGGTCAATATGGACCACAATCTCCGAACAATGTTTCCAGCACCTTGTTGAATCTATGCCATGAAGGACTAAGGCAGTTCTGAAAGTCCTGGTGGTGCCTCCAGACCCTGTTGGCCCATGCAGTCTTATGTCTGTGGCCTGTGTTCTCAAGAGATATGCACCATACAACCCCGACACCCCAGTTAATATATATGTATGTCATCTGAGCCTCTATTAACCTTGTGTGATATTAGGTAGTATGGTCTAGCTGTAAAGTGTGGATGTGTGTGATTTGGGACGCAGCCTCAGTCTTCTTGCTACTTACAACCTGTTTGAAAGGATTTGTCATTAACCAGGCCAGTAACCCCGTGTGAGATTAAGAGGTTTGGTGTAGCTGTAGATGCCTCAAACTGGTTAGTACCGTTGTGTGCATACGGGACACAGCCTCTGTAGTGTTCTTTAAAGTGAGTGCTTTAGTTGTCACGTTAGTTGGTCTGGATTAGTGTGTGATTTGGGACGCGGCCTCGCTCTTCTCGTTTCCTTCGTGCTGTTTGAAGGGAGCTGATGCTGAAGTACGTGGTAGGACTACAGGAGGATTGTCTCGTGGTGAGCAGGAGGCGGAGCGAGAGGAGAGAGAGAGAGAAGAGAGCGAGAGAGAGAGAGATGTAGTTGACACTCGGGCCGGTCGGTGGTGGACGGTGCAGGGGGAGGTGAATAGAACTCGCGCTCGCTTTATATACCGATGCCATAATAAAAGCGACTGCATCCTAAATAAGCCGCAACCGGAACGCGGCGTCCCGCTTTCTCTCATATTCACGGTGCAGCTTCTTACTCGGGACTTTGTTCAGTTTTCTCTTCATGAGCAGGTGTTTGACTTTTTTTTTCTCTAACATCAGTTATTCGTTAAAGCTCCAGCGAAGCCCGAGCGTGGGTTTCGGGTGCGTGTGCGCTGGATGAGTTTCAAGCGGAACGATGGGGACGCGGGTCCGCACCATGGCTCCTGACTTGCACGCGCACAGCACGCTCCTTGAAGCGCTCTGATTTCCTTCGTTTCTCCTCTTTCTTGCACCGGCATGGGATCTGAGCAACGCCGGGGTTGACCTGGACCAGCACACACCGACGGAAAGGAAAGATTAGGGTGAGATCGAGCGGGATTATGGCCGTGGCCGCGCTCGTGCTCTTTCTCGTCGCGCTCACCTGTGCGAACGTTTACCTGGCGCGCGCGAGCAGGCACGCCGTGCACTGGAACAGCTCAAACATCCAGTAAGTCCACTTTCTCTGGTCAGATCGCGTTTTGGGGATTAAGGCGTACAAATATGGTTTAGGACACTTTATAAACCTAATAAATAGAGATATTGGGTTTATTCGAACGTGTATAAAAACTTTAAATAACTTAGCCGGCTGGTTACGGGTTAGCATGTTTGGCTAATTAGAGCGGCCGTTAGTTGTGTTTAAAATGGCTTTTAAAAATTTATTTTCTGCCAAAATGTGGGCTGTTATTGAGGGTAAGAGTCTAAATACAGGTGGAGTTTATAGGAAGAGTCCAAATACAAGAAGTAACACTACATTATTTAGTATACAAGTTTATTTACATTGAATTGTCATGTTTGTGTAGGGAGTCCATATGTTTTGCAGCAAATACGAATATAGTATCGTAAATTAAATGAGTTTTTAGTAACTATTATTGGCCAAATTGTTCTATAAACTGGATTAACCGTGTAGGATTTCCATGTAAAGGTATTTTCTAAATATAACAATTAACCCTACAGTATTTACACTCCTCCTTAAACCAGTCATATTTGGTTTAAGAAGTAAGGCTATGCTATAAATTCGAATGTAAAGTAATATTTGGTATTCCAATATATGTATCATGTTTGTAACACCATATATACTTAATGCTTCCATTTAAACCAGCTTGCTTTGTTACCTTATTGCATTGGATTCAATTGAATGACTGTAGCTGAATCAGTGAGAGCTCATTACATATCTCATAATTTCTATAATGCTGTCTTATCTTCTTGCATTTCCAAGGTTATTTTTGTGGGAACCACTATTTGTAAGAAGACATACTTCATGGCTAGAGAAATAACCTTTTACTACATTTCATTCATTTGATTTCTTTGAATGAATGTAGCTGAATCAATGAGAGTTGTGAGTTACACACTTGGAGGGATTTTTATGCAGTTTCTTTCAGAAGAATAGTTTCTAAGTACGAGGAGGAACTGGATATTACTTCGACTTGTCCTTATGCATATTGTATTTAGTTAACTTTTACTACATTTGAATGAATATAGGCCTGTTTGCAAAGGTCGGGTCTAGCAAACTAGAATTCAGCGTCCAAACCATGTAGATATTTCCCATTTCCTCCAGTTAAGGTCTTGCCTAAACGGAAGAGGTAATGCTACATCATCTACACTTGTCCTCATGCCTGTAATATTCATAACACTGAAGTTATACGCTAAATAAATAAACCTATAACATAATATTTGAAATAAAATTAATATTTGCGGTTTCCTTTTCGCTTTCGTGATCCGTTAGTTGCCAAAGGCTTTCTTTTGACACAAGACTTTCTGTCACGGAAATGTAATACATGAAACGCATTCTGTGTGAAACCATTTCTAAAGTTGATCTTTTACGTAGTTTATATTTTGCAGTAAGAAAAGCAGTAATTCGTCTGAATGAACGCAGGCCTGTTTGCAGTGGTCAGGTGATGCAATGAGAGGTGACTTATTTTGTTTGTCTTTATTATTTATCTTATTAGTAGATAAAGCCAGTTTTAGCTCAATATCCTGTTTAATCTCAATGTTAAGTTCGCATAATAATAAAACTACGTAAAAAAAATCCCTCATTTCCTGGTGTAAATGATCACATTTACCTGACTCTTCCAGAGCTGTACCAATTATTTTTGCTGTTATAAATCGAAGGTATCAGAGCACCGATAATGGCCAACACCCATCTGTACATTATTCGAGTACGCAGGACGTAAATGTGTCAGCATGAAAAGTGAACAGAAATACCAACCTAGCTTTCAGGTCAGTATCGGCCATTGGGTATTGGATGGTGCATCCTTAAACACTTCTTTTGTTCAGACAGCAGCCTTTGTTCGGATGTTATGGGAAGATTTTCACCGGGTTGTGTTTCCATATTTGTGACTGCACATTCATGATGCCTTGCGACCCATTGAAGAATTGATTTGAGTGTCGCAGGATGCTTACAGGCTACCTGAGATTATGTTCGGTTTTGTAGTTGCAGTTTTTAGGTATAGGTCCAGTCTTCCAAAAGGTTCCATTATCAAGGTGAACATGCAAATTCACACAAACTCTGCAGTGTCATGCATTGGGCTGTACAGGAATCAGGGCTGTTGCAGGATAATAGTGATACACCCATACTGACCTTCGAAAACAAATCGGGATTGGCCAGACGTGTCTGATACCGTGTCTCATCTGCGGATGCTCTTCACTCGTCTCTTCACACATTGCAAACCGTGGTAAAGACCCGAAACTCTTTCTGTTTTTATTAAAGCTCATGCATGCAATAATTAAGAATGATCACATTACAGGATTCACTTATTTGGTTAAGGAAATTAAGTTAGCAAAGGTGAAATCTGCCACGGTTGTTTCTTTGTGCTGTGGTGTGTCAGAATAAAAGCCCGGTGCAGTAACTTTTCTCAGTTGTCGTATCAGCTTTGTGAGCAGAAAAGTATTATATTATGATGTAATTGGTTGATATCTTAAGTTTCTCAGCATTTTCTCCACTATTTTTTTATTTTTATTTTGGCCTTGTGAGTACATCGGCCTGTGCTGATCATCTCTAAATGCCATTCATCCGTCTATCAGTAGTGTAAATAAAATAGTACACATGTTGTGTGTATGTGTATATATGTATATGTGTGTTAGAGAGAAAATGCAGCTCATAAACTGGGAGCAGTGACTGACTATAAACAGGGATACTGATAGAACATTCAGTGAGGGAGGGGCCATTTATGAAAAGGTGAAAACTTCATTTCCAGCATTACAATTTGCTGCTCTTACCTGGGACTGGGATGGAAAAACAAAAAGATTTCGAACTACTCTAAGATTGTTTAATTTTTGCAAGAATTTATACATTTTTGTTTTTTCCTCAGAAAGCAGAAGATGCTGTTATGTGGTTAGAAATGTTGAAGTAACATTAATGTTAACTTTTTTAATTTATAAAAAAAGACGGGGTGCAAACAGAGACAGTGCATTTATGACGTAAATGTTCATTTACATTCAGCTTGCCATTTATTATTATTAGTTGCAACAAATTAGTGATATCGGCGTTCTATATCAGCCATCGGTCACCCTGCTGCCTAATTATCGGCTTCAGCGTCGGCCATTAAAAAATCCATTTCGATCGACCACTACTATATATATACCTTATATACACCTAATGCTTAGCATGACAGTCAGTTTCATGTAGGCCAAAACGGTATAGTTAATGATATTAGAATAGCATGGTTAAATATAAGATGATATTATATTATATAATATTTTTTAAAAATATTTTTTGTTTTAAAAATTCTGGTTTGCAGTTTTTTATGCCTGATACGGCTGCTACACAGGCAGCAACTTGTAATATTTGCAAAGCTAAAGTTTTGAATGAGAATGATAATTGCTGTTTATTTTGCTTTGCGTTATCCAGAAGCATGTTAATAATAAAGGTTTATGCGGTGCTTCATTCTTTGAGTCTCTTGTATAGTTACAGCCTGCTTTTAGACACAGTCGGCTATATAAAAAACGTAAATAAAAAAAGCACTGATCAGATCAGATCGTTCGATGATATAGATCTCATCAAATCTCATTTTCCTTTCGCTTCTCCTGGAGAGGTCATGGTGCCAGTATAGATGCAGAAAACAGTTTTTTTTTTTTTTTTAATCCGATAGTGTTAATGTAAAATGTGGTGATGCAGGAAACAAGCATACCAGATATAAATCAGAGGTAACGGCATTCTAGATTTTCGTTAACAAATCGGCCTGACTTTTACACAAAAGGACCGTCGGATGATTTACATATTTGATCGCCTTATTTGCATGACTTATAACGTTAATTGTGATTAATCTCTGTTTTTCGCTTGCTATTATTTGACCCTAATGACATAGTTTATCCATTTAAAGCACTCCACAGCCACAGACGATAAAACTTTTGATAAACATAATGCATTTATTACTTTTTAATACTTAAATAACATTAATTTCATCAGGCCTTATCTTGTTTTGATGCATCACGACATTTAATTGCGATTTCACTGATGGAGGCATCATAATTACCAGAACAATACTTTTTTGATCCAAATATTAATTGAATTAGATACTTTTATAAGGTGTCGGCTGTTATCTCGTGTGTGTGTGTGTGTATCTTTGTGATGGAAGCTTCCGTCGTCCAGGAATGAATAAAGCATATAAGGGAGTGACTGAAATTGTTCACTATACGCTTAGTGCTACATGTACAATGGTGCTTAACAGGTTGTGAACACTATTTATTTCTGCATAAATATTACGTAAAACGCCATCCGATCTGTGTAAGTGTAAGTGCTAGAAGTAGATGAAGCGATCCCGGTTAAATGTGAGACAAAAGTGTTAAAATTGGTAATTTATTTTTTTGAGGAGACTGATCCAATATTACATATGAGTGACAAAAGTATGTGAGTTTTGCTTTCAGTATCTGGTGTAACTGCAACTAAATGTTTCCAGGAACTGCTTCCAGTATCAGTCCTGCACACCGGCTTGAAAGAATTGTAGCCTATTCCTCACTACGGTACAGCTTCATGTCTATATAATTTGTAATTTATTTTTTTTCCCCCTCACACATTTCTATTGAATTAAGGTCAGGACTTTGACTTGACTATTTCAAAACATTAACCAATTTTCGGTGGAACCACTTGTGGGCTTAGGGTCGCCATCTTGCTGCATGACCCACATACTCTTCATATCCTGTTCAGAGACTGATGTCCTGACATTTTCCTTTAGAACTAGATTGTCCATGTGCCACATGATGGGCAGTAATGCTCTTTTTGGAGAGCAATGGCCTTCTTTTAGCAACCCTGCCATGCACAGCATTGTTGTTCAGAGTTTTCCTGATGGTGGACGACATACTGATGATGGGCTTGTTCGTTAACACTGTTGCGGCACACTTAGTGTTTAGGCTGTTTGGTTCTGTCCGTGTGTGTGTGCGCGGATATTGGCATAGAGCTTTTATACTTTTACATTTAGCTGGCAGGCTCCCTACTTCCAACAATTTCCCAAGCGCCTGGCAAAAAACCCAATTTGATATAAACAAGCATAACCGGTAAAATCTCATTGTTCCTGAGAATGAGTTACCAAAGTAAATATCTTGTGACAGTTTCTTATACAGACAAATCCATCTATCTGTCTATTTATTTATCTCTCTCTCTGGCTCTCTCTCTGTCAGTATGGATAAAAGGCTGCTCTGCATAGGGTCTAGAGAAAATGCGTTATGGTACTTCTGTCAGACTTGTAAGAGTGGCATAAAACCAACAGGAAGGACAGTTTAAGCAGTCACAATTATAGCATTTGGTGGAGTTCTTCATTGTGACTGGTTTGTTGTGATTGAAAGTTGTTTTTTGAATCGCTCCAGACTTAACTAGAATAATTTCCAATAGCAAATGAGTACTTCATCAGCGCTGGTCCGGACAACCCTGTGTAAATCCATTGATGATAAGGTCCAGTGAGAACAAGTACCATGTCGAGTACCAGTACTCACAGCCGGGCCAGCAATACACCTGTCATCTGACTCTTATCTACCTTAACTAAACCAAATTTTGGGCAATCGTCTGCTGTCTGGTTTGTCAGCATGACCTGAGTGTAGTAGGTACCATCTCTGCCTCTTTCTCTCTCAACTCACCCCTCATTCTCCAGCATGCTACTCCCAGGGAGTCTCCGTCTGTCTCTCCTCCTCTTTGCTCCCCCTCTAGCCTCCTCAGCCGTTTTTCACCATGACCCCAATGTGTTAGCAGTGTGTCACCATTCCACAATTCCATCTCTCTCCGTCTCTCTCACACACACACACACGAACACACACTTGACATTCAGATCCGTAGATGACTTCCAGAACTTGTGACTTCTGAATGACTTCCAGAATTGTTTCTAATCTGATTAACTGCTTATATAACAATTTTAGAGCTACACATCTGTGTGGAAAGTTAAAAGTCTACATCATTGTGCTCCCCTGAAAAACCTAAGACATAATGCAGAAATTGACCCAGTTTGCAGGTGCTGGTCACACCACAGTAATTCGTTAGCCTGGGGCGGAATGCATATTAAGCCGAAATCATGATCAAATTAAATACATATGCTCCTGCTGAGTAGAGGAGCTGTACCATGGGAATGGAAGGATTCTTATTTAATGTCTTTCTCCTGTCGCCACTCAGGATATCCGCAGACGGTAAAGGACAATACCACAGATTTTCAGTGTTTACAGATTCTTAAGTCTATCAGTTGTGTAAATAATGGGTTTCAACAAGTATGCTTGTATAATGGACCTCGTTCTGAGATCACAATCATTGTTTAAATATGCAAGTCTACCATGTGTTTATGCACTTTGCATGTTTTTTCTAATCATGCTACACTATTTGCGTTAAATATCAAATGTAACGAGGACTAAAGCAGAGCAAGATTTTCGTTTATATTTCTCCAACAATTTGGAGATGTCTCTTAAACATTTTCTGAAGCAGTTAAAACGTTTTCCACACAAAAGCTTTATAAATCTAGGTCCAAGCATGTCAGCACTGGAGAATACTGAACAGAGCATGCATCCAAACAGCATGTTGATCACACAGTAACATCAGAAAGTCTGAGGCAGGATCGGGCGTGATGATGATCAGCCCACCTAAGCAGAGGGCTTAGGTGAGGGCAATCGAAGGAGTGTTCACAAACCAGCAAATCGAAGAATTGGAATCGTGCTCAGAAACTAAGGTAACAAACCAGGTAACTGAGGTCAGAGTAAGGATGAACCAGGTTTAAGAGAGCCAGAGCAGGATGTGGAATGATGCAGAGCAGATGAGGGTTAGTAGACTGGCGAATCAGAGTGCACCAGCAGATGGCTGTCTGGGTTATGACATGAGTGGCTTAGTTTACAGGAAAGACAAGTTGGGGACTCTAGTCCATTACAGGGCTGGCAGGGGTCACTGTTGAGCCCAGGAGATGATCCCTGATCGCCCTTTCCTCCCTCAGACACAGGCAGTCATGCCAGTATGTTCAATGTCTGAATAGAAGATTGTTGAAGTACAAAAAGGACCCTGCGATGGATTGGTTTCCAATCCTGTAAGCCACTTCCACGCCTGGGTAAATCTCCTGATGTGGGTTCACATTTCCCTTTGAATAAAGCAGACAAACGTCTGTAACAGTTGTACAAAAAAATAAGCTATTGTCAGCGTATCGATTATGCTTTTTGCTACCTTGATAAATAGGTATGAATTATGTAAGACATTTTTTCCACTTTCATGTTGACTATAATTTGCCTGTTCTGGAAACACAATAGCTTTTTCAGTTCACACTTATCTGACAAGTCTCTCTGAATGCTTTCTTTCATTTATTCTTTGACATTTCCTTCAGGGGTAGATAATAAATAGGATGCTTGCTGGAGTATGTCTATTCTATAGCTTTACTTTAGGATAAAATACAAAAACTCTTTTACCTAAGGACTTGACAAGTTTTTACCCGCGTGTGAATTCACCTAGGAGTTTTTCTACAAATAATAGTTGAAAGACGCACTGTACATACTAATGACTTACCAGATGGGATACAATTATAATGATACTCTAGCAATAATTCAGTTGCCCTACCAGCAAAGTTGTTATTCGTGGCTGTCATGATGGAGCTGTAGGTAATGCGGCTGATGAACAGGTTCACGTGTTTGAGATGTAAATTGTGGGATATCTAATGCTGTAAATCGTGTACTGTATGAATGGAGGCAAACTGCAATGAGGACTGTGTGTGTGAATGAAAGTCAGGAGATTATCAGTAAAATTAAGTCGTAAACTGTAGGCGGCTTGGAGTAAAGGTTATCTATATATCCAACGTTGCATATCAAAAGAAACTGACCTGGCTTTATAGTAATAACTCACAATAATATCAACAAGGATGCTCAAGTGGTGCAGTGCCAATTCATTAATCTGCCATTATGGACAGCCAGTTGGGCAGCACAAAGACCTATGCCCAGTGATAGGCTTTGAATTCTGGTACACAGCAAAGTATATTTATACATACACACACATACAGTACTGTGCAAAAGTCTTTGGCCACCATTCGGTCTGTTGTTTTAGCAATGGTATGATGATATGTAACAAATTGTTGACAACTGGACAGAAAACTTGGATTTGTTACTCCGTAATCCTCTTCTCCACTGATCTTCATTCAAGCCTTTGTGAGCTTTAGCATATCTTAGCCATTTCACCCTGTTGCCTTTCCGAATAAAGTGTTTTCTTGGATGCTACCCTTTCAAAAAGACCATCTCTGGTCAAACTTGTCAGCTGTAGAAGGGTCAGCTTGGGATGCTGATGGAGCTGGGAGATCACATTAATACGTACGCAATAAATGCTTCTTTAATACTGATAATATTAATAAGTTTTCTGTATTTTCTGGTTGTATTCTAATAGAGACTGAAGTAATTACATATGATCATTATACCTCTGCTAAAGCAACAGTATATGTAATCTATTGGTGGTCAAAGACTTTTGCTCAGTACTGCCCATTCATTAATATAAAAATGAATACAATACAATAATGTATTTTATTGGAATACAAGAATTCATATCAAATTTTCCAAAATGAGATTTTTGTGAAACCCGTTGTGAAAATATCCATGTCGATATATTTATGTATTCCGTGCTTTGTTTTCCATGTTGATTTTCGAGTGGATATATAAGGTTATCTTTCATCTGATTGTAGAAGACCACACAGAGATGCCAGTGTTAGTCTTCACACTAAAGACACAGCACAGTGGGTGCACGACGGGACGTGAAATTTAATTATACATAATTGACTTTAATAAGACGTCTACAGGATTATGCAGTTGCACTCTGGCAGATCAATGGTAGGATGGAAATTTCAGTCAAAAACATCAGCAGGTAGGGAGCTCGGTCGATATTTCAGTAATGGAAATCAGACTGTGTTCAGTCATAAAAATGCTAAATTGATTCCGTCCTTTTGGAGAAGTCTTGTTTAAGAAGCAGGAGGGCTGCAAGCAGAACCTAGTAGGCTGTTGAGGGGATTAGTGGGCACGACTCGGATGTGATTTAACTTGACACATTGGCTCTGCCTGAAATGAGGCAATTTGTGAGAATGACCTTCTGTAAAACAGCACAAATGCAAACCGGTGGCAAGTTTAGACCCAAAGTCTGTTTTATTGGCCAAGTATGATTAAACTGCAGGGAGTTTGACCCGACACCAGCATTGTACCATTCTTATTAAATGAGTGGCCATAAAAATGAATGGTGCAAGTTTTAAATGTGGGATACGGTTTAATTGGGGCTCAGTGATGCCCTGGGTTATGGCTTATGATTTCTGATCTCTTGGGACAGCTGAAGGAGCTCCTGATCAAGAATAGCGTATTTAAAACGTCAGGGGGAAAATCTGTGCACTGTTTATTAGGGCTGGCTGGTATGATGCTAAATATATCCATCCATCCTTATATCCATCCATCCATATAGATGGTAGATATTTGGCTATACCATTTATCCCACAACGTTTGTGGATGGTTTTCGCCGTGGAGTGGGTAGAACTTTTACTCTGTTGCATGCGAGAGACACGAGGAAGAATGGAGGAGGGTCGAGGTTAAGTGCTGCTGCTTTTGTGTGGACAAGGTTTGATTTTACTGAGCAGAAAAACCTTATCTATAAAGTTGACAGGTGTAGTTGTAGCAGTACTGCAAAAACCAAAAGATGTTTGTACATTCCATGGTCAGCCAACGTCAGGTGTTATGAGTACATCCAAAGAGTCGCCAAGTCCAGAAAGGTTTGGCTGAATGCATTTCTAGAGCAGCTCCATATGACGAGAAACGTAGCCAATGGAAGGACACGACGAGTGTCCCTGGGTCTTATGTTTATAAGGACATGGCCCTGACACAGTGGAGCTTATGAAACATTTGTAAAGCGAGGCATGTATGAATGTTGTGTGTTGTTGAGATTGATTGCAGATACTTTAGATGGAGGATTTTTACTCTTTGTAGTTTTGACTGTTATTTTGAGGTTGAGTATTTAATTATTTTAAACATCTATTTAACACGTGATTCATTTTTAATAGTGATGCATGATATATCGGCTGCCGATATATGGACTTTTTTCAGATATCGGCATCGGCACGATATTAGAATTTTAGCCGATATTATAACCAATATTTATAATATATTTACATATGAGTATTTCTTTGATTTTTCTTTTGGCTGTTATTCATTTGGCAAAATATCTGATGATGCTGACTGAATAGTTATGCATGCAGTTCTATTCAGCTTCTCAGTCATAAGATTTCTTACACACTTAATTGTTCTTGTTGCTGCCTGTACCAGTTCAAGACTTAAAAAAAAAAAAAAAAGTTTCCTACCGTTTTTAAGGAAGGTTAAAAATTAAATGGAATTAAACCATTTTTCCTGATTTAACTGTTCTGTTTATTATTATTTTATTTTATTGCAAAAATGATTTACTGTATTTGAAATGCAGAAAGGTTATATTATCGGTTTTTAACATCGGTATCGGCCACAATAACGTGCTAAAAATCAATTATCATATCGGCCCAAGAAATTCAATATCTCTAATCTTTAATATTTTGTGGTGGTTGGTTTTGAATTTTTGCTGTTTGAACTGTTTGGTTGGGAAACTATAGCTCTAAATAAATAATTATTAATTACTTGGAGCTAGAGCTAATCTGAATAAATACTCTGAACAATTCTAAGTACTGGACCAGAAGATCCAGGGTTCAGTTCCACCTCTGCCAAGCTGCAACTGTTGGATTCTTGAGCAAGGCTCTTAACCCACCTTGGACTGTAAGATTGTCATTTTTAAGCCACTCTAGATAAGAGCGTCTGCTAAATGACATAAATGCAAATGATTAAGAGATGTTTGGTGTTCCTAGGTCACTCCTTTAGTACATTAAGCTTAAGCTTTTTACTTATAATAGGTTTAAATGGGAAGAAAAAAACAACTTGAATGATTACTTTTGAAGTTGACATCTAAAAACTGAAGATGTCGTTCATTCCTAAACACTTTAACCAGAAGCAGAATCTGAATCGATAAAATGCAAACGATCACGTTACTGCGATAAGATAATATTACTTGTAAGCTTACCATGTTGGAGGATTTTGGCCATATTACCCATCACCTTCTGCTTATATATAACACATATTAAGGAGTGTAAGGCTTTGTGGTCGCCCATTGTACAGCACACACACTCCTTGAAAAATATGCTCATTTACCTCTATTCCAGCAGTAGCAGTAAAAATATTTTGTGGCTTAATGTTGTTCGTGGTACGTGTGTGTGTGCGTGCAGTTGTGTGTTTTTGTGAGTTTGTGTGCTCACGCTACCTGACTGTATTCCAGTCCTGATGACAGCGTCTTACCTCAGCTTGGCCTAGTTACACTGTGCAGAGGGAACCATAGCGTCTATGTATGACTGCGGCGGTTATGTGTTTGTCTATTACCATTACTCTTTGTGTTATTCTGCGATCAATATATAATCTAGTATTGTATTTTAACACGGTGTAAAGTAGGACTACACGTGCGATCGCGTTTTCGGTGATTAAAGGTTTACCCGCACGCTGCTGGATAGTGGGTTTGTAAAACCACACACAAAGACTTTAAAAGGCTGCACCTTTTCACATGACAGCAGCTCTAATGAGAACTCCGCCCGCCTTTCTGCAATGAAAGGGGGCTCTCTGTGCTCTACACTACTTGCACTTCCTTCTCAATCTGATGGTACTCTTCACATCAGGGCATCATTAACATTTCTTTATTCAGCTTCCTAGTCTCAAAGCAACACGTGATAATGAGCTACTACCTCATGTTCTCCTTTGCAGAAATCAAAAGGTGTTTTTTGAGCTTAGTGAACATTTTCTTTTTGCCTAGGTCAGTCGTGCTTTTGGATTTGAAGAGTTTACATTCAAGTAATTTTAGTGATGCACTGAAGATATCAATTCCTTAATCGCATCATCTGCTATTTAAACCCCTTGTCATAAGCAGCCTGGCGATGTCACTTGTGTTGTGTTCAAGTAGTATTTTTAATGGAGAGCATTAGGATAGCCAAAAGGCATTTTGTGGGCCAGAAAACCTTTGTTTCTGAAGCTGTTTGTTCACTATCTACATTCGTCTCCACTCTCAGTGCCGGTTTCTTTCGGGAGAAAACCGAAGGTGCCATCGGTGGCTGAAATTTCAGTGAATCTTTATTATTTAACTCCAAATATATGGTCAAATGTGTCAGTATGTTAACTACACTATATCGACAGAAGTTTGTGGACAGTCCTTTCAATTCGTGAGCAGCTCTCAACACATTCACAACATAAAGCATACATTTCTGGATTCTCCATAACAATGACCATAGAATGGGTTGTTGACACATTTATAGATTTCAGCTTCATGTTTTAAGTTGTGTTAGGAGTCATGCTGACCCTGGTTTGTGACGCTGGAGGTCAGCGTTGACACACATTTCGGCGTGTGCCAGCCCTTGTTTGGTGCCATGCACGCAAGTGCCTTTGAGCCCACACAGGTGTCGCATCTTTGGACTTCCTTGGGCCTCACATGGCTTTTCTGAGCGCTTGTTTCACTTTTTAGGGAAAGAGGTAGCTGGCGATTTGAAGATCGTCAGCAATGGGCAGTCAGGAGGCTGCCCGGTAACTGTTAGGGCGTAGTTGGTAGGGTAGGGTAAGCTCTTAACTAGCGCCCACGGCGGTTTTGGCTCGCTCGCTGTGACCAAGTGCACACCGCCTCCTCCCACCGCGTGAAAAGGACGCTGTGCTGCTCATTCAGCCTCGTCTTTTTCCCATCCGCGGCGCTCCGCTCGGGTTTAGTCGCTCTTCAGTGGCTGTGGCGCGTTGGGTTTACACAGCGGCGACCTACGCATCCGTCCAGGGTTCGATCCTCAGCCACTGAAGCTGCATTCTTTGTTGTTTTATTTACATACTTTTCATTGTGTTAGTTTCTTTTATTTATTTATATTTTGATTCACTATTTCCATCTGGAGCTAACTGCTGTTGGGTCCTCAAACCGTTTTTTACTTTTTTCACGGTTTGTCCGGTTTTTAATATGGTGAACCATAAGTTGTACATATTTACAGTACAAACATTGTCAGTGAACTATGAGGGCAAAAACAACAGTAAACATTAAAATGTTTTAAATTAATCGTGACGTTGATTTGAGTTCATATCACTCAGCACTGCTCCATACTAATACCCATTTTTTGGCTTACTGAAGTGTCCACAAACTTTTGTGTATATGGTGTAATCCTGTTATAGGTATGCAATACACTTCTTGTATTTCCCTTCTGTAGCCTGTAAAACAAAGTGTTTGATCTTTACTAATCCCACTTCATAACATTCAGCTATTGCTCTGAAAATTCATACAGAACAGATAATCTTATTGCAACATGTGCAAACACTGAATTCAAACAGCGTGGCAGAGTTCTTTAGCTTGCATGGATTATTGACGGATGTGTTTGTCAGAAATATCACTCCTTACCCATCTCTGTCAAGAAATATTGTTTGAAAAAAGGGCTTACATAAAATCAAGACCTTTCAGTTTCATATTCTTTATAAGTATAGGGTTTTATGTGGGTTTTGTCTGACCATCAATCAATGATTATTAGCTGATAAGACGTTGACTGTTCCAAAGCAGGGACCTAGGAATAGGTTTCACAAACTGCTGAGTCTTTATGCTTAGTGCTGGGACATTAAGCTGTGTTAAGCTTACTCCTTCTAATGGATTAGTAATGGCACGCGTAATGTAAATTTTATTTGTATTTAGGTTTGATATACTCGAGTTATGATGAACAAATTCAGAGCGAGCAGCTCCTGAGACTAAGGGTAAAGAGGCAGCTGCGGGAAATGGCCACTCCTGACGATGATAGACAGGCACTCTAATGAACATCCATGGACGCCCCTGGTCAGTTGTACTGGTGCTTGTCTTGCATTGCTTTTTCAAATATTCAGTACGAACTGGTATTGATCTGAAGCTGTACATGACATGCATAGTTTTTGCCATTTATTTGCATGGTATTTGGGATGATATAGTGGGGCTGCGCTTCATTCAATTCAATTGTTTTTTTTTTATTTTTAGTTTCGGATCTTTTTTCCTTTCATCTTCACCTATATGCACTTTGTATTTCAAACAAACGTTACCTGGTAGTGTTATATAAACCCTATGCCTTTTGTAGCATACCGTGTTAAAGCAGAGTAGGGAATTGTTGCCGTTGCATAGCTTCTTTGATTTTTGTGCTTTCTGCTTTGTTGTAAAAGACCTGTTGTATAAAAGCAGTAGAACACTTGAGGTTTTGTGTCGATGAGAATAACATCACGGCTGTGATTTGGTTGCAGGCGAGTGCCATAGATAATCACAGTATTCCAGAAACACACGACCTTGAGTGTTCTAGTGCTTAAATAACACTCAACCTCAAAATAGCAGCAAAAATAGTAGCTGTAAATAAATTTCCCATCTAAATGCCCAGTAATCCAGTCATAACAGCCGATAACATTCATACATACCTTGGTTCGAGTGTTTTTATATCAGCGGAGTGAATTGGGGCCATGTCTGTACTAAGACCCAGAGGCATTTGATCGACTTCAGCCCTTCCGACCGCGAGGTGACTCATTACCTTTAACCACCGATGCCATTTCACCACTGAATGCAGCACACATCAGTTGGCTTTCGTTAATCTACTGAGCATGCTTCATTTTAAGATGGTTAAACATCTGCTGGTGTTACCACCTCCGGCTACAACTGTCGAGCGGCTTATTTACTGATAACGTTTATCTGCTCACCGAAACCAAACCATGTCCACAAAAAGCAGTCTCTGCCCTTTTAATCATATGCCTCATGTGTAGTTGTTTGTGAGGAGTCATTTGCTTGTGAAATGTCTTTCTCCTCCGCCATGCTTCCTCGCGGCTCTGGCAAGTAAACTTTGAGGTAAGCTGTAGAGATAATCGGCATTATCCGATATCTGCACTTATGAGGTCCATATTCAGAATACGTAGTGGAGAAAAGGCAGAGACACTTTGCTTCCTGCATTATAACTTCCAGCACATAAACTGGCACTGCTGAGCGCCTAAAGACAGAGAGATGCTGAGAGAACATTAAAGTCGGTTTATGAGAAGGTGAAAACTTTGTTTCCAGTGTGACAACTCGCGACTCTTAATTGGGACTGGGATTAAAAACAAAAAGATGCCGCTATCGTGCACTACTCTAACGTAAATTTTTTACATCTTTGTTTTCACAGAAAAGAAGCTGTTACCTGCTGATAATGTTGAGTGTAATAAAACTTAAGCTTTTATATATATATTTTTTTTATTTCCCAAACAGAGACAGTAGGTTAAATAGCGGGAAATGAATGATTAGGTTCACTGATGTTCAGCAGATTTGTCTCTCATATTAGTTTTGTAAAAAAAAAAGTGTGATATCAGCTTTATACAGTGGTGCTTGAACGTTTGGGAACCCTTTAGAATTTTCTATATTTCTGCATAAATATGACCTAAAACATCATCAGATTTTCACACAAGTCCTAAAAGTAGATAAAGAGAACCCAGTTAAACAAATGAGACAAAAATATTATACTTTGTCAAGTATTTTTTGAGGAAAATGACCCAATATTACATATTAGTGAGTGGCAAAAGTATGTGAACCTCTAGGATTAGCTGTTCATTTGAAGGTGAAATTAGTCAGGTGTTTCGAATCAATGGGATGACAATCAGGTGTGAGTGGGCACCCGGTTTTATTTAAAGAACAGGGATCTATCAAAGTCTGCTCTTCACAGCACATGTCTGTGGAAGTGCATCATGGCACGAACAAAGGAGATTTCTGAGAACCTCAAAGAGTTGTTGATGCTCATCATGCTGGAAAAAGTTACAAAACCATCTCTAAAGAGTTTGGACTCCACCGATCCACAGTCAGACAGATTGTGTACAAATGGAGGAAATTCAAGACCATTGTTGCCCTCCCCAGGAGTGGTCGACCCACAAAGATCACTCCAAGAGCAAGGCGTGTAATAGTTGGCGAGGTCACAAAGGACCCCAGGGTAACTTCTAAGCAACTGAAGGCCTCTCTCACATTGGCTAATGTTTAATGTTCATGAGTCCACCATCAGAAGAACACTGAACAACAATGGTGTGCATGGCAGGGTTGCAAGGAGAAAGCCACTGCTCTCCAAAAAGAACATTGCTGCTCGTCTGCAGTTTTGCTAAAGATCACGTGGACAAGCCAGAAGGCTATTGGAAGAAATGTTTTGTGGACGGATGAGACCAAATTCTGCAGAAATATAGAACATTCTAAAAGGTTCACAAAGCTTCAAGCACCACTGTATATCGGCCACCGGTAGCTCTTGCTCTCTAAATATCGACATCGAACATTAAAACCCATATCGGTCAACCATTAGTAAGCAGCACTGTTTCAGGTCCGTTTACTGCAAAGTGTGAATGATCTATAAATGCTGCACGATAATGGATACAGCCGAATCTGTCCCGAGCAGACATTTTCTACCATCATCACACCTGATGTACCATCAAACCATCCAGCCCTAATGTTTGAGATCATTTCATTGAGATGTTATAGAAGAACGCCGATGTTTTTCAGATGCTTTTTCGGGAGATGAGCTCTAGCATTGTAGTGGTGGTAGTTGTCCTTTTGCTTAATGAGCTTTCCTCTATGGCTGCATTAGCCAGATGCTGGACAGGATACGAGCACTTTATTAGACACAGCAAATGGAGCAATCCAATTACCTCCCCCTCTCTGTGCTCCGGTGCACCGCAGTGTTAAAATAGCCTTGAGCATCGACTCGGGTGGAGTACAGAGCAGGGGTCCAGGTGTGTGTGTGTGTATAACAGAGATGGCGAGTGAGTGTGGTGTTCTAAAACGAAACAGCTTTGTTTTGAACGGAACAGATTTGTAGGCGAGGGCTTGTCAACCAGGATCCAGAAGAAAAAAAAAAAAGGAAACTGGACCACACTTTCCTCATTCATCTTCTCGAAGATTTATAGTGGAGAGGGCACCTTTGGTGTACACCCACACACAGCATGCACACAATTACCGAGCACTGGGCAGTTAGTGAAGCTAACACCCTTACACCCAAGCTTCAATGATGTAAGACCTTGAAAAACAGGGGCGTAATGAACAAACACCGGCGAATAAATACATGGGAATGTCTCTCGTACATACACGTGCTGGTTTTAGGTGATTTATTAAGGAAGGATGGTGCGAGAGAGAGGGGAAAAGCCCGTGGTGTTTTCATTTTGTAACAAGGACAGTAAACTAGTTGAGGAGAGCCTTCTTTTTGCATTATGAGGAAGTGGAGAAAGACAGAATGAGACTTGGAGTAATTTAGGGGTTTGAGAAATGACCTTTTTATGCACATGGTTTTACCAGAATGATGAACAGCTAGAATCTCAGGGTCGGTACGGGCCGCGGTTGCAATGCTGGGGAATGGTGAGTGGCCCATCCTCCCTCAGACAAAGCCAGTCCTGACTAAATGTGATGTCCAACGTGGCTAGAAGGCTGGCAATTTATACAGTCTAACAATCTAAGCAATTATGGCTGAAGGACCCAACTGTGGCAGCTTGGCTGAGGTGGGATTTGAACTCTGGACCTTCTGGTTCCTAGTGCAGTAACTAATCTGGTAGGCTACCACAGTCCCACATTCCTAGGTCATTGTCTCAGTTGACTGGTGTCTTAAGGTTGTTACACAATTTTCTCGTGTAATTTATTCAGATCACAGTAAATTCGAGCTTGATGGTTTCAAACATAATGATGGGATCTTCCACACCAAACATGATACGTACATACATGTGCTGGTTTTAGGTGATTTATTAAGGAAGGGTAGTGCAAGAGAGAGGGGAAAAGCCCGTGGTGTTTTCGTTCTGTAACAAGGACAGTAAACTAGTTGAGGAGAGCCTTCTTTTTGCATTTTGAGAAAGTGGAGAAAGACAGAATGAGACTTTGAGTAATTTAGAGGTTTGAGAAATGACCTTTGTCGGACCAATAATGCACATGGCTTTACCAGAATGGTGAACAGATAGCATGTCAGGGTCGGTAGGGGCCGCTGTTGCAATGCTCGGGAATGATGAGTGGCCCATCCTCCCTCAGACAAAGCCAGTCCTGACCAAATGTGATGTCCAACCTGGCTAGAAGGCTGGCAATTTATAGAGTCTTACATTCCAAGCAACTGTGGCTGAAGGACCCAACCGTGGCAGCTTGGCAGAGGTGGGATTTGAACTCTGGACCTTCTGGTTCCTAGTGCAGTACCTAATCTGGTATGCCACCAGTTCCACCATCCTAGGTCACCGTCTCAGTGGAATAGTGTCTTAAAACACAATTTTTCTCGTGTAATTTATTCAGATCACAGTAAATTCGAGCTTGATGGTTCCAAACATAATGATGGTATCTTCCACACCAAACATGATTTTTTTGGTCTGTAGTATTGGAGTCCAAAAAACTCACTGACCAATGGCCTTCACTTGTGCATCTCATGAAGCAGCTCCTGTATTTTCAGTCTGCCTCTCTGATGTTAAAACATGTTGTTTTCTTCCTCATGTTCTTTTGCCCTCTCCTCCTTGGAACCACACAGCCATTTTACTTGCTTACACAATGTTCATAAAAATGGGACAATGTTAATTAAAAGATTGTAATAATAATAGTCATAATTACTAAGAGTTTGAGTAAAAGCTTAAACTTGTTTAATTGGGCACACCTTCTAAATAAAATGGTGTTCAAACAACAAAAAAAAAGTTTCAGCTCTTGTATGGAAAGGTGAAATGCTCTGTACTCTTTTCCTTCTTCCAAAATGATGTACTCATTATCGGCGTTTGCAAAAGTGTTCATCCCTCGAAGACATTTTGTTCATCTTGTCAGTGCCTGGGTTACCCTACGGCGTTCCTGTAACGTTGGAGCCACATAAAGTGCGATTTCACAGCGTTTATCTTGGACAAGTGACGCATACCTGGTTAAGTACTTTAATTAGAAGTGTTAGGTTTTCACACATGATGATTAAGTCTATTTAATCGTTCCACCTGCCATCTCTATTTTCAGCGTTTCAGATTCCCTTACATCCCCCAGTCTCTGTATTGATTGCCCTCTCTTGCTTTGAATTTCCTTAATCACATCCTCTGCTTGTCTGAAGGATCAGGGGCAAAGCCACATGCTTGCAATGTTTGTTTCTGCCCAGAGTTCAAGCTCTGTTTTTTTTTTTTTTTCTGTCTGCATTCGTCTCAACTCTTTGGCCCAGCCTGACTTTTTTAACTTTTTTTTTTTTTTTTTTTTTTTTCAACCTTCGGATCTTTACAAGATTTAAAAAATGTCTGCGTTTAGTCAGATTACAAATGCAGTCGATTTGCTTCAGGAAATAATGCACCATGCTACTCCAGTCATGTATGGTGCCCTGAAAGGGACATCAGAAATTATTTGTTTGGACACGATTTCTTTGTTCCCAGAAACGTCACGTGCAAGTCCATAACACTCATCATCCCAGCTTCATGTAGGAGTAAAATATGAACCATTTAGAGACCCATGTAGCTCAGAGTGGTGTGGTTACAGAGTGGTCGCCTCTGGGGCTGATCACTGATGACAGTCATGGCTTGTGTACCTTTTTAAGTCAATAAAATCAAAGGTTCAAAACATTGATTAATATTTCACATATAGTTTTTAGGTGTAAGTTCCCATATTTACTGAAGCTCTAGAAATGATAGAAATATAATGCTTATATAGTTATAGATAAAGAAATTAGGTCAAATAAAATAAGATTCAGTGAGTTAAGCATTACCGGAATAACGAAATCTAGACTACACAAATTACAGCCGATTTAAAATAACTCGTAACAGGCCCTTATTCAGTCAGCTGGACCGAAAGCTGAAAGCAGTGTAATTTGGCGTACTGCTGCTTGTTTAATTACTGCACTCATAGCAAACTCAAACGCTTTTGCCTCTGACTATTAGACAAGACTGTAGTAATTAATTTTCACACACGATTGCTTAATCAAACAAGTTTCGGTTACTCTTAATTGGGCTTTTGGTTCCTGTCCAAAAGGTGGCAGTACTGACCCCAAGCAGTCGGCTGCCATCCATTCGTTTGTTAGGTTGCTGTTACATTAAAAGCAGAGCTTCCAGAAACAATTCTAGAGGATACTCTGTATTGTACAACCCTCATTAATCCCTGTAATGATGGAGATATTACATTTATAATGTTTGTAGACCATCAGTAAAGAACATGGAAATAACTTGAAGAGAAAACTATAGTAAATATTAATCAGTGAAAAAAGTGTGGCCATGCGAGAGTTTTTGGGGAGGAAAAAAGAAAAAAACATCTAGTAGTCATGAATTCTGTTGTAGAACCTTTTGTCAGGGTTATATGCCAAAGGCGATCATGTCACCACATGTGAGTTGAGGTTTCACACTGCTAATGGTACACTATGTAGACACCGGTTTGTGGACACCCCCAAAAATGACATCATTACTATAATAATATTGGGTATTATAGAGTTGGCACCCCACCTTTGCTGCTACAAACAGCATTTGTTCTTCAAAAATGGCTTTCCCTTTACCCCTTGACTGTGGTACATGACTGTGAGGTCGGCTTCTGATGTTGGACAATAAGCCCTGGCTCACTTTTGGCATTCCAGTGCATTTTCAAGGTGTTGATGGAGTTAATTTACATTTACAGCATTTAGCAGACGCACTTATCCAGAGCGACTTACAATTGATACAGTCTTACAATCCAGGCAATTGTTGGTTAAGGGCCTTGCTCAAGGACCCAACAGTGGAAGCTTGGCAGAGGATTTGAACCCTGGGCCTTCTGGTCTGTAGTCCAGTACCTTAACCACTAGGCTACCACAGTCCCACAGTTAAGGTCACAGAGTTAAGCTCAAGTTGTCAATCAAAGATGGCAAACCAATTCTCCATGTACATTCTTTAAGCACAGATGAACTGACTTGTTGGAAGCGGAAACCTATAAATGTGGCATATTGAGAGTCTGGGGTATCAGGACAACACATTCAACTGCTACTGTTTGTCTGTGGAGACTCCAGAAATGTTTGTTATGAATGTGGCACAGGTGGGTTTTGCTGAAACGTCAGAGCTCATTTATTAAGTGGTGTCCACAAACTTTTGTCTATGAAGCGTATCTGTAAAAGCGACTATTGTTCTCATCTGATCTGAGCTGTTTCTTTAGCCAGCTCGTATTAACTGCAACAAAGTTTACAGCAAGTAATAAGTTTCTTTATATAGCATGTTTTATTTAAGTGCTTTACATAAAATATTTATTGAAAATTAAATAGGGTTTTTTTTGGTAGAGCAGATTCATTAAAACTCTGCAGTAATTGTGCAGTTTATTGTCTATAAAGCCTGCAGTCTGGTTTCTTCGGGGATAGGCACTGGAGCCCAAGTGATGATGAACAGGAAAACCGGGGTTAACCAGGGTTAAAATGTGAACGAAAAGAACTACTAGTACACAAATAAAGACAAATACTATGAATATGCCACTTGGAAAGCTTGTATTGCTAACATCCTCTGGAATAAATTTAAAGTTTAGCGGTTCTATAAGAAGCCATCTACCACCAGCTGAATCTCAAATGATGCTAAGGATTACAAGAAGGCCTGGGATGGGCTACACTGCTTTAGGTTATCAGTAAAATATTCAGGAGCTAAACCTCCGAGGGTTTTAAACAACATTAGCGGGACTCTCTGGTCAATGCATTACTTGACTGACAGCCAGGGTAATATGATTTAAGTTTCTTTTATTGGTAAGGGTATAAGCTGCAGCTTTCACAGCTATACGAAGTTTATTTAAAGAACTGCACGGCAACCAGGCAGCAACACCATATGGTGACTCGCTTTAGAGGTTATCAACACACATACTACATTTGTGTCGTGTCTTTTTACATACGATAAAGTAACGTCAGATATTACACCAACCTTTAGAATTGGTTTCACAGAACAGCCTTCGAACTCTGAAATCAAGTCTTAACATAGGCAGACTTGAGGCCGTTACATGCGGATGCGACGTTATTCGCCCTAATATTTGTAACTGAGCTGCCTCCCATCACTTGGACACGTTCAGTCGTGTCTGTGTGATGCCTGACCTGTCTGGAAGGCGCCGCTGGGACTTGAACCTGGTGGTGGGCTAGTGAATTACCGCTGCACCACTTGAGTGCCTCTGGCTGATTTGACAAGTAAAACTGTAGAAGTGAAAGGAAACATTATGTTTGTGGATTAAATGTCTGAGGGATTGTATATAAAGTGTGAACAGTAAAGAGGCCTGGAGCACAACCTTGTTGGACACCATATTGCTCTCTGCTAGGCCCTGAATAATCTCCATTGACACACCGGTTGTGGTCTGTCAAATAAGATACAAATCCACCAAGAACACGTCTGGGTAAGCCAAGCGGATTTTTCAAGCCTGTCAATTAAAAGTTTATGGTCAATAGTGTCAACCAGAACTGTGACTACAATCTCATTCAAGTAGTAGATCATACACTGTAGCTAGTGCTGATTTTGTTTTTTGACGCTTGCTGAACCGAGACTGAAATATGTCGTGCTTATGCCTCCCACACAAAGGAGAAGAGAGCTGCTGGGTAACAGCTTTCTTGAAAATTTTAACATGAAATGGTTTGATATCTGGAGATATCTTGGGAACTTGGGAGTGCGCCCCAAGCTGAGTGAGGAGGTAGCTTAGATGACGCGTACGTGTGGTTTGGAGTCAAATTCTGTTATCTGAATGTACTTCTTTACAGGAAATGGTTTGAATAACAAATATTTGGATACGGGGGTGGATGACATGATGATTTTAGATTGTGAAAGAAGTCAGAAGTCTCCACGATCTGCCTTCACAGATTTATTACAATAAGCTAATTTAGTTACTTTCAATGTTACACTACGTTACCCGATCCTCCACCAGCTGCAGTAAATTCATGAGCTGAATGAAATTGCCATGTTGTCACGCTGATGTGACACTTTTTGGCTTCCACGAGAGTGTACGTAAGCCCTCCTTTCTGGGCACCTTGTCTGACCTACATCCAGAACCCCAGGAGACGTTGGGTCACTATCCGGAACCTCAGGGACACCCTGGCAGTCTTCAGGAACTTCGGGGACCACCATCACGACATCTGGAGCATCCAGTACCACCACAGCCAACTCAAGTGTGGCTAGGGCTGTCATCACCATGTTGCCAAGGAGGAACCTCAGATCCTCTATGGCTGCAATTAGCCAGCTTGCTGTGGAAGCCGAAAAGTGTCAGAAAGGAGCTGTGCACAATGATGTGGCTCTCCACATACAGTGGGGCAAAAAAAAAATTTTGGTCAGCCACTGATTGTGCAAGTTCTCCTACTTAGAAAAATGAGAGGTCTATAATTCATCATAGGTACACTTCAACTATGAGAAACAAAATGAGGAAAAAATCCAGGAAATTACATTGTAGGATTTTTTAAGAATTGAATTGTAAATTATGTAGAGCTGCTTAGAGAAGTTACAGGTCTGTGAGAGCCAGAAATCTTGCTTGTTTGTGGGTGACCAAATACTTATTTTCCACCATGATTTACAATGTAATTTCCTGGATTTTTTTTTTCATTTTTTGTCTCGTAGTTGAAGTGTACCTATGATGAAAATTATAGACCCCTCTCGTCTTTCTAAGTAGGAGAACTTGCACAATCAGTGGCTGACTAAATACTTTTTTGCCCCACTGTATGCATTGTTGGGATGTCTATGTGGAAGTCTTGGTATTTTTATGGTGCATTATGAGAGATAACGTAGTGCTCTCAGTTAATTCAATTCTCCACTGAGAATTCAGACAACATGACAAAGTGGTCAACATCCTAAATTGTGCTCTGATTACGGAACAAATTCGGGCACACCTTATGCAAATGTTCAGTGTATCATGAAACGGTCCTTCCATTAATTGATTTCAGAAATCAGTCATTTGATGGAGCTGCGATTCGCCACATGGAACACTGCACAGTTAATTTAAATCTAGAAGTTAATACTACAGTGTTGTTTTGCAATTGAGAACATAATAATGCCTTGGCTTATCACCCTAATTTGAATAGGAAATGAATTCTGTGGGTAATCATCCACAACAGAGACATCAAAAGGACAGCTGCCTGGCGTAATCTTGACAATGTTACAATCACCCTCATTCACCATTGCAGAACTCACTCATGACAAGATCATACTTTAAACCAGTCTGAGAATAAAACAAACTACTGTTCATGTCTTAATACAAACGTCCATTCCATAAGCAGTGCGTTTAATGAAAAGAGTCAGCAGCTTCTGCTAAATTTCTTTAGCAGTGAAGAGGTTTACATTAAAACAAAGGTGAATAAGGATGTTTCTGTATGCTATAATTTATAATTCTTAGACAGAAAGACAATTGGGATCAGTTGATCATATGTTTAAAAATCGGCAATTGGAATCGGCCAAGAAAATTGCAATCGGTGCATCTCTAACAGCCATTACCTCATAATTAATCATGAAGTAAACAAACGTGGAGGGTGACGGTAGAGGTAAAATAACATCACCTGTAATTTTTTGAATATCATTAATTATAGTGGGTTTTGGGTTTGGCTAGCGAGTTAAGGGATTAATATACCCCGTACATTATATATTGGATAGCAGGGTTCAAATGTACCTGCAATAAGGCTGCAGACACGGATGTATGTTTGCTTTAGTGGCTGAAGTCTTGAGAATTAGAATAGGAAATAAAAATCTGTCTTATCTACATCTAATTCGCGTCTGAATGACAGAAAATTAGTATGAGCAAACACCTGCCGACAGAAATGGGAATCGCAGTCTTGAAAGACCTAAAGAACTTGGTATGGTTTCTTTTGTTTTTGGTAAGTGCTTCAAGTTCCTTAAAAGATACAAAGATAGGAATGACTTAAGAACGTAATGTGGATGTTAAACGGTGCATACCTGCCATTTCTTTTCCCTGTTTGCATAACAAGTCATTTTCCAGCTTTAACTTCTCAATATCTATCAACAATGTTTGCATGCATACACAATTACCGCGCTTAATTACTGCACCCAATTACTGATGGGTAGGCTGAGGGATGAAAGGCTTTTAAGTATCATCATCAATAATGGCAAGAAAGAAAATGACAAAAGGTCGTCTCATTATAATATCAACCGATTGTTTGTGTCTGGCAGAGCCGAGGTGGAGACGAATGCAAACTCGAGCCTATTACACAGGGCGGACAAAGTGGACAAAGTGCAGGCCGTACTCAAGGTCAAGTTGACAGTCACAGATGTAAAGACAGGCAGGCTAATCCGAAGAGGCTGGCAAAACGCCCAAACACAGATCTAAAAGCACAGTCGAATAGAATGCTCAGAGCGCTTTAATGACTGGCGTCTAAAAAATTATAGTGAATCGTAAAAGGACATAATCGCCTTTTAACTCTGGACGTACTGGCCATAAACAGCTAGTCACCTCAACAGCCAGTTAATGCTGCGGATCCACGAACAGAGGTGGGAAATGTAGTTCAAATCCAGTGTGTGTGTGGTGTACTGTACTTATCGGTCATGTTCTTGCTGACTCATTGGCTCACATTTGGACTAGATACTGTTCTGACGTGTTTGTGTGGATGACATTCTGCTGCTTCTTTGTACCAAGCTGTAAATGGCGTTCGTAAGTGTACCTGTCCTATTGTAAGTAGTACTCCTTTATTATCCCCCAACTACTTGTATATTGTCTGTAAACTATAACTATATAAACTGGTTTGGATTCACTTGCTCTGTTTCATCTGGCTGATCTTCCATGTTGTTCGTAATACTGTCTATCAGTCAAACAAAAGTATCAGGTCCATCATACGATCCTCTTAAGTATTACAGCTTTCCCCTATACAGGGTCATAACTAGGGCTGTGCTAATAAATCGATACTGTATTAATTGCGATATATATTTTCGTGATATACTACATGGATTTTCAGCTCAAAACACACGTTTTAAATTGGGTGTAAAGTACAATTTTCGCTCCTGTAGATGTCAGAGTACATTTTGTTTGCTGAATTGTCAGTGTTAAGATGACTTGGATCGTACACGAGCTTGTCTTTCAGCTGTTTTTTCAGTGAACTGTGTGGAATATTAATATATATTGCAATATGCAATGTATCGTGATATAATGGTATCGTGAGCCATGCGTATCGTGAAGTCCTTTCCAATACCCACCTCTAGTCGTAACAGTACATGCATTTTCTATAATTATTGTGAATTTTAGGGATGCTGTGTAGATGGTATCTAACATTTTTAAATATTGTAAGTAGGTTATTCCATGACTTGTTTCCTCTGTTAATCATCATATCTTAACGTAACACAGCCCAAACCCACAGCCAATGGACTCTTGTTAGTTTTGCTCATTTGAATGCTTTGGTTGAAACCATTAATCGTAAAGCGTACCACGAGAAGTGTTTTGTTACTCCTTTGTTGGAAAATTGATACCAACACTATTGTACAAAAAACCGAGAAAGTTTCATCAGTCATGTGATGAGTGTGTATAGGTATAAAGAGAGGACAGAGTGCAGGTGCTTCCGGATATTGGGTTAATGACTAGCGAGACACTAGTCCTTTTCTTCCTTTTCCATAACTCTTGCTTTCTCCTGGTTCTAAAGAACTCCCATGACCAAACAGTACCATCCCTCTTTCTTCTCGCCGCCGTTATGAATGGCGTATCAGAGAGAGCTGAGCGATGGCGTAACTGCGCGGCTCGTATATCAGATAACTTGTCAGCTTGCGTATGCAGATAGACCTCTGCATATTCATGAGTAAACAGCGAGATGTATCTGCGTGACAGCAAAGACGTGGCACTCATTTATCAGCGTGCTGTTATCGCTGAGGCGGCCTGTCAGGCTGCGAGTCACCGCGTGTGTGTGTGTGTGTGTGTTTTACGCTGTTACGTCGAGCATAGCGGTGTTAATTAATAACAGCCGTTAGTGGCACTGCGGAAGGGGAGGGTGTGTAATACCACCTACACTTATCAAAGAAATCAGTGTTATTTACTCAAGCGTGGGAACGATGGCTAGTGGCTGTGAAAACAAAGGACGCAGTACACAGGAATTTTTTTTCTTCATTTGTAGACTTGATTGACCTCGATGTTGATGTCTAGTGGTGGTCACTACTTCACAGTAAATAAGGCTGGTGATCTTTTGACCCCATACTGGCACAGTAGCTTTGTGTTCTCATACTTCATGGCAAAAAAAAATTAGCAGGACTGGCTCTACCTTTTGGCTCTACCTACAACATTGATTTCCGTCTCGAGTCGTGATCATTTTCGGCAGAGATCTATGGATTATTGACAGGAGAGTCGAAGAACTCCCAAGGACTTTACATATGAAAGACTTTGTGGAGTTAAGTTTGAGACCCTGTGGTAACCATTCATGTGTGAAAATGGCTCCTCATGCTCCCAGAACCATTTTTCTCCAGTTGGAGCCCAATCGATCTTGGCATTATTGTCCTGGAGTATGCCCGTGCCATCAGGAATTAAAAAATCCATTCATGGGATAACCTGGTCAATCAGTACATTTAAACTAGATTCTTTTTTTTTTTATGTATTTATTTATTTTTTTGCCATTTTTTGTTGTCGAGTCTAGACCTGACTGAGTAAAGCAGCCCTGATCCAGAGGCTCATACAGTGTGCACTATGCATGATGGGTACACACTTCATGCGCTTCCCTTCTTACCTTGGTTCACCCATCGCTCTGGAATAGGGGAAGACTGGACTAGTCAGACCCAGGAAATTGAAGCATGTGCATGTGGAAATACGCTTAGCTTTCGCTCTACCTATTAAGGGTGTAACGATGCACTCCATAATCCTTCATAAGAAGTAATGTAAATGGGATTAATCCCATTCCTGACCTCCACTTAATTGTTTTTATGCCTCTATCTGTTTGTAATTAATGATTAAAAGCATGAAGAAAGCAATGTAATTTTAATGCATAAAAACAATGAAGACATGAAATAAGTAAAAATAAAGTGAAACTTTATAGCCACTGTGGCGAACGCAGTTTCGGCACGTCTTATCACTGTGGAAGCGGAGACGAGACTGACAGAACATGTGTGTGTATATATGTGTGTATATATGTGTGTATATATGTGTGTGTGTGTGTGTGTGTGTGTGTGTGTGTGTGTGTGTGTGTATATATATATATATATATATATATATATATATATATATATATCTCACACACACACACACACAATATGCCTATGATGGTGTTTATGGCGATTGGCGTACCGTATTGGTGCATTGTCGCCACCAACTGGACTGGATCATGTGCATTGTTGTTGGAAGTTTGGCATCATTGAGAGTTTTACTTGGGGCGCCCATGTTCAAAGTCAGATTTTGGGGGCGAAAAACGTTCGATTCCGAATTGTTTTACGTTTGATGTTCGAATAGAGGCCTCGTTTGAATTCTGAGGTTCCAATGTACTAAAAAATGTTCTGAAATTAATTGTTTGTATGCCTATGTAGGACTGTGGTAGCCTAGTGGTTAAGGTACTGGACTGTGAAGCAGAAGGTCCAGGGTTCAAATCTCATCCTGACCCAAATCCTAGGCTGCCACTGTTGGGTCCTTGAGCAAGACCCTTAACCCACAATTGCTTGGATTGTAAAACTGTATCAATTGCAAGTCGCTCAGGATAAGGGTGTCTGCTAAATGACATGAATATAAATATATAAATTGTAAATAAAATGTACTATTGCAGCGTCACCATATTACGTTTAAACCCCATATATTAACTTTTTTATTTCAGAAGAATGATAATTAAAAATAAAGTGTACTTAATTCACTTTTTGTATGGGAGCATGTCGTGTTATTGCGCCCTCTGGGGCATAATAAACAAAATGCATGTGACTTTTTGTGTCTCCACAATGCACATCCTGACTTGTGCAGCTTGCACCTCTACTACCTATTAACCATTACTGTTGGTTCTATATATATTTGCGGTTCTACTTCACCGAGAGTTTGTGCTCTCCAATTCAGGATTGTTTTCTCAGCATGTTCCTTCTGTGAAGTTGATAGTTCTCCACTATCCTTCCAGGTTTTAATGATGCATTGGACAGTTCTTAACACATATCCAGTGAGGCTCTTTAGTCGTTTTCCTTGCTTGATACAAGCCCAAAATGAGCATTTTCTGAAACAGAGTGAGGTTGCCCAAGGAGATTGGGTCCCTTTTTGAGTCTTGGTCCTCCCAAGGTTTCTTCCTCATAACACTTGAGGAGTTTTTCCTTGCCACTGTCGCCCTAGGCTTGCTCAATTTGGGATTGGACGTAGATATCAGTTATTCAAAACCAGCACGAGTTCTGAGCAAGATACAGGCGTGGCGAGCGAGAGAGAATGAAGCGAGTGTGACGCTCCTCATAGCTCACCAAACTTTGCTTCTCTGCTTCAGTGTTCTACGCTTTGTTTCATGTTTTCCCTATTTAAACACCACGCATGCACTTTCAGTGTGTGCTGAGTCTAAGAGTTGTTCCCTAAGCTCTATTTGCTTGCCATTTGTGCTGGTCTTTACTCTCTGGCCCAGCCTGACATTTTTCCCTGTTTTGATGGTTTTTTGGTGATGAAAAGTGATCGCTGAAGACAATGACATAATATTTAGTTTGGCAATGAATGCTGTGGTATGCAAATGAAGTAATAGTCTCTGGTATCATATGAATACTCAAGTACCCGAGGGTGACAGCAGTGATCCATCATTCAACATGAAAACGTAGTAATTGTGTTTTGTCTGTTTCATTTTTCTTTCTTTTTTTTTGCTGCTTCACCAAATACATTTTACATTAGAGATAGAACAGCAAACATTGATTGAAATGGATGTCCGGATCTGCAAAGTCAACTTTTGTTCATGTTAGCTCGACATGTATTCGTAATGGCTCGTGATAGATCCGACGCCTGCTCGAAAAGAATAGTTCGTTCATTGATTTCTTTTAGATCGACTTAATGCTGTTCAGGATCACGTGGGAGCCTGGGATTAACCTGTAGCACTAAATCCAGACAGGGTGCCAATCCATCGCCAGTGTTGGAGATACCAGTTGATCTAAATGTATTTATAATATGGGAGGAAACCGGACATCCAAACAGGTGGTGTCCAGGCCAGGAATGAACACTCAGGATCTCTGGAGCGGTGATGTGACGGCGCTAACCGTGGTGCCACCCTCTAAATAATAATAATAATAATATCAAAATCTAGCCTAGCACTCGGTTTTACTTAAAGGAATTAATTAACACGTCAGGTGATGTTCCATTCAGCCCAGAAATACGAGTGACACTGGCAACGAGACAAGTGTATTTCCTCTTGCAAGCACCTTGGCAATCATTGCTGGCATAAGGAGAATTACAGCACCACAGATGCACAGCAAAGCAAATGAGGTGTTTATTTAAATGACATGCATAACACACCTGATAAAAACAGAAACTGTGGAGGTAAAGGTAACTCAGCAGGCTTGGTAAGCAGAGCACAGCAATATATGTCATATGTAAGTCGTATTCTATCATTACAAGAACATATGTTTCCTATGGTAAGCTGGAGCATACAAAAATCCACATGCACAAACTTTTTTAAAAATTCATTTCTCATTTTACTTTATTCCTACAAACCAGGCATGAATAAATTGTTCAGCAAGTCATGGGAGTAGAAGAAAATTGATGTTCCTTCTTACGAAAAAGAAATAAAACACGGTTGTTTAATCATAAAACCTTATTTATTATACAAGTCATTTTGTAATAACTGAAATGTTTTTATCTTTAAATAGTTTGTGCCTACAGTGGGGCAAAAAAGGTATTTAGTCAGCCACTGATTGTGCAAATTCTCCTACTTAAAGATGAGAGAGGTCTGTCATTTTCATCATAGCTACACTTCGACTATGAGAGACAAAATGAGAAAAAAATCCAGGAAATCACACTGTAGGATTTTTGAAGAATTTAATTGTAAATTATGGTGGAAAATAAGTATTTGGTCAATAACAAAAGTTCAACTCAATACTTAACCTTAATACTAACTCAATACGTAAACTTTGTTGGCAATGACAGAGGTCAAACGTTTCCTGTAGGTCTTCACCAGGTTTGCGCACACTCTAGCTGGTATTTTGGGCCATTCCTCCATGCAGATGCTTCACTGTCACCCTGTCCCCTTTGCAGGAAAACAGTCCGAAAGCATGATGTTTTCACCCCCATGCTTCACAGTAGGTATGGTGTTCTTGGGATGCAACTCTGCATTCTTCTTCCTCTATTTTGGTTTCATCTGACCACATGATATTTTCCCAATCCTTTTCTGGATCATCCTTATGCTCTCTGGCAAACTTCAGACGGGCCTGGACATGTACTGGCTTAAGCAGGGGGGCACGCCTGGCACTGCAGGATCCGAGTCCCTCTCGGCGTAGTGTGTTACTGATGGTAGCCTTTGTTACTTTGGTCCCAGCTCTCTGCAGGTCATTCATCAGGTCTCTCCGTGTAGTTCTGGGATTTTTGCTCACCGTTCTCATGATCATTTTTACCCCATGGGATGAGATCTTGCGTGGAGTCCCAGATCGAGGGAGATTATCAATGGTCTTGTAGGTCTTCCATTTTCTTACAATTGCTCCCACAGTTGATTTATTCACACCAACCTGCTTGCCTATTGTAGATTCACTCTTCCCAGCCTGGTGCAGGTCTACAAAATTTTCTTCCTGGTGTCCCTTCCACAGCTCTCTTTGGTCTTGGCCATGGTTGAGTTTGGAGTCTGACTGTTTGAGGCTGTGGACAAGGTGTCTTTTATACAGGTAACAAGGGCAAAAACAGGTGCCATTTAATACAGGTAACGAGTGGAGGATCAGAAGAGGTTCTTAAAGAAGAAGTTTAAAGGTCTGTGAGAGCCAGAAATCTTGCTTGTTTGTGGGTGACCAAATACTTATTTTCACCATGATTTACAATTAAATTGTTTAAAAATCTATAATGTGATTTCCTGGATTTTTTTCTCATTTTGTCTCTCATAGTTGAAGTGTACCTATGATGAAAATTACAGACCTCTCTCATCTTTCTAAGTAGGAGAACTTGCACAATCAGTGGCTGACTAAATACTTTTTTGCCCCACTGTAGATAAGATAACACTATTGACTTCAGTACATTTATGTATTTCTCTTAAGACATCTTCGGACACAGCTTTACTACGTCCTGATTGTGCTGAAAGTGGCATCTAGCCCCGCCCTCGATCGGTATCGCCTCGTCTCGCTCAAGCACTCCTAAATAAATACTGTATTCCATTCGCGTTTCTTTAAAAAGGCGGCTTGCACTGTAGAGCCCTGATGAATCCGAAATGCAGGCGATTTCTGTAATGAACACTTAATGTCTCTGATTGTTATAGCACCACTTATGTGATGACGAATGACATGGTAGTGAGCAGCATGCAGTCTGAGACATCTGCTGCCGCCTTAGTGATGATGTGCGTGGGACTGATTTTATACTGTTTTGGTTTGAATGGAGTTCAGAAATGAATTTTCACCGTGAAAACCTGCTTAGTTCTTATGTGATGGTATCTAATGTTATTTTTTGTGTTAGATTTATTATAGCCTATATGATGATGCTGGCGGCAGAGAGCTGGAGAGGGCTTTTTCTGAAAATAACAGCGGTGTAACCGTACTCTGCTTGTGCACGAACTTGAGTCGAATCAATTTGTTTGTGGAATCGACTCCAATAAGTCAACTTCACTCTAAATGCCTGGAATTGGCGAATCGATTCGTGCCTTATTAATGCTTGATGACACACGCGCACAAAAGGCATTATTTGAGAATGTCGAATCGATTCCCTGCCGCGGGAACACTGTGATGCTAATTCATAAAGCCTGTCTGATTTTAAATATAAAATTAAATAAAGCAAACTGAGGGTGCTCGGGTGACACAGGTCAGTTTGCTGTCAAACCACCGTGGAGACATGGGTTCGAATCCCGACGGCATAAAATCGTCCACCTTGGTTTATAGAAAGGTCGTTCCAGGAATATTGCATTCAAATTAAGATCCACCTTCTGCGATGAGGCAAAATACAATTCTTTGCTCACTAAATGTGCCTGGTTTATTGATTAACATTGGCTACGTTTTACATGCAGAGGTTTTCATCAACATGAATGAAATCGTTCCACAAAACCGAACCGTTTCTGTTCAATAATCTCAACAGTCTAATGCATTTGTGGGTTAGGGGTGTGTTATATCCCGATATTTTCAGGGATTTTGTCTGTCATTAGATGATACTTCACCAGCATACATCTTGGGTGTAAAGTATTAAAAAGTTGTCTGAACCCGTCTTTCTGAAGTGGCATTGTCTTTCGCGTTGTAATCGGTGACTTTGTCTTGCCAGCTATTGCTTTTCTTGTCAGATTCTTGACAGATCATCGTTCCAAACTGTTCTGCATCCATCCTGCTGACTGAGTCTCTAAGCCTGAAACAAACTTTTCCTCCACAGACTGATTTTTCGCGTTCGTCATCACATACACGTTACAAGGCTGTTATTCTTCGATTTAACAGATTATTTACAGCAGGGCTGCATAAGAAATGCTAAAAATGAGCTTTCATCACGACTCGTAATGGATTAGTATGGTCTGAGCTTGGCTTGACCTTCCGGAACGCATCGCCTGGACTGAACCTGGGTGGTGGGGGGCTACCGAATTGTCACTGCGAGCAATAGTGTCTCAAGGACCAAGAGTGTCATTATGTTGGAAAAAACAGCACTGGAATGTTACAGAAAAACAAAACATTTTTCAAGTTATCATTTCATTTCAGGGAGGCACGTAAACCATGGGTATGTCAGTATGTTAACATGGATCCATCAGTCAGCGCGTTTGTAGCGTTAAGGATTGAATTATGTGCTGTGGAAGATGGAGAACCTGCGAGCAAACCTCTGAAATGCTAATGCTAAGCACAATCTCCAGTAATGTATCCATAGGTTAGGTAGTTTTCTGGTGGGATGGCAGATATGGAGGTGAAAATGGGTCCATACACTCTCTCAATCTCTCTCTCACACACGGGTCTCATGCTTCCTGTTCTTCTGAGCTTTGACCTGAACACAAAGCACCTGATATCGCACACACACACATCCACTGGAGACAGTACACACACAGTCACCCTCATACACACTCTGAAAGGCGCCTGGCTTGCAAAGAGAGATGTATAGAAAGAGCCCGGCTTGCCTGGGTTTGGGAATTGGCTGTGCTGTGTGTGTGTGGCCGTCAAGTTTCTATATCATTGTGGGGACTGAGATTTGACACTGCGAGGGTGTCCTGTAACCAGCAATATTTTTAAACCAGTTGTTCTTTTATTATTACAAAAAGCTGCGATTTTTTCTTTTGGAAAAAACAAAGAGCAAACACATAACCCTAAGGTTGGCGTTAGGTGTAGCTTTAATAAGATTACTAATCATTATGTCAGTGGAATGTCCCCAAAACATTACCGACACCGTGTGTCTTGATGATGAAATTAGGGTTAGGGGTAGGTGTAGGTGTAGTATTAATTAGCTGCAGAAATGCTTCATTGTCATTCATGTCAATGGAAAGTCCTCAAGGGTAGAAGGAAAAGTGTTGTGTTGTGTTTATATATCATTGTGACCTCACAAGGATAGAGTGATCTGACTTTGTGGGGATATTTTGCTGGTCCCCACTGGGAAAACTGCTTTATTCAGAACTTTCTTTGGAGAAACCAGGAGTAAAAACATTTGCTTTTCTGAGGTTAAGGTTAGGATTAGGTAGGTGTAACATTAATTAGCTACAGTGATCATTAGGTCAATGGGAAGTCCCCACAAAGATAGTGAGACAGGTAGGTGTGTGTGTGTGTGTGTGTACACTCTGGCCTTTGTTATTGTGTTGGCATTAATTTGGCTCAGGGGTTTTGTAGGTAATCAGCTAAACACAGAGGGTCAATTCAGCAACAAAGAAGAAAAGCCACCAACAAATGTTTGGCCAGTGCAACATAACCTCTTAGGGAATGCTCTAGGGCTTTGAAGGCTCACTGATTTAAAGCGGATTTGTCTCAGTATTTACAACACAGGTGTGCATTGCAGTGCCGCCGAATCCATACCCGCATTGGTGCTGCCACAAACCTGGGAACTTGTGGAAATTGGTTCTTGATGCATGTCAACTAGAAAATGTCTCAGCTCTCGTCGTTTGCTCAGCGCACTTGCTTAAACTTGTATGAGTTTATAAACCGCACGACTCGTTTCAGCCAAAACTCGATTCATGATTCAGTACACAGAGCTTCAGGTTCACAATAGCCATTGCTCAGTGAAGATCTCCGCTGTGATTATTGAGTTTGTCTTTATTCTTACATCTACAGTCCTGTTCTTAGTGCAAACAAGTCTCCTTGGGTCCTAAGATGTTTAGTAATGACAGCCAACCGACAGAAGCTGGCTTTCAGGCTGAGCAGGTAGCATTAGCACCATGAGTTCACCAATGGAGTAAGTGTTTTGCTTTTACTTTTGTCTTTCAATCCATTACTCGCTAAATTACATGAGCTTTTCCAGCACTTTGTTATATAATAAGCTTTGTGTTAATGATTTTGGCCAACTGTAGTAGCCTAGCCTTGGACTGTGGAAGACTAGCGGTTAAGGTACTTGACTCTGGCCCAGAAAGTCCAAGGTTCAAATCCCACCTCTGTTGGGTCCTTAACCCACAATTGCTTGGATTGTAAGACTGTACCAATTGCAAGTCGCTCTGGATAAGGGCGTCTGCTAAATTCTGTAAATGTTAACAGCTCCGCTATTGTACAGTACAGACTACAAAAGCCTCGGTTCCTGATACATTTAACTTGTGATGGATTTGTTGGAACGTATCCCCTTTGTAAATCAGGCAGCACCTGTACAGTACAACTCCATCAATGCATGTAATGCCTTATACAGTGTGGATTTTGTAGGGGTTTGGAACAGATTCATTCAATTTACGTTATTCCTTATGGGAAAAATTTGCCCGGAACCGAGGTACCAGTGTATTTCGATAGTCAAATGATCTGTCGATTACTGACACGTATAAGCTATGCACTCCTCGTCCTGTCTTAATCCAGAAACCTCTGTGACTGGATAATTTTGACCAACCTATGTTGGTGTAAAGGAAAATGGTTCACACCACAACCTTATACCCTGGTATGGATATGTCAAGGGTATAACCTTTAGCCCTAGTTAGAACTCCAGCCCTCAAACAGCTATTTCCAGTAGCCGACTCTTAGCTCTGAGCCACAGGATCTGCCTGGTTGTATTGTTTTTGTGACCCTGGTTTCCTGTTAATGAAACATTTGGTCTCATCGGAGGCTTTGTTTTAAATGTTTGTCATACATCACAGATTACACGGTGAGACGCAGCACCCTGATGTACGTCCAAGTGCAGGTGCGGATTTGTTGTGAAGAAACACCGGCAAACGTGCCGCTAACGAGATGTTTAACTTCACACCGAGTCTGTCTCGCGATTCCTCTTTCTCCTACTCTCACTTGAACAATCAGGGGTGACACATTTCTAATTGCTCGAGACATCGTAATTAAGAACAACAAACAAACCCGAAACACTATGTATGCAAAAATGTATTTGCTCCGGCGTACACGCTAATCCATGCTAATACATGTAACCGCTGCCGGTTGAACAAATATCTAATTTCACACCTTGTTAACGCATCTGCAAATGCACGAGGACGGGGAAAGTGACTGCGGGTAACGTGGTCGGCCTCCCTAATGTAATGGCGCAAATCGGAAATGAAATTTTCATAGCTATAGATTGGGAGCTTCGGAGGCGTTTTACTCGAAGATGGAGCCTTTGGCAAAGAGCAGAAATCCCGCTGAAATCCCCCAGTCAGCTCGGCGCTCTCTCTTTCTTGCTCTCGCTCACTCTCTCTTTCCATATTCCCCGCAAGCTAGAGCTGACGCTTTCTTAATAGCTCTGTCCACATGTGCAAGTGTGTGTGTGTGTGTGCATGTGAGAGTGGAGTATGGGAATTTTAATGGAGATTTTGCCCATTAAAGCTGTCATTAGCTAAGCCAAGTGGGTACCCAGTTCACCCTAATCATGAATATAATTACAGGGAATCCTGAATCGTGTGTGTGTGTGTTAATGAGAAGGTTTCAAATGGACAAACTGAATTACGACCTTGTCGTCTTCATCAGCCAATGTCAGAGTTTTGTGTGTGTGTGTGTGTGTGTGTGTGTTTTGCCCATTTCGATCCCATTGCATTTAAATCAGTCTCAATAATCCAGCACCATGTCTCTCACCCACCTAGTTCTTCAGATTTGTTTGAGCCAGTAAAATACTCTTGGGCAGTCATCTAATAAATATGACACGGGATACTCGTGTGTGTGTGTGTGTGTGTGTGTGTGTGTGTGTGTACATAGATGCTCAGCTCCAAATCCTCTCTCCTATGAATGTGGGTGTGCTGAATATCAATGCCCCACTGCAGCTCTCATTGGCTGTGTGTGCGCTTGTATGTGTCTTTGAGAGCGGTTTTACATCATGTCCCAGGAGGGAATGCCAAAAAATAGAGGGAGAGAGGGAGGAACAGGAAGGCCATATCCTATTATCACACCATTTTACAGTTTCTGCTATCAGCACCTAGCATGCCGCTCTATATTGATTTTTTTTTTTCTTTTGCTGCTGCTATATATAAAGCTTTCCACGCTATATTATCATAACGACTTCCCATTTGGAAAGTTTGCAAGCGTTCAGCTGAACCCAAATAATGCGATTATGTGATATGGTGTCATCAAATCTCATATAGAGTTATACGCTGTACGTCGGTGAGCACGGCGCTTCAACATCACGCCTGAGACCACTGGTGTACATATGGAGTGCTACCCTTTATTACTATAAAAGCCGTAGTAACAATATACAGGCATACCTCGGCTCTTGGCAACTCGTCGAATTCGGTTCTCAACGCGTATTGGCGAGAAAACATCGTTCGGAACTCGGCGTGTGGCAAGACATGTGACTTGTTTGGAATTCTAGCCGAAATAGTACCTCTTCTCACTCAGTGCAGATCTCATGTTTTCAGTTGTTTTTATATGTATTGTTGGTGCAAATATGTCACCATGGGTCCTAAGAGGTTAGTGATGACAACCAACCAAAAGGAAAACGGTGAGAACCAGGATTAATGTGTGTATATAATAGGGCTGGGCGATATGGATAACAAGATATATATAGCACGACATAAATCAAATCACAATTTCGAACTAGCTTAAAGGTTTCTTAAAGGTTCCTGAATGAGATGTGAAGATATAAGGTTCATTTGTTTAAATGGTGTTTATATTCTATCCAAAATTGAACACAACAAATGTGCTGTAGAATGTTCTACAACTATATTTCAAGTAAAGAAAATGGGTGTAGATAATAACCTTATCTTAATTCTGACGAAAAAGCTTCAAGTGTTACGGAAAACACAAACAAAATGGACAGCTAAATCCTTTTGGTCAATTCCAAATAAGGTGAATGATATGGTAAAAAATTATATCATATTTAGTAAAGTGGTTTTTATTCAAAATGGCCTGCATTTCATTCGTTTAAACTGGACTAATTAGACTCTTTATTATGAAACATGCAGTTAATCGGTGTTCTTTAAGCACTGACAATATCCTTGTTATAGCAAACAATAGCACTTAGTCTTTTATCTAGTTATTACAATTATTTGTCTGTATATACAGTGGTGTGACAGGTGTTTGCCCTCTTCCTGAGTTCCTAAGTTTGTCACACTTAAGTGTTTCGGAACATCAAACCAATTTAAATATTAGTCAAAGACAACACAAGTAAACACAAAATGCAGTTTTTAAATGAAAGTGTTTATTATTAAGGGAGAAAAAAATCCAAGTGGTGTGAAAAAGTGATTGTCCTCCTAGTTAAAACATAACTATGGTTTATCACACCTGACCTCACTGTCTCTAGCCACACCCAGACCTGATTATTGCCACAATCGTTCTCAATCAGGACATCACTTAAATAGGACCTGCCTGACAAAGTGAAGAACACCAAAAGATCCTTAAAAGCTACACATCATGCCAAGATCCAAAGAAATTCAGGAACAATTGAGAAAAAGTAATTGAGATCCATCAGTCTGGAAAGGGTTATAAAGCCATTTCTAAAGCTTTGGGACTTCAGCGAACCACAGTGAGAGCCATTATCCACAAATGGCGAAGACATGGAACAGTGGTGAACCTTCCCAGGAGTGGCTGGCCGACCAAAATTACCCCAAGAGCGCAGCAAGGACTCATCCAAGAGGTCACAGACCCCACAACAACATCCAAAGAACTGCAGGCCTCACTTGCGTCAGTTAAGGTCAGTGTTCATGCCTCCACCATAAGAAAGAGACTGGGCAAAAATGGCCTGCATGGCAGAGTTCCGAGACGAAAACCACTGCTGAGCAAAAAGAACGTTAAAGCTCGTCTCAGTTTCTCTAGAACACATCTTGATGATCCTCAAGACTTTTGGGAAAACATTCTGTGGACTGACGAGACAAAAGTTGAACTCTTTGGAAGGTGTGTTCCATTACATGTGGTGTAAAAGTAACACAGCATTTCAGAAAAAGAACATTATACCAACAATAAAATATGGTGGTGGTAGTGCGATGGTCTGGGGCTGTTTTGCTGCTTCAGGACCTGGAAGACTTGCTGTGATAAATGGAACTATGAATTCTGTCCATTCGGTCCAGTCATTGACTATGTTAGATATGGTCATTATACCCTTGCTAAAACAATAAATCTAATGGTGGTCTAAGACTTTTGCACAGTACTTTAGAGTTACAGGGATATCAGGTTTTATATATAGATATAAAACATGAAAGAGGGTTTTTAAATCTTGTATATAAGGTCAGATGTCATCCTGAAGCACTTTATGCGTGATGTGTTCACAAGTTAATAAGGAGAAGATAGTTATTTTACCCTACACGTTGCATTCAAATGCCGAACAAATATAGCAAACAGCCAGTAAAGTGATGGATGGGAAAGGAAACACTAGGACCTGCTATGTCATCACCTTTAGAGCTACTAATCTGCTGGATGTCAAATACGGATCTGATGCTCTGACACATGCTCTGCTTATCCCTGAAGCCCAGGCTGCTACTTTGTCCACCTCTGAATACATTTCCAAAGTTACACACACACATGCGTGCAGATACGCAACCGGTTCTGCAATGCTACTAATTTTAGTAGAGGAAGCATCTACGCTTTTTGTATCTCAAGGCAGAATGGAAGCACAGTGTGGCACACACAAAAATATCACGTTACATCAAAGACAGAAATGCGTCAGGTAGCAGGCGAACAGTGAGTGGCAACCTAGCCTCCACGAGCAGAAATATGCAGGTACACACACACACACCACAAGCAGAGGTACACACAAGTCAAAAGATAAATCCAGTTTCTGAGATATTGCACTGTCACAGGATTTGTTTTGGCACTGCTAGCATCTGTCATAAGTTAACTGTAACAGAGTAAAAGGGAGCGTGAGAGGGAATAGACTCCGGAGAGGGAAAAAGTTGCTTCATTAGATGAGGGAAAAAATGGAGTAAAGAGATCCGAGAGAAGATATGGAGGAATGAGATGGGAAAAGAAAGATGGAAGAGGGAAAAATGAATTTTGGTAGTTGTTTCTTTATTGGTGTGTCATCTTCCCCACAGCGACAGCTGGCCAAGTGCGGCTATAGTAGCAGACTTTTAAACACCTACAGTACCCTCCATAAAGTCGGGGACAAAGGCATGTTTATATCTGGCTTCTACAGTGTGTGATTGTTCGTGTGTGCTTGTAACTGAAGAACCATTAATTTATATTTATATTTACTTTATATTTCCATTACAGTAGCATAAAAAGCCTAAGCAACCATGGTTACGTCCAGTCAGCGTCCATTTTGGTCAAGCTGTTTCACAGGACGTAATGCGTCCGTCCTCTACAGCTGAAAAACCTCTATATACCTACCATGGTGGTATGAGATACTTTGCCAGAAACAGTTCTTCAGAGGCTGCTGTTGTGCATGCCGATAGTTTAGAGACGCAGCCCCATAAAATGAGGAACTCTGAGACTCGGAAGGCATCAGGTGCGATTTTGTCAGTGACTTCTGTCTGCAAAAAACATACAGAGAAATAGAAATACAGACATGCATACTGGCAGGTCCAGAACATTAGTTAGCCACAAAACAGATGGCGAGGTTACACTTGGCTAAATGAGCCTGCTGCATTCTGATAGAGGTGTGGAGGCGAAAGGGAATCGCCAATATCTAAGACATACCACCTGTAAAACATGGTGACGGAGGTATTATGTTATGGGCCCGTATGGCTGTTCACTCGTCCTCATTGGTGCTTGTGGCAGTCGCAAAATGAAACATCTTATCAGCTCCATTCAGGAAAATGCTTCCAAACTCATTGGATGGGACAAACCGATGATACCAGGCATACTGTTAGGCAGTTTCAAAGCTGAAATTTGGAAAACTCTTGCCTGGCCAAGTCAGTCACGTGATTTGAATCCCACTGAGAACGGCTTTCATATGAAGAAGAAGAAAAAAACTTGCCCCTGAAACAAGCAAGAGCTGAAGATGGCTGCAGTGCAAGCTTGGCAGAACATCAACTGAAGATATTCAACACCTGGTGATGTCTGAGTCACGGACTTCAAGCAGTCAAAGGATGTGCAACAAAGTGCTGAACATGACTGATCTACTGTATCGTTTTGGTGTCTGAGAATGAGGGTTATTATGTATAAAAATCAGGGTTCAAGCGACCAGAAAATTCACTGTTTCAAACCCAATTTCTACTGTCCTGACCAATCTTTGTATTTTACATTGTTGTTGACATGCACTGCTCGGCCAAAATAGGGTCTCGCACACTAATATTTGGTTGGACCGCCTTTAGCTTTGATTACAACACGTATTCACTGTGGCATTGTTTCCACAAGCTTCTGCAATGTCACAACATTTATTTCTGTCCAGAGCTGCATTCATTTTTCCCCAAGATCTTGTATTGATGATGGGAGATTTGTTCCACTGCACAAAGTCTTCTCCAGCGCATCCCAAAGATTCCCAATGGGGTTCAGCTCTGGACTCTGTGGTGGCCAATCCATGTGTGAAAATGGTGGCTCATGCTCCCTGAACCACTCTTTCACAATTTCTGAAGCAGATGAACATCTTTTCCACGACCACAGGATGTCTTTGGACATGGTTGTTTAACAAATGAGAAGCTACTCACTGCATCAGTTAGGGTTAAAACTTGTTGCCAGCTGAAACATCATCACCAGTGCAGTCATTATCCAATGGGAGACTCTTTTAACTATTTAATTATTTGCTTAGTTATATCCAGATGGTGACCTTTTTTTGGCCAGGCAGTGTATAAATAACACACAAGGTAATTTTGTTAACGTTAAACTCACAATATTCGTTTAGTTTGTTTTTCAGTTTCAATACATTATTCAATAAAATAGATGAGATATTAAATACTTTAAGTTTTATGTTAATGACTTTGCTGTAGCGATGGTCGTGTTTTAAGCGTGTTGTCTCAGATTTGTGACACTGTTGGCTGAAAGTTGTAGTTCTGTCAAAAAGAACGCCTACTGTCTGCCTTGTTAGCATATTCTTTGCAAACTTTGCAAAATGTCTTTGGTACAAAGGGATCAAAATCGACGTATGAAGACACAGTTTTTCATGAGGAAATGAAGCTGGGAACTCTTTGCTTCGTATTTGTGCTTCACTTTGACGTCATTTGTCAACAGATAATATCGTTGGTTTCTTTTGACTGGACATGCGAATGGACTATACCTTTTTTTTTTATTTTTATTTTTTTTTTTAGGTGTGATGAGGGTCTAAATATTGAAGTGAATTGACTTGTCCACATGAACTTGTCCAACTGGGCGAGTTATTTTTTGTGCTGCTGTCCCAGTGTTGCATTTTACTTGCCCTGGGCAGTCATTAAAATGGTTGAACACTGAAAATGGTTATAATTTCCACATGTATACATACCTTTCATTTAAATCTGAGCATGTGCACTTCAGTCGTTTCAGTGGTATGAGCTCAAATAGAAAACTAGAGTAGAAAATATACACACCTACAACGGTAGATTAAACCGCACTGCCTCTGAATGGCATTAGCTTACTAGAATAAGGCGCAGAATCACAAGAATGTCACGTATTTACTTCAGCAGATGCATTTAGTCGCCTTACTTCACCGTTGTACGCAAGTGAATTAGCACATTAAGGTGACAAGCCGAGCTTAAAATCAAGCAAGAAGATGAATAGCAGAAGTGTCTGCCAATCGGAGCGAATTAATGAACTGCTGGTTGTTCTTGACTGGAAGGAAATTCTTCATTAATTGAATGGCAGTCTTGTAAACGCTCTCCTTTATAAACCAATCACTGCGATTGAAAACGCAGCAGTAAGTCGAGAGAGACAGCTAATTACCAAGCTCTTCAACTGGTTCGAGAATTCCTCCAAATCAATTGTAAATACCTGTCAGTAACTGCAACTGTGTGCCTGGGAGCCATGCTGCAGAGTACTATGTGTGCACTGCAAAGCAGGTCGGTGTTTAAGTGGTGTGTTGGTAAGTGCTGCATTGCAGGAAATATGGTGACAGGATTCCTCACCAACTCTAAACCGGCTCAAAGCTCATCATATCAGGAGAACACCTGAATCCAGTGTGACTCAGCACTGTGAACTAGCGCTCTGCCACTTAGCTGCTCCCTCTGTGTGTGTATGTATGTATGTATGTATAAATATAAAAATAAAACGTTATAAGGAGGACACCTTGGGAGGACCAAGACTGAGACCCAATCTCCTTGGGCGGCCTAGATGTTGTATGTAAGAATTAAACTAGTTATCTAATTAATACATTTATAGCAATACTTTAAATAACCAGCTAAATATGTATTAACAGAGCAAACATATTTAAATATATAATAATTAACAATAATAGTGAAAATGGATTAAAAAAGATTAAATAAAATAATGTAAAACTGTGGATTGTTTAGAGGTGTGGTACAGTTCCAGACACCAGGCGAGTGTGCTGCAAATATGAGGGGTTATAAAGAACATCTAGCACCCTGTAAGGTACCGAATACAGAGTATGAAAAGGGCTAAACACACGTAGTTATAAAGTGTGTGTGTGTGAGATTTCTGTTTGAATGTTGCAAGTGGGCTTTTCCAAATGAATTCAGACTCTGTGGTCAAACAAGTGAAGGCTATTTAAATGTGAATCAAACTTGTGGTAGAGTGAGAGAGAAGAAAGCCCAGTGGGACAAAGCAAGAGGGCAAATAGTTGGTGGAGAGAAAGGCTGAGGGGAAACTGAAAGATAGAGCAGCACAAAGAGAGCTACAAAAATACTAGCAGGACCGTGGGAGATGTCCAAGAGACCTGACAGACAATCAATTGTGATTAAAATGTGGGTCAACTTTAATTCAGCTGAACTTTCAAGTGACATTACCCACTTACTGTGTGTGTGTGTGTGTGTGTGCGTTTTACATCTCAGTGGACAGAAATAAGTGCAGAGAATACCTCTGAGATTTTGCCTTAAGAGAGATATCCAGTATAAGGTTGGCCGTTTAGTGCCTGTAGAGGTAAATGTATTAGCATGTCGATGCTGTGTGTTAGCCACATCTGGCTGGTGTGATCGGTTAGTCGTACCACAGCAGTGATTAGGCTCTAAGCCAGAGACGTGCGGTATTGTCTGAATTGATTTGTACATTTACAGCATTTATCAGACGCCCTTATCTAGAGCGACTTGCACAAGTGTAGCAGACTTCTCTTTTGGTTTCGTGTGCTAGCATAAATAGCTTACAGCCTGAGAATTCTCTGATGTAGTAAGGTGTTTACTAAATCCTTGGTTTGGATGTGAGGTGGAAACACAAGGTAAAAAGTTCCAACTCAGACATGGGAGAAGGAGAAGAGGCTGGTAACCAGGATTCTATTGATGTCTTGAACTTAAATTAGCTCTTGTGCTGGCCAACCAACTGGTTACTGATTGTAGAGTTTTGTGGGGTTTAGGTTTGGGGTCAAATTTATTTCTATTCTGTTTTTTACAATAGAGCTTTGTCTCAAAGCAACTTGACAATTTTCTCTTATCTAGGCCCAAAGCCCTAATTGAAAGCATAGGCTGACTGGCAAAACTCCCTAATCGTTATAAGGAAGAAATCTTGGGAGGACCAACACTCAAAAAGGGACTCGACTCTAGGGCTGAAACTAACGATTATTTTAATAATCGATTAATCGGTCGATTATTTTTTGATGAATCGGGGAAAAAAAAAAAAAAAACCTTTCCATGTCTTTATTCAGAAATATAACATTAAATAACAGAGCAAATAAGTGCTTACAATAAATGAATAATAATACATTAAATTCATTAATAAATTAAAATACAAATTAAATAATAAAGAAAAAATAAGTGCATCTCTGATGCAAACACTACATACAAACTCATTCACTCCCTTTCTTTAGGAACTTTGCATTGCAATCCAAAAATGTTATCATGTCAACATGCTCCTGGCTAAAGCTGGCTCTCTTTTTAGAGACTATGGCCCTGTCCACACGAACACGGGTATTTTTAAAAACGTAGCTTTTTCTATGCGTTTTGACCGTTCGTCCACACGAAAGCAGACTTTTTTTTGCAAAACTCCTTCCAGGGTGAAGATTTTCAGAAACTCCGTTTCCAGCGTTCTCGTTGGACTGGGGAAAACGGAGTTTCTTGCTTGTAACGTCATTTGTGCGCCGTTATCTCCTTTGTTTACATGAGGCGATTTTGTGCAATAGCGGACGTAGCCAAAATGGTGCCAGCTGTAACACTGCTGACCGAACTCGTTACAAATCTACAAATAAATTTACAATTATTACTTTTTCATTACACTAAAGAACACAGGCGTCAGAAAGCGCTACGGAGGTCACTACACTATATCCATCACACCCACGAAGCAGTTCCCGCCCCCAGCGTTGCCGGTTTGGGACGAGACCCGGTCGGACCTCTCGTTGGTGGGATAGCTTTCAAAACGAAGTGGTTGTTAAAGAAGAATGGCGAGAAAATGTTCGTATGCACAGGACGTTGATGTTGTCGTTGAGTGAGCTGCTTCGCCGCCACATAGGACTGCTGGTTTGGCATTGCTCTGGACAGCGACTGTGTGCGTTTTTGCGTGTTCATGTGGACGAAGTTTTTTGTTTAAACAGTGCTTGTGTGGACGGGATGTTTTTTATAAACGAATTTGAAAACCCCCGTTTTAGAAAATACCCGTGTACGTGTGGACATAGCCTTAATGCTAACTTTATTTTGAAGATTCCGCGTCCGTCCGGCTCCGCCTCGCTCCGTTCAATCGCTCGTGTTTTTTTTTCCAGCGCTGACCGCAAGTAACGTAAGCGGATATGATAAGGCGGGGGACACATAAATCATGCAACACGACGAATCGATAATGAAATTCGTTGTCGACGCTTTTAATAGTCGATTATTATCGATTTTATCGATTCGTTGTTGCAGCCCTTGGGTGTGGAAGATGATAAATGTAAGAATGAAACAAATGTATCCAAACAAATAAGTTTTACAGTAGTAGTTCAAATAAAATAATGTAAAATATGCATATCAGCATTATGTAGTCCGATACAGAGTCACTCTAGGGAATTTGTTGTTTTTTAACACTTCAGATAAAAAATGGTAAGAAATTCGAATTGTGAACTCAGTTTTGTGAATCGAATCATATCGTGAGCAGAGTGCATCTCTACAGCCCTTCTAGACACTTATCTTGGACTGGCATGCCAGAGACTCTGGACTTGACCCTGACTCGCACACTAGACACTCGAGACTTAAACTGAGCTCGCATGCTCCAGATTGGACTTGAACTCTGATGAGGCGACTCGTGACCGTCTCTGCCCTCTACTACTCTGCTCAATTAAATTTTCGAGCCACTCTTCAAAAGGGTGGCTGCTAAATGGTGTAAATGTAAGTGTATCTGTCTGGACTAATTGACTACATTTCGAATAAGAGGAAAATGTGTGCAAATTTCATTTGGGCCAGAGTGGCTTAGTGATTAAGGCTCATGACCTCTGCTAAATGCTGCACATTTCACTGTCTTAGTTGCTCCTCTGTGTATGAGTTCATCACAATGACATCATTCTCAGGCTTTTCGGGCATTTGGGAACGATTTCCCACTCCGAGAAGCTTTGTGAGCGCGGGTAGCAAAAGATTGATTGCGGATTGCTTCACCTGCAAACACAAGGGTAAGCGGACTGCCCATCCTTGGGCTTAACCAAATGGAAGATATTGTAATGAAGGCCCCTTTGAGCATCACAGGCTTTGCTTGGCTGTCTCTATTAATTCTGTGTGCCTCTGTGTGTGAGATAAGTTAGCAGACAGTGAAGCAGTGATTGCTGGAGCCTTCCTTGGGTGGCTAAACGAAGCATGTCGAAGCAGAGTTTTCCCCCTCTGGTTTTGACACGGTGGATTGACATAATTGCGAGTGTACTTGAGCGCCAATCAGACGTGGCACTTGTGGAGGAAGAGCTAACGTATGGGACGATGGGGCTTTGTCACTTGCAATTAGCACGAAAGTTTTCTGGACTCGAGAATTTGTTGGTGCGTATTGACAGAACAAGCAAAGCCGCGATGTCCCATCAGGGCGCCCCGCGTCTTCAGCAGGAACTTTGTCGTTTGTAATTAGAAGTGAATTTTCTGATCTGTTGCTGAGCGTTTTCCTCTCCGCTCACTTCCTCTCGTTCCTGTCCAACAGGCCTGTCCGGGGATACTGACAAGAAGCAGAAGACCTGTCACAGGCTCTGTTTGAAAACATTACAGTAGAGGATGGCAGTGTGGGCAAGAATGCTAAACAGAGCAGGGACTAGCAACTTAAGATGGATTGCTCATAACCACTACACAAATGGAAATGTTGCTCTTCTTAGCAATGCACATCAGCACCCTGACCTTGGTGTGGCAATTAAGATGAGAGCTGTCTTCTTTTTGGGCTGCCAACAAGAATGTAGGTGTATTAGTTCCAGTTCCTCTGGCTTGAAGGTTAGAGGAGGACCTTGACTGGGTGTGTAAAGGACACTGTGATGATTGGCGTTCCGTCCAGGGATAGCCCCCCCATAACCCTGACCAGGATTAATGGTGTAAAAACGTGAACCTTCCAGTTCCAATGGGATAAGCTTGTGAAGGTCTTTTCTTATAACCAAACCAATCATGTCTTCTCACAGAACATGCTAAATTTACTGCCAGAATAAGGCTACGTTCACACCAGAGATCGACCAATCGATCGGCCGGTGATGAACCAGTCAGTCTCAGACAGCAGCACAGCCACATTACCAGCACAGGGATTTCACTAACTTCAACTCAGAATTCATTTCATGCCTGTACGGAGCTTTAAACACGGCTCAGCAACTTGACCGTTTGGGACTGTGGAAGCCTAGTGGGTAAGGTACTGGACTATGGGCCACAAGGTCCAGGGTTCAAATCCCACCTGTGCCAAGCTGCCACTGTTGGGTCCTTGAGCAAGGCCCCTAACCCACAATTGCTTGGACTGTAAGATTATATCAATTGCAAGTCGCTCTGGATAAATATTCATGAGGATGTGTTAGATTTCAACCAAATAGTTAGTCAACCAAATATTCTCTCTCTATGTAGTACAATACTAATGAGGGAGTAGGGATCTATTTCAGACATAGCCTTGTCTTCAGAGTGGAGGCTTTTCATGGCATGCTGTGCATGGCAAAAATACGCTTGTGTTGTGCTACTCTGCCTGACAACCGAGCTCTGATTGGTCAGATAAATTTTACGCAGTGCCGCAGTTCATCAGTTTCGAATCTGCGTGAAGGATGCCATTAATCTACGTGTGTTCTTTTTCAAAACTTGAAATGCGTTTTTTTGGACTCTGTGTGAAAAGGTCTCAAGTCAGTAGAGAAATGAGCTCTCACTACAAGTGTAATTTTTCCTTACGCTGGTAGATTTACCGCTGTACCACCGACACAAATCTTTAACTTTACGACATTCAGACTGACAAGAAACATCTCCCCATTTCATTCCTTTCTACTTTTTAACTTGCAAGTAGCTACACATCATGCTGCGTTAGAAGCATAGCCTAGAGCCTCTTCTGGTCCCTGGTTACATCTTGTGGCAGGCAGCCCAGGACACTAACCAGCTGTCTCTAGCTGTCTGAGCTAGGCCAGTCAGAATGCTGAAATCATATTTAAAGGCTTCCATATACCTCCTATCACTGGCTAACCACATTGCAGCAGAATCTCACCAGGGACTTTTCACCTGTGCTCTATTTATAGCAAGCACAAGGTCAAAGAATACCAGCTGGCTTGTGATGAAACGTTTCCCAGCGCTCATGTGCAAACTGTCCAGCAAACACCTAAAAGGATGCCTGGGTTTTTACATCTAATCCCCAGGTAGCGACAGAGTACCAAACCCAATCACATTACATTTAGACCCAGCACTTGATGGGATTGGATAGGCTTACATGCCTGCAAGCCAAAAAGTCCAATTGCCAATTTTGCATCATTTCTGAAGGTTGAATCATTTTGCATCCTTCCAGGGACGCCAACTGTTCTGGTTCAAACTAATATGTATCACATTTAGCTCATTTGAGTTCGGCTCGTCTTGGTTTTGAAGTTTGCATTCGCTTAGACCTTGGGTTGAGCAGGATCCACTTCTTTTTTTTACCGGCATACCATCTCCGGATATTACTGCGGTATGAGGGTGTTACAAATATTAGGGTAGTTGCTCGATTATGTAAAAACCTGAGTGCAGCAAACAAAAATATGCATGACATTTCTGGCAATACAGTTAAATAGAAACTGCTGATACGTGGCACGCTGTGCTTACCGAATAAAATCCTATTTCCACTTAAAGGTTTAGCAGCTCCAGTGGCTCGGAGGTGAGAGTCAGGCAGTTCCTGGGGGCTTGGGTTTGATTCCGAGGTGGGCCTTGCGGCGTGACGGCTTGGGGGCATGCGTTTATGGATTGGCGCCCTGCGCACTGCGTACCTCTGCCTGTGCATAGTGATTTCCATGCCAGACCTTCCTTCACGACTCTGACCAGATTAAGTGGGGGTGAAATGGGATGCTTTGCTTTTGCTTTGCCATTCATGGTTTTTCCTTCGAGATTATGGGTGACACGATGCACCGCGGTGCAGATATTTGATATGATGAAATTTGAACTTGGAGAGCTTATTTGTTTACTGTAATTTTTAGTTTAAGATGGCAATTAGTTATTCATATTTCTAGTTCACTTTGACAGGCTTGAGAACATTACGCACAAGGGTAGCACTATATCCTGCTGTGCTGAACTGCAGCTCTGATGGTGAGTATTTTGTGGCCAACGAGTCTTTTAAGGCGTCACTGAGAAGCGGGTTTAATTTGTTTTCGACTAATAATGGAGCTTCATCTCTATGGATTACAGGCTCACGACAGTAAGCAGAAATCTCAGATGCTGCGTGCTCCTATATGGACATGCGAGTCCGCTGGCATCCGTTGTTTTCTGCAGGAGATTTGCCTTTTTTTCCTGCTCCTTCTTTTTGTCGTTCTTCCACACTACGACTCATTTTCACTGGAGCTAGCTTGTTAAACTCCTTTCGTTTTCCCTGCACTTTCTGTCAGTGAGCTCCCCCAACCACCAGTTGGTGAGACTTACTCCTCATCTCCTCTCCTACCAATGTAAATGGGCAGAATGTGTATATTTGAAAGTTGGAAGAGACCACAGTATATGGGATTACTGGCACGCCATGCTCGCCTACCTCCACCCGGCGTAGATTGCCATGAAGACTTTTGCAAAGGCTTTACACCCACAGTCATATTCAGCATCCTAAACCTGTTAAACCAAGAGTAGCAGGAATGGCCCTGAGAGTAGCAGGAAATGGCATGACACGCATTGCCCTGAGAGGAAATGGCACGACAAACCTAGTCAATCTTTCTCTTCGCCGGAGGAAAATGGGGTTAAAGCTGTGAGAGTGGCAGCAAAAGGCATGACACACTGTCAAAGCATCCCTTCTGGCCAGGAAAAGAGGCTAAAGTGTTAGGAGTACCTGCAAAAGGCATGACACAGGGCAGATCCTTCATTGTGAGGAAATCTCCTCAGAGATTTACAAATAGGATGTCTGACCTGCTAAACATGTAGGACTGGAATTTCGAATGACCCTTCGTAGTTTCCGCTGAGGTTCTAACCTGCTGCGTGAAGGCCAGAGGTTATCAGGCACTAAGAGAATTTAGCACCAGATTCTTATCGCTGCAGGCCCACCTGCCGGTTCCATGCTCCTGAATGTTGCTTTGGCTTCTATTTACTGTGAAACAGAGCACACCATCCCTGTTAGACACACCACTTGGCTATACAGCTCTACGTATCGGATAAGGACTTTTATTACTTCTTTCACAAGGTGCTACATGATACAATCTTGCTTTTTATTTCAGATGCACAGGATTATCTTGCACTACAGGTGGCAGTCAGTTTATCCGTAGAAGTGCAGTCATGCCAGTGTTGTCAGTTATAATTATGTACGAGTCTTGTGTGGGTTTGGTTTCATTGGTAGTCTATCTTGGCCCCACAGTCTACCATAGCATCAGCGTTTTTGGTCCTGTATAAGTGTTTTTTGTTTGACCCTGAATAGAGTGCATTGTTTTGTTTTGGCAGGAAAATTCGGCCTTATTCACCCTACATTGTGTCTGTTTTCTGTAATCAGAAACCTGTATCCTCCATAGGGACCATGTTATGTTGTACGAGTCGATGAAAAGGGCTCTACAATTCACACATCATGCTGTGAGTCAGCCAAAAACAGATGCTCCTTAGACCCACTCCTTCAAACCCAAACATACTTTGAGATCCATTCAGAGCCGGTGACTGGGGCCTCAACACAGAGTGAAGATTACTTGTATCCAGAGTGCTATGGGGCCATGTACACCAATTCAGATTATGGAAATTGCCTGCAGGTTATGTTTCTGCGCCTGCCAGTTTTCTTTTAATCACACATTAAAAGAAACACGGACCACACTCCTTGTAAAAGATTTTTCTGTATGACAATATCATGTGACTGAAATGAAGACTGTTGAAGTAGATTTCATGTAATTCAGTGGTTCCCAGCTTTTTTTCCTTGGAGCCCCCCTTCAAGTATTTTTAGGAAAGCTGACAGAACACAGACCAAAAGAATAGTGATTCGCTGCAGAGCAAATTATTGTTTAAAAGCTTAAAAACCTATTATGTTTATATACATATTCTTTTCAGTAAGTGTTATTTTAATTTCATTTAACGTGCAAATTGTATTTTGACAAACCCAGCACATCTCAGAGAAGCGTGTGTTTGTTCGTGTGCAATTTACCAGTCGTACTCGCTTGCTCGTTGGAGGCCGTTTGGACTACAGACTCAGTTGGTGTGTTTAGAGATTTTTTGTGTAAGTTACTCGTGTTTGTGTCGATGACTTTCCACTACTCATTTGGCCCAAGCTGTAAATGTTTTTTGTAAGTGTATGTGCCTGTCCTATTGTGAGTAGTACTGCTTTGTTTGTTGTCTCTAATCTGTAACTACATAAACCGGTTCCCCTTCAGTCGTTGAGTCTGTTTCATCTGGCTGACCTTCCGTGTTCTTTGTGTGCAGTTTTCTTGTGGAAATGTTTTACATTTGCATCCTTAATGCGGCCGGTAAATGTGTTCCTATATAATGACACGTTTGTGAACAGTGTTCAATTAAGATCAATCTGCAAATTTTGGAGACTCACCGGAGTTTTGTGGAGCAATACCTTTCAAATCTCCAAAAGGTGGCTTACATCAAGACACTCGCCTGCCTACTCTGAACACGGGAGCACGCGTGAGCTCTAGCTAAACAGACAGGCTGCTGAAACTGATAAGTAGTCAGATCCCGCAGCTAACCAGAGAGACTGACAGATGAAGAAGTGGAGAATTCAGAGAGGAAGAAGTGTGGGATCTGTGTGAGTGTGTGGCTGACAGCATGTAGAGGACTAGCGTAAATCCCTGGCTCAGAAGAGCCACGGCGGGAAGTAGGACGGCCTACAATATCACCAGTAGACCTTGGTACATCGCTTTCCTCCCTACTATTTCTCCCTAATTTCAGTGTCCCCGACTTCGCACTCTCTCCCACTCTCTGTCGTCTGATGCCCCATATGAAGTGTAGTCACGGTCCATTGAATTGGATGACCAGCAATTTGGAGGTGCCTGGCTCAAAGCGGAACTCACAGACCTTTTTAACTGTGTGTGTCTCTGCACGAAAGTGGGGTGCGAGGGGTAATATTGGAATTTCAAATGCTTCATTCCAACCATTTGGGCCTTTTGTTCCTTGTCCCACACAGATGCGGTACAGACCGATTGGAGCTTCCTGCCATGAATTCATATCGATATGTGGGGGTGTGTTTGCGAGAGAAGCAGTTTGGTGTGTATTTGTGCGTCTGTAGTATTTGCTGGAGGGAAGGACATGCCATGCCTTCGGCATCACGGGTTAGATTAGTTAAATAGGACCACTGGTGTGTTCCAGGTGGTAGTGTGGTGTTTTTCCTGCATTCTTTTTGACTACAAATGGCAAGATACACAAATGTATGTGGATATCAGTGAGCGCTAATATGGAATTGGTCCAGCCTTTGCTGCCATAACAGGGCATTAGTTAGGTTGTCAGCTCCCAGTTGGCGTTCCAATTTATCCCCGATTTGTTGCAAGGTATTGAGGTCAGGACTCTGTCCAGGCCAATCAAGTTCTTCCTTTAGAACTAAACAGCAATGTGCCTTCTGCAAACTGATGTCATAAGCTTGGAAGTATACAATTCACTAGAATGTCACTGCATGCTCTGGAGACTTCCCTTCACTGGAACGAACCCAAAGCCATGGAAACAGCCCCTGATCATTGTTCCTTCTCCTCCAAATGTTACAGCTGACACTTAGTAGCCAAGTGCAGTGTTTTTCTGGCATCTGCCAAACCCTGAAATTCGACTACCAGATGGTGAAGCATGAGTCATCACTCTAGAGTGCATTTCCACTGGCCTAGAGTTCCGTGGTTAGGTGCTTCATATCGCATCAGCTGATGCTTAGCATTTATGCAAAAATGTCACGATGTGCATCAGTTGCGTTCTGTTTATCACACCACCTGATGCAGTTGCATTTATTGAACACCAGAGGGCAATCGTACGTCGTGCCCCCACACACATTAAGTATAAGAAGTGCACAGGGTTTTGAATTGGTATTCTTCAGAGATAAAAAAAAAAAAAAGACTGTTTCCTCTTTAATGAAGATACAATAGAAAATTATTTACAAATTTACTACATTTACAGCATTTAGCATTTATCTTCAATCGGAGTTTGATGGTAGGCAAATCGCCATAAAGCCCAAAAGAAAAGGAAGAAGAACTAGGGCTACATTATGTATACAGTGGGGCAAAAAAAGTATTTAGTCAGCCACTGATTGTGCAGGTTCTCCTACTTAGAAAGATGAGAGAGGTCTGTAATTTTCATCATAGCTACACTACAACTATGAGAGACAAAATGAGGGAAAAAATCCAGGAAATCACACTGTAGGATTTTTAAAGAATTTAATTGTAAATCATGGTGGAAAATAAGTATTTGGTCAATAACAAAAGGTCAGCTCAATACTTTGTAACATAACCTTTTCTGGCAACGACAGAGGTCAAACGTTTCATGTAAGTCTTCACCAGGTTTGCAAACACTGTACCTGGTATGTTGGCCCATTCCTCTATGAAGATCTCCCCTAGAGCAGTGATGTTTTGGGGCAACACGGATTTTCAACTCCTTCCACAAATTTTCTGTGGGGTTGAGGTCTGGAGACTGGCTAGGCCACTCCAGGACCTTGAAATGCTTTTTATGGAGCCACAAAAACATCATTTGGGCGGTTGGGAACGGATTAATCCTATTTACATATTTTTCTTCGTAGGGGGAAATTTGATTCCGACTATGAACAAAACGGAGTTGAAAGACCACCTGGAGCCAATGAAGTTTGAAATCCGAGGTTCCACTGTACACACCAATTGCAAATATTGGGGTCTCACCGGAGTTTTGTGGAGCCCTACACCACTCAAATCTTCAAAAAGAAGCTACTGATATAAGGGGCATCTATTACAGATGCACCAGAATTTTGAAACTCCGTCTCACTCATGACTCGAGCTGGTTTTTCAGGCTTTCATGACCTTTGATATAGGTTTTGGAACACTGCTCGGTGCTCGCCAAACCGAAGTATTGAAAAAGCCAAAAAGAATTAAATGGTAATAGGAATTGGAAGTAATTCAAAACATTTTTCCTCCTCTCCCTTGCACTGGCCAGCACAGTCCCACTCAGTTTGATATGCAGTAGATTAATGGAAAATGTCGGTCATGTTGAATCATCTGACGATCTCCAGAGACATTACACAAGCGGTCTGGAATCACTATTCATGTGAGCTGTTGATATTTTTTCTATGTCAAAAAGCTCAAACAAAAGCACAAATTAACCAAACCTGACAATTTCAGTTGGCACAGTTGTTCAAGATTTCTTTTTGGGGTTTTGGCCTAGAGTCTTTATTTCGGTGTTTCACTAATGGGTATGCATTTGGCCATGGAGTTCCTCACACTAATCCTACAATAATTTCTACCTTAATGGGACTTTTTTAAGTGTGATTTAATAAGGAATAATGCAGTGTGCTTGAAGCCCTGCCGCTGGAGGAGACGCTCGGACATGACGCTTTGCATTTATATGATTTTATCACATTAACATCTTAAGAGTGTGAGTAGACCACACTCGGCTTCTTCTCCCTGAATCGTGCCCAGTACAGACCGATTAAAACAATATTGCTAGCATAATGAGACTCGACAGAGACGTGAGAAGTCAATCAGATATTTAATTTAGACGAAGGCTTCTAAAGTTAGTGATCTTCCTGTCACTTGTATTTTCTAAAGCGTGCGTATTAGAACGTGGAAGAAAGTAAACTTGTGTGAATCTAAATATTGCAGCCCCTAGTTCTTCGGTGCCTATGGTTATTTTTTTCCGCGTTTTTGTTCACGCGCGGTCGCCTACGATTTATGACGCATGGCAGTTCAAATCATTCTCGGTATTATTTTCACCCCACCAAGCCTGTCCTTGAGTTTAATGTGACGATAAATGAGGCATATCTTTGCTTGTGGTTCTACGCAAACACACACACACACACACACAGTTATGTACTACCGCGGTGATTGGAAGTGAAGCAGTTGCGCCCGAGGCTAACATTTCATTTCGTAATGTGTTTGTCAGTCACCTGTGAACGCTGCATTATAAACAGCAACATATTATCGAGGACGTCTGAAACGTTGTCAATATGTGACCGGCCGCGGTCGT